>CM076572.1:574340451-574940451 GCA_034641835.2 Pinus albicaulis
CTTATGTACTTCTAATTTTTGTATAACAAACCCTATTCACACATAGAAAAAACATAACTTTTGCCTCCATAAGAGACTCAACCTAGCTCATATGGATACATAGATTCTGGGCATTTCTTTGACTGAATCTTGACATGAACTTCAGATCTCAATGTCGACCCTCAAATTAGGGTTAACTCAATCAATATTACGCCTGCATCGACTTCTGTTATGGCTCTAAATTACAGTGCAAGCCCTCCTCCATTTATGTTGGTCTTTATCATAGACCTTGCGGCATACTAACCACCACAAGGCAAGATGGTATCAACCCTCTCTTCTAATTTCATGTAGAAAATCTAACCAACAAAATTCAATCTGATCTTGTAATGTACTAGAACAAGATACTAAATCCTTCCTACAATTTTTGGAAAAAAAACACGACCGCATAATCACATTTAAGTAAGAGAAACAAGTTATCAAACACATAACACTAGATGTATATGGGGAAGCAACTGCTCAAAACCCTCTACCTCTATTTTGTATTAATTCAAGGAATCATGAAACAATACAATTCTTAATCTCTCTTTAGATTCTCTAGCACTCTGCCAATTGTCTCCTGCGGATCTAGGAAAAATCGGTCTAATACTTAGCCAATTATCAACCTTTCTTCAGCCTGCCTTGCTCACACAATTCCTATGGAATTATATCCATATTAATTAGGAAAATAAACCTTCCTTGATTGCGCAATCCATCATGGCATCCCAATGACTTTATAATTGCACATGGGAAATCTTCTATAAATACAACTGATAGTTATGTTCCTTTGAACTGTGTTACAATAAGGATGAAGGGTATTTTTATTATTTAAAAATAAGATAAAACCCTAAACAACCAAAACCCTAACCTGAGGAGATGTAACACCAAGATTTTATGGGCTTCGTTGGGGTTAGTTGGGAAGCCAACTTCCCGGGGTCGTAACTCAGTCATATTATCTTCGTTTGACGCACATGATACCTCGTTAGAAAGATCTCTCTGAGGCCTACAACTGCTAGTGCGATTTCTATGAAATCATGAAACATTTCATGCCCAAAAAACGTCGTTTGGGGCCTCAAAACGGCTCTGGAAGTTCAGGTTCCAAAAAACTGACAAAAATAGTAAATTGTGCTATAATTAAGGAAACTGAAAAACTGAAAGAGACAATGGAAAGGGCCCAAGTGGAATAGGCCGGTGGCCACCAATATCCACCTCGAACACCTTAAATCAAATTTCTTGAGCTAACTCAATCATCATGACTTATTTAACTGATACAAGTTGTTATGAGATGAAATTACAATTTATTGTCCAATTTATTTAAGGGAAAAATAAATTAGACACCTCACATTCTTCACTCCTGGTACATCAAAATTCCTCACCAGTGTGGGTGCATTTTTTTTATCCTTTCTAGTTGCCAATTTCACTATTTCTTGTTGCAAATTTCAACACTTCCTCTCAACAAGAAAGGAATTCATGCTATCCCCATCCAGTACCTTTGGAATGTTTTGCATGCTACACTTCTCTAGTGTTGTTTGCACCTGCAAATCCTGAAACTGAATAGCCTCCGAACAACTGAATCAGTATAATGCATCTGTCATCAGAGTCTTCTAACTACTGCTAGCTACTGCACCTGTCTAGTACTAGATTCTCTGCGCTGCTGCTGACATCTAGATCCGTGCTCTTTGAACTGTTGCTAACTCTGATTTGTGCTCCAGTATTTGACATCTGTCACTCTGATTTCTATCTTGCTGACATCTGACTACATCAATATAACTGATCCTTCCTACTACTGTTGTACTGTGGGCTGCTCGTAGCCAGGTTTGATCCATGAGACATGCCATCTCAATGGACCTTGCCCAAATTTCTTATCTTGGGATTGTGTCTACACATCACCCCACCATACACCTCTAGGTATGGCTGCTCCTCTTCCCATCTAGCTCGAAATTTGCCCCTCATGGAGGTCTCTGCTTGAGTGGACGCTTCCACTCAGTCTCCTCTCTGCTTCTCATGAGGATGCATGTTGAGAGGTAATTTATGCTCCCTCTAAACCACCAAGTCTCTAACTTCTACCTTTCTCCTAAAATCTTTGCATGCATCTGGTACCTCCAGTACATATAGGTTCTTAAATTGCGCATAGTGTAATTGTCCCGATGTTACAAAAAGTTTCTAAAAAAGATTTGATTTTAAATCGATGATATCTCCCTCATCCGAGCTCCGATTCAACCAATTTTTATTTTTATTATTTTTTTTTTTTAATTTTTTTTTTTTTTTTTTTTTTTTTCCATTTGGGTAGATTTTCGCAAGGAATCCAATATATTATATATTTTTTTTTTAAATTTTACACCAATATATTCAGATATTCTCTGCAAACTCACCGCCCAAAAAATTCCTTCTCTAATACCATGTGGAAAATCTAACCAATGAGATTCAATCTGATCTTGTAATCTACTAAAACAAGATATTGAATCCTTCCTACAATTTGTGGAAACAAAACATGATCGCACAATCACATATAAGTAAGAGAAACAATTTATCAATCGCACAACAACATGATGTATTTGGGGAAAGAAACTGCTCAAAACCCCTCTATCTCTAGTGTGTATTAAGTCAAGGAATCATGAAACAATACATTAATGCTTAATCTCTCGTGAGATTCTCCAGCACTCTGTCAATTGTATCCCGTTGATCTAGGCAAACTCAATCTAGTACTTAGCCAATTCTCATCCTTACTTCAGCCTACCTTGCTCATGCAATTCCTTGATTGCGCAATCCATCATGGCATCCCAATGACTTTATAATTGCACATGGGAAATTTTCTCTGAATACAACTGATATTTATGTTCCCTTTAACCTCTTTCTCAGCTGGGTATTCCTCGAAACTGACATGCATGCAACTATTAATAGTGAATTTTCAGTTATATGATCGATCACTCATTGTGAATTAAATCTAATTTAATTCACTGGACCTCTCACTAGCTCATCACTCAGTTAGAACTAGTTAAACTAATTTCAACTCATTTAATTGAGTTAATTACACTTGCACCCCACTGATGCATCAACTTCAACTGGACCCCAAAAATATTAGAATCCCTCTAGATGTCGCATCTTAGACTCTCAAGTAATTGAATTTCTTGAGCTAACTTGGTCATCATGACTTAATTAACTAACACAAGTTGTTATGAGATGAAACTAAAATTTATTGTGCAAATTATTTAAGGGAAAAATAAATTAGACGCCCCACATTCCTCACTCATGGTGCATCAAAATTCCTCACCAGTATGGGTGCATTTTTTTTTTTTGGTCCTTTCTGGTTTCAAATCTCACTGTTTCTTGTTGCAAATTTCAACATTTCAGAATTTGATGCGGCCTTCACACAAAGACACCATTTAAATCACATGCCCATATTCTCATGAGAAACCTCTCTTGAGCTCAATCTGCCAGAAGAGAACCAACAATATGCCATCCTACTTCCTAGCACAAATTGATCATTAAGGTATGCAACATTCTTTTGAAACCTCACATGATGATCTTACTCTTGGAGGATGAACATGACCTCCCTTTAGCAACCCTTACTTGGCCCTCGTACTCGACCTACTTTAGGACTATATCTCTCTTCACCCCCTTGATGTACCAGATAGTGGGAATACATGTCAAACATGATAATATGTGCCAAGTGATAAGGCATGCCAAGATGTGCAAAGGTGTGTCAATGCGTGTCAGGGATTGTCAAGAAAAAAAAGGGAGAAAAAAGTTAAACTACAAGGAAATGAACACATAAGAGGTTTAATAAGTCATCAATTTACCTTTTCCAAGAGAAGCATGCTAGGCACACCAACACTAGGGGGAAATAGGTGCCAAGTGCAAAGTCTTAGTGCATTCTAAGTGCCAAGTATTCTTTTGTTGCTTCTCATCTACTTTCCAACAATTAATCATCACAAATAAATTTAATATTAAACCATGCCAAATCATACCAAGGCATCTCATTGTATTCCAATCATGCTAAGAATTTCCAAGCTCCAACACATACCAAGCACTAATACGTGTCAGGGACTAGTGTTATGCATGTTATGAAGTGGAAGGGAATGTTGAAGAGTGCTAAGGTGTGCTAGAGAGTGATAATGCATGTTGATGAGTGTTAAGGATTACTAGGAAAAAACATTAAGGGAGCACTAGGTAAAAATTCATGGAAGTTAATGAATATGAGGAACTTGTGCCAGAGACTAGTGTTAATGAGTGTTAGTTGCCACGCCAAGGAGGGAGTGACAAAGTATGCTAAGCATTGGTAAGACATGCTATGGAATATCAAGGCATGTCAAGAATTCCCAAAGTGTGCTTGGGAGTTCCAGGGTTTGCTAATTATATCATGTGAAAATTAATAGTGCTAAGATATGTCAATACATGCTAGGTGCTAAGGATGTGGCATAGGGTGCCAGGGTATGTCAATATGTGTCAAGGAAACAAAAGGAAGAACCAATAAGAGGGTTAATAAGTCAAGACTTTATCTTTTTTAAAAGGGGCATGCTAGGAACACTAATAATAGGTCCCAATACATGCCAAGTGGCATTGTGTGCCAAGTGCTAATGTATGTCAATGCATTCAACCAAGGTGTTCCAGGGCATGCTAGGGACTATATGCATCATGCCAACACATGCTAGGAGAGTTCCATGTTGTTCTAGCACATGCCACCATGTGCTTGGGCGTCGATGTCATCACAAGATGTTCTAGGTACAATGATGTTCCAAGACATGTGGGGTGCTAAGAAATGTTAGTGTGTGCCAAAGCATTAATTTAAGGTGTGCCCAGATTGTTGAGGATTGTTAGGTCTTTCTCATTAATAGAATTGTCAAAGCTTGATTATGCATTAAATAATATATTTCCTACACACAATAGTGGAACTTTATCTAAAGGGAATTTCCTAGATAATAAACTTAATATGAATCATGTGTTGACTCATAGGAAATCTCTATTCGACTAGTCATTACTTGAGGGAAATGATAAACACTAATTACTTCTAAAAAAATTGATTGACCCTAACCACTATGGCCTTGGAAATATTATAAAAAATACTCCACAATAATGGTATTAAATCATTATCCTTTGACAAAAAAATAATAACAGGCACACAGTGTCATCAAAAACTCATTGGAATGATCAATGATGACGGACATTTTTTGACCGTCGCCAAAAGTAACAAAAAGAGCATTGGTGAGGGTCATTAAAATTTTGTCACTAGAAGTGTCACCAAAGAGAGAATTAGTGATGGGCCTTTAACGACCCTCATCAAAAGTGTCATTGAAAATGTCTTTGGTGACGGACCATAAAGGACCATCACTATATACAATTACAATGACGGTATTTTAATGATCAATGATGACGAACATTTTTTGACCGTCACCAAAACTAACAAAAAGAGCATTGGTGAGGGTCATTAAAAGTTCGTCACTAGAAGTGTCAGCAAAGAGATAATTAGTGATGGGCTTTTAACGACCCTCACCAAAAGTGTCATTGAAAATGTCTTTAGTGATGGACCATAAAGGACCATCACTATATACACTTACGGTGACGATTTTTTAAGGACCGTCACCATATGTGACATTGGTGATGGACCTTAAAGTTCTGTCACAAGCATGACCCTCACCAATGTGCTTTTTTATTGTAGTGATGTAGACTTCATTGGACAATATTCGCAAGAACAACCTTCAAAGACAATTCCTCGACAAAAAATTCCATCCAGGTACCAAAATATTTTTTATGGCTACTATTATTCATGTGGAAATTTGGTCATAAAGCTGTAGAATGTCGCACGTACCCTAGGAACGAATACAATTCCAGGAGATTTGTCAAATATGAACCTCCCAGGGCTCAACAAAACATCAATAGATTTGAACATTTAAGAAATAATATTGAATGCTACAAATGTCGAAACTTTGGACACATAGCCAAAGACTGCAGACTTGAAAATCCTCCAGAAGAATCTTCGAAGCCACAAAACAAACGAGCATGGAAGAAGAAGAAGAATGATAATTGTGCTCTCACTTTCAACGCTCAAAAGAACAAAGATGTGTGGTATGTTGATAGCGGTTGCTCAATTCATATGACTGGAGATAGAAATAAATTTGTATCTCTGAAAGAGAAGAAGGACGAAACCGTGTCCTTTGGAAATGATGGATCTTCAAATGTTATAGGATCAGGTACTGTCACTCTTGGAAGCAAAGATGATCTAGCCAAGAATGTTCTATTGGTTGAAAGCATGAATCACAATCTGCTCAGTGTTGGACAAATGTGTGATCAAGCACACACAATACTATTCAAATCCATGAAATGTGAAATCAGGAAAGGCGTGTATGGTGAAATTGTGGCTACAGCAAGTCGAGCTCCAAACAACATATATGTTCTGGATGAAGCAACTAAAGCATGTCTAATATCTAAAGAGAATGATACAATAATTGGTAGCAATGATGATCGACTAAGTAAGAAGTTTGCTACAAAGGTGCAAAGCGATTTCGAGATGTCTTTACTTGGTGAGATGACATACTTCTTAGGGCTTCAAATATCTCAGTAAGAGAAAGGAATATTTATATGTCAAGCCAAGTACATCAAGGAAATGCTCAAGAAATTTAAAATGGAAGATTGCAAACTCATCCTTACTCTAATGGTAACAGGTTGCAAATTGAGCATAGATGACTCATCTAAGGATGTGGATCAAAGGTTGTATAGATCTATGATTAGTAGTCTTCTATATGTAGCAGCCCCGTGACCAGATGTTATGCAAGTAGTTGGACAAGTAGAAAGATTCCAAGCAACACCAAAAGAATCACATATTAAATATTCGCCAGCATTGGAATATCTTTGCCAGAAGCTTGGGATTCTCCCAAGTTCTCATTATATTGTCCTTTTTCAGAATATAAATGGGGAGTGGAAGTAGATTACAGGTCTCTAGGACGGTTGTGTGTCATGGGGAGTGGAAGTGTGTACAGGTCTGCAGGATGGTTGTGTGTTAGCGCGAGTGGAAGTGTGTACAGGTCCGTACGATGGTTGTGTTTCAGGGGGAGTTACCCTTTTCCATTGATGTCAAATGGGGAGCGAATGTTGTAGGAAGAGGTGTCATGATCACAGGGGGAGTACTTGTGTTTCCATCAATGCCAAAGGGGGAGATTGTTGATCAGCGGTTGTCATTGATGTCAACCCAAGCAGCACCAGGGGCTAACCCAATATTGCATGGGAATTTTGACCTACCAAATTAATATATTCTAGGTCAATAATTATTTTGATGGTTTTTAATTTTCGGTATGTTTCCGTTGATATATGGCACGCCATGTAATTCTTCACGGTTTGAGAGATATTCATGTTTGAAGTTTGTACCCCCAGTTAGTGGGCTAAAACCCCATGGGGTTGGGGCATGGGTCATTGAAAAGTCATAATTAATATTTTTTAAGGTCATAAAATCCCTCCCATGTTCACTTGTTGAATTCCCTCTCAACCTAAGCATTTATATAAATTGTGATCCTCATTTCCTCCTTAGGTAAGGGATTTCGCCATCTGAAATAGGTCATCGTGGAATTTGCGCTCTAAATTTTTTTCTACGAAGGTTCAAAATCTGAAATGTTTATGAGGCGAAGCTGAAATCTTGAGGAAGCTTCTGTAAAAATTTCAGATCAAGGTGCACAATATTTTTGGAGATATGATCTGTGGAAGTCAGGGTTTTTGCAGGCTCCTGAAATTCATCTCAAAGAAGTGACCTTGGTAAATTCGTCATAAATCTCTCTTTGAGTATCAGATTGGAATTATGTGAAAATTGAAGGATAGTACACAGTCTATAATTTTTTCTCTATCAATTTCAGAGCCAAATGAAGAAACAGTGACATGTGGAACACCGTACAAGTGCGCTCTGCTGAAACAGTCCATAATTAGGGCATTGTGTGAGATTGGGTATAACTCTCTCTTGAAGAATCCAAATTGGGTCAGACCTATGGCATTGGAAAGAAAACTTAGAGGAATACTACAGGACCGAAAATCATATATTGAGGATATGAAATAACATAGATACACTAGATTCAGTATCGAGCTCCTAGAAGGCAAGAAAAAGCTAGATCATGTGTTGTCAAGGGTTGCAAAGGACCAGAATTTCTACGGCAGAAAATCAAATCAAGGTGCAGCATAGGGTAGCATGACAAGAGCAGCAACCAAGGTGCATAACAGCAGCAAGAAGTTCATCATATGAAGTCTTCAAATGGGCAACACTGCATACAATCATTGTACTTAGTCATTGTAAATACATTATTGTACAAATTGTACTAGTGTCTATCTGCCAAGGGTTGAAGAGGCAGTGTTGGGAGGTCTAGGATCATCATTAGGTGGTAGTGTCAAATTTAGGGTTATGGTCTAGTATATCTTCTTCTTCTGCATCATTCTATATCATTATAAAGTGGACCATTTTCTCTGGTACGAGAGTCCATTCCTCTTTTATTCTTCTATAGGGTGGTAGGGTGGTGCTAGGGTGAGTTGTAGCTCATTGGGTGTTGGGGCATCCATTCAGTTAACTACTGAAGAATCTCAGGCGTTGGAGCGTCCATCCAGTGGGAGCTAGAAAATAATGCTTTTCTAGATTCTAGGAAGTTTGAGCTTTATTTTCAATTGGAGTTGAATATTAAAGAATTATTAGAAAAGCATTAGGTGGTTTTTGTCCCAGAGTGGGTTTCCACCTTAAAAACTGTGTACATTTGTGTTCCTCTTGTTTTCTTATATCATTGTACAAACATTGATAATAATTGAAGATTAACTAATGCTATAATTGAAAGGAATACTGATTCACCCCCCCTCTCAGTATTTCCAACAATATGTACTGTGAACAACACACACCCTTTTCTACGACTGTGCTTGACTTGCATAACTATCACCATTCTTACTGATGTTGCATTCATTTTACCTTGTATGACTCTTTGTTCTCCATTTTCATCGAAGCACTAGCCATATCATAGTAGTCTACCTTAGTCCTGTAAGGATACACCCAATCCATACACAATATCATACTATATGATCCCAATGGAAGTATATTCAAATGTGCTAATTTAGGCATATCATTTAACTCAAATGCATAAGCTCTTAGCCAATGATGAACTCTTATCTTTGTACCTGTAACCAATTTTAGTAACAAGGATTTTGCATGCACTTTATTGTTCAAACCACACTTATCCACCAGGTCAGGATTAACATAACTATAATTAGATCGAGGGTCAATCATAATAGAAACAACTTGATCACAAAGCTTACTATCCATCTCGATAATATATTCCTAGTGACCTTCCTTCCTATTATCCAACACTACATAAATCCGAGGAGCACTTTGTAAAAAATCCCCCATAGTCTATGCTTACTGAGCATTTTAAATCTTTGGTTTACCACTGTGATTCTGTGGAAAATCTCACTTGCGATGATCCTTGCCACACATCCAACACTGTAGAGGCTTCCAACCTACACCCTTGTTTTTCTCCTTAGACTGAAGTCCATGTCCTCTATCATATGTATTGAACTTCTTAGTCAGTGCTACATTCTCGTTTTTACCTATCTCCTATGGCCTTGCTCGTTTCTTATCCCATTTTCCTTTGTTCTTTGCATTACCTCTCCAAACCTTCTTAGTCTCAGATCTACGCTTTGATTCCTCAAAACAATGCTTTAGCTTACGAATGGCCTCCTCCAATGTTATCGACTCATCGAGCTCAATCATGTCTTTGAATTATATCTACAACCCATTGTTGAATCTCTTAATATTCTCTTTCTCCTCATTTAGATAAGGAACATACCTCAATAACTCCAAGAATATGCTAGTGTACTCCTCATCGGTCACATTAGGGGAATTTTTAGGTCTAAAATGGGCCTCCTAAGGAAATTATAAAATAATAGTGGAGATAATACTATAATATTAGATTACATCATCAAAATTTTAGAGGGAAAAAATAAAAAACTTATTTTTCAACTTTCGAGCAGGAACACTCGTTGGATGCAGAATTTGATTCCTCATCCAAGGAGTACCCATGTTGCATACTTTATATGGACCCTTATACATGAAAAATTAGAGATACATGAAAAATGTGATTGCAATAACATTTTTTCATGTATTTTTCATTTTTCATGTAGCACGTTCCATCAAAAGTATGCAACATGGGTACTCCTTTGAGTAAAACCTTAGGGAGATAAGTTAAAAATATGAGTTGAAAAAATAGTTTTATTATTTGATTATTTTTTAATAGTTTTACTTTTTTACTCCAAAATTGGTGAATCACCCCCCATGGTTGACATCATCATATTTAACCTTATTGGTTCTTATAAAGTTTATTTTGGTTGTACATTTTTCTTAGGAGTCCCATTTTAGACCTCAAAATTCCCCTAATGATAGATCCCTATTAAACTCAAAGAATTCTTTTTCCTTATTGTCATAATATCTCTCTGATAGGTACTTCTTCCTGAATAGTCTCTCAAACTCACTCTGTTAGGGTCCTATAATCTATAGGATCTCAAGGTGATTGATTATTTCATCTCAGATCTTTCATATTGTAAATAATATTCCATGATTCTAAATTGTTTCCAAAAAGTTTAAAACCTTAGGGAAAATATGCTTGCACATCCAAATGCAGCATTAAGAGATAAGTAAGTATGTTTTGATTGAGTTAATCACATCATTTAAATGTGATTAAATAATTTGTAATATGGCTGGGTACTACAGGTGTTAATTATGTCAGAAAAGGTCAAAACTGGCAAAAGAATGGCTTATCCAAGGTTTCTGAGACCCATTATAAGTTAAAGGCACTCAGAGAAATTACTTTGAAAATATTTGGAACTCATCACCAAAGCCTCACTGCATTACCATGTATTATTGGGGGATCCACCTTATCCATTCACCTACCACACTTCCTTTTCCTTTCATTTCCCTTAAAAATCATTTAAATTTTACCTTTCACCGCCTTTCTGCTTTATCTTTATACTTTCCTTTTTCATTTCTATATCATTGTTTTACCTTTGCTTCTCATTTCCCTGATTGCGATTAAAGTGGGCCATTCCTTCCCTTACATGTTTATACCCTTCTCCCACCATCCATCGCATATTATAACTTTTTGCGTCGCAACAAAACCTTAAAACATGCGATCACCTATTTGCGATATATCGCATCACACACTTTTTTAACTTACCGTTTGAAGTGCCCGCAATGTATTTTGTTTAACTTGTGATGCGGTTGGCCCCACCACAGCAGCTTTGTGCCCCACTTCTGGCTTCTTGCAATAGATATCATATAATATAAAACCTCATACACTTACCTCAGAAACCTTTCGCCGATTTATAAACTTCGCAGATGCTGTGGGCTCCATCTCCACCATGCCACAACATCCACCAACAGAGAAAATCGCATTTCGTTGAGTTTATTGTTTACCTCATTTCCATAAATTCCTTAGTAACACGGGTACCGCTCCCAGCCATTGGAGAGCACGTACCCCACGCTACCCCGCTCCTGGGAGCTTGGGAGCTTGTAGGAAACTTTCCAAAATTGTTGGGAGCTTCAAAGGGTACTTTGGAGCTTTTTGGGAGCTTCACTACTACAAATTTTGACATTTCAGGTACTTATTTTGAGCAGATTTTCACCTTTCGAGTACCTATTCTAAGCAGATTTTCAACTTTTGGGTACCTATTTTGAGCAGAGAGGGTACCAATTGTTTATTTCATAACTAATACATTATAGTTCAGGGGATTGGACTGCATGGGCTTTGTAAAGCAACAGAGATGTGGAGATCTACCAAAGATTTCAACAAAATATATACAGTTGCTAGTCATTCCTTGGCAGCTTCTGTTGCAAATCTTGAAGTTCAACAATTGCAAATAACTCTACTTTTTTGAAGCCTATCTTGAAGCTTTAATGATAAGATTCAACAAATTATAATGATGGCCAGAAAGAGAAAGAGTAGTGTGTTAATCAGTTTCATTCTATAAATTTCCAAACTTGAATTTCAAAATTGAATATAATATAGTGTTACATGAAATCACATAATAATCAAGTAATAATAACCTTTTTTTTTTGTTTAGGAGTTCCACATGTTTCTTCACTGGCAAGGAATTTCATTGGCAAGTTGTTGATGGATTGATACTTTGATTTTTTCTGGTGGTGTTTCAATGTCCAATCTTTTACATATTTCAATGCAAGATGGAATCTGCATGGTGGAATTTAATTTGCACCTTTAAATTATTTTATTTTTATTTTTAATATATTATATTATTGTCGCTCCCAACTTAAAGTTTCCTGTAAATTTGAGCAAAGCTTCTAGCCGTACCGGATACTCGTTTCCCCGTACCAGAAGTACCCACGTAACGGAAACTCGTGCAACATAGATAAATTCTAAACTCTGCAATGTGCGATGTGGGTTGGTCCCAATCCCGTACCGCACTTCGCATGTTTTAGTATTTAACCTTGCACTTATAAATAAACCTTAAGATTTGCGATCTGCGGGTTGTGGTCCGGTCCCACCTTACCTACCATGTCACCTCCCACATCGCATCGCATCGCCGATTACATTCTCATATCTTAAATTGTTAAACATGCGAAGTGCGATGCCGACATGGATGCGATGCGGCTTCAAAACTAAAATCTAAACATTTTCAGGTATGGGTATATGATTTTTTACTCTGTTTTGTTTGAAAAAGGGTTAAAACACGACAAAGAAGGATTTAGGTAGCAAATAGACACCACAGGTTGAGTCGGGAAACAAAGGGCATCACTCAGTACATTTACTAGCACAACACTCAGTCTACCAACATATCAGTAAAATGTGGTCCACATCCTAGCTATCCCACTACATTAGCACCTGTAGTTGCACATCGCATTCCACTGAAGCTATAATTCAGTAACAGTTAGAGTTTTAAATTCAATTTTAAGTATAAAAATACCATGTCTACTAGAGACTATATTATTGTAATTTTTTGTATAAATACTTCAGTTTTGGAAGTATTAGGAGTCGATTGACTGAGATCAGAATCATTACTATCTTTCGGAGTACTGTAAGATTTTTCAAAGCACTGAAGCATCAATAGTAATCAAACCATTCATAGGATTCTTGTGGCTTAAATACTCGTGATTTTTTTCTTCTATTAGTATGTTTCATTGTAATCATTTGAATTCCAATTCTAAAGCAGAAAGTGTGATGAATAGGATTTACTGTTAAGTACCTTATTCTGGCTGCGTTCACAATCATAATGTTTTCCACTAAAGGCCAAACTAAAGAATTATAAATTTCTCTTTAGTTATGCTGAATATATTCATACTTATGTCATAATCCATTTATAAATTCAAAAGATCCAGTAAATATTCCTATCTTTCCCTATGTTTTCTCTGTGAAAATTTGATGCAACCATCCAGTTATATTTTGACTCCATGTACAATAGAAATTAATCCATTGAATACAATCAATTTTTCAAACCCAAAGCTCAAAACCAAAGTACAATCATAACTATCCTAAAAAATTATCCAAACAAAGTTAAATCTTATAGAGAGAGCCCTCTTTGAAACTGGCATGGCTAGATCCTAGTTTCCAAAGTTGGTTTGATGTTGCCTCTGTAGTTTTGTTTCAGCCTCAAAATTGCAGAACACTAACATAGTGGCAAATATACTGGGGAACGGGTTTCATCTTCCTCAGTAACACTTATTAAGTTCAGTTTTGACTTTGATGGTGAATAGAAGTCAAACACTAGAAGGCTGTTCCATTCACCTAGCGACTCCACAATTTTCAGTTAATGTAAAGACTCCACTAGTAGAATAATCCAGATTTGTTGCGAACATGCGGTGACTCCATTATTTGATTAATTGAAAAGATGAATCCAAGAATAAAACACAGGTATGCTCCAATGAACATAGATCACATTCATGGATTCGCACACAAAATGCCTCAGGTAAATTGGGAAAGAAATCTTCCTAGTTTTCAAGATGAGAACATTGATAATGCTTTATTGCATCTCATTAAATTTCATATTCATTCATGGAAGTTGAAAGTTGAATGGCATGAGGACTACCACATGAATGTGTTCATGGAAACATTAGATGGAAAAGCGAGGGAATGGTATGAAGGTTTAAACCCTGTTAGCTTGTTTTCTTTAAAGGATTTCCACAAGGTGTTTTATGAGCATTATAAAGGGCATTCCCCATGTTTTTTATTAGTGGAAAAATGTTGTGATTAGTTTGAGGTTTTCATACAATACATTGAAAGTATTGATGAATACCTAGTAGATATGAATGATGAGGATCTCTTAGAATCACTTTATGGGTTCCATTCTCAAGTTGAATGTCATGGTAATCAAGGGAAGATAGATGAAAAGGAAAACAATCAAAAAATGAAAGTAGATCCACATGATCTCTCTGTAGAGACAAATGATAATTCATCTGCTCTTTCGTATGAGGCTAAATAAGACATTCGGTATCATTATCAGTCTTCAGGAGAAAAAGAAGACAATTACTGTGTTATAAAAAGAAAAAAAATTACTTTCTCCTCTGTTTGAAGATAAGATAGATCAGCTCTTGAACAGTCATATTACAACCCAAGCTAATGCAGGTTTGCAGTGCTCACATAGTCAATAATGTGTTGGTAAAACATCTTCCATTTTTGAAAAATAAAATCTATGTTTAAATGAGGACAATCCTAAAACTATATTTATAGATCATCATGAAGAAAGACAATCTCCTTTTTCAATGTTCATATTTGATGAAGTTTCTCCTGAACCTGATTTTCCTAAGTATGATAAATATGAAGGTAATTTCGATGAGGAGCATGGTGAAACTATACAAGATATTTTTGTGAGTAAACCAATTTATGGTGATGATTCCCTGCAGGGAGATCAACTAGCAGATATTGTTTTCTTTCATGAAGATGATAGGGTTGTCATGTTTGATAATCACGAAGAATGTTTCTTATTTAAGGATGACTTAGACTATGAATTTGATGACTATGAACCTGAGAGAGACATAAAGCTAGATATTGAGTCAGAATTTCTCAAGCTTGAGGAATTTACAGCCAATACTCAAATAGCAGAAGGTTATACTTCCCTATGCCTTCCTATCAATCAATAGCCAAGTGTTCTTTCAAATCAGAATGAAGGGAGTACTTGTATTTTGCTACTGGATCTCAAGACAAGGTAATACTTCAGGATTTTTAAGATCCCTTCAGTAGTATTTTGAAAACATTGGAGAAGATGAATTTTGTTTTTTTTTGTCAGCATACGCCTTGGTTTTAGTTTCTATTGTTCCTACTTGAGGAAAGTGAGAACATAATTTTAGTAAGTATTCATCTCCTGGATTGGTTACACTAGAAGGATCATGTCACCTAATCAACAATTTTACAGTAGATTAGGGCAGGTTAGTATCATTTCAGTTTGATTCAATTTTATTTTCAGCAAATGTTGACAAAATTCATCAAGGTTTAAAGCCTGAGGTGAAGGCCCTAAGACTTTGATGATATATTAGTGTGGTTTGAAGTGTGTTTTCAATTCCAATTTCAATTTCAGATTGCATTTCATATTTCAGCTCAGTATGTTTCAGATTTCAGTGTGTAGAAAGGTTTGATTTCAGTTTGAGATTTTCAGTGACATAGGTTTTGTAAGAGAACATGTTGTAGACTTTGGATTAGCCCAATGAATCAACATACTAGTATACGGTGTTCTTGACACCTCCCGAAGGAGCTACCATCCCTAGATGAAGCCACTATTAGGGTCCTATAATCTATAGGATCTCAAGGTGATTGATTATTTCATCTCATATCTTTCATATTGTAAATAATATTACATGATTGTAAATTATTTCCAAAAAGGTTAAAACCTTAGGGAAAATATGCTTGCACATACAAATGCAGCATTGAGAGATAAGTAACTATGTTTTAATTGAGTTAATCACATCATTTAAATGTGATTAAATAATTTGTAATAAGGTTGGGTACTCTAGGTGTTAATTATGTCAAAAAAGGTCAAAAGTGGCAAAAGAATGGTTTATCCAAGGTTTTAGAGACCCATTATAAGTTAAAGGCGCTCAAAGAAATTACTTTGAAAATCTTTGGAACTCATCCCCATAACCTCACTGCATTACCATGTATTATTGGGGGACCCACCTTACCCATTCACCCGCCACACTTATTTTTCCTTTTATTTCCCTTAGAAATCATTTAAACTTTACCTTTCTCCACCTTTCCACTTTATCTTTAAACTTTTCCTTTTTCACCACTATATCATTGGTTTACCTCTGCTTCTAATTTCCCCGATTGCAATTAAAGTGAGCCATTTCTTCTCTTACACGTCACCCTTATCCCACTATCCATCATAGATCACATATTATAACTTTTCACATCGCAACAAAACCTTAAAACCCATAATCACCGATTTGTGATATATCACATCACACATTTTCTTAACTTACCATTTGATGTGCCCACAATGTATTTTGTTTAACTTGCGATGTGGTTGGCCCCACCACAACAGCTCCACTCCCCACTTCTGGTCGCTTGCAATACATATCATATAATATGAAACCTCATACACTTACCACAAAAACCTTTTGCCAATTTATAAACTCCGCCGATGCAGTGGGCTCCATCTCCACCATGCCAAAACATCCACCGACAACGCAAATCACATTTCACTGATTTTACCATTTACCTCAATTCCGTAAATTCTTAACTTTGCAATGTGCAATGTGGGTGGGTCCCAATCGCATACCGTACTTCACATGTTTTAGTATTTAACCCAGCGCTTATAACCAAACCTTAAGATTTACGATCTGCAAGCTGTGGCCCAGTCCCACCTTACCTGCCATGCCACCTCCCACTTCGCATCACATCGCCGATTACATTCTCATATCTTAAACTTTTAAACACGTGAAGTGCGATGCCGACATGTATGCGATGCAGATTCATAACTAAAATCTAAACATTTTCAGGTCCAAGTATATGATTTTTTACTTTGTTTTGTTTGAAAAAGGGTTAAAACACGACAAATGATTTGGGTATAAAATAGACACCATAGGTCGAGTCAGGTAGAAAAGGGCATTCAACACTCAGTCCATCTACCAGCACAACACTCAGTCTACCGTCATATCAGTAAAATGTGGTCCACGTCCTAACTGTCCCACTACATTAGCACCTGCAGTTGCACAATGCATTCCACCGAAGCTATAAATCAGTAACAGTTAGAGTTTTAAATTCAAGTTTAAGTCTAAAAATACCATGTTTGTTAGAGAGTGTATTATTGTAATTTTTTGTATAAATACTTTAGTTTTGGAAGTATTATGAGTTGATTTATTGAGATCAGAATCATTACTGCCTTTTGGAGTACTATAAGTTTTTTCAAAGCACTGGAGCATCAATAATAATCAAACCATTCACAAGATTCTTGTTGCTTAAATACTGGTGATGTTTTTCTTTTGTTGGTATGTTTCGTTGTTATCTTTCATTGTAATCATCTGAATTCCAATTGTAAAGCAGAAAGTGTGATGAATAGGATTCACTATTAAGTACCTTATTCAGGGTGTGTTTACAATCATAATGTTTTCCACTGAAGGCCAAACTAAATAATTCTTAATTGGTCTTTAGTTCTGCTGAATATCTTCATATTTTTTTCATAATCCATTTATAAATTCAAAAGATACAGTAAGTATTCCTAGCTTGCCCTGTGTTTACTCTGTGAAAAGATGATGCAACCATCCAGTTATATTTTGAATCCATTTCCAAATATACATTAATCCATTGAATACAATCAAATTTCCAAACCCAAGTACAATCATAACTAGCCTAAAAACTTATCCAAATAATGTTAAATCTTATAGAGAGAGCCCTCTCTGAAACTGGCATGGCTAGATCCCAGTTTCCAAAGTCGGTTTGATGTTGCCTCTGTAGTTTTGCTTCAGCTTCAAAATTACAAAACGCTAACCCACTCCAAGTCAACTCCTCTTCCTAAATATCTCTGATATTTGTTACTTCTTCCCACCAAATATCTATTTTACCTTTAATATTGAACGTAGATATTATGGCATCTAACATTCTCTGAGCAATCATGCAATCTGAAGAACGTGTTAATTCTAAGAAACCAAGCCTTTCCATCTTGTGTCTTCTTCATTTCCCCATCAAATAGAGGTGGCTTTTATTTCTTTAAACCATCTAACAAATATCCCCTATCAATCCTCCTCTAAGGATGATAATGATGATGATCGTGATACCTATCAGAACCAAAACTAGAATAGAATCTATTTCCATCACCTCTCTTGTCTAGTTTATCTATGAACCCGCCATCGTTGATCCTGTCATCTCTATCCAAACAATTCACACCATAAGATCTACTACCATATGCCCCATTAGTCATATCGTTTTTTCCATGATTGATTCTAAGCGGTCATTGTCTCTACAAGTCTAACAAGCTCTGAAGAATAGTTGCATCGACTTCTACTGGTTTCTCGTGTACCCTAGAAAGTCTCTCTTGTGATTGAATGATTTTTAAATTTTATACTTTTCAACTCCTTATTTCGTCCTTTAAACTTCACATAGTTTCTGTTATGTGATGGAAGTACTCATCACCATCATAGTCATCTAATTCATAGGGATAATCCCATGAACTATAATTTACCATTCTAATAGCCATCTTTTTCTTCTCTTCCTTCAAGGCATACTATGTTAGCTAAACCAAAGCATAAACATAACCAACATACCTCAGTATAGTTCAAGGAGGATATCTCTTCTGCAAGACCAACAAGTTTAGCACGATACATGTACAATAATAATCATAAAAATATATAGACATCATCACAATCATCATCCAATTACCATGCATGATGCCACAACAACAACATCAACTAGACACAATGCATGCATAACAACATATGTATGACACACATACATAATCAATACATAGAAACAATGACATTCATAACCAATGCATAACCAACATATACTCATGATAACACATCCAACATCAAAATCATTAACTTTCACATGGTGACACAATGCAACCATGACCGCTACCATGAATACACAATAGGAACCTATACGAGAAGCATAAAGAACACACATGCAACTAAAAAGTATGCATGACGAACACACTACCCATCTAGTCCAAGGGGTGAACCATACTCTGATACCACTCTGTAACACCTTCCTCCCACATTTACCTAGGTTAACTGGTATTCTATGGTGAACATGTGACAAGATGCTACTATGATGTGATTCAAATCCTTCATTACATGACACAATCAATTTGACCTTCCACACATACTATAGAACCTTCAAGAGCCAACTAACCCTTCCAAGTAGCCAACCACTAAGGCAACCTTACACTTTATTAATCTGGACCCTCAGTCACTCCCATAACAACACATGCATGCGACCGAGGCCTTCCAGTCACTCCGACAACAAGGAATTCCAGCATCTATGGACTTTTTCTGTTACTTTTGTGCCAACGACCCTGGATGTAGAGCCACTTTTTCAGGGCTAGGTCTCAGGGCACTTCCCAGAAGTTCATGAAACTCCTAGAAATGATAAATAACACTAAGACAAGGTGACTAATGCAAAAATTGATAAAATTACTTGATATAACCCCAATTAGCCATGACAGGCATTTTTTCATACATGTCACAAGTATGTAATCTACATGTCATAACAATAGATATGAGAATAGGGGTCTCATACTTATTTGATATTCATAAGGAAGCATTGATTACTTATCACAATAGATTTATTATCATCTATTAGGTCATATATTCATTTTTTATTCATTTGCAAATCAAAACATGACTTGAATCATACATCAAGTTTGTCATAAAACATACTCATAACTAGCATATAACCAACATAAATAACAAAGATATAACAAACATAAAAACCACATATGAGAAAGTATATTTACCAATAAAATACAAGAGGGAAAGAGCTCTTATTAACATATGTAAAATTAAACCGGGTCTGGTACTTCCATGTACCACCTGACCGTAGACGAGGCTAAACCAAATAATTTTTTCAGCCAGTCACCCCTGTGCAATATTCCAAGCATGAATGTGGGATCTCATGGAATAAACCATAGAAACCAAACTAGGGCTTCTAGAGGCCAAACAACCTCAAACATCAACTAGCGATTCCACCTCATGGTTGTAAATCCCTAACAATCACTAGATTGGTCTCTACTCAAGATGTCTAGGGCTCGAGAGCATTTGTTCTAACTAGGGCTTCTAGGACTAGTAACTCAACCCAAAATTATTGTCGGTCTTTTAGAGAGTTTGTCCAACAAGGCCTTCCAGGATTAGTAACTGAACCCACCAAAGGATTATAGAGAGTTTTTCCAACCAAGGCTTTAAGAACTAGTAACTCAACACAAGATTTTACAGGGCTTCTAGTAGGTCTGTCGAACCAAGGCTTCTAGGAACTAGTAACCCAACCCAAAGCCAAAGGAACATGAGCACCAACCAGAAAAGAAAGATAAAACCCTCAACACCGTGGCTATCCAAGGAATGGAAAGGATAGGAAAAATCGCTATCAATTCAAGAAATCCTCCATGCCAATGACAGATCATAACCAAGAAACCACATGCATATGCTAGGCATTCCAAAACTAGTAAGGAAATCATACATGCAACTCGATACTTGCAAGAAAAAATAATTTTATTTTTTGATCCCGATTTCCTCTTGTGATTTCATGCTCTTACTTTTCCTTCTTATCCAAATCCAAAGTATGCCACACTCCTCCAATAGTTCTCCAAGAAAAATCTAAATGTCCAAGAGTACGACAGAAAGAGAATATAGAGAGAGCTCCAAAACTAAACTCACCAAAAGCCATGAGCTAATCCTCATAAGCCTTTTTATTAATGAGGCGTCTATTTTCTTCAATTTCCATCATTTTCCTTCATTTTACTCCTCACATGAATCTTGTGAACCTTCACCTTCCTTTTCTCCTATTTTCCATTATTTTCATAAATAAAATGCCAATTAATGCCTCTTCCCTTTCCAAATCCTTTGCCATTTCCTTTGTCGATTTCCATAGCCATTAATTAATCATAAGTGATCCCCGTCACTATGTTTTTTCCCAACATTAAGCTTGGAATACGTGTCCCATGGCCAAGGTCTTATTTTACCTTTATTACATGGATTTTAACCAGAGACGTTACACTCATGAAGGTTCTGGGTGCATTAGGAATTCCAAATGGCATGACCAACCATTCATAAAAGGCATAGTTATTCTTACATTTATTCTTCAACTCATCTCCTTATCTAATCCTAATATGATGGTATCTACTTTGCATCGATCAAGATACATCCGAGAGCCCCACTTTGATACCTATTGTTCGAAACATTTTAGCACTAATGAGGGGGTTAGGCGGTGTGACTCTGTAGTGTGTCTTATTATGAATTTGTACCACTTTAAAATTCTCTACTTCATCGTGCATCAATAACCAAAAACATATCATATAAACCATAACATGAACATAAGCCATCTAAGCATATAAATCAAAATAAACATGAGAGAAATAAGACACAACAAAACCATCAAACACAACCATAATAACCATCACACAAGAGACATAATATATTTAGTGGATAACCCCTCTCTGGGAAAAAAACCACCCTTATTGCATGAATTGTGCTACTCTAAATCTATATTAAGAAAAATATGTCTTTTACATTGATTTGTTGACTCCCATAAGCTAGGAGACAACCTCATATAAAACAGGTCAACACCAATCATCCTGGAGACCCAATTATACTGATTAGCTCAGAAGACTATGTTCTCACTCAGATCTATGAGCTACAATCTGATGTAAGCCACCACGATCAATGATCCTTGCACAGATCTGATTGGACTATCCAAGTCCAATTGGATGGAGAAACTGTCCCTTTCACTGAAACTTCACAATCATTTCTCCACACCCATGAAGTCATTTCTCCTATATTCTATGTGCACCTCGTTTCATCTAATTTCACACTAGATCCTAAGACTTTCTTCTCAAATCAATTAAGCTCTGTAATCCAAGTCTCAGTAGAAAAAAATCTCATCAAATCGAATAAAAATACCACAAACATATGCTCTCCACTCAAGAAAATAGTGGCCACAATCCATCCAAAAAAAAACTGAACAATGATATCACCAGTAGTAAAAATAAACGTCACACTCATTCATAATATTAAACCCTCACTCCAAACTCTAATTTATGTATAATACAAATAGTAGCATACAACACAATGGCTATGTGCCAAATGCAATAGCAAAACCTGCAAAACAAAAGTGAGAGTCTCAAATATGGATCTATACCAAGCTCTTCCTCTCTATCAACACCACTGCTACAGTTATTTGCTTCTTCGATCTACAATCTCAAGTTATAAATAAAAACATTGCTTCAACAAATATATATGCTCATTATGCTAACATTATAGCTCATACACTGAAGAAATCCTTCTCACAAATAGGTCTGAAGCATATTTCCTCTATGAAAAATTTTCTCACTCACCCATTTATCATGTGCTTAGTTTTATGCTAAAAAATAAAATTTATCATAATGGTATGAAACCTAAACTACCGTGTAGTTCTCATCGTTCTGAATTCGACACACTTCGTTTCATGAAAAATGGATTGCGTATTCTCCTAGAAATGAGTTCTATTTGTTTGCACAAATAGGGAAAAAAAATGGTGGCATGGAGCCTAGTCAATAGTCTATACTGCTGGCATGGCACGTTGAATAGGCAAGGTCAATGTTTGGTCAAATTCCTCTACTGAATGACAGCTTGCCAAGTGGCAGAGTTTGATTGGTTGAATTTTTGGGTGATTTGGCATGTTTTTAATGGTTTAAATTTGGACCAACGGGGTGAGGACACGTGGTGCAGCCTGGGGCCACCACGTGCCCCCCGCATGGTGGAGAAAATTTTTGTTAAGTCGGGGCGGATGCGTCGGGGTTCAACCCTGCGACCTCCCATGCAACATGTGCACCAACTACCACCATGCCACACCAATTGTTCTTACCATATAACGTTTCCACATTTATTTAAGTTTTTCAAAGGTTACCGACAGGGGGAACTGGGGGCCAGCCCCATGGGGCCAGACCCCAAACAGTATGACCATAGCCCATGACCTTCGCAGAAGCACCAAAGGGCTAAAATTTAATGGTTGAGTTTAAACCTTAAACCGAGTTTAATTAACCACTAATCCATAATTAAATGTGCCTAATCGATGTTAATCACTAAGCACAGTTTAAAGCGCTAAACATGCTTAATTAGTGTAATGCGCATTTAATTAAAATAAACATGATTAGTTTGGCGGTCCACCAAATCTGGAGGAACTGCCAGTTTAACTCCAGCTAACCGGATTTAGCTCCAGTTAGCTAAATTTACACCAGAAATTGTGGGAAATTTTGAAAAGGCCATAAATTTTGGAGTTTTCAACCAAATCAGGTGTAGAAAGAGGCTAGATGGCCATTTTTGGGCATTCTGGACTCATTAGTGCAGGTTTTAGGAGCATAAAAACAATGTAAATAGGTCATTTTTCAAATTTGAGCATAATATAGAGGCCCAAGCCATGGAAGTTAGACCAAGGAGATGTAGCCCAGGAGGGGTGAATGCCTTCACCAAATACCTGTGTTGATGTCTTGTATGGTGATGTACTATACTTTTATTTTTTGTTGTTTAACCTTTGTTTTATGTTAAATTTTTCATTAAATTAACATGAAAAACACTCATGAGACTTGATAATTTGCAAGAGAATTTGAACCCTTAAGCACAAATAATACATTGTATTCAGAATCTGAAAGAGTAATTAGCACATCAACACTAACATACTTCATTCAGATCTTTTTTGGTATTAGAGCTTTAGGTTTTTTTTTTCATGAAGGGATCTATTATTTGCAAGTTTATGTCATGCTTACAAGGTTAAAACTCAAAAGAGGAGAATGGAAGTTAGTTGAAAGCCCTGCAGTTGGGTCAAGAGGAAGAAGGGAAAGGTTGCCAAAGTCTTCAACACCAGCACATCATCAAGTTGAAGTTGAGCCTTCAGTGATAATGTCTCATGAAGGAGAACCTACCATGACAGAAGATGAGAGATAATTTAGAAAGGCATTTTTTGATATGACTGAGATGGTTAAGGTCCTATATGAGGAGAGGAATTTAAGGATGCAAGGAGAAAGTTCTAGGCCTCCAAGAGGAGAGGTTTATTCAGGAGGAGGAGGCCATGGAGATGGTAAGAAGCCACCATCCACTCCACCATAATCCTCACCCCCATATTCACCTTCTTCTTCATCATCTTCCACTACCACAACCCTACAATATGTTCATATACATACTTCAAAAGGAGCTATAAAATCACCCTTACTTAAACTTGATGTCAAATTTGAGCCATAGATGTATAATGGTGAAGTGAATGTAGAGAAGCTGGATAATTGGATTCGTTAATTGGAGGTTTATTTCAGAATCTGGAACCTTCAAGAAGATGGCGTAAAGATTCAATTGGCTTCCTTGAGAATGGAGGGTTCAACACTTGTATGGTGGGAAGCAAAGAAAAAAGAGGAGATTAAGAAAAACGGTAAGATCTCAATGTCTTGGTATAATTTTATTGTTGCCATTAAAATTCAATTTTATCCTCTAGCTTACATGCAAGAATCCATTATGGACTGGCAAAATTTTAGACAATTAAAAGGGAAAAGTGTGCAAGATTATACTCATGAATTTAGGAGAAGGGCTA
This sequence comes from Pinus albicaulis, assembly GCA_034641835.2. NCBI lineage: Eukaryota > Viridiplantae > Streptophyta > Pinopsida > Pinales > Pinaceae > Pinus > Pinus albicaulis. Next base: position 574,365,177 of record CM076572.1, read on the forward strand.
TTATTTTGGGTGCCAATTTGTCTTCTCAAGAAAATTTGTTAAATTATATTGGGGGTTTGCATATTTATCTTAGACATTCTATTCTCATGTTCAATCCCACAAACTTAGATGATCTTTTCATTCAAGCCATACATCTAGAAGAAAGAGGGAAACATAGTGCAGATGAGAAAAGGGATAGTTTCCTTGAGTGTGAGGGTAAAGGAAAGGGTAAGTTTAATGGAAGAGGAAATAAAAATGGTTCTATCAAAATAGAGAAAGAGAAACTTATATGTAAACATTGTTCAAATAATGGCCAAGATGAAACCCATTGTTGGCAACTCCATCTAGATTTGAAGCCAAACAAACTTAAAGCCAAAGAGGAGAATTTTTTTGCAATCATTAAACATGACTTAGGTTTAGATTCAGGAGATGAAACCAAGATTATAGCAATGGGTTTGAAAGGTAAGAACATATAAAACACTAGTTCTTCAAGTTTTTCTAATGTAACTCAAGATGAAGATACAAGAATTGAACTCTTTCATATTAGAGTTGTTTCAAAGCATACCAAAATAGACACACTATTTGATAGTGGTTCTCAAGCTAATTTTATTTCTGAAGACTTAGTTAAGATGTTAAATATAGAAACTGTTACACATCCAAGACCTTATCCTTTAGGTTGGATATGAAATAATGCAAACTTTATAAGAGTTTTAACCCTATACGAAATTATTTTCAAACGAATCTTAAAAAAAAAAAAAAACAATAGCGAGCATAAAACATAAAACAGATAAACACAGGGATTTTCCCCTGGATCCCAATTCTAGATGACCAACTTGATTTTCATTATATTCCTTTTATTGTTACAACATATATATACATGCCTAAGAATACATAAAACCTAATCCATTAACCCTGGATTAGATCATAACTGTAGTTCCCTTGACCATATCTACAAAATACCAGGGGCCGAAAGCCATCATACCCCAAAACCATGTGCAAAACCATGCACAAAACCATGGGCGAGTCCCAGCCCCACCAAAATATAACCTGTACTCAACATTCTCACTTGTTGTTTTCCTTCCGCGAGGGGGCAGTGACGCATTAGCCCCGACACCTTTGCCATTTTTCTCTACACCAAGAGAACTTCTGAGTGCTCATAGACTTCATCAATGCATCTGCAACATTCTTCAAAGTGTCCACCTTTACCAGCAACGCCCTTTTAGACTCAACCATATCTCTCACAAAGTGATATTGAACATCAATGTTCCTTTTATTTGAATGATAAGTAGGGTTCTTAGCCAAGAAAATTGCACTTTGGCTATCACAGTCTATCCTTATAGTTTGTTGCACCAATCCCATACTTGAACACAATCTATGCAACCAAAATGCTTCTTTGCTTGCATGAGTGGCTGCCATGTATTTTATCTCTGTAGTTGAAAGAGCCACTACAGACAGTATTTTACTCATCCAATTGACTGCACCTCCAAATAGGCCAAACACATACCCACTTGTAGATCTTCTTTGGTCTAGAAATCCAGCCCATTTTGCATCAACAAAACCACAAATGTCCAACACTCTTTCCAATCCTGGTCTTCCCTAGTAGCACAAGCCATAATCACTAGTGCCACACAAATATATGAAAACCCGCTTCACTGTTGTCCAATGCTCCTTCCCTGGGTTTGACATAAACCTGCTTAGTACTCCCACTGCATGTGCAATGTTTGGTCTAGTACAAACCATTTCATACATCAGGCTACCCACTGCATTTTCATAAGGAACACGAGACATATCCTCCTCTTCTTCTTGTGCCTTGGGACACTGTTCAACAGATAGCTTTACACCTACAGGAATCAGAACATTCACCGGTTTACTATCCTGCATATTGAACCTCTGCAATATAATCTCGACATAATTCCTATGGTTTTACTAGAGCTTCCTCTTTTCTCGATCTCTCTTAATTTCCTAAAATATAGTTTGCAGTACCAAGATCCTTCATGTCGAATTTGGAGAACAGTTGGGTCTTCAAATCTTGGATATATCCTTTGTAATTTCCAATCAACAACATATCATCCACATATAAGACCAAATAAATAACATGGTCACCAATTAATTTAAAATAAACATAGTAATCCTCCTTGCTTCTGGGGAAGCCAAGTCCCCGTATATAGGTATAAAGTTTCTGATACCACATCCTTGGTGACTGTTTTAACCCATACAGAGACTTATTTAACCTACATATCAGTTTTTTCTTCCCCTTAACCAGATAGCCTTCAGGTTGTTTCATGTAGATCTCCTCTCCCAAATCCCCGTGAATAAATGTTGTCTTGACATCCATCTGTTCTACCTCAAAATCAAATGCAACAACAACATATAAAATTAATCTAATAGAAGTAACTTTGGAAACAGGAGAAAAAATATCACCAAAATCAATTCCTAGCACCTGGGAATAACCTTTTTCTACCAACCTAGTTTTGTATTTCTCCACCTTGCCTTCTACATTCATTTTCTTCTTAAACACCCATTTGCTCCCGATGGGTTTCCTTCCAACCGGGAACTCCACCAGATCCCATGTCTCATTTTTATGCAAGGATGCCATTTCATCAACCATGGCCTCCTTCCAGAGTTTTCCATCCTCTGAATCTACGGTCTTCTTGATGGTTCTGGGATCATCATCATTTATAGTTAAATCAAAATTTGAACAGAAAGAATATGGAATGTACCTTTCTGGTTGTCTTCTTTCCCTAATTGATCTTCTCATAGTTGGAGTTTTTGGCTCTTCCTCTTCTGAGTCTTCTTCTGTTGTAGAGTCTAATTCATCCTCTTTTAGCTCAAACTCTATCCTTTCAGGTTCCTTTGGTAGGACTTCATGTTTAACAAAATCTTTCACCTCTCTAAACACCACATCTCGGTTGTACACAACCTTCCTTGTTTCTGGGTTCCAAAGCTTGTAACCCTTTGAACCATCCTTATACCCAATAAAGATGCACCTTTCAGATTTATTATCCAACTTGCTCCTTTTCTCCTTTGGAACATGTGCATATGCATCACATCCAAATACCCTCAGATGTGAAAGAGAGGGTTTCTTACCAGTCCATACCTCATGTGGAGTCTTATCCTCCAACGCTGATGAAGGTGATCTGTTAACCAAGTAACATGCAGTCTCCACTGCCTCTATGAAAAATTCTTGTCCTAACCCGGTACCATTGAGTATTCTTATTGCCTTTTCCATCAACATTCAGTTCATTCTTTCTGCAACTCTGTTTTTTTGAGGTGTGTATGGAGTAGTCTTCTACCATGCTATACCACACTTCTTAGAAAACTCTTCAAATTCATTCTTGCAGAACTCCCCACCGTGCCACATTACTCATACCTTTATCTTTATTTCTCACCATTACGATTTTCCTAAAGCCTTAAAATTCTTTAAATATAATAAAGACTTCAGATTTCTTCATAATAAATATATCCATGTGACTACTTAGTCATTTATGAATAAACATGCGTATGTGGGCTGCACACAGGCGTGGAACCGTACGGGTCAAACACATCACGTACCTGAATGTATGTTATTTTCCCTCTTGCTTTTGAGAAGGGAAAAACTCACGATTAACATACTTCAAGTAGTCACATAAATAAATCGACTAGCTAGATGCTTTCTTTCTCGCCATTCCAATATTCCAATAAATTATCAGAAGACCTTCTCTCAATATAATAAAATCCTTTGATGCCATAGCATGGTCTTTTCTCCAGAGACCGCTAGGATTTCTGCTCCACTTTCGAGAACCACAGGACTGTTGCATCCATTAATAATAGTGCTTCCTTGAAGCTTGTACAGAGTTCCTTCTCTCCAATATGTCCAAGCCTTTGATGCCATAACATGGTCTTTTCTCCAGAGACAGCTAGGCTTTCCGCTCCACTTTCAGAAACCATAGAACTATTACACCCATCAATAACAGTGCTACCTTGTAGCTTGTATAGAGTTCCAGTCCGAACTCCCCACATTAGTACCAGTGCTCCCCGAACCATTTTGCAGGAATCTTTCTCGAATACTGTTTTTACACCTGCATCATCCATCTTGCTTACGTAAATCAGATTTCCGGGCCAATGGGAATATGCAACACCAGGAAGTGTTCTAATCCTTCCACCTTGCAAACGCCTTCAGCTTGACCTTTCCACGTCCGACGATTCTGGCCTTCCTATCATCCGCTAGGAAGACATCACCACCATCATATTTCTCATACTCGCAGAACCACTCCCTATCGGGAGTGAAGTGAAAGGATGCACCTGAGTCAATCAACCATGACTCATGATCTACATGTGTATTTGAAGAAGAAGCCAAATACACATCCCCACCTTCATCCGAGGTGGTTTTTGCCTTTGCAGAAGGAGCTTCATCAGATCCCTTTCCTTTCTCAGGAGCTTTAGATCCGCATTCCTTTTTGTAGTGCCCTTCCTTTCCGCATTTCCAGCACACCTTTACAAACTTTCCAGGAGATTTAGATCTCCCACTCGAAACCTTATTCTTGTTTCTGTTCTGGGACCTTCCTCGTAAAGATAAGGCATCTCCATTCTGACCCTCCATATTTCTCCGTCTCATTTCCTCCGACAGCAAGGCTGAGACAATGTCATCAAAATTCAAGGTAGTTGTATTGCTACCTATTGCAATAACCAGACTATCCCACGAGTCTGGTAGAGAACACAACAAACTGATGCACTTATCTTCATCCGAGATTTTAATATCAATAGATGACAACTGACTTACCACGGTATTGAAGGCGTTCAGATGCTCTGTCACTAAGTCTCCATCCTTCATCCTCAGGTTATACAGCTTTTTCCGCAGGAACAACTTATTCACCAGAGACTTAGATTGGTACAAAGTCCCAAGTTTTTCCCACAAATTCTTCATCGTAGCTTCCCCAGATACATTCAACAATACTGAATCTGATACACACAACCGTATTGTGCTCTTAGCCTTCCGATCCAGTTTCTTCCAGTCTTCATCTGACATTGCCGTTGGTTTAGTACCTAGATCTACCGCGATCCACTGATCTTTATCCACCAACAGATCCTCCATCTTGAGCTTCCACAACTCAAAACTCTGACCATTAAATTTCTCGATCTCTATCTTTCCGCCGCTCGCCATATTCTTTCACCGCAAGAATCGATCCCGCAGATCTCCCACCGCACAGGGTCTACCACAGGCCCGAGCAAAAAACCCTCAACAACAAAGGCGTCCCCTTGAAGCCGAAACAGCTCTGATACCAAATGTAGGTTTTAACCCTGAACAGAAATATCTACACACAATTCTTATAACAGAAAATAAGCAATAGCAAGAGCATAAAACATAAAACAGATAAACACAGAGATTTTCCCCTGGATCCCAAATCGGGACGACCAGCTTGATTTTTCATTATATTCCTTTTAGTGTTACAACACATATATATACATGTCAGAGCATACATAAACCCCAATCCATTAACCCTGGATTAGAACATAACCGTAGTTCCCTTGATCGGATCTACAAAAATACCAGGGGCCGAAAACCATCGAACCCCAAAACCATGTGCAAAACCATGCACAAAACCATGGGTGGATCCGCCTATGAGTGGGTCCGCACAAAATTTTTTTTTGGCCGGGGCACTGCCCCGGACCCCAACAGTGGGGACTGCTTCGCCCCTTGTGACCCCCCAGCTACGCCCGACGCAACATACAGTGCATGGGGAGAATCGTGGAAAGAATATAACACATACCCAAAAAAAAAGATTGTGCTTCACTTTTAAATCATTGAGGTCTGAGAATTAATGTAGTAGTCAAGCCCTATGGTTGTATGACCCTTCATCTCGATGTATATCTCTCGGAAGTTGTGGAAGGCAACATTTAAAAAATCTCGAGATCCATGATCTAAGATCCAAGTTCACGGGTAAAGGTCATATAGTCACTTTCATTAAAGGATTGTTATTTATTATGGGGCTTTGGAAGAGAGGATAAACTTGTCATAGTTTTAAATACACGGAACACAATGAAAGTGTGGTAAGTTCAATAGCATTTGGCATCTAAATTTTGTTGAAACATAATGTATGCTAAAGGTATTTGTGGGGGAATGTAATGAAGCTTTTTGTCTAAAGTCATGAGTTTTAAGGTCAGAGTCATAATTTTGAAATCCAAAGGAGGTTATGAGTGCTAAAGTCCTTGCACAAGTTGAGTTGAAGTGAAAGAGTTGCTCAATGTAAAAATTCAAGTCAAGGTATTTATTGACGTTAAATGAAATCAGTTGGTCAAGTGAGTTTGTCAAGTGGAAATGGTCAAAAGTCCTTAAATTAAAGTCTCTCGATGTAAAAATTGTAAAAATGAATTCATAAAATTCATTTGAATATGTTAACTTGGGTGCATTTTCGGTTGTACCCGACATCCAAGGTTCATTTATGTGAAAGTTGATGTCAAATTAGAAGTCTGGCGTTAAAGAGTCACAAGTCAAGTCAAAGTATGTTTAAGTTTGATTCATTGAATGAAATGGATGCATGATCGATGGAGCCTACACCCAAAAGTCCAATTGATGTACTTGCAACAATTGCGGATGATTGTAACAGAAATTATAGCAACAAAAAGATAGCAATGTGGCCAAAGAAAGACAAACAAAAGTGAAGCAGCTAGAGGAGCAAGGAGTGCTCAGAAAGAAATTTCAAGTGAAGTGAACCATTGACCAAGTTCAAAGGGAGTAACCTGGTAAAGTGTTAGTCCAATTGTAAGTTACAATGAACAAGGTGAAGTTCATGAAAGAAGAAGGAGATGAAGATAACTATGGATAGTCATTTGCAGAAAATCCACACTGATGCCATAACAGTTGGCACAAACAATGAATAATTTGAGAAAGAGATTGTTGAGTTGAATACACGACTTGATGTATTGATGGAGATTCTACAAAATCAGAAACATAGATGGATAATGGAGAAGACAATTAGATGGCCTATCAAGCAGTTGATTGCAAGAAGAAAAAAGAATAAGTTGATATTTTTGTTAAGATAAGTGGAAAAACTCCAAATAACTGAGATGAATGTATGCAGTTGTGAACCAGAAAAGGACCGATGCTTAGTGAGGAAAATGATGATGCTGAAATGAAATCTGTTGATGTGAACGTGGGTTCGATTCCCACAGATGGCACCACAAACTGTTTATAAGATCAACATAAAGACTTGGGGACAAAATCATCTATCAAGACTATAAGGGGACAAAATCATCTGTCGAGACTATAAAGCCTTATGTTTTTTAATCTGAAAATTGGTGTGTGGATGCAGGATATATTAAAGATGATGGATAGGACATTGATTATGTTTCATGCAGGGATGAAGACCAATATATTGAAATTATTTTTGAAAGAGACTGTAAAATTTTAATGAAATGTGAAGAAGACTTACAATTGCTAGAGAAGATGCTGATGGAACCTAAATCTAATCAAGTTGTAGATAAGGAAGAGAAATGTTTAATTAGTGACAAAATAGAACCTAAATGTAATTTGCAATTAAATGAGGATGAATTGATATTCCAGGCCAATAACTGTAAATTTCAGTTGGAAACTAAATTGGATGATGAGATTGAAGAATTAAGGAAACTAGTGGAAAAATCACATAAACCAAGATATTGCAAGAAGAGGCAAAAATACACAACATGATACATTTGACTGCTCAAGTATACATAAAAAAAGGAGGATAATTGCAGCATAAAGTTTGGAAGCTTGGAAGATGAGAGAAGACAACCATAAAACAACAACAACATGACATAGCAACTAATTTACTGCAATTGAAAGTTTGGGATCCAGGAGGAGCTTAATCAATTTATGAAGAGATATGGTAGGCAGACCATGATTTTATTTTACCTGGGGAGTCTGATGTAGGTGCATATAACCTAGGGTCAAATGTTTACTATGGGAGTTAGTTTCTTAAGATAAGATTTAATCATTTATTGTATTTTCCTATAGTTTTAGGAGAGAATGAGAATATTCGAGAGTATTTTGGAAGAGTTGAGAGATTTATGTGTTAGTTAGATCTTATCTAGGGATAAGGGATTAGGTGAGAGATTTTATGGATCATGAGAGATATTATGAGAGTTATTTTAGCATCTAGAACCTACTTGGGTTCAGATCCACTTGTATAAATATAGGTGAGCCCATGAAGCATGTAAGTGTGTAAGTGAGTGAGTGTGAGGAATGAAAGGCCAATGAGAGGCCAATAGTTCTCTTGTAAATATTTATTTAATAAATTATTCTGAGTTTTATGTGCATACTTATTTTGTGGATTTTCAATTTTGGTGTTGTGTGTTAATTATTAAGTGCAGACCCTATGGTTTGTGCATCACCAACTAAAAATGATTTCTTATGGTTTTGGCTCCATTCCATTTTTGGAACAAATTCCCTTTCAACTAGAGGATGTGTTCTCACCTACGATGAGGTTATTGTTATGTGTGGCTTGGAAGGTAACCACTATCTAGGAAACATTAGAAAGAGAGGAGGGACTTCCTTGGGTGCTCCTTGTTATAGGTCCCTAGTGGAAAAATTGTACACAATGATGAATTCCATCACCCATTCTTGTTGTTTATATTCCCACCTCTCAAAATCTTGAATGACTTATTCAACTTGTTTTTTTTATGTAATCAATGGTGCATTGAGAGCATACAAGGTTTGTTATAACGATCCAAGTGGAAATCAATGGATGTGATTGATTGTACACTCCCTAGTGTGAGCGAATAATCCCTTTGTCAAACAAATTTGATAACATACCAACCTCTAGCTTCAGTAACCCATGCTACCTATATAGAGAGTGCATCATCAACTAATTGTCCCATGGACATGGAAGGCCATGATTTATCATATTGCCGAGGTTAATCGTGAAGTTTCTAAAGTGTTTCTATGCTGCAAAATATTTTCTATTAGCAATCATATAGCTCTTAAATTTTTTGGTGTAGACATCAACATTCATAGAGACAAATACTTGATCCCTAACACTTAATAATTCCACTGTTTAAGTTGTGATTTTTCCGAGGACTTGGTCAATAGTCTTTACCTTCTTAAACCAAAGCTCCACCTCTTTGCTTATCTTATCCAAGTATTTTCTTACCTACCCATGGACACCATAAAAAATTACACAACAATGTTTGGGTTTGGGAACAACATCAAATACATATCTACAAATTGTTCTTTTGATAACTTTCATGGTAGCATATAGTCTAATCTCTACCATGGATTTTGCATGTCTAGTTCTAGGTATTTATTTTGTTAGAGTCCTATAAATTATAGGATGTCAAGGTGATTGAGTATTTCATAAGTTGCAATTTCATATTGAGTATAATTTTCAATATTCAAGTGATTCCAAAAATATGAAAAAAGAAAAGAAAATAGGTTATATTAAAAAAGAGAAAAAAGAAAAAGAAAGAAAAGCCCCAAAAAGAATATTACTGAAAGTGCTGTAAATAAAAATGCCACTACTCATTAGATTAGTTTGTTCAATCATAGAGTTTAAGCATGATTGTACAATTTTAAATTTCTGTTGATAGGTTAGAAAATAAGGATTTTCCAAACTGTTTAACCTTGGCAGATCAATAGTTAGGTAGAAAATAAAATTGACTAAAAAATTTAACTCTGAGTCAATGGAAGGAATAAGGATGGATGTAGGTTAGAGTTTTAAAGAAAAAGTGATTTGGGTCTGCAAGTCTAAGTGCACCCTACAAAAGAACAAAAAATGTTAGATTAGTGAAAGGATAGGAAGAAGTGAAAGAAGAAAAATAAATATGGAGGAAGCAGGAACTTTATTCCAAATTTTATCCTAAGGACTTCATGTATTTCATGGTTAAAAAAGGAAAAAATAAAAAAATCAAAGGGTTCTAACCTAATTTTAAGGATTAAATACATTTGACATATTTATGTCATATCCCCCATATCCTAAGTCCCAAAACTGTACCCCGCTTTTCATTTAATCCCCTCACCCAACTATCCACTCACCTATCACATCACCGCTTAACCCCCCATCGCTTTCCACCTCATCTCCGCTCCCTCCATCTCATCCGACGACTCACAATTGTTTTCGGCCCCACGTCATCCTCCGAACGTTAACGTCGGGTGGGGGGGGGGGGGGGGGGGTTCGAAATGGACGGTTTTCCAAACCACCTCGCTTGCTACGTTTCGCGCGATAGTTATTTTGCACCCCCCCACATCCCCCACCCCCAACTACATACCACTTACCATTCATGACCCCCTACGAAAAGATGTTTCCTCCATCGTAAAACCGCCCCACTGGCCATTGTATACCTGCCATTACCGTTGTGCCACAAAAACTGCCTCCTCTCACCTCCATCCAATCGTCTATGCTCTCGCCTTAAGCCCGTTAGACATTTAATGGCTTGGACCGTTACCCAACGGGCCCGTGCCATGTAAATGGTAACCCTGTTATTTTATAAAACCAATCTCCCGCACTTGTTTCAAGGTTTACAATTACTTCCGCCTTCTTATTATAATAGGTGATCACAGCTAGATTTTTCAAAGCAAAATAAGGCGTAGAGAAGATTCCAACTATCTGTAGACTTCCCTTTCTGCAATTCCTTCTTCCCATTTCCCATTAAAATCAGCACAAGCTCCCTTTCTTGATTTCCCATCTTCTTCTAAACCCATTCGTCTATGCATCTGCAATAAAAACATAGTCAGTTCATTTTTCAAGTGAAATAATGCCTCCAAAGAAGGAACACCAACCCTTTAATCCAATGGTTTATGCTTAGGTGGACCTGGATCATGTGGCTCTAGCTGATAGAGACTTCAAAATACATGAGACAAATTCAGAATTTGACTTATTTGATGTCTACTATTGGCCAGATGACAAGTTGATCGACAAAGTTGATAGGGTTGTGGGAGACTAAATTACCCTATTTTTTATTCCCAAAGACCCACAGTTGTCCTGAATTTGTTAGGAAATGCCATGCATGCTATGATATTAATCAAAGAGCTGTAGTAGCCCCCATTGGAGAAGTCCTCTTTAGTATAAGTGCCTAGTCAATCCTGCAAATGATGCAGGCTCCTATTGTTGAAGAAGAAATACTATTTTCCTATGAAGCTCTCATAGAACTGTACCAAAAAATGGATTTTGGTAGTAGAGCCAAAACACTGGAGCTATTCATGGCTATAGACATTCCATTGCCCAAAAATAATCCTCCATATCCCTCATCCACTTTCCCTGATAGTACCCAACACATTGTCACTGCCCTTTCATACTTGTTAGGGTATCATTCAGATCAGTGGATAGATGAAGAAATGATAGGTTTCCTCTCCATTCTTTCATCAGAGTCCAAGCCTTCCATCATGTTTAACTTTAGTCAATTCTTAGATGATGCTATCCACGACTAGTTTGTTAAATTCCACAAAGAGGAAGTGTTTAAGTACACTTCAATTTTGGTTTACATGTTTGTATATTTTCAGGCCAGCAAATTCAAGTTCACAATGAAGAAAATTAATGATGACTCCCAACCCCAATCAGTAATATTTTGGACAACCATGCTAATGAACAAACATAAGCACTACACCTACAAGAGATTTGTTGATGCCTTTGTGCATTCATCAATGAACATACTCAACAGTACAGTAGAACCAAGGATTAATGAGGAGATTAAGAAGATCATGCAGTTATCAGATCAAGTGAGAACTAGAGACTGATACTTGTACCAAAAATACATAGAGATCAAAATTTATGGGTGTGAGTTGGCCCCTTAAAAGCTGCCAAAGTTCCTCCCCATGAGGATCTTTGCCCTGGAGTACATCAAGTAGATGATCAATGCAGATGAGGTACACTTTGTATCTGCCAAAAAGAAGTCTCAATTCAGGATCAAGTCCCAAATTGGTCCTTTTATTTGCAAAAACAGAGCAGCGGGAGAGGAGGCTGATAGAATGCTGAGGGAAATGAAGTTTAATCACAACTTCACTTGGTCTTATGACCCATTGGGCATTATCTCTAAGAAAAGGGTGGAGAATAAATCAACCCCTTATATTCACACCCACAAGCCTAAGATCGAGCAGTTTATGAACCAAGCAGAGTGGGTAGCAAATACATTGCAGTAAGATGAAGAGAAAGTCATTTCTTCCTCAAGCATACACACCCCTACACCACAAGAAAAGCATACTACAAAAGACAGAGGAAAATAACCAAAGAAAGAGACAACATGAAAGAGGCCAAGAGATGATCAGTCTGCTATGGAAAATGACACATCTAGCAGAGAATTCAAAATGAAGTAGAGAAAGAGAGCTAGAATCCACATGGATATAGATCAAAATAAATAAACAGAGCAACAAACAGTCATCACAATCAGGGATTCTCCTAGTTCTTCTCTAGCAAGTGGCCAAACCATATTTTCAACATCTTTAGCCACAATTCCATTTCAATAGTATAATCTACAAACACCTACATCTACTGCTACTACAGGGGAAAAGGAGAAAAATATCTATGATACTTACAGGGAAATTAAAAGGAAGAATGAGATATTGAAAACCAACACCTACAACCAGTTTTGGAAGCAGACTAGTAGTTCACAAAGTAGGCTTTTGTTAGCCTTTGACTGAAAAAAAGGAAAAATGAAAATGGCTTTCCTAGAAGCCCAGATCTCTCAGCCTAAATCACCTGCAGATTTCACTACTGATTTTGAATTCGATGTCAAGGACATCCATCCAATAGACCAGATGGTGATGCACAAGCAGACTGGAGAGATGATCTCCTCCACACTGAAAAGCACTGCCATGAGCCTTTCTAAACTACAATTATCTTTGGCCAGTTTTCAATCCTAGCTTAAAATGGAGAAGTTTTCTTCTCTAGCCAAAGATACAAGAATCAAATCCTTGGAAGACTTAGTAGTAAAGATTGGGTATGAACCAAAAAACGTAGAGGGAGTAGAAGAGATCCTGAAGGAGAAGAATGATGATATAGCAGCCCTCAGATGACAACTCAAAATGTTAGCTACTGAAGACCCTCTCACAAAGGACATTGAGAAGAATGAAGCACAGAAAACAGAAATGATGAAACTAATAATGGAGCAATCAACGCAGCTGAAGAAAATGAAGACAAAGATGGAAAAATTGGTTAAGGAGAAAGAAAAAGCAGCAAAATTGGCCATTGTTCCTTTGGATGTTGTTCCTATTGCTGTCATCCCTACAACTACACCAACAACTATAGGCACATCAGGTGGTGCAGAATAACTGGCCAAAGCCATGGAGAACATGACCATACAGACAACAGAAATAAAAAAGGTGGAAGAAGAAATCAACACCCTGAAGGATATGAAGAAAAGATTTGATAATGCACATGAAATTGAAATATAGAGAGCCCAAAATCAGATTGAAAAAATGATAAAGGAAAAGAGTGAAGCTTCTATTGGTCAGACCATTGGCCAAGAAAAAGAGATTATTTGGAGTCCCAAGGTTGCAGGGGAGCTCCTCCCCCCTATCAAACCCGCTCCTGAAGCGTGCTCCCTCGAACCCGCTCCCGAAGCGTGCTCCCGGAGTGAATGCTTAGAGGGTGATATTAATGACAAAGATCCCTATATGATTTTAGAGGTAATGATAAAGATACCTCTGGTTCAATCTATGTTTTTATGTTTTTTTATGTCTAATTCATCATTCTACATGATTTTGTTGACATATATGCATCAAAATATAAAAAATATATGTATTATAAAAAACTCTCCCTGGAACGCTCCCGGACCAGGAGCTTTTGAAAATGGCTCTCCCACTCCCGCTCCCTGTTTTCACTCTCACTCTAAAGTAACCTTGATTTGGACAAGCATTGTTGATTCCATGAATGAATTATGGCCTTCTATTCAAATCATATTTGAAAAGAAAAATCTGATTGGATAGGTAAGTGATGACATACAAAAAGAAAACAAGGAGCTTACAGAGATGCCTAAGACATCAAACAACATAATCAGATTCTTGAATTCCAAGAACAGGTTTGAATTGGAAGCACTGGGAGTGGAGGACATAACAACAACTATTCTAGAAGTCAAGAAGGTGCTCAACAAAAAGAGTTTGGTCACACAGTTAGAAGAAAAGTGTCACAACTTAGAAATTGGTGTCAGCAGATTCTTCAACAGAATCTAACCACTGACCAAAAGAGGATTACCATCTCTTTTTGTGATAAATGATAAGCTCATGCCCAAGCAAGATTATGTAAGGAAATTTAAAGATATTGCCAAAGACACAACCAAGTTTGCAGGGATTAAAGATTCAATGATAGGAAGATCATTTCTCAAAGCTATGGATAATGATTTATTCATACAGCATGAAATCAAACACATTTTTGTGTTAAGGCCAACTTTCATGAAATTCAAAAAGACTGATGAGATTTAAAGAAAACTAATCAGGATCAAAATCCCAAATGAATAGCAGTGGGAGGAATTGTGTGATTACCAAGAAGGGTGACAATTGAGCACATCAACAAAACAACCAACTCAAAAAATCAATCAATTTTGCAAATCAGCATATCAACTCAGCATATCAGCATCAGATAGTCAAAATCAGCCAGCATAGCAACAGATTAAAGCAAGCAACAATGATCTTCTGGAGATTAGGTCCACATGTCACAATTACTCTATCGTGTCCACTTGATGGTCACATTAGCTAATTTTCAATTATTATTGTAATTAATAAACAGATTTCCCATGTAGATACGACAATAACTGTAGAGTTAGTTAAATACGACATTTTTCTCCATATCAGGGGTTGGACCCTAGATTGTAAAATTCTCTATTGGAGCATTGTAATTTTGGAGCTAGAGCATCAATAATAAAAGACCATTTTTCAATATTCTTGAGCTATATTTATTTGGTGATGTCTTTTCTTTGTTGTGTTTAATGTTTTCCACTGTTATTTCTTTCAGTGCATCATTAAATTCTAATTGTAAAAAAGAAATCTGAAGAATAAGATTTTCTACACAAAGCACCTTAATTATGGTTGTGTTTAAAATATAAATGTTTTTCCTCTTAAATCCGGTTAAGAAATACTTAATTTCTTTTTAACCACTACTGAATTCATTTTTTCTTTCATTTCATGATTCATTTTGTTTTAAAAAGATCCAGAAAGTGCAGTTAGCTTGCCTTGTAAATGCTCTTGAAAATTTGATGCAACAACCCAACTTGTTATGACTCCATATCCCAATGGAATTAGTTTAATCAGATCTCCTAATCCAACCAAACAATCAATCAAGAGGCAACCCCACAATCAGTATAACTAGCCTAATATCACAAATCATAAAACAAAACTAAATCTTAAAGAGAGATCCCTCTCTGAGTCTAGGAGGGCTAGATCCTAGGCTCCAAAGTGGTTTTGATGTTATAATTTTATGATTATTCTTGCCAATCTTAAAATTATAGAATGATAACATATTTGCGACCATACTGGGAACATAAACAGAAAAACGTGTCTTTTCATTCGAATTTAGAAACCCCGGTTAAAAGAATTGTATGATAGAAGTATTTTCCAAGATTGGTATCTTTCGGTTTTTGAAAATAATCAATTTGTGTGTGCTTCTGATGTGAATTATGGCTCCTAAAAGAATCTCTACTAGATCCCATCCCAATCCAAATCCTCCTCCTATAGTGGACAATCCCGAGAAAATTTTAATAAAAAATCCTAGAACTGAAAGTGAAACAAGTAGTAGGTTTCTCCATAGAGAAAATTCCCTCCCTGAAAACTTTTTCACTTTACAAGAAATTCAATTTGATTTACATTTTGAACAAGGTTTATTCAGGACTAAATCTAAGAATTGGACTAACCAAACAGTATTTGATCCATCTATTTTTCAACAAAGTCCAGTGAGAGAAGCTTACTCACAAATTCAATCTGATATTCAGCTTCTCCAAGATTTTGATACTCTCCAAGATTTAGTAACAGAGTTCACTTCAACTATTGATGATGTTTACCTTCAACAATATGTAGAATTAATTGCATTGACTACAACAACTTCTTCTATTACCTCTCAGACTGCCATCTTAAGTCAACTAGTCCTACTGCTTCCACAATCCCAACCACTTCTTTTATTCTTCCTCATAAGAGCACTCAAACCTCCACACATACATCTTCTCCCATCATCCATCCTACTTCATCCACTGTTCACCTTCCTCCTCCACCTCCACCAATCATGGCAGCCAGATATGCCCCGTTAGTGTTGCTAGCACCATTGGTACCTATGCCATAGGATTACCAGTCTAAAATTGCATTATATGATGGAACTGGTCATGTAATAGCCCAACAACATGTTGACAAAATGAATGAATGTTTTGACCTTCAAGAGGTAGATGAAGAAAGTGTTAAATTCAGGATGTTTGCTCAGAGTCTTAGTGGAGAAGTTAGAAAATGGTTCAAAGCTTTACCTGAAAACAGTATCAATGACATCCCTTCCTTTCACCAAAAATTCCTAAATAGGTGGGAAGTAAAAAAGAGCCCTCTTCAAATCTTATATGAATATGAAAATATTAGGAGAGCCCCAGCTAGTGTTCATGACTATTGTACAGGATTCAATAGTTTATATAATGCAATACCTGCGCATCTAAAACCACCACAGGGTTTAGCCTTGGTTAAATTCTCAGATGGTTTTGAACCAGAGATCTCTTATCAGCTAAGGGAAATAAACTCAGCCACATTAGAGGAAATGCAAAGGGATGTACTGAGTGTAGAAGCCAACCTGTTAGAAAAAAGAGCTAGAATATTGAGAACTGAAAGAAGAGTTACTATAAGAGAAGAACCTTAAACTTCCACATCTGATGCTAAAATTGAATCATTTGTTAGAACTATGGAGAGAATGATAGAGAGAATCAATTTAAATGAGAGAAATATTCCTAGGGAAAATCAACCACCTCCTCAAAACAAAAACCAAATTCCTACGATAAATCCTCCTCAGATAAGACAAAGAGGGCAAAGAGGTCCTGATCAACAGATTAGGCCTCCATTCCAAGAGGATTATGCTGATGAGGATGAAGGATTCATTGAGGAAATAGAAGAAAATCAGATAAATCTGATGGGAATTAATGAAGATGACTATGTTTTTCTCACCCAAGAAGAAGAAGAATTATTTTCATTGACTCAAACAGAGTTAGAATCTGAGGAATATGATGATTATAAACAAGGATTTGAGAATGATATCATGGAGGTTCACAAGAAATATAATCTTAGAAGCAAGAAAAAATTGACAATTCCAATAAAAAGAATTCAGAAAATACTACCAAAAAAGTCTTTGAAATTGATCTCAACAAAACAACAAAAAATTCAAAGAAAATAATGAATAATTTAGAAAAGAAGAACACAGAAAACAGTACTAAGAGAACAATTGATATCCCTACCAAAATTTCTCAAACTGATATTCCTAGTAGAAGTAAACAAATTGAATTTAGCCAAAAGGTAGTGGCTGAAAGAACTGATTTTTCAAATCTGCTCAAAGTTCAAATACCATTCAACATTGAGAATGAACTTGCTAAACTGAAAATATTTATTCCTCTCACTGAATTGATAAACAAGAATGTGTATAGGTCTCAGGTCCTAAAGGTACTAAACATAGGGGAGATTACTGATACCATTAATTTAAATGATGATCAACCTGAACTTTTTTTTGAGCCAGAAGTTGATGGTAAACCCCAGGAAGGAGGTGTCCCTCCATTTTATGTCAGTCTTAATGTTCATGAACAAAATCTCCATAATTCCATGTTGGATTCAGGGGCATCACATAATCTTATACCAAAGGCTGTTATGGAGAAGCTTGGCCTTGAAATCACTAGACCTTACAAAGATTTGTACTCATTTGATTCTAGAAAAGTTAGATGTCTAGGTCTTATCAAAGATCTGTGTGTCACTTTAGCTCAATTACCAGCAAAAAGTCTAGTGATGGATATAGTTGTAGCTGACATCCCTCCTAAGTATGGAATACTTTTATCACGCTCATGGGGAGAAAAGTTACAAGGGACCCTTCAAATGGACATGAATTATGCTACAATACTAGTGTTTGGTCAACCAAGAAGACTGTATAGGGAAACCTTAATGAAGTACATGGTGAGCAATCAAGAAAAACCACACAATTATCCTCTGTACTATGTTCATACTGACCTTGATTCCTTCATTCTCTATAATGAGGAGACATTAATTCATAATTTACTCCTGTAGAAAAAGATTTTAATGAAAATGATGATAGTCAAATACAAACAGTACAACAAGATCTTGAAAATGAACCTCTTTGGAATATGAGTTTTGATGGCTCCTGTGACAAAGCAAGATGAGGAGCAGGTATTTGGGTGCATAATGCAAAGAATAATCATGCACTAGGTCACTCATATAAGCTAAATTTTCAATGCACCAACAAAATAGTAGAATATGAAGCCTTACTCTTAGGATTACAATTGTTGAAAAGATTAGGAGCTAAGAGGATTTATGTTCATGGTGATTTTGAATTAGTCATAAGACAAATAAAAGGACAATATGTTGCAAAAAATCCCAGGTTGAGAGCATACAGAAATGTTGTACTTGATTTCTTAAGAACATTTGATGAATATGATTTAGCAGTTATCCCCAGAAATCAAAATGTACTAGAAAACGGTTTAGCCTTTTCAACAAGCACATGTCAATTGCCTCACACAAATAGACAATACACAATAGAGGTTAAACATCGTCCATCTGTGCCAGCTAACATGAGATACTAGCAAGTATTTGGTAGTGACAAAAAAATTGAAAGTTTATTACAATCAAATGATGAATTTGAGGATAGAAATAGAGACCTAGATTGTGAAGAAGACAATAATTATGATGTACAAATTAGTGTAGAAAAACAATCTGTTGTTTCTAATGTAAATACTTCAGCAAATAAAACTGTACATAAAAAAGAAATACATAAAGACCCAGAAAAGAGGAATTTGACGTACTTCAACTCAAAGATAATATCCTTCTTAGAGGGCTGGTCCCTTTAGAAGAACTATTTGACTTTAATGATGTGGCTAAGAAACCCAAAATGGAACCAACAGGGGAAAATATTGAAGAATGTAACATAGGCACTGAACACACCCCAAAAATCATAAAATTGTCAAAATTACTGTCTATAGTTACAAAATAGAGGTATATAGCTCTCTTTAAGGAATTCATAGATGTATTTTCTTGGAGCTATGAGGACTTAAAAAGCTTATGATACTAGCATCATAAAACACAAAATTCCAATCAAGGAGGATCAAAAACCTTTTAAACAAAAACTGCGTAGGATCAATCATGTCTTAATGCCTTTGGTCAAGAAAAAAATCTAGAAAATGTATGAATCCAAAATCATAGTTCCACTCAAATATTATAAATGGGTATCCAATATTGTGCCTACAAGAAAGAAAACATGTGAAATCACACTTTTCAATAATTTTAGGAATATGAGCAAAGTATCTCTTAAGGAAAAGTACCCTTTACCAAAATGGATCATACATTGCAGAGGGTAGTAGGTTCCAATATGATCTCTTTGTTAGATGGCTTTTCAGGCTATAGTCAAGTTTTAGTGCATCTTGATCATCAAGACAAAACAAATTTTACTACTCCTTGGGGGAATTTTATGTATGTAAAAAATGCCTTTTGGATTAATGAATGTTAGTGCTACTTTTCAAAGAGCCATGGAAATTTATTTTGCAGATGAAATTGGTCATTTTATTGTGATATATCTTGATGACATTAATGTATATTCAAAAACTGATGAAGAACACTTAGCACATCTAAGAAGAGTTTTTGAAAAATGTAGGAGGTTTGGAATTTCCTTAAATCCCAAGAAAACATTTTTTGGTCTTGAAGAACGAAAGCTGCTGGGTCACATTATTTCTCAAGATGGAATTATAATTGATCCTAGCAGGATTAATGACATACTCAAAATTAGTCATCCTAGGAATCTCAAAGAACTTCAATCTTTCATTGGTAAAATCAAAATTTTAAGGAGATTTATGCCCAATTTTGCAGAAATTTTGAGAAACATAACCAACATGCTTAAAAAAGATTCAGAAATTAAATGGAACATTGAAGCTAAACAACCTTTTGATCTAGTCAAGAAAGCATTGACAAAAGCTCCAGTCTTAATTAGCCTAGATTTTACCAAAGACTTCATAGTTTTTTCTTTTGCACCTGAGCACACTATTGCTGTTGTGTTATTACAAAAAAACAACGAAGGACATGAAAAACCAATAACATTTTTTAGCACAACATTAAGAGATGCATCTTTGAAATACAACATCATGGAAAAATAGGCTTTTTATTTGGTCAAAGCATTAAAATATTTCAGAGTTTACATTATACATTCACATATTATTGCTTATGTGCCCAATGCAATAGTCAAATACATTTTAACAAAGAATGGTCCTGATGGAAAAAGAAGCAAATGGATTGCTGTTTTTTTGGAACATGATGTGGAAATCAAACCTACCAAATTGATTAAAGGGCAAGGATTAGCCAAATTGATGGCTGAATCAAATTTTCATGCACTAGATATCAACATGGTTCATTCATTAGATGATTAAGAGGAACTGGCGACTCCACAAATTGATGAAGCATTCCTAGATTCTCCCTGGTATGCAAATATCTTGTATGTCTTGTTTAATTTGAATTCTCCTCCTGGTTTGTCCAAAACTAAAGCAAGATTTATAAAATTTAAATCTATCAAATTCTGCATTTTATAAAATGTCTTGTATTGGAAATATGTTGGAGGTATATTACTCAAATGTTTGCTAAAAGATGACGCAGATAAAGTTATGCAGGAATTCCATGGAGGTGATTGTGGTGGCCATCTTTATTGGAAAACCACTGCTGATAAGATCTTGAGGGCTGGTTTCTATTGGCCTACTCTTTTTCTTGACATCCACAAGAAGGTAACTACTTGTCACAAATGCCAAATTTTTGAAGGAAAAAGAAAATCATTGCCCTTTCCCTTAAAGCCTATTTTTGTTGAGATCCCTTTCCAACAATGGGGATTAGATTTCATTGGAGAAATTCATCCCCCATCCTCTGCCCAGCATAAATGGATTCTTACTACCACTGACTACTTTACCAAATGGATAGAAGCCACTCCTTCTAGAAATGCCACTAATTTCGTCATTATTAAATTTCTTGAAACCAATATCCTTTCTAGATTTGGTTGTCCTAGAAAAATCATCACTGATAATGTTGAAACCTTCAAGTCCAAGAAAAAGGTTGATTTATGTCATAGATATCATAGAATTTTAGGGCATTCAATAGCCTTTTACCCTAAGGGTAATGGATTGGCTTAATCTTCAAACAAAATTTTGGTGAATATCATCAAAAATATTTTGGAAGGTAACAAGAAATCATGGCATAATAAGTTGATCAATGCACTTTGGGCTAATAGACTTACTACCAAAAAATCAATTGTCATGTATCCATACCAATTGGTTTATGGAATGGATGCAATTTTTCCTTCCTCTTTAGGAGTTCTAGTCATGAATATCATTCAGGAAATACAAGCTGAACCAAATGATATACAAAGAAGGATCAGTCAAACCATTCAGTTGCAGGGATCCAGAGAGGAAGGTTATAAAATAACTCAATTAATTCAAGATAATATCAAGAAGATTTTCTATAAAAGAACAAAGGATGATGATTTTAATCTAGGAGACAAAGTGTTGAAATGGGATTCCAGAAGAGAAGACAAAGGTAAACATGGAAAATTTGAAAATCTTTGGCAAGGGCCATACATCATTGATGATTTCAAAGGAAACAATGCTTATTTATTGAAAGAGTTGGATGGAATAGAAACACCTGGAGGTCCTGTCAATAGCAGGATGTTGAAACATTATTTCTCTTAAAAATACAGGTTGGTCTTTTATCATTGTAAATACCACAGTTTTACAGTTTATGATTTGAATAATTCATTGTTAAAGGTTGAAGCCCTTGGAGAAAGTCCTAAGCCTGGATTGATGAGTTGTCAATAAAACATATAAAGAAATCAAATGAAGATCTTGTAGAAAATGGAGCATTCAAAGGCTACTGGTCTTAGGTTCTTGAAACTTCGTTTGGAGAAGTGCCATCCCCAGCTGGAGCCACTGTTAGAGTCCTATAAATTATAGGATCTCAAGGTGATTGAGTATTTCATAAGTTTCAATTTCATATTGAGTATGATTTTCATTATTCAAGTGATTTCCAAAAATATGAAAAAAGAAAATAAAAGAGGGTATATTAAAAAAGAGAAAAGAAAAAGAAAGAAAATCCCCAAAAAGAATAATATTGAAAGTGATGCAAATCAAAATGCCACTACTGATTAGATTAGTTTGTTCAATCATAGAGTTTAAGAATGATTGTACAATTTTAATTTGTTGTTGATAGGTTAGAAAATAAGGATTTTCCAAACTGTTTAACCTTGGCAGATCAGTAGTTAGGTAGAAAATAAAATTGATTCAACAGTTTAAATCCGAGTCAATGGAAGGAATAAGGATAGATTTAGGTTAGAGTTTTAAAGAAAAAGTGATTTGGGACTGCAAGTCTAAGTGCACCTTGCAAAAGAACAAAAAATGTTAGATTAGTGAAAGGATAAGAAGAAGTGAAAGAAGAAAAATAAATATGAAGGATGAAATTTATTCTAAATTTTATCCTAAGGAATTCATGTATTTCGTGGTTAAAAAGGAAAAAATAAAAAAAGCAAAGAGTTCTATCCTAAGTTTCGTGATTAAATACATATGACATATTTATGTCATATCCCCCATATCCTAAGTCCTGAAACTGTACTCCGCTCTTCATTTAATCCACCGAGCCCACCATCTACTCACCTGTCACATCACCGCTTAACCCTCCATCGTTTTCCACCTCATCTTTGATCCCTCTATCTCATTCGATGACTCACTGTTGTTTTCGTCCCCCCCTCATCCTCTGAACGTTAATGTCGGGGGGTGGGGGGGGGGGGGGGTTGTTTCGAAATGGATGGTTTTCCAAACCACCCTACTTGCTACGTGTCGTGCAGTAGCTATTTCGCACCCCCCCGCCCCCCCCCCCCCACTTCATACCACTTACCATTCATGACCCCCTGCGAAAAGTTGTTTCCTCCATCGTAAAATCACGCCACTGACAATTGTATACCCACCATTCTTGTTGTGCCACGACAACTTCCTCCTGTCACCTCCATCCAATCACCTATGCTCCCGTCTTAAGCCCATTAGAAATTTAATGGCTTGGGCCGTTACCCAACGAGCCCGCGCCATGTCAACGTAACCCTGTTATTTTATAAAACCAATCTCCCGCACTTGTTTCAAGGTTTACAATTACTTCTTCCTTCTTATTGTAACAGGTGATCACAACCAGAGTTTTTCAAAGAAAAAGAAGGTGCAAAGAAGATTCCAACTGTCTACAGACTTCCCTTTATGAAATTCCTTCTCCCCATTTTGCTTTCAGATTAGCACAATCTCCATTTCTTTATTTCCCATCTTCTTCTAAACCCATTCTTCTGTGCATCTGCAATAAAAACACAGTCAATTCATTTTTCAAGTGCAACAATGCCTCTAAAGAAGTAAAATCAGTCATTTAATCCAATTGTTTACCCTAAGGTGGACCTGGATCATGTGGCTCTGTCTGACAGAGACTTAAAAATACACGAGGTAGAGTCAAAAGTTGACTTATTTGATGTCTACTATTGGCTAGAGGACAAGTTGATCGACGAAGTTGATGATATAGGGTTGCGAGAGACTAAATTACCCTATTTTATAATCCCAAAGACCCACAGTTGCCCTGAATTTGTTAGGAAATTCCATGCTTGCTATAATATTAATTAGAGAGTTGTAGTAGCCCCCACTGGAGAAGTCATCTTTAGTATCAGTGCCCAGTCAATCCTTCAAATGATGCATGCTCCTACTGTTAAAGAAGCAATACTATTTTCCTATGAAGCTCTCAGAGAACTGTACCAAAAACTGGATTTTGGTAGCAGAGCCAAAACACTAGAGATATTCATGGCTACATACACTCCATTTCCAAAAACTAATTCTACATATCCCTCATCCACTTTCCCTGATAGGACCTAACACATTGTCACTGTCCTTTCATAATTGTTAGGATATCATTCAGATCAGTGGATAGAAGAAGCAATGATAGGTTTCCTCTCCATTCTTTCATCAGATTCCAAGCCTTCCATCATGTTTAACTTTATTCAATTCTTAGTTGATGCTATCCATGACCAGTTTTTTAAATTCCACACAGAGGAAGTGTTTAAGTACACTTCAGTTTTGGTTTACATGTTTGTATATTTTCAGGCCAGAAAATTCAAGTTCACAATGAAGAAAATTAATGATGACTCCCAACCCCAAGCAGTAATCTTTTGGAAAACCATGCTAATGAAGGAACATAAGGACTACACCTACAAGATATTTGTTGATGCCTTTGTGCATCCAGCAATGAACGTACTCAACAATACAATAGAACCAAGGATTAATGAGGAGATTAAGAAGATCATGAAGATATCAGATCAAGTGAGAACTGGAGACTCGTACTTGTACCAGAACTACACAAGGATCAAAATTTATGGGTGTGAGTTGGCCCCTTACAAGCTGCCAAAGTTCCTCCCTATGAGGATATTTTTACTGGATTACATCAGGCATATGATCAATGCAAATGAGGTACACTTTGTATCTGCCAAAAATTAGTCTCAATTCAGGATCAAGTCCCAAATTGGTCCTTTTATTTGCAATAGTAGAGCAACAGGAGAGGAGGCTGACAGAATGTTGAGGGAAATGAAGTTTAATCACAACTTCCCTTGGTTTTATGACCCATTGGGCATTATCTCCAAGAAAAGGGTGGAGAAAAAATCAACCCCTTATATTCACACCCACAGGCCTGAGACTAAGTAATTTATGAACCAAGCAGAGTGGGTAGAAAAAACATTGCACGAAGTTGAAGAGCAAGTGATTTCTTCCTCAAGCATATAGACCCCTACACCACAAGAAAACCAGACTACAAAAGGCAGAGGAAAAGAAACAGAGAAAGAGACGACATGAAAGAGGCCAAGAGATGATTAGTCTACTATGGAAAATTTTACATCTAGCAAAGAATTCAGGATGAAGTACATAAAGAGAGCTAGAATCCACATGGATATAGATCAGAATAAAGAAACAGAGTAGCAAATAGTCATCAAAATAAGGGATTCTCCTAGTTCTTCTCCAGCAGGTGGCCAAACCATATTTTCAACATCTTCAACCATAATTCCATTTCAGCAGTAGAATCTACAAACACCTACATCTACAGCTACTACAGGGGAAAATGAGGAAAACATCTATGACACTTTCAGGGAAATCAAAAGGAAGAATGAGATCTTGAAAACCAACACCTACAACCAATTTTGGAAGTAGACCAATAGTTCACAAAGTAGGATTTTATCAACCTTTGACTCAGAAAAAGGAAAAATGACAATGGCTTTCCTAGAAGCCCAGATCTCTCAGCCTAAATCACCTGTATATTTCAAGCATAATGCTTTTGAGTTCAATGTCAAGGACATCCATCCAATAGACCAGATGGAGATGCACAAGCAGATCGGAGAGATGATCTCCTCTACATTGACAAGCACTTCCATGAGCCTATCTGAACTACAAGTATCTTTGGCCAATTTTCAATCCTAGCTTAAAATGGAGAAGATTTGTTCTCTGGCAAAAGATACAAGAATCAAATCCCTAGAAGACTTAGTAGTGAATATTGGGTATGACCCAACAAATGTAGAGGCAGTAGAAGAGATCCTGAAGAAGAAGAATGTTGATATAGCAGCCCTCAGAAGACAACTCAAAATATTAGCTACTGAAGACCCTCTCACAAAGGACATTGAAGAGAATGAAGCACATAAAGCAGAAATGATGAAACTAATAATGGAGTAGTCAATGCAGCTAAAGAAAATGGAGACAAAGATGGAAAAATTGGTCAAGGAGAAAGAAAACGCAACAGAATTGACCATTTTTCCTTTTGTAGTCATCCCTACAACTACATCAATAACTATAGGCACATCAGGTGGCGCAGAATAGCTGGCCAAATCTATGGAGAACATGACCATACAGACAACATAAATCAAAAAGCTGGAAGCAGAAATCAACACCTTGAAGATCTAAAGGAAAGATCTGATAATGCACATGAAATTGAAATAGAGAGAGCCCAAAAGAAGATTGAAAAACTGATAAAGATAGAGAGTGAAGCTTCCATTGGTCAGAACATTGGCCAAGCAAAAGATATTATTTGGAAAAACATTGTTTATTCCATGAATGAAATATGGCCTTCTATTCAAATCATATTTGAACAGAAAAATCTAATTGGACAGGTAAGTGATGCCATAGAAAAAGCAAACAAGGAGCTTGTAGGGATTCCTGAGACATAAAACAACATAATCAGATTCTTGAATCTCAATAACATGTTTGAATTGGAAGCATTAGGAGTGGGGGATAGAACAACAACCATTCTATAGGTCAAGAAGGTGCTTAACAAAAAGAGTATGGTCACACAATTAGAAGAAAAGTGTCACAACTTAGAAATTGGTGTCAGCAAATTCTTCAACAGAATCGAACCACTGACCAAAAGAGGATTACCATCTCTTTTTGTGATAAATGATAAGCTCATGCCTAGGAAATATTATGTAAAGAAATTGAAAGAGATTACCAAAAACACAACCAATTTTGCAGGGGTTAAATGTTAAATGATAGGAATAGCATTTCTCGAAGCAATGGATAATGATTTATTCATTCAACATGAAATCAAACACATTTTTTTGTTAAGGCCAACTTTCATGAAATTCATAGAGACCAATGAGATTTATAGAAAAATAATCAAGATCAGAATCCCAAATGAACAACAGTGGGAGAAATTGTGTGATTACCAAGAAGGGTGACAACTCAACGCATCAGAAGAACAACCAACTCAACAAATCAATCAAATTTTCAAATCAATGTATCAACTCAACATATCAACACCAGATAGTCAAAATCGGCCAACACAACAACATATTAAAGCAAGCAGCAACGACCTTCTAGAGATTAGGGCCACATGTCACAGTTACTCTATCGTGTCCACTTTGTGGTCACATTAGTAAAATTTCAATTATTATTTTAATTAATAAACAGGGTGCCCATGTATATACGACAATCATTGTAGAGTTAGTTAAATACTGCATTTTTCTCAGTATCAGGGGTTGGACCCTAGATTGTAAAATTATCTATTGGAGCATTGTAATTTTGGTGTTGGAGCATCAGAAGAACAACCAACTCAACAAATCAATCAAATTTTCAAATCAGCGTATCAACTCAACATATCAACACCAGATAGTCAAAATCGGCCAACACAACAACATATTAAAGCAAGCAACAACAACCTTCTAGAGATTAGGGCCACATGTCACAGTTACTCTATCGTGTCCACTTTGTGGTCACATTAGTAAAATTTCAATTATTATTTTAATTAATAAACATGCTGCCCATGTATATACGACAATCATTGTAGAGTTAGTTAAATACTGCATTTTTCTCAGTATCAGGGGTTGGACCCTAGATTGTAAAATTATCTATTGGAGCATTGTAATTTTGGAGTTGGAGCATCAATAATAAAAGACCATTTTGCAATATTCTTGAGCTATATTTATCTGGCGATGTCTTTTCTTTGATGTGTTTAATGTTTTCCACTATTATTTTTTTTCAGTGTATCATTGCATTCTAATTGTAAAAAAGAAATCCGAAGAATAAGATTTGCTGCATAAATCACCTTAATTTTGGCTGTGTTTACAATATAAATGTTTTCCTCTAAAGTTTGGCTAAGAAATACTTAATTTCTTTTTAACCACTACTAAATTCACTTTTTCTTTCATTTCATGATTCATTTTGTTTTAAAAAGATCTAGAAAGTGTAGTTAGCTTGCCTTGCAAATGCTCTTGAAAATTTGGTGCAACAACCCAACCTGTTATGACTCCATAGCCCAATGGAATTAGTTTAAACAGATCTCCTAATCCAACCAAACAATAAATCAAAAAACAACCCCACAATCAATATAATTAGCCAAATATCACAAATCATAAAACAAAGCTAAATCTTAAAGAGATATCCCTCTCTGAGTCTGGAGGGCTAGATCCTAGGCTCCAAAGTGGTTTTGATTTTGTCATTTTATGATTGTTCTTGCCAATCTTAAAATTATAGAATGATAACATATTTCATCTACTAGCATTGTTAACCTCTTATTTTTATAATGCTATTTCTTTTGGGCTTCCTCTAGCATTTTCTTCTACCTTTGCAAGTCCTCTTTCCTCTTGTCAACCAAATTTTAGGTACTGGTAGCTTGTAACTTGCCATCTTGGTGCTTTGATTTCAACTAAAATTCATTAAGAAGTTGCTCAAATCTATAGCTACACTTTACCACTATCCACAGTCTCAAAATATTAGTGTTGAAGGTGATGCATCTGTTTATATTTACTTGGATCGATTCATATTGCAGGTTAATGCCATTTTCATTAGCCTCATCTAGTGGCAAGGACAAATATATTGATTTTCCATGCTTAGCTTCCAATAATGCTATCCCTTCCTCCAAGGTTTGGATTTTTTCATTTAGGATAACATTTTCATTTATCAGGGAATTGGCGTCATCAACTAATTTTTTCTTTTCCTCCACCATTCCTTAAGTCAAAGAGAACATTGGAATTTCTTGATTTCTCTCTATACCCTTAATCCTAACATCTTTCTCTTGAATAAGGAAGATGACTTCAATATATATTTGGAAATCCCTCCCTAAGGAGATCAATATAATCTATAATTTCTCCTTTTCCATTTCAATGGCTTCCCATTTGACAATCAATAAGTGATTTTGGGTGACCGTAGAATTAAATTTCTTCTTGAAACTCTCATTTGAATGAATATCCCTCACATATTTATTGTACACCAAATCGATAGAGTTATTTACCATCATAATATCATAAAATGGGGGCAATTCAACAATTTTAGTTTGACTTTATTAGTCCTCCAATCATGGGTCTCATTTCTAAAAATGGGTTTTTGACTATGGGCTCTAGGGTGCTTACAGTTTATTGGCCCACCTTATCATCATAAATGAAGAAGAGTCTAGATTTGGCAATACCATTTGAAGGCTTTAAGGTAGCCAACGCTTCTTTGTTTTCATTCCTCTCTCTTTCTTCCCTCACTATCTCAAGAGGGTGACGATAGTCTAGGGGTTGAATAATCTCTAACCAAGAGCATTGTTAATTGGTGGTGTGTGAGGTGCCAGCATTGCATGTACTATGCACCCCTCTTGGTATAGCTAGAGAAAAAATGTGAGAAAAATTGGAAGGGGAAGGGAATATGTGACAAAAGGGGAAGATCCTCCAACTTGCTAAGTCACATTAGATTTTGACTTAGTAATTTCGTCCTCCCCTTTAGGTTCTACTCTTGATTTCTCTACTCTTATTTTCTTCTTCTTAATTTCCTCTTCATCCCTCTTTCTCTTTTTATCTAGAGAAACTTCACTTGTAGTATTATATTATGTTGTTTTCCTCTTCTTCTTTTCTTTCCTTTTGGGTAGCTTTAGTCATTTCAATTTCTTCTATGGTCTTTCTCTTCTCTGCAACCCTTCTTGCCCTCAATTCCTTCCTTTCCTCTATTTTTTCTTCTATTTTCCTCCAACTCTTAGGTAGCCCTTTCTTTTGTAGCTTTATCCTCTAGCTCTACTTTCCTCTTTTATTATATTGATGTGGTCTCCAGCTCTATTCATTTCTATTTCTCTTCCCCACTTTTCACTTTATTCTCCCCTTGTCTTCTCTAGGCCAAACCTTGTTGTACTTCCTCTACTTTTCTTTATTGTTTTTGGGGAGAGGTCAAAGGAGTGGGGTTCTTGGGAAGGATCCATTGATTTAGAATCCATAATATTTTCATACTTAGTTATTTATTTTTATTGATGGGACACATGTATATTATAGGCCCCCTTTTCATTGATGAGAGTATTAGGATCAACTCCTAGCCCAAGACTATGAGCCTTTCCCGCATGATGAGGGGCTCAATTAAGCCGTCCTCCTATTTCCTAGCCCTCTAATACCATCAAATTTCATATTTTTTTGGATGGGCATGAATTTATCATTTTTTGGGACCTCTTCTAGGGCAGGTATAGTTGTTTCTTCAGTAAAACCTCCCTCTCCTTAATTTTCCCTCAATGTGTATAATGTTATGGGAATTATTTCTCCCATTTATTTTTACCATTCTTCATCATTTTCATCCTCATCCTCATCTTTGTTATCCACCTAGGAAACATCATATAGCTTGGAGAACGTGTTTTTCTTAGGTATTTAGCCACAAGGTATCTTTTTGGCACCGAGTTATTGTCTCATTCTCCACCATGTTCCCACCTTTTTCTTGTTAAATTTGCCTTCATGTACCTCATTTCTTCTAATCTAAAATAAGGTTGTGAATTCATATCAACACTGGACACCACAATTGTTAAGAATTGGTGCAAGAAAACATAACAATAATAAGTGGTAGAAAAGGCTTAATGGTGTTCTCAAAATATCGCCATTGATCTCTTGATATGAATTTATAGTACATCGGTTTAACAATTCTAGATGTAGTTCTCATTGAAAAATCATACGTCGATCATGAAAACACCTCACAAAATATAATGTTTACAAATCATATCAATGTGGTCTAGGAATTTGTGATTGTCTAAGGACTCATAGTCTAACATCCCCCCTGAATCACAAGTTGAATAATTGTACCAATAACTTTTTTCATCTTAAATATGGAACTGCTAAACTGAGCTCTAATTAAGATGCGCCTTAAAACCACCAATATTAGGATGTCTAGAAGTGAATAGTTATCATGTCTGACCAATCCCAATCTTTTCAATTATCATCCCAATAGTTGATTTCATTGATTTGAGGGGACCAATCTCTATGTTCGGATTCCTCAATGCTGATTGAATTTTGATTATGGTAGGAATTCAAAACTTAAATCTTGACTATCATATTTGAAATTTGATATTCCCCCCTATCAGGGGCAAGCTGAGAAGTTTGTTTAAAGGATCCAAGATGGAGCTTTGGATTCTTTATGCGATGGTTATGTTGGTTAACCACTAACCATATTCACTTTATTTGGTGGCTTTTTTTTACCACTAACCATCTTCTATTGATACTGGTGGTTAAGGTTTACCACCAACTGTGTACACTTGAATAATGTGGTGGTTGTAGATGAACACTAATTAATTTTATTTGAACAATGTGGTGGATTTGGATAACCATTATCCAATTTGATTTGAAATATGTGGTGGTTTATGGTTTACCACTAACCATATTCACTTGAATAATGTGGTAGTTTTGGATAACCATTAACCAATTTGATTTCATCAAGTTTCTCCTCCCCTTGAAGGTGTAAGAGAGTGTATTTTCATGAATGTACTCCCCACTTGAGGTGTGGAGAGTACCATATTTGACTTCAAAAAACATATATAATTGAGTCTAGGTCATGCCCAAAATAATTTGGAATAACTACTTGATGATTTTTTACATTTTACATTTCTTATTTTTTTCTGTTACCTTTGCCTTGACTAGGTGATAAGACTTATGCAACTTCTTTACTTGTACATTCCATCTCTAAGAATTTATTTATCACAATGAACTATCTTCTTCAAAAAAATTTGTTTCAATATTTTTTTGATGAGTGGTTTGTCTTCCCACAATGAAGACAAGGATGGAGATCAAAACATTGAATCTCCACGTGAACAACTCCTGGAAAATGTTAGAACTTATTACTAATATTTTGAACATCTTCAAGAAATCTTGTGCTTACAAGCTAAAACAGTTTGGAGTAATCTCAAATATGCAAGTTGTTTTCTTTGTCACATCCCAATCCATGTCTATTTTTTTTGAATGATAATTATTCCCAAGGTTTAAAAAACATCTTGGAATACTCTTGATGTTGTTTTTTCTTCTTCTACACATTTTTTGTTGCTTTTGTTGTCATTCTGTGCATCTTCTTGTGACTCAACATCAATTATTTCTTCCTTCATCAATTGATTGCATGATTCCATATCCATAAGGTATTTTCTATCATAATGAACATCAAAATTTGGCATGATTTTATTTGTATTAAATGATACATCAATATTTTGGATAAGATCCTCCATGTCACAACTTACACCAACCTTTTGGATGAGTTCATATGTAACACAAATTGCATTAATATTTTGTATGTGATCCTTTGTATCATAATTTGCATCAAAATTTGTTATGAGGTTATTAGATGTAGATGTTGCATTATGCATGTCATCAATTTGATTATGATTTTCTCTTAATTTTATTTGAAGTGCATCAACTAATTGATCCTTCATATTTATTTGTTCTTGAAGATCATCTGTTGACTGTAGTGTATCAACCATGTAATAAATTATGTTTTGTTTATTTTGCAAGTTCCACTAAGGTGCTTTAATTTGATTTTGCAAATCATGGTTGTAATCTTGAAAATCCTTGATATCTTAAGAGGCATTTTGCAAAAACTTTATCACTTTACCTATTATTTTCACTCACTTCTCACACTCGCTTGTACTCGCTCACTTGATTATTTTCTTGCTCGCTTGCAATTTCTACTTTTGTATCATTCTCACTTTATTTTATATCACCTTAGGGTATTGGGTACTACTGACCATGCACCCTAAAGTGTGATGACAATGCCTTGACTTTCAACTACTTACTTCAAATCCTTATGTAATTTTAGTTTCCTCTCTTCTTTTAATTGAAATGTTCAAAAGACTATGCTCCAATAATTTTTTTATCCTTTTTTCGATGTGATTTTAACATCTTATTATTCATGATCATTGTGACAAATCGTAAAAATATACAAAATATAGTGTCACACATCCAAATAACACACACACACACACACACAAGAACAAGTGTCCTTAGACCCCTTTATTCAATTCCAATATAGGTCTGATGAAGGAGAAAAAAAATGATTTTATTATCGTACTCTTCTTACAGCCACCGTTCTAAACCCAAATACAATGAGAAGATGTTTATAAGTACTTTTTAAAATAATTTCTCATTAATTTGTAGACTTCAAGATTGACTATAATTTCTCAAGATTTTCAAGATTAGCCATAATTTCACAAGGCTTTCACCTTCACAATAATTTTGACATGCCAAAGAAAAAGTAAAATTTAATTAAAACACCATATATTGATCTCCTTTTATCATTCTTATTACTTACGTCTCCCCCCAAAATAAATAAATAAATAAATCACATTACCTTCCTTATTCTATGATTCTTGTCTACACGATTTCTCTTCGTATTATTCCTGTTCCTTTAAATTTTGAGGATAACATATCAATTGCTTACAATGTAGATGACACAAATTTTGCATTATTCTTAAAATAGAAACTTTTAGACAAAATCGCATGATTCAATGTGCTTCTTTGGCTCCTTTTCTTTGCTTGGGATTGTTCATCTTGACTTGTATGACAACACCTACACTGACACATGGCCTCAAGAAAATTGCATTTTTTTATGAAGAACATTGTTAAATGGTGATACAAAATCAAATAGTTTCGAGGACTTTCTGTTCCCAAAAATATTTCCAAGGACTTTCCTTTATTCTTAGAGTGAACGAGAAAAATGATGGCTACACTTAGGATTAGGATTATGCCTTCTTCTTTGATTCTCCTTTAGGAAATAATGGGAATTATATGTATGATTCAATTGGTCATTGGAATCATAGGAATATTATTTCATGGGGACAAAGTAGCTTTTCACAATCTATAGGTAGTTGGAGTTGCATGATGATGGCTATTAAATGTCTGACAATGTTTATTTTTTTAAAGGATGGACACTTATCTGATATCCTTTCAGATATTCATGGACTACTGATAAAGCAGGTAGGTGAAAGAGAATCATCCAATAGTGGTTCAAATAAATTTTCTATTGTAGCTTCTGAAACATTCCTCTCCTGTGCTCATTTCATTATTTTTTTCCATACATTGTACATCTTTTGCAAGTGAACATGAGAGAAATGTAGATAAGAAATTTTCCTCCACATGCTCTATTGACAATAGGGATATATAACTAAGAGGCATTGGAACTGAGAATTTATTTTAAAAGGAACAATGATTGCATCTGAATTACACGAGAGGGAAATTGTTGTTCTTTCACAAGCTATTAAACAAAACCACTTGAAGATTCAAGGAGATCATGTTGCTAACATTTAGATCTAATAAAAATTATTGGGTCAATGTGCTATCATACAAGCTTGTGCACTAAACATGTGTGGGATCCTTGCTAGGCATGTGATATTTTTCCCTCATCTCATGGTCTAAGAAAAATTTCCACGAAGAGCTTCTACATTTGCATTCCTTCACGGATCTCATAGATTTGTGAATTTTCATGTTCAACCATAAAAAAGGTAAAGTACCAAGGATGATATAAATCATTGCATATTAGAGCATGAACACTTATTATTGAAGAAATGTCTTCGTGTTTCCTACATCCAGTCTCGAACTGAACATGGCTATGAAACACATTATACGGGGTTTCAAGAAGCTATTTTGCATATGATCTTAATAATAGTAGCAGGATTAGATCATATTTACCATGCAAATCGATCACTTAGATCTAATAGTATACAATCATAAACAATTTAAAATATCTTTGGTAGTGGTGGTGGTTCACAATTGACAACATTTCTATAAGCTAGCATTCAATCCAAGCATTTCTTTTTCCTTCTCTTACACCTCACTTTCCATGGATCACAACTGTTTTATTTAGCCCTTGAGATTTGATATTATCAATCTTTCTTAACCTTGCTCTAGTACCATGTTAATAATTAGCACAAGTAAGCATAACAATAATAAGTGGTGGAAAAGACTTAATTTCGTTCTTAACATATTGTATTGATCTCTTGATATGAATTTATAGTACATCAGTTTAAAAATTCTAGATCTAGATCTCATTGATAACTCATTGATGGATCATGACAACACCTCATAAAAGATAAGGTTTACAACTAATATCAATGTGACCTTATACTCTATGACTATCTAGGGACTTAAAATATAACAACGACATCCTTGGGTATGTAAAAAGTAAAACAGGCCAATATATCTGGTTTATCATGCCAAGGTTTAGGAAAATACTTATCCATGAACTTTTGAAAAAAAAATTCCTTCAAAAAAATTTACCTTTAAAGAAAAGCTTTGCTCATTTTCCCATGTTATTCTTCTAGTTGATTAGGTAATCCATAATGGTTCTATTATGAAGAGATAAATATCATTGATCTATAAATTTTTTTGGTTCAAGAATCAACTTCCCTTCATCTAATTATGGAAGTTTAGTTTACATTGGCATAGTTTGCCCCAAAACCTTTTTTAGGAAAGATACATGAAAAACTTTATGAATGTGAGACAAAGGAAAATCTAAATCATAGGCCACTTTTCCAATGTTGGGTAAGTTTTATATTATTTCCAGGACTAGCCCCACATGTTGTTACATTGCACCAGGCGCAACCAAGGGGGGCAACAAAGCTCTGAGAATTTTTATGTTTATATATATATATGTGTGTGTGTGTGTGTGTGTGTGTATATATATATATGTGTATATATATATGTGTGTATATATATATATATATATATATACACACACACACACATATATATACACATATACACACACACACACACACACACACACACACACACACACACACATATATATATATATATATTTCTGGGGGAAAAATCGAACTTTTTATATTGAAACAAAAAGTTACATTGCATATGCATTGAAGCATTCCAAGACTGGGCCATAGCCCTCCAGAGTATTGACTCCTATTCCACAGCCTTGCCAAAACCAGGAATATACAGAAGGTCTGTTTTCTAGTTCGAACATAAAGCACCAACATGTTGGTTTGTATCCTCTTCAGCTGTTCTCGGGCCTCCTCTTATGAGGAAAAAACAACCCAAATAGAAACAATGTCTGAGATTTGATATTTTATAGTCATAATTGAAACATAATAATAAAAGAGAGTTCAGAGATAAGTTTTAAAGTTATAGTACATATAAAAAAACTTTAAAAAACTAGATCAACCAGTATATAGAAAGACTAAGGAAAAACTGTAAAGATTTCTGATTAAAAAAAGGGGGTCGATCCATCTCCACAGGACCTTCCGGCCCTATATCTCGAATTTTCCGCCTACCCAGAGCCTGCTGTAAACCCTCCTTAGAAAGGAGGTTTGCCTCAACATTTCGTTCCCTGTAAATGTGACAAACAGATGTATAAGTAAATCGTTCATTCAACAACCATATATCCTCAAGAATAGGACTTAAAATATAGTTTTGAAAGGTAAAATCCTTTTTGAACCATTTGATGATGTTTAGAGAGTCTCCAAAAATCTGAACTAAAGTTAGACGCAGATGTGAGAGCCAACATAAGAGGGTGTGGAGAGATTTTATTTCTGCATAATTGTTGGTCCCCATCACAAGCCCTATAGAATCCTCCAATATCCTACCAGATCTGAGTTGAATCATTAATCCTGCCCCACATATGTTACCTAAACTAGAAGCACCATCAAAGTCAGACGATGGGATGTCGCCCCTTATCTGCTTAGGGATGATCCGCCTACGGGATGTTTTTAGGCTCTGTTCCGAAAATAGCTCATAAATAGTCGCACATTCAGAAGCTACTAAGTGATACAAGATCTCCTACTCTATGAAGATAGCTATGTTTCTTTCTAACGAGAGAGCCTAGGCTATAAGAAGTGGGATCGCTTTGCCTTTCTCCTCTTGAAAAATATTCCACCAGTTCTGCCAAGTTTTAGAGATGAAGTCCCCCCTCCAAATTTGTGATATGCCAATCAGATTCCTAATTCTTCCCAAATAGATTTGCAGAAAGAGCAGTGGATGAACAAGTGTGGGACAGTTTCTTCCCCTGATTTGCAGAGGGGACATCTACCTGGACCTTCCTTCTTCATTTTTTGAATGTTTTCCCAGGTGGGAAATTTACTTTTTAGGATGCACCAGAAGAAAATGCGGATTTTTTCTGGACACTTCAGTTTCCAGAGAAGTTTGGCGCACCACTCTGGGATTTCCCACCCCTTCTTGGACATGAGATAGGCATATCCGAAATTTGGAGAGTATTTTCCTGACAGAGAATGTGCCCACCGGAGTTCATCTGGCCTATCTCGGATCCGAACATTTGGTCTAGCCAGCTCAATTGTATAATGATGCAAAGCCTCCATCCATTGAGGTTCCAACTAAATATCCTCTCCAGTCATCCAACCTTGATGCCATAAAGAGGTGGCTCCTTCTTTTACAATTTGGTTCAGGAAAAAAATACCTTTGTCAGCTAAGTGGGTCCTTAAGCCTTCAGGAACTGAAAACCCCGCATTGCACCCCACCCAGGGATACAATCCTACCTGAACCTATTTTCCATTCCCATCCTGCCAGACCAAACCTTCCTCAATGATCTTAATGGACCCTAGGGTTTCCCTCCACACCATCGAGTCACTGGTTGACTTTTTGGTAGGGTACCTCAGCCAATCTAACAGAGGCCTTAGATCAATGTACTTCCTTTTCATAACCGATGTCCAAAGAGAGTCCTTTGACAACATGTTCCACCCCATTTTTGCAGCTAAGGATAACACAAAGGAGGGGGGCTCCTTTATGCCCCATCCCCCCAATCCTTCGTTCTAACGATCCTCTCCCATGCCACCCATGGGAGCACTACCTCTTCCTTTGAGCCAACCCATAAAAAATTACTGCAAATTTTCCCGATCCTCTCCAGGATTCCCTTAGGCATCCAAGAGAGCATGGCCCATAAAAATAGAATAGCCATAAGTACTGACTTGATTAAGACCAGCCTGCCTGCTCTTGATAACCACTTGTAGCTCTAGAATTTTTTTTTTTTAATTTTAATTTTAATTTTAATTTTTTTCCACCATGCACAACCAGTCTGTGATTTTGTATGAGTCAGGCTTGAGGTGAAAGTGAAGGTATATAAAGCTCTCGTTCATCTGATTTAGCTCAAAGGGGAGGTATTCTGCAATTCTCCTTGATTCCTCTCCCGAGAGGCCTTCCACAATAATGGATGATTTTTGAATGTTAACACTCATGCCCATGGCAATAAAGAAGAGATCTCGGGAGGACTTAATATGAGAGATGTATCTTCTACTACCATCATTGAACAATAGGATATCATCCACAAACAACAAATGAGTGATGTGGAGGTTTGTAGCCACTTCAATAACTTTAATGTACCCTCTCCTTTTGGCTTCCCCTATCATTTGACTTAGTCCTTCTGCTGCCAACAAAAAGAGTAAAGGGGAGAGGGGGTATCCATGGCACAACCCTCTTTCGCTCTTGAAAAAAGGGGATGTCGCCCCATTGATTAGGATGAAAAAGCTGATGTTAGTGATGCAACACATCACCCAGTTGATAAAATCAGAGTGGAAACCCAGATGAGTCAGCAACAACCTGATATAAATCTAACTAATTTTTTCGTAGGCCTTTGATAAGTCGATCTTGATGATTGAACCTTTCCTCTTGAACCTTTTCATAATGTGCATTACTTCTTGAGCTATTCCAATGGCTTCATGGATTTTCCTTCCCTCTAGAAAGCCAAATTGTTCCTTCGAGATGTTCTTAAAGAGAATTGGTTTGAGTGTTATAGCTATAAATTTTGCAATGATTTTGTATACATAGTTACACAGGGAGATGGGATGAAAGTCACCAAAAGAGCCAGGCTCATCTCCAGTTTGGGAATGAGTGCAATGAAAGTTGAGTTTAAAGGTTCAAAAATGGCTCCCTTTAGTCTAGATTCTTCCACCACAGCTATGAGGTCCTCCCCCATAGATTCAAAGAAATGCTAGTAGAATTCCATTGTACACCCGTATGGCCCAAGGATTTTATCCTTTTACATAGTTTTAAGAACTCCTTCCACTTACTCCTTAGACACTGGGCTCGAAATCATCTCATTTTCCTCTTCATCAACATATCTTGGGAAGAGTTGAGCCACTTTGACTACTTATACAATAATGGTATCCACAGGGGATTTGTAGAGGTCCCTAAAATAATTTTGTCCCATAGAAGCTAGGTTCTCAAAAGAATGTGCAATCCTTCCTTCTTTCGTTCTTATCCCCTAGATTGTATTAATATTATTCCTCCCATTGGCATACCTGTGGAAGAATTTTGAGTTCTCATCTCCTGCTAACAAAAAAATATCCCTAATCTTTTGTCTCCAATGTTCCTCCCTACCTAAAAGGATTTTCCTTCTTTCAACCTCCAAGCCTTTGATACTATCTATTTTATCTTATGTTGCATACCCATCTTCATCTGGGCCTTCCAATCTGGCCAACTCCTCACTAATGCATTTTAACCGTTCCTCCTCTAATGAATTTTTTTTCCCAATCAATTGTGGCTTTCTTCATCTTCTTGAGGTTTTCCAAGAAGGAGCCAGCTATATTAAGGTGTTCCCCAGCTCCCGAGGGAATCCAAGTCTCTTTGAGGAGGGAGTTGAAGGAATCCTCCTTGAGCCACCCAGGATTGAGTTTGAAAGGGGAGTCTGGCTTGGCATTAGATCCTTTTATTTCTAAGAAAATAGGGTCATGATAAGATTCTCTCCCTTATCCAATCCATTTCCGGATCAACAGGATGATGTCCACAAGCTCTTCCTTGATCAAGAATCTATCCAACCTCTTAGCTACCCTGGCTTCTCCGACTCTTCTATTTCTCCAGGTAGGCCTCATCTTAAGGGGAATTAAATCCATCATCTTTCCATCGATGATTTTGGAGGAGAAGAAATCTAACAAGGGGCCAACTCGAGCATTTGGCCCCCATGTTTCTGCCTGACCTATAGAAAAATTTAGGTGTCTGCCGATGATGAGGTTTGAACTGCCCAAGAAGGATTTTGCCCAAAGGGCATTCCAGAAATGCACCCTATCCTGACAAGGCCCATAAATGTTTAGTAAAAGGAGCTTTGAGCAGAAGTCTTGGGAATAGAATTCTAGATCCAGGACCTAATCTAAACCCCAGGTGTTTATAAGCTTTATTTTACCTTCCCTAAAGCCTGTGGCTAGTCCCCCTGACCTCCCTTTAGCATCAAGGCACTGGAAAATCCAGCCCAAGCAAATCTTAGCCAGTGATTGCATAACCTCTACTCCAGCACCCAAAGTCTCCTGGAGCATAACTACATCCTCATATTTCTAAACAAGAGCCTTGAGAGCTAGTTTTTTGGGTTTACTAGCCAACCCACGACAATTTAAGGACAAGATAATTATTATTTCACCTTCTTTGAGGTGTTCACTGCTTTAAGAACCCTGGTTAAAATTTTCTGCTTGCCATCTGCAATGTCCAATTTTTCTCTCATCTGTGCTTTGGAAAGATTGGATTTCTAGCCCCTTAGCTTTGGCCAAGTAACAAGATTCCCTGAGTTTCCCAATCCCCCAAACACCTCCAACAGGTTTTCTTTTTTCTCACGAGGTCTCAAGTTATACAGGCTTCTCTCCCCTTCTAGTTTGATAGGGAATGCTTCTAGGAGTTGTGAAGGGAGAGGATCCAGGTTAAGTTCAGGTATGGAGGTGATGATACTATCCAGAGTGTCACTAATGATGTTTTCAAGAGTTTGAAGTGCCATAAAATGTGTAGGCCTGGAAGGACCAGGCCCCTGAAACATAGCCATAGAATCTGAAATAATAATAGAAAGTGAGGGATTGGGGATGGAATTAGTACCCTCATTCAAAGGAGCTGTCAAGGCCTCCAGATGATCCAGCGCCGAGGGATGACAAAGCTCCATATCCTTCTCCTGATCCTGATTGTACACTTCTTCCATCGGCAGGACCTAATCCCCTTCCACTATCCACTGGGTGGGGATTCCTCCTTGATTACCAGATGGTGACTCCGAAGGTGGCTTGCTCCCCAAAATCTTGTCTTCCTTCTCCAATTTGTTCTTCCCCTTGCAATGTTTCTTCCTTCTTCAGATATTTAATGGACAATCCTTTGCCAGATGTCCATATTGGTGACATCTGTGACATCAAAATGGAAATTTTTCATAATCCAACGCCTGTAAAAAGGACCAATCACGATAGTGTAATTGGATTACTTCAGATAAACCTTCTCTCAGATTTAGACGCACCAGGATTCTAGCTATTCCCTGCTCCCCAGTCTACTGTAAGGACATATCGGCCTCAAGAAAATTCCCTAATTCATTCCCTATCTCTCTGAAAACGTTCTTAGTCCAAAGGGGATGTGGAAGGCCTGATATCCTTACCCAAATTGGAAGATACACTACCTTCTCTTTCTGTGCATCAAAGAGAGGACTCCACCTTTTGAACAATATGGGTGATCGCCTGAAATCCTAGTTCCTATCCAGGACCTATTGGACTGATTCCTTACTCTTAAATTTGATCATGTACCAACCATTAGTCAAATTTACCACTTCAAAACACGGATCGGGAACTTTTGACCATACCTTTAACACCCATTCCTTTATGTAGCGAGTTGATAGCTTCTTCCCTTTGGCTCTCCCTACTAGGGTGAGATTCGCAGTCTCCATCGCTTCGTCCACCGAGATGTCTATCCCCAAAACCAGATTTGGGATTTTTCCCTTCCTCTTAACCGCTTTCACCTTCTTCCTTGGGCCCTATGGGCTGTCTGAGTCCCCTACATTATCAATGGCCCTGCTTCCCTGATGGTCGGTGTCTTGTACTTCTCCAACAAATTTATCTCTTTGTTCCCCTTCCCTGAACTGAGGGCTTCAGTGTTCCCTGCTCACATCAAAGGAAGGTCCGAAGTGATTCCTTCCAGAGCCCTTTCAGGTTGATAATAGAGACCCTTAGGAGGTTCCTGGCTAAAGCTTATTCCTGAGAGTCTCCCCGCTGCTACAAGCCCCTCTTCATTTCTCTGAGAGTACACGCCTTCCCACCTTTCAGCCAAGATGGCGTCCGCTATGCATCCCAACCCCTTCATGCGTAAAAAGCCTTGCAATTTCTTCTCCCCTTCCCCTAGAATTCTCGAAGATCTACGAGCCCCTGAATCCTCCGTTACACCTTCTAATCTTGAATCCAAACCCATAGATATTCTTTGCATATCCGAGAATATTTTGACCTTCCCTTGATGATTCCAAGGTACAAAACTATGAACAATGTCCTCCAGTCCCCCTATCCGAAGAAAGGGCCGACGTCATTCAACTGTATTTTCGTTTACCGACTGATTTCCAACAATGTTCCCATGACATGCAAACTGATCCTGACTTTTCACTGGTCCTTCTGGGGCTAACAATGACCCCTTCCCCAAACCTGTGAGGGTATCTTCCCTAGCAACCGAAAAACCTCCTTCCTGCCTATCCTTCCCTGAGCCTCCTGAGATCCAGGAGCACATTCGAGCTGTTCCAATAAAATCTAGCATATTTTAGTTCGTAACCTCCAAACCCCACATGGCTAACATATCACCCGGCTCGGGATCCACCTCCACCCTTTCCAATCCATTGAACATGTTGTCTGAGCCCTCCTGTTGACAACGGCGAAGTTTCGATCCATAGTTTTCCAAAACCCTAGCGCGTGCACCTAGTGGTCTAAGCCGCTAACCTCCAGGCTTTTATGAGAAGAGTAAAACAGGAAAAGCCCTGACAGATGAAAAGTAAAAATGAAATACTCACCCTTCATTGTGAGAGAAATGGGATAAAACCTTCCTCAAGTCCCCTGCCTGTGACTACCACCTGTCTACCCTCAATGACCCCATCTGCCAGGGATGGTTTCAGGCCCTCTGAATCGTCCACGCCTTCTATATTTATTGTCGTTGTCACAACTAGATACCCCCCCTCATCGAGGGATCCACCATTGTTGAACTATTTAGGGTTTATCCGAGCTATGTCATCTCCTTACCTTTACCAATATACAAATACCATGCTTCTTTTGTTATAGGTCATATTGGTTAAATTATATATATATTTTCTAGACCCAAGGATGGGGGGTAGACCCAAGGATGGTGGGTGGACCCACCCATGGTTTTCCACGCAATTTTTGCGCATGGTTTTGGGCTTGATGGTTTTTCCCATGCTATTTGTAGATCTCATAAAGGGAACTACAATTATGTTCTAATCTAGGGTTAATGGATTGAGGTTTATGAATGCTTCAACATGTATATAATTTATTGTAACATTGAAAGGAATATAATGAAAAATCAATCTAGTTTTCCCAGTTTTGGGTTCCAAGATAAAATCTATGTATATATTTTTAATGTTCTCGACATTGTATATTTTTTTATTTTTAAGAATTTGTTTGTAGGTAATTTTTGTATAGGGTTAAAACCTACATCCAATCATGTGAATAGTCTTGTATGATCCATAAATTTTTGGAGATAATTTTTTATTCTTCTTTGTTTGAGTTTAATTATAAGGTTGTAGTCTCAAAAACATTCAATCACCCTTCTCAAATTGTCTTTCACTTCAATGCTAATTTTCTTGCCTATTCATCTTCATACTATTTTGCACCATTTGAAGGTTTTCCTTAATAATTCTCAAAGTTTCTTTAGTATTCTCCATTTTTTATTCTATTTCCTATACTTTGGACTTATCTTGCAAAAAGTATGATATACTAGGATATGGATATCCATAAAGGGCTTCAAATGGGGACATTAAATTAGTAGATGTGTGATAGCTAGTATAATACCACCATTCTACCAAGGGAAGCCACTTTATCCATTAATATTACTTGTATGAAGAATAACATCATAGATAATCCTTTAAACATTTGTTAACTATTTCTATTTGACCATCTGTGTGTGGATGATATGAGAGACTCATGGCTAGTGTTGTTACACTCATCTTCTACAATTATTTCCAAAATTATCCTATTATTTTAGGTCTCTGACACTTACTATTACTTTAGGAAAACCATGAAACATATGAATTCCCTTCATGAACACTTATACCACTTGGATTACCATATATCTACTTTGATTTTTGCAGAAATGTGCATATATTGTTAGTCTATCAATGACCAAAAATTGGCATCCATACCATAATATTTTGGTAACCATGTAATGAATTCCATTAATATCTCTTCCCATATTTGATTAGGTATGTGTAATGGCTAAAGTAACCTTGGATATTTTATTGTCTCTCCTTTATTTCTTTGGAAAACCTGACATTATCTTAATTTTTTTGAATATATTTGTTAATTCCTTCCTTAAAAAAATAATTTTTGATACTTTGATATGTTTTAAGGAGCCTTGCATGTCCTACCATTGGAGAGTGTAGGAATTCTTAGGGCAAGTTCCTTAGATCATACACCAAAGGTCACCGCTCAAAAATAGATCATAGACAGTACACCGATATTTGAAGTGGTTAAAACACTTGGAGAGGGAAATAGTCCACGGCCTGAGCCAACGCAACCACTTCAGGCAGTTTATTAATATAAAGAAAGAAAATTTACATAAGCTTCTCTCATAAACAGTTTCTGGACAAATGACCCTCCATGCTCTTTAAATAGAGATCATTGACCAATCGGGTGCTAAGCCAAAGATCAAGTGTCAGTAATACCGAGAAGAGAGTGAACCATCGGATCACTACATATCGTGACCGTCAGATTATAAGTTACAAATGTACATAGTAAAGAAACACACTTTATCTAACTCTACACTAGAACAAGTTATACTTAACTATTTCCTATGTGTCAGAATATCCTAACATCCCCCTTATGAACAAATTGGGATAGGATTGAAGGATTTACAAAGCTGACACAATAGGAGACTATTTCCTATGTGTCAGAATATCCTAACATCCCCTCTTCAAAACAACTTGGGATAGGATTGAAGGATTTACAAAGGTGACACAATAGGAGAAGGAAGGAGGAATTAGAGCCTATCCCCCCTTAATGATAACTTTCCTGAACTCCAAGCATAGATCAAAGTTTGGTAAACTTCACATCTGTGAGAGCCTTTT
Organism: Pinus albicaulis; assembly: GCA_034641835.2. Taxonomy (NCBI): domain Eukaryota; kingdom Viridiplantae; phylum Streptophyta; class Pinopsida; order Pinales; family Pinaceae; genus Pinus; species Pinus albicaulis. The sequence continues at coordinate 574,410,066 of CM076572.1, forward strand.
TAAATAAATTGTCAACTTGATCATTGGTTGAACAATACTGCACTTCAAGAGCATGATCATGAATGAGATTTCTGATGAAGTGCATGTGTAGCTCAATGTGTTTCATACGCTGATGCTGAATTGGATCTTTGTAAAGTTGAATGGCACTATGGTTATCACACCAAAGTGTAGTTGGATGTTGCCGATGAAAACCAAATTCAGACAGGATCTAACGAAGCCACAAGGATTCCTTGTTGGCTTCAAAAACACCACGATACTCTACTTTTGCCGAAGAAAGAGAGATGACACTTTGTTTCTTACAAGATCATGTAATAGGTCCTGAACCAAGAGTGAATACATAACCTGCAACAGACTTTTGATCATCAGGGTCACTAGCACAATCAGAATCAATGAAACCAATCAACAATGGAGATGCTACTGCACTGTAATGAATCCCGAACTGAACTGTACCTCAAATATATCGAAGTATTCTTTTAGCTTCTTTCCATTGACTTTCACGAGGTTCGTGCATAAACTGAGAAACAAGACCAACGACAAAGGAAAGGTCAGGAAGAGTATGGGTTAGATACATAATTTTACCAACAAGTTGACGATATAAGGTAGCATCTTCTTCAGGGGAAGTACAAGTGACTGAAATCTTGAATCAAGACTGAAAGGGAGAAGGGGTTGGCTTATAGTATTCCATATGAAAGTGGCATAGAATATCACAAGCATAGTTGGACTGAGAAAGGGTAATACCTTCTTTAAATTGCAAGACTTGAAGACCAAGGAAATAATGCAAGTGTCCTTAGTCTGTAATTTCAAACTTCTTTTTGAGGCTAGAATTCACATGGTTTATATGGTTTAGATCACTACCAGTAAGGATAAGTTCATAAACATAAAGAAAAAGGATGATTAAGGACTTACCTACTTCGTTGGTGTAGACAGTGTTGTCAGAATGACATTTAGAAAAGCCATTATGTAAGATAAAACTATCCATTTTGGCATAACAAGCCCAAGGGGCTTGTTTGAGACCATAAAGAGACTTCCTATGGCGAAAAAACAAGGCTAGAGTCATTTTGGATAAAGCCAGGGGGTTGTTCCATGTAGATTTATTCATGTAAATCCCCATGTAAGAATGCGGATTTAACATCCATATGATGGAATTCCCATTTAAAGGAGGCAGCAAGGGAAAGAACGATGTAGATAGAATTCATTTTGGAAATATGGGCGAAGGTTTCAGTATAGTCAATGCCTTCAACTTGTGAAAATCATTTAGCAACAAGACGAGATTTATGTTTATCCACTTTTCCATCTAGTCCAAACATTGTTCTGTAAACCCATTTGCATCTGGCAAGTTTTCTTCCCTTTGGAAGAGGAATAAGATCCCAAGTATCGTTTGACAATAAGGAACGGTATTCTTCATTCATAGTTGCATCCCAATATGGATGACTTGAAGCTTCTTCAAAGGTGTCTGGATCAAGATTTTCTAGAACTTGAGCCAATAAGAAAGAGTCTCTGTTGAACTAAGAACGTGTACAACGTTGATCTATAGGGTCACTTGCAAGAGAACCTGCTGCATCCCGAGTAGAGCGGACCCATTTTGGAAGCTGTGGAGCTGAAGGAATATCTTGAGGAGGTGGAGGAGGATTTTCATTCTCTCTATCATCATCCGAACTAGAAGGAATGCTATAAAAAATAGAAGAGATAGAGAGAGGTGACACATATGCCAAATCAAGCTCACAGGCCAAAGGTGGCACACCCGCCGAACTAGGCTCACAGGTTGATATATTTTCATCAAAATTTACATCTCTTCTAATGATTAAATTTTTGGATTTGGGTTGAAGAAGTCTATATCCTTTGACATCTTCAAAATATCCAACAAAAATGCATTTTTCACTCTTAGGTTCTAAGGCTTTATGTTTCACACATGGAATATGGGCCCAAGCTTCACTTCAAAAAACACGAAAGTGACTTACATCTGGTTTGATTGAGCTCCATGCTTCTTCTGGAGTTATTTCCGTAAAACCTTAGTAGGAGTGCGATTTACTATGTAATTTTCATAGTTGATTACTTCTGCCCAAAAGTTAAGACTAAGTCCTTTAGATTGAAGCATACAATTATCCATTTCTTTTAGAGTGTGATTCTTCCTTTCAACTACACCATTTTGTTGTGGAGTATATGGAACAATGTATTGCAATTGAATGCCATGCTCAGTGAAAAAGTGGATAAATTTATTGTTAACATATTTTCCTCCATTGTTAGATCTTAAATTAAGAATGTGATGTCCATATTGTTTCTCAACAAAGGCCTTAAAGGCCAAGAAAATGTTAAAAACTTCACTCTTGAGTTTTAAGAAGTATACCCAAGTGCGTCTAGAAAAATCATCAATGAAAGTTAAGAAGTACGTGTAGCCAGAGAAAGAAACAATTGGAAGTGGACCACACAAATCACTGTGCACAAGCTGCAAAGGGGCTGAAGCGTGCCAAGAGGCACATTTGTCAAAAATATCCCAATGATTTTTTTCTGAGTGCACATCCAGAACAAACACCATCTCGGCAAGATACCATAGGAAGACCTATCACCATATTTTGTTTACATAGAGATTGAAGAGAGCGATAGTTTAAGTGACCAAATCGCTCATGCCGAATTTTGCTCACTTCATCATTATGAGCAACAAAAATGGAGGGAAGACATGATGACCCAAAGTTGTCAAACTTATACAACCTTGTGGAATCATTAGCAATGCTAGTAGCTATAATATGTTTAGGATATTTTTAGGTCCTTAATTACAACATTATGAGGTGAGAATTGTACTGTTTTCCCTTCACGTGAATGAGTTATCTGATAAACAGATAGAAGGTTGCAGGACAAGGTAGGAACACATAATACAACATGAAACTAACCATTATCTAGATGAATGGTTCCAGACCCTACAACACTTAGAGATCTAACATCACCAAAATAAATGTTTTTGGTGTTAGAATCATTTAAAGAAGAAAATATGGCTTTATTTTTGGCCCTGTGGTAAGAGGCTCCAGAATCAATGAGCCACTCATGAGAATGAGAAGAAGAAGATGCATTCAATGCATAACCAGATCTTGATGCTTGACAACCACAAGAAAAAAGTGCCATTCCCGAAGATGAAGTTGAAGAGTTCTCGAAATTGATGTTGTGCTTCTTCATTGCTGCTTCCAAGGCTTCCATCTTCTTAAAAAATTTTGACTCTATGTGGCCATCACGATTACAAGTTTGCAATGTTTATCTGTCTTCTTCACTTTCATTGTAAAATTCTCTGGATTATCCACAGTATCGAAAAACATTAGTCGACATTTTGAATCCCAACGGGATCCATCTTCAGGACAAGACGAGAATGAAAAGTGAAAGAAGGACACATAAGTCATAAATAGTGAAAGATGAAAATGACAAGGGCTGACCGGAACTAAAATTAATAATCTATAAATTAATTAATAATTTGATTTAAATTTTTTTATAGTACAATAATTTTAATTCATTTATAATTATAATATCACCTATTAAATAGTAATACTAAATCCATTTGATTTTTAATAGTTAAAATAAACAAATAATCTACTTAATCTAAATTTTTATGAATTAATTTTGATAAGTTAAATTAAATTCTTATATTAATATAATTTTAAAAGTACATAATATTATAATTTAATTATTCTTAATTCTAATCATTTAAATAAATAAATAGTTATTTTATAGCTACCATTTAATTGATAAACCTAAATGTTATTTAATTATAACCTATAGTTAAATTAAAACCCAAGGACAAAAATATTAAAGAGATAAAATCCTAGAGGTAACTAATAAAGGTTTTATAATTGTTATTCCTAGTAAAATTAATAATTAATAAAAATATAAATTAATAATAGATTACTTAATAAATCAAACATTCTTTGAATTAAGTTATTAAATTATTAAATTATAATTATTTAATAAAATAATTATAATTCATTAATCCAAATTTCTAATTTGAATTGTTTCAAATTTAATATTATTTTATTTCTAATATAATTTCTAATATTTATTTCTATTTTATATTAAAATCTAAAATTCTTCCAATAATAGTTATAAATTAATTTTTATTAATAGAGAATAACAAAAATTATTTAGGATAATTATTGGAAGAAAGATTTAATTAGGTATTTGAAGTGACCAAACCCTAAAAAATCTTTTATATCGGAGAGAAAGAAGCAAACCTGCGATACTATACCTGGGAAGAGGATGAACCTATGGAGCACATTTGTCGAATTAGAGGTCGCCAACTGTTACTAATTCAATATCCCTCGTCTCTATTAATGTTATCCGGGTGTTTTAAAATCTCCAACGCTTCTCTAATTTTATGTCTTTGATAGTGTTCCTCTCTCGCAATGAACTTAGCATCCTTAAGACGAAAGTGGTGTTTAGTTTTCGAGGAGTGATCAGCAAGAGCCGAGGTGTGAGATCACTCATGCTTAATATCAGCACCATGTTCTTTAAGGCGTTTTTGAAGGGAGCACCTGGTTTCACCAATATAACTCTTCCCACATGAGTAGTCAACCTTGTAAACACCTTTGAGCTGCTCATGACTAATAATATCTTTAACCGACCACATCTTTTATCTTAAGGTACGTGGTGCTAAAAATTGCGCAAAAATGTCATTCTTTCCTAACAAATTTGCGATCTTATCAGTAACACCCTTAATGTAAGGAAGAAAAACTTACCACCATTCTCTTGAGGACCTTGGTGATTCTTGGAAATGATCACACCTTCAGCTCTTTTTATGGATTTTTTGATTTCTCTCTCTTTATAACCTAAACCCAAGAAAAAAGATGTCAAGTGACAAATCTCTTCTTCCAGGTTCTCCTTATCGGATATCCTCAGGGCTCTTACAGCCAGATTATTTAGCACACCAAATTTATGGGCAGGATGATGGTAAGATTTAGCATGAAGGTAGCCGTCAATATGAGGGTAAGATTCAGCATGAAGGTAGCCGTCAATATGAGGGTTGAAGAAGTCTATATCCTTTGACATCTTCAAAATATCCAACAAAAATGCATTTTTCACTCGTAGGTTCTAAGGCTTTATGTTTCACATATGGAATATAGGCCCAAGCTTCACTTCAAAAAACACGAAAGTGACTTACATCTGGTTTGATTGAGCTCCAGGCTTCTTCTGGAGTTATATTCCTTAAAAAATTAGTAGGAGTGCGATTTACTATGTAATTTTCACAGTTAATTAATTTTTCCCAAAAGTTAAGACTAAGTCCTTTAGATTGAAGCATACAATTATCCATTTCTTTTAGAGTGTGATTCTTCCTTTCAACTACACCATTTTGTTGTGGAGTATATTGAACAATGTATTGCAATTGAATGCCATGATTAGTGCAAAAGTGGATAAATTTATTGTTAACATATTTTCCTCCATTGTTAGATTTTAACTTAAGAATGTGATGTCCAAATTGTTTCTCAACAAAGGCCTTAAAGGCCAAGAACATGTTAAAAACTTCACTCTTGAGTTTTAAGAAGTATACCCAAGTGTGTCTAGAAAAATCATCAATGAAGTTAAGAAGTATGTGTAGTCAGAGAAAGAAACAACAGGAAGTGGACCACATAAATCACTGTGCACACGCTGCAAAAGGGCTGAAGCATACCAAGAGGCATGTTTGTCAAAAATATCCTGATGATGTTTTCTGAGTACACATCCAAAACAAACACCATCTCGGCAAGATACCATATATAGGAAGACTTGTCACCATATTTTGTTTACATAGAGTTTGAAGAGAGCGATAGTTTAAGTGACAAAATCTCTCATGCCAAATTTTGCTCACTTCATCATTATGAGCAACAAAAACGAAGGGAAGACATGATGACCCAAATTTGTCAAACTTATACAACCTTGTGCAATCATCAGCAATGCCAATAGCTATAATATGTTTAGGATATTTTTAGGTCCTTAATTACAACATTATGAGGTGATAATTGTACTATTTTCCCTTCACGTGAATGATTTATCTGATAAATAGATAGAAGGTTGCAGGACAAGGTAAGAACACATAATACATCATGAAACTAACCATTATCTAGATGAATGGTTCCAGACCCTACAACACTAAGAGATCTATCATCACCAAAATAAATGTTTTTGGTGTTAGAATCATTTAAAGAAGAAAACATGGGTTTATTTTTGGCCATGTGGTAAGAGGCTCCAAAATCAATGAGCCACTCATGAGAATGAGAAGAAGAAGATGCATTCAATGCATAACCAGATCTTGATGCTTGACAACCACAAGCAGAAAGTGCCATTCTCGAAGATGAAGTTGAACAATTCTCAAAATTGATGTTGTGCTTCTTCATTGCTACTTCCAAGGCTTCCATCTTCTTAAAACATTTTGACTCTATGTGGCCATCACGATTACAAAGGTTTCAATGTTTATCTGTCTTCTTCACTTTCATTATAAAATTCTCCAAATTATCCACAGTATCGAAAAACATTAGTCGACGTTTCGAATCTCAACAGGGATCCATCTTCAGGACAAGATGAGAATGAAGAGTGAAAGAAGGACGCATAGGTCATAAATAGTGAAAGATGAAAATGACAAGGGTCAACAGGAACTAAAATTAATAATCTATAAATTATTTAATAATTTGATTTAAAAATTTTTATAGTACAATAATTTTAATTCATTTATAATTATAAAATCACCTATTAAACAATACTACTAAATCCATTTTAATTTTAATAGTTAAAATAAACAAATAATCTACTTAATCTAAATTTTTATGAATTAATTTTGATAAATTAAATTAATTTTTTTTATTAATATAATTTTAAAAGTACATAATATTATAATTTAATTATTCTTAATTCTAATAATTTAAATAAATAAATAATTATTTCATAGCTACCATTTAATTGATAAACCTAAATGTTATTTAATTGTAACCTATAGTTAAATTAAAACCCAAGGACAAAAATATTAAAGAGATAAAATCCTAGAGGTAACTAATAAAGGTTTTATAATTGTTATTCCTAGTCAAATTAATAATTAATAAAAACATAAATTAATAATAGATTACATAATAAATCAAACATTCTTTGAATTAAGTTATTAAAATATTAAATTATAATTATTTAATAACATAATTATAATTCATTAATCCAAATTTCTAATTTGAATTGTTTCAAATTTAATATTATTTATTTCTAATATAATTTCTATTTTATATTAAAATCTAAAATTCTTCCAATAATAATTATAAATTAATTTTTACTAATAGAGAATAATAAAAATTAATTAGGATAATTATTGGAAGAAAGATTTAATTAGGTATTCGAAGTGACCAAACCCTAAAAAATCTTTTATATGTGAGAGAAAGAAGCAAACTTGCGATATTATACCTGGGAAGAGGATGAACCTATGGAGCACATTTGTCGAATTAGAGGTCGCCAAATGTTACTAATTTCGTATCCCTCGTCTCCGTTAATGTTATCCAGGTGTTTTAAAATCTCCAGCACTGCTCTAATTTTCCGTCTTTGATAGTGTTCCTCTCTCGCAATGATCTTAGCATCCTCAAGACGAAAGTGGTGTTTAGTTTTCGAGGAGTGATCAGTAAGAGCCGAGGTGCGAGATCGCTCATGCTTAATATCAGCACCATGTTCTTTAAGGCTATTTTGAAGGGAGCGCTCGGTTTCACCAATATAACTTTTCCCACACGAGTAGTCAATATTGTAAACACCTTTGAGCTGCTCATGACTAATACTATCTTTAACCGACCGCATCTTTTGTCTTAAGGTACTTGGTGCTAAAAATTGTGCGAAAATGTCATTCTTTCCTAAAAAATTTTCGATCTTATTAGTAACACCCTTAATGTAAGGAAGAAAAACCCTACCACCGTTCTCTTGAGGACTGTGGTGATTCTTGGAAATGATCGCACCTTCAACTCTTTTTATGGCTTTTTTGATTTCTCTCTCTTTATAACCTAAACCCAAGAAAACAGATGTCAAGTGACAAATCTCTTCTTCCAGGTGCTCCTTATCGGATATCCTCAGGGCTCTTACAGCCAGAGTATTTAGCATACCAAATTACTGGGTAGGATGATGGTAAGATTCAGCATGAAGGTAGCACACCAAATTTGTTGAGTTACTTTTTCAATTTGCGGCTGAAATTTCTTAAGACCCTTTTTTGGTTTAGGAACATTCTTTTTAGGGTGCTACTTCTTAGGATTCTTTGGATATGGTTGCTGCTGGGCTACTAAGGATTTCTTAAAATAGTTTCCAGTATTAATAAGACCAAGGTGTAAGAGTTTTTCTTGTTCTCTTATCAAAGAATCACAAAAAGCATCAAAAGAGGGGGCCTTGTAGGTTGTTCCTTGAGAAATGAGGGACTCTCTAGTGGAATGGAAGGTGGAAACAAATACAGATTATGCAGGGCCTAACTTAGAAAGAATGGAATAGATAAGGCTACCATCTTCCTTTTTGACCTTACAACCTTCTTATAGAAGTCTAAGGGTCTGTAATTTGGACAAAAATATTCAATAGAGGAGAAATTATTGAGGTCCAAAGAAAGCAACTCATTTTCAAGATGGTGGTCTCTGATTTCATTTTTAATGCCAAAACCAATATTTAGCTTTTTCATAGCTTCAACAGGGGAGTCAATTTATTGGATATGAAATCTAAGATCTTGAGTAATGGACATTCCTATCAACCCTCGTGCTTGATCTTGTTTATTTTTCCATTTAGCCGGTTTATTTCCATTGGTATGTTTAGATTCTTGTCTCATGGCTATTCTATAAAGCTCTATACTTCTAAGTAAGTCTATGATGTAGAATAGTCATTGGAAATAATTGGTGCTTTTAAGAATAACCGGGCATGAACTTTCCATTTTTTTTAAAATTGAAGCTGAAAAAAGTTGAAACTAACTGCTCCAATGGAAATATCTCAAAAAATTAAGTCGATTAAAAAAACGGTTTCTGGATGAAGAAGTTATGCCTTTTTGGAAAAAATTGTAGTAGATGTCGAGTAGTTACGTGATAGGTTGAAAGTTGATGATGAATTTGTACTTAAAAAAAATTCCCCCCTTTTCCAAACTTAATATAATAAACTCACTTAAAAAATAAAATACTACTTTATGTGACCCACTTTTATAAATAAGTGAGAGTAACTTTTACAATGTTAATTTTACATGTGTTTTTTAAATAAAACCCTTAAAAAAAAGGCAACTTGGAAAAAAGATTTTTAATAAAATGTAACTTAACAAAAAGCTTTTTAGAAAATGAAGCTTGGCAAAGAGACTTGAACCCAAGGCCTCTATTCTCATAAAGTAACTTTACACCAAGTGAGCTAGTAAAAGGATTCTATAATTGTTTGGAAGGAAGAAGGGTTTTGTTTTTTGCTCTTCGGTTTGTGTGCTTTTTCCTGCAAAAAAACAACAATCCGTGCAAAAAATAAAAATTAAAAAAATACAAGCTTTACGACTGAACATTAGATTTCCAGTTAGTCCTTCCAGAAACTATCTATTTTTCTCGCTATTTCTAATTTCCAGAGATCGCACAAATTCGTGGGTGTTAACACTGGAAAATCGTACAAGCAAAGACGAAATTATTTAATGTCATGCAGAAGGATTTATAGGGCTGAGAGACATTAGAGAATCTGTAAAGTATTTAAAAATCTCTAAGGTCTAAGGAAAAATCAAATTTTAGCAAGTCATAAATGCTTTTGCGTGCATAATCCTTCGAGAAGAGCACCTTTGCATGCCTTTTGACCCGAAATGCGCGCAATCCTGGGAGTGGCGAAAGTTACTTTCTGGGACCACAAAAAGCACACTCCAGGACAATGATTTCACACTTGAAGCTGCCTAAGGACAGCCACCAAAGCCTCCTTAGACATCAAGGGAGCACATAATGGAATATTTGTGGCACACAATGGAATCATCCCCCTCTCTTGGGTCACCATCCACAATGTACCAAGGGAGGGAAGGTGGATTTGAATTCTCCTATAAAAGACCACCAAGAGATGAAATACTTGAGAGAACATTGTTTTGCTGGCCAGAATTGCCCCATACCAACAGTGTGTGATCTAGAGCTAAGATAGAGGGGACTCAATTGTTGGCCATCCAATAAGTTCAGTCCACCATAGTAGAGAGAGGGAGACTTTGTACCGAGGAAAGCTTGGAAGTAAAGACATCCTTTGGCAAGAGGGTTAAAGTTTCATCGTCATTTCCTACCAGCACTCAATAGGAGGGTTTGAAAGCGCCACCGTTTGAATTATTGCAGTTGTTTGACTCTATTTAGAGCTTTTGTTTTATTTTTTTTAGTTTTTAGTTTAGTTAGTTTGAATATGCATGCTATTTCTCTATCTAGTATGTTTATGTTCTAGCATGTTCCACTAACTTGCTTGACTCCACTTCTTTTTCTGCCCGTGACCAATAAATTAAGAGGGTAAACTACACCCCTTAAGTTGGTGTGATTTTGTACATGTGTGCACCAAAAAAACTAACACAGGATTGGCGACTCCACTAACATTTATTTCCAAGTTTATGTGGTTGTGCCTTTTTTTGCAGAGACTTACATCTGTGCTGTAGAGTGGAGCTGAATTTCCCCCTTTTTCTCTTGCAATCCCTAGTTCATCCCAAGTGGTAGACTGAAGCAGAAAAACTAAAAAAAATTACTTTTGCATGTATTTTCATGCTTTTCCCTCCCACAGACGTGCCCAGGGCACGCGTTCAGAGCTGACTTGCACACAGACATCATGCCTGTTGCAGCCTTTTGCGCACAAAAGACAGAATGATAAATTTATCCCATATTTCTATCTTTTCCTAATTGTAAAGTATTTGGCAGCCCATAATACATTTGCTATCATTGGTTGAGGTACCCCGTAGCTTGCTAAAGCTCACTCTTAGCTGCTTTTTGTAGGCTTATTGTTAGTTTTATTTCAAGTTTATTTTTGCAAAGTTCCCATGTAGTTTAAGTACGGGGGAAAATTAACTTACATTTCAAATGTTTTTTTATGTTTTTCAAATTTAGGTACCAACACACCTAGATAATTCTCCAAAGTAAGTGGCCCAAGACCACACATGCTTAGCTAGTTTCCCTTTTCTAGTGTAAAAGTAATTAGTTTAGTTCAATTTTTGCATTAGGATTTCGGGACCAGGATTGAATTGTCGATAGAAGAGAAAGTAATATCTGCTGCCTTTGCACCCTTCAGTGATCCTAGGCAAGCATATGAACACTCTCTATTCACAACTGACTATCTCCCTTTAGTTGATCACATAGATTAACTAGGAAAAATAGAAAGTGGCCCATATCCGCACATGTTTTTCTTTTGAGCAAGGAACAATACAACATAGTTTAATAGGGGATTTTGAAAAGGATCATCAGATATCCACACGTTCAAACTATGTGCTTGTCCACCTTTTTCTCACACAAATCCACACACTAAGAAAAGCAAAGACACCTAAAACTAACTTAAAAAAATTCACTAAATTATCCCCACAGGGGCCACAAAAGAATTTATAGTTTAAGTTAGGATCAAGGGGTAGGCATCCAATTAGCCGCCTTGATCATTTTTCATCTTGAAACATAGAATTTGACTATTTAGGGAGCTTTAAATCCACCTATCCGCCCACGAAAAAGAAAACCCGAGCGTGACAGAGACCCATTTCAGAGGGGGTTAGGCTTAGGTGTAGTGCGGGCAGGTATCAGTTAGGGCTACTTGAATCAGCTGATACTTGGTACTGTTAGCTGAATTACCAAGAAGCCCAAGAATCGAATGCTCACGTGCGACAGTGGTACTTGTTGCCCAAATCTAGGACATCCTTTCCCTGTAGGTGACGGTGCAGTCAAGCGCTAGATCCTCTACCCTTACCTTGGTGGATTTTCTTCGGCTGACTGGGGGTGTCACCAGCTCTTATGCGACGTTGTGCCAACACTCACAAGATATATTCTCAAGGCCGAGTTACATTTGAGTGTGTTAGGATGAATAGGTCTTCTAGGATTTGAGTATCATACACAAACAAACAAAAACCATATTTTTGATTGACTGATCACATAGGATTAATTTAAAGGGAAAATCAATTTTATTTTCGCTTTGTTTTATGTATGCGATCGGAATTTTTCTTTGATCGTATTCTCTATCCTCTCAAATTTTTCCAAAGCCAGATCTAGTCGACACCAGAAGGGACCCAACAGAACCTTGTTGATCTAGACATCTTTTGGACCTCCCCCATTACCGGGAGGGGTTCTAGGTCTTTCGCCATTTAGGCATCAAAGACAGAACGCCGCAACCATTATTGGTACGTCCTTTATTGGGGCATCCTTAGTTGGGAATCCTGGTCCGTCTCCTAATGCCACACCACATACCACTCCTCCCACAACCCCTAGGGGGCAGAGGAGTGCTACCCATTCAGGAAGCTAGTCGAATACATAGCAGGGTACGTCGCAGGAAAACCCTCTTCCTAACTAGAAATTTATGTCTTCACAAGTTGCAATGGCTTCAACCTCACAGTCACCCTTTTTAGCTTCGTTGAATCTGCTAGATTTAACCAAGCTGATGAATGACCCCATTGCACACAAACCTACATGGCCTCCCATGCCCGTGAAGCTCCCTTTGAATATTCCAAATTTCAAAGGAAAGTAAGCGGAAGACCTAGGTAATCATGTCATGACCTTCTACCTGTGGTGCTCATCGAGCAGTATCATTAACGACACTATTCAATTGAGACTATTTCAACGCACTCTGACAGGAGTAGCCACGAAATGGTATGTGGAGCAGGCCTTTGCTACGCATGGAATCTTTAGCACCCTCGCCACCGCGTTCCTAACATATTTTTAGTTACCCATTCACCATGATTCCAGAATGGAATTACTGACACACTTTAGACAAACCCCCGTCGTCCATATCTCAGACCATCTCCATGAATGGAGGCGGCGTCACAGTTTATGTAAAGCCAAACTCGACGATCGGGTTCTTTTATACCTTTTCTTGAAAACTCTCACTACAAAGATTTCAAAGGATGTGGCGCAACAAAGGCCCACATCCGAAGAGGGTGCCATCAACAAAGCCCAACAAATTGAGCTTATTTATACGTAGTCAGGATATACTTACAATATCTTGCCAAACGGCCCTCGCCTGCAAACTTATAAAAAATTGACAGGCACGTCAAACTCTATAGACGGTCTAATTGGGTCATTGACCCAAATTTACCTAGGTAGCAGCAGTAAAAACCCCAGTTATACGTATAGTTCTACCCAGAATGTACCACAACCCAGTTTTCAAAGTCATCATATTCCTTAGCAAAATTTTACCAATAGGGTGCTAATGTATCACCATGGAGGAACCTATCCTCCAGCTCAGGGGACCTAGTATGCAGATGGAAATACTGACGGAAGAGCTCCCCCATAATAGCCAGGTGCAAACCAAGGACCACGTTACGCTTAGTTCCGAACACAAGAATCACCTATGTAGACCAATGCACATGTGAACTTTGTGTAACCTTCCCAAAACCAACCACACCAATCATATAAACAGGAGAACTACCCTCCTAACATGGTGAATAAAAAATGAAAAAAAAAAGCCCAAAGGAAATCTTGGACAGGGGGGCAACAACCAGCAACGCCCGCCACAATCTCAGGCTGGAGGCAACTCCAATCGGAATCAGAACTAGGAGCCAAGAAATTCCCAACGACAGAGCAAAATTCCACCTCTTCGAAAAAACCACTCTTGTTCGATATGTGGTGAGTACGACCAATATAATAACCACTGTCCCGATCTCCCTGAGCTGAAGAAGCTGCAGAGTAACCAAGGACAAGGAGGATCTTTCCAACAAATAGCTGTGATGCAGGAACCTTTCCCCCATCAAGGGACGGTTATCACTCAGCAACAAAATCCCGACGACTCCGGAAAAACAACCACGAAATCTACATGAATGGCCAAGAGATTTTTTTTCAAACACAGAATCACAATTACGACACCCCACCAGACACCAACACATCAGGGGCTAGTACCAGTGCACCAAATGCACCTTTGACCATTTCAAAGATGCCTATTGAACCCTTGCAAAATATGGCGAAGGGACCAAATAGGCGAGAAGGAAACTAATCCAAAGCAACCCAAAATTATAGCATCGTGGATGAACTAGTCCAATCTCTCGCTGCTATGTTAGCTTTGGAAGTATTGCAGTCATGCCAAAAACAACGGAAAGCCTCGTTTTCTGCGTTAGGCACTATCGACCTTGTCGATACGTGCTTGATGGATTTTGACTTAGACAAAGCCACCCCTTGGATTCCTTTGATGGTCACCTCTCAGATACCAGTGTCGGTCTAGAATATCACCATTCACCGATGTGTCATTGACGAGGGTGCATTTACATGCATCATGTCAAAAAATGTTTGGCAGAAGTTAGGGTCTCCTGAACTAAAACCATTTGTCATCACACATAGAGCATACAATGGTCGTCCTTCAACCCTCGTCAGTCTCTACCAAAATGTCCCGGTCTGCTTAGCCGAAAAGACGGTCCATATAGACATCGAAGTCTTGAACACTCACTTGGACTATAATATACTCCTTAGTCAGAGTTATATGTACGCCATGTACGCCATAGCCTCCTCCGTCTTCTGCATTATGATGTTCCCCCATGAGGACCACATCATTATTGTCGACTAGCTAACGCATAGCGAGAAACAACCCCTAACAAACACCAATTTAATTCTACCCTATGTAGATGCATCCTCGGATACGCTTTCACGATACCAAGAATATGGCCCTGGCCAGTTCAAGCTGTCGTCCATCCTAGGATCATTCCTAGGAGATCCCCCCATTATACCTGAGTCATCATTTGATGTCGCAGGGGCTTTGGTGTGCGTGATGTCCACGTCAAGCACCGAAGCTAGTCAAGACACGGACACAAGTAGTAATGACATCGAGTCCTTGGCCACGACTGTCTCTCTAGCCCACACCGCTTCCCAAACCCCTTTCCTCTACCCCCTAGATGATTTCGTCTCCCAGTAGGTTTTGGCAATAGTGGTGATACCAAACATATTGTTTGTAATACCAGTTTTGTATCTCGTTCACCCTACAGGGACATGAGCCACACACATCACTGCCATAGGGTTAAAACCGCTCAATCTTGAAGAGGCCCCACCCATTCAAGAAACGATCGAAACCATGCTTGCAAAGGAAATCCCCATTGCAAAACTGATGGCTGCGGCTAAGAAAATCGAGAAGAGAGGAAAGAAGATGGAAACTCCCGCAATACAACGGGAATCACCAGTTTGCGTCATATGCGACGTAATAGGTCACTCTACCCACATTTTCCCAGAACTGGATGAGTTAAAACCACTCCTCGGCTCTGAAGCAGACATCACAATGCCACGTTCCTGTAAAAAGGAACCTGCCACCAAAGGTAAGGGCAAAGAATTGCATACCAATTACGCATGCATTATCTACAGCTTTTATGGGCACTATACTCATCATTGCCCAGAGATCCCGCGATATAGGGATGCCTTACATGCCATCGAGCGATCCCATCAAGAGGATACCTCCACCCAGTTTGTTGGAGATTAACCTCGTATCATCCTGTATCTACAGGAGGAACGAAGGGCACTAGGAAGACCCCCAGTCATGCCCCCTCCCGTTATACGCTACACGTTGTGTGATGAACATGGTCACTTCCTCAAATAATGCGCAACCCTGGAACTTATCCATAGATGGTATCCTATAGAATGGGTTTACCACGTTGGATTACGTGCAACACAATTCACATTTACGTTATGCGCCGAAAACCACCTTCTAGAAAAATATCACTCTATCCCCCGATTCCGTGTAGCCGTCGCTAGCTTGCGCTCAACTATAGCCTGGCTCTCTGAAGAAGATGACATGGACTCGGAATCCATAAACAATTCGACAACCCAAGAGGATGCGACGAGAATATCCATCATGTTCTTGTCAGCTAAAAAGTGACCAATCAGGGAACCCCTAGTTACCCCCAACCGCTCTATACAAAGAAGACCAACATGCGAATTATGCAAAACGCCCAATCATGTGGTCGCCATTTTCCTTGATTTAGCAGCGTTACGACGCTAGTACCCTGCCAGACCAGAAACTGAGCACGACGGGACCCCCATATCTAGGCTATTTTTCCCAGTATGTCGGGGCAATCACTGTGGAAAAATTTGTACTTATATCCATGAGTTCGTCCCCTCATCGATATGATTCATACAATAGAGAAGAAACAGGACGATGAACTCAGGCGATTTAGAAAGTACATCACCCCTAGGCTAGCAACCCCACACCCACATGGGCATGATGGGAAAACTAGGATGACACACCAACTAAGCATGACCCAGGCCAAACCTAGGATAACATGAGGACTATGCGACTTGAATAACCACCAGGTCAATTAGTGCAAAGAACTAAAGGCCCTCGCAAGACGTTTTCACATAGTGTCTTCTCTCCCTCAAAGAATTCTCTCTAACCAAGAGAAGATCACGCGTACCTATTGCCGTATTTGTTCACACTTTTACCGTACGATTAAATGTTCGCATCTCCCCAAGCTAAGAGTGGTAATAACAACGTTAAGTCTACACTCCCCCAAAAATTTAGACACACCAAAGCCAACAACACGGAAATGGAAGCAAAAGACCACCTCTTCTACAACAGATCCTTTCCAGGCATCCAAATCAGGGACGATGAGTAGTATTAACTCCCATACAATCTACTTAGTTGGCACAGTGGTACCATGCACCATTTGCACTGGCCAGAAACATGAACCAGAGGCATGCCCGCTAATGGAAACATTCAGGCGCCTCTACAGCAGGCACAATTTCTACCCACAGGAAATTTACCATCCTATCAGGGAACCCAACCTTGCGCTTTTGCAAACTCCCATCATAGATATTATTCCCCCATCGAACATCGATGACACAATACAACGCATATGATTCGTATCATCACATTTCGGAAATAGAATTACAACCGCCCCCACGTCCCATGATTTCCACCTTATTCCTGTCACAAAAGGTCAAGGTAGCTTGCGCTTTTGCATTGATTTCTGTGAGATCCTGAATTTGCATGCCGCCATCGAACTCCTCGATGATACCTAGCTTCTAGAACAACGCCTAGTGTAACTAGGACTTGTTGACGAAAGCCAACGATAGTCACTGCAACACAACGAGGCCCATAAGAAAGGGTAAAAGCATCATTTGACTGCCACATCAACCCTCGTTCATTCACCGAGGGAGAACTAGTCCTCCACTATGATGTCACAAAAGAAGCCCTAGGGCTAGGAATGTTTGAAACCTTGTGGAAAGTACCCTACATCATAAAAAATTTCCTCTGTCAGGGGGCATACATATTGATGGAACTGGATGGGACATGCCTCAGCAACCCCGTCAACGACCTTTACCTCAAGAAGTTATACCCATAAGGGCCAAGATGGCCCCGCCCTAGAGTGAATGTACACAAACCCAACCCCCTTAAATTTTTGACCAAAATACTTATTACGAAACACACTCAAAGTGTCGCTCTGGATTACCAACCCAAAACTTACTTCGAATTTGCTGATGGAGCATCAAAATGGTCTCAAAGTTTAGCAACAACTTCCTAGGTCATCTATCACCTTGATCTATCACCACAATACACAAACGGTTTGTGCATCAGTTCAACAACAAACAATCAGGAAGAATATGACGCTGTCATTGGACTTATGTGTGACGCCTTTCATCAGGGCACACACCATATGCATGTCTACCTCGATTCCCAGTTAGTAGTGTCGAAGTTAAACCAAAAATTTGAGACAAGAGATTCGCATCTATTTAGAAAATATTTGTGTGAAAAAATATTGAGCAGAAAATTTGACTACATCACATTTACGCATGTACTTAGGATTCAAAACCAAACAACTGATCGCATAGCTAAAAATATTCTAAACTGTAATGTATCTCGAATAAACCATCATACATACAAAACCAAAAACATAGATATCCATCAGTATAACATCATCCATAAACTGAAACAGGTACACAACATGTAGAGCCATAAAAAATAACTCTCATATATATATATATATATATATATCACGATGTATATGTCTGAGTACAAAAAATAGTGTCGCTAACCCATTGGCCAGCCCAAAGATACAAAAAAATTCATCAAAAAATAGGGGAAGAATCCTCATAATGGGTGTTTTCCCCATGTAAAATTAAACTGTAGGGTAGTGCTCCCTTAGGAGGGGAACTTGGACCCACAACTACTCCTAGTACCACTACTAGAGCCATTGTCAAAACTGAGACTGCCACCCGATGTAAAATAGGCTGACAGTCCCTCTCCCGGGCCATCACTGTCTCCAGCAAGACCTCCTTGAGGTTATCCAAAAAACCTCGAGAAGGCATCCCCTTGGTCAAGTGGTCCACTCGACCCCATGCATCGTCTATAATTGACACCCGAGTAGTCATCTCAGCGTTGCGAGCCTCTCCCGCATCAACATGTGCAGCCTTTGCATCAGCATGAGCTCACTCAGCCGTAGCCGAGCTACTGCCCTCCCCTAAAGGTCCAGCACCACCATCAGGCCCTCCAACAACATCTCCTCCCTACCCTCCATGGCCGCCCCGAGGTCTCCGAAGAGGACTGTGGCCGACCAATCGAGCCATAGGGAAACCTAACTCACCAACATCTGCAAGAGTAACCAAAACTATGTTAGTGTCACCATAAAAAAACATAAGCACATATATTCTCAAAGAAATACAGAAAACATAAAAACATACCTGTTGGCCCCCAAGCATAACCAGGAGGGAGACCCATATCTGGATCCCCCGAGAGGTCCATCCATACATATGGGAATGGCAGGAACATCTGGGGGTTGACTTCAAACTAGGCCTCTGTCGTGGCATTCCAGTAACGCCCCACCATTCCCCCACCACCTTGCAGCATCACCGGAGCCCACCTCCTCATGTGAGGCTCCCGTAGCCCCCAGGAGGCACCGCCACCACTAGTATAAGCAACACTACCCTCTCATACATAATAATACAAATAATATTGGTGTATGCAAACAAATTTGATCCATTGCGGACCTTTTTGATCTATGTCACCATCCCATCGTAGTAGAAGCGGGAAAAATCAAAGAAGTGTCTGGAAATTAGCCGGCGCAAGACCCC
The DNA here is from genome assembly GCA_034641835.2 of Pinus albicaulis. Taxonomy (NCBI): domain Eukaryota; kingdom Viridiplantae; phylum Streptophyta; class Pinopsida; order Pinales; family Pinaceae; genus Pinus; species Pinus albicaulis. The sequence goes on from CM076572.1 coordinate 574,429,202, forward strand.
AACCTGTGGGCCAGAAGCCCGATGTGGAGCCGACAACCCTACAATTCACACAATTGTTGCCAGAGCACACCGCTTGGCCAAGTATGTCACCGATGCAATGATGGTGCACCCCTCTGTAAGGGGTGCCCCGCCGTAATGACGTGTCCAGAACCTCTCCAAATCCACCCTCCTAGAAGGGAGTGGATAGTGAAATTCCTCACCATGAAGCAGTAACCCGGTCATAAAGTATACATCCCTCTCAGGACGGATAGCTAGGTTAGTCCCACGCAACACAAACATGTTGCACCTCCTGTGCCAATGCTGGATCAAGTAACATGGCAATTGGTCCTGCGACTGAAGAAGCTCATTCTCCATGAACTTCAGGATCCCCCATTGTGCCAGCTAATGGTGCGCCCCAGCATTAGCGGCTAATGCAGTATGGAGTTCGGGCCAATCACACTCCCTCCACAACAACCTGTCATCCAAACAGTAACCCATCAACAAAACATCAAAAAATAAGCAAAAACTCAAAAAAAAAATTCCTCGGCCTTTTGTTCACCTGTCCCTCAGACATGCGCCCTCAACGTGCGCCTGTATGCACCACTAGCACGCATAAGGTGCACCAAAATAGGGGAACATAGCGTTTAGAGCATGAGAATCCCATGAAAATGCACACAGAGGGTGCGCCCTTGCCCTGATCGCCTGCACAATCTAGGGAAAAAACACTCAAAATCTGTACAATCCAATTTTATATGAATCTCGACACACTTAGACTGAGAAAATAAAGTGCAGGACGTCATGGAGGTTACCTGGGCATGATATCGCTAATCCCTGGTGCTCAGGCTGACCGCAATGGCAAGAACTGCTCCGCAGAAGCCTCTGACCTCTCAAAAACTCAACAAGTACAAATGAATTGAATTAGGGCCATATCCACCTATATATCTCCCTTTTCAAAAAATTTGGAGGACCATAATGAGAGATCAGAAGGTTTGTTCTTTGAACCGGAAGCAATACTGTGATCAACACTTGATAACGAACAGAGGCGATTCCACACATTCACACTCCCGAAAAAAGTTTAGCGTTGACAGGTATGCCCTCTCTCATATTCTTTTTTAAAGCTCATGCCTTTCAATAATATTTGATGAAGAATATGCTTTCACTTGAGGTAGTTTTTTTTCCAGGAAAGCTCGCAAAATATTCACAACTCCATCCACTAAAAGTTCTAGAGCAGGTATCATTCTACCCCCATCATGATAGAGTCCCAGAAAAATATACATATTCTGACATCATTTCTCCATCAAAAATCAACCATAGGTTCTAGATATCCGACTATGTTTATCATCACCTCACCGTATACATGATAAACATCCTTGTTGGTCAATATATCCTACCCTCCATGGCACTCGTCACCCACATTAGACCATATATCTCAGCAAAAGTGATGCCATGGCCATACCACTTTAGTCCTAGAAACACCTCATGCCCATCCATCCACCATGCATAAGGTCAAGTTTTACCATACAAAATAAAACACCTTTCCAAAATGGTCAGGTTGTACAAGAAGATCAAAAGAGCACTACCGCACCTCGCATTTAGCCCACCATACCTCCATCAGCATAATCCCATCTGTGATATTTTTTCATCTGCTTCATCAACCTCACACATGAGACCAACCAATGGGGTCCCCACCATCAGCAAAACACCTTCCTCACGTCATCAGTGAGCGAACACTTTCATGTTTTGGGGCACCCGTCTTTGTGTTTTGTACAAAACAAACCCCATTATTTTATTCTTTTGGTAAGTGTAAAAAAGACCACAAACAGTGCACTACGTCCCCCACCCACTCATTCATCTTTTATACCATGGAAGTAGTCCATGAACACCCCTATTAGGAGTATCACACCCTCACACAAAGGCCTCCATGAAATTCATAGCCAATTTATACCTGACCTGGAAGTCCTACCGACTCCAGGGATCTCCCAATCAAAAACAGTTATGACTGCCGCCAAGCTATTTATTATACTCTGAACTTGGGCCACTGAATCCCCATCATTAGTTTTCAGTCACCCCTTGCCACCATGCCTATGTTAAACTCATCACATCCAGGATCCTGTTCCTCCATATCAGCGACCCCTCGTTCGGTTGAGGCTTCCTTTTTTTCGACTTCAACACCTATTTTCCAAAAAGGAAGTAGTAACTTGGATCACCCCTCTCCATAAAAAGGGAATTCTCGAGTGGCACGATGGGAGACATGACTTCCCACAGATATCATTGATCCTTCTGACATTCGACTACAACACAAGATTTCATGTCAAGATGGTTTCGTACCTTACAACCATTGCACTTTGATCAAATTCGTCGAAGACCCGTGACTTCATAAGCGTCTCTTTCAGCAATGATTGCACGGGAAGGTCCCAACCAACACCTATGCGTACAATGCACAGTTATATGCCATACCAATTTTATGCATATGGGTACCATGTTCCACCTATTTTCAAATAAAAAATGCCCCTGAGGGCGTCAACAGTCATTGTCATCAACAAAAAAATTACTACCATATTAGTGACACAGACAAAACATGTATCTGTCAAATAGATTTGTTTAACTAGCCACAACAATACGAGCATGGGACATGCCCGCCTTGTAGAAAGTTTGTATGTATTGTATTATATTTGATTACATAGGTCCCACAGGACATGGTCGTTCTTCGAACCGGTGCAGCGTGTCTCCAATTCCGATCTTCACACAGGTCTCTCTCTCTCTACGCACAATATACAAAAAATAAAATATAATGTATTTCGGCTATACAGTTCCTCCTAGACCTCACACATTAGGGGGAAAATGTTAACACTGGAAAATTGTACAAGCAAAGACGACATTATTTAATGTCAGGCAAAAGGATTTACAAGGCTGAGAGACATTAGAGAATCTAGAAAGTATTTAAAAATCTCTAAGGTCTGAGGAAAAATCAAATTTGAGCAAGTCATAAATGCTTTTGCGCACATAATCCTTCGAGAAGGGAGATTTTGCGCACCTTTTGGCCTGAAATGCGCGCAATCTTGGGAGTGGCGAAAGTCACTTTCCGGGACCACAAAAAGCACACTCCAGGACATTGATTTCACACTTGAATCTACCTAAGGACAGCCACCAAATCCTCCTTAGACATCAAGGGAGTGCACAATGGAATATTTGTGGCACACAATGGAATCATCCCCCTCTCTTGGGTCACCATCCACAATGTACCAAGGGAGGGAAGGAGGATTTGAATTCTCCTATAAAATGACACCAAGAGATGAAAAAGTTGAGAGCACATTGTTATGCTGGCCATAATTTCCCCAAGCAATACTAGCAGTGTGTGATTTTGAGCTGAGATAAAGGGGAGTCAATTGTTGGCCATCCAACAAGTTCAGTCCACCACAGTAGAGAGAGGGAGACTTTGCACCAAGGCAAGCTTCGAAGTAAAGACATCCTTGCATCGGGACTTAGAACCAAAGTTCTAAGGGACCTTTGGAAAGAGGGTTAAAGTTTCATCCTCATTTCCTACCACCACTCAATAAGAGGGGCCGTAAGCACCACCGTTTGGATTATTGCAGTTGTTTGACTCTATTTAGAGCTTTTGTTTTATTTGTTTTAGTTTTTAGTTTAGTTTTAGTTTGAATTTGCATGTTATTTCTCTATCTAGTATGTTTATGTTATAGCATGTTCCACTAACTTTATTGACTCCACTTCTTTTTCTGTGTGTGACCAATAACTTAAGCGGGTAAACCACACCCCTTAAGTTGGTGTGATGTCATACATGCATGCACCAAACACACTAACAAAGTAGGGAAAGAGCATACATAGCATAAAAATCCCATCTTCCTGTTTCTGATTTTCTAGATCGCACACAACATAGAGAAAAGAGCATACACAGAGAAGAGAGTATAGATCCAGTAATAATAAATAAAAAAAACTATAAACCAAAATAAACAAAGGGATTAATAAATATAACTGCAAAAAAATACTTTATACCTCCATATCTAAAATGACATAACTTGGGCAACCAGAAAGATTTTCATAGGAAACGAAAGGGGTTCCTCACTTAGACGCTCCAAACACAATAAAGCATTTCACTCGGCCTGAAAATTTTAAAAAATAGTAGGTCTGGAAAACGACAGTCGCTTGCAGTCAAACCAGATTCATATTTGGATCAATAATAGATGCGGCCCTCAAAACAACTTTGATACCATGTAGGAATTTATAGGGTAAGTTAGATCAAACACTAAAGGTCACTGCTCACAAATAGATCACAGATCAATACACTAGTATTTGACATGGTTAAAACCCTCGAAGAGTGAAACAATCCACGACTTGAGCTAATGCGACCACTTCAGGCAATTTATTAATATAAAGAAAGAAAATTTACATAAGCTTCTCTCATAAATGGTTACCAGACAAATGGACCTCCATGCTCTTTAAATAGAGATCATGGACCAATCAAGTGTTAAGACACAGATCAAGTTTCAATAATACCAAGGAGAGAGTGAACCGTCGGATCACTACATATTGTGACCATCAGATTATAAGTTACAAATGCACATAGTAAAGAAACACAATTTACCTAACTCTATGCTAGAGCAAGTTATACTTAACTATTTACTATGTTTCGAAATATCCCAACAGAGAGTTATGGGATTCCCTTAATATTTTTCACCTCAACTTTGATTAAGGAATACAAATATTCCACCCATGTAATAAAGTATAACTCCCTTCCATTCTAAATGTTCTGTTTTGAAATGCACAGGTCAAGGAGATTTTGGGCGGGTCAAATCCCCTTCATGAGTTGAAACGGGAAAAAGGGTAGAACTAGGGGTTGCAAACCACAGTTTGCGGAACTTAGATGAGCACAAGCTAAAGATATACATAGAAGTCTAGATCAAGTCGGATAGGATAGTACTAAGTAAGTTTTGATGAAGTTTGATGAATGATAGATCTCTAAGATAATTCTGTGTTTTATGTCTGGGTATAGAAGGCTCCTACTGGTTGTGTGCACGGAGACCTTAGTCCTGTTGTGTGTGGACCCTGCTGGCTGTGTGCGTGTGTGGAACTGAAGTATTGTAAGGAGATTACGAGTTGTGAATGAATAAATAATTTTTCTAGGATAATTCTGAGTATCAAATGCATCCGTGTTTCACTTTATGATATATTTTTGTGTATTATTTCCGTTTATTGCATCAAGTATATTGTATGTGTTTGGATCGGTTGTGTACCTGCCTTTTTGTCTTATAGGAACGTTGAATGCATAGATCTATTACTGTAAGATCTGAATTTCACGTTACTAATACTGTTGAGGGGATTGCGAAGCCTTTATCTGTGCGCGTGTAGGATAGTTTGCATAAATTGACCTAGATATTCCTGGTTAGGGTTTCTATTGTGAAGAGTTGCCCACTAATAATATATATCTGAAGACACCCACATCATTTAATTATCTTCCATGGTGTGGAAACCTGGTTCCAACACCCCCCCATACTACTTCGGGTGAGATTTTGACCTGCGCAAGTAGGTCACTTCCAAAAGGGCCAGTAGTAAGAGGGTTTTGTTGGTTAAGCTTATCTCTGAACCTGGGTCAGGACTCCCCAAGCCAACAAATAGTTCTGTTGCTAGGACCGAGATCATTTTGAGAGAGATTGGGTGATGTGGTGACCATCAAAGCCTTAGTTAGAAGACTGGTTTGAGAAACAAATTCAGGAATTTTCCATTAAGGAAAATATAAGTAAAAAGTTGTCTACTGAAGATTGGAAACATAAGTATATTTTCACAGAGGTTCATGAGATTTTCTTTGTGACATTTGCGCAAGAATTATATGAGTGGTTATCAATATTAGTTGAGTTCCAAACCTATTGGAAGGACGATAAGGTCATTCAGTGGACACCTGAGTTGATCCAACAGTTAGAGAAGGCTGATAACTCGATCAACCTCACTGTAGATCATTGGGTTGATAGCATTTTGGGTGGGTTTGTAATAGATTTTGTAGTAGATCAGTTTGTGTCATATTCTGAAGCTGAAAGTAGGTTCTTGAAAGGATTGAGAGGTAAATTCATACACTCTCTGCATTTTCTGATTAAGATGCGATTGTGTGAAAAGGGTGTTTTGTGCAGTCACACTGAGTGAATGACCCCAAACAAGCGATAAAGCACTACGCACAATGGAAAGTACTACCAGGTGAATAAGAGAGAATACAAATATGTTTCTAGCCCTTTGAGAAATTCGTCTGACAATGATATAGAGAGCGGTGAGGCTATGCAAGCTGAAGGTAGCCCTCTTGCTACTTCACAGTCGAACTCGCGCAGGGGTAAGACATCTCCTACCCCACCACCACCGCCACCAGAAGGAGATATGGTTGCGCATATGAAGCTACCCACCTTCAAGGGTGTGGGAGATGAGGACATGGATAGGGTTTGGTTTGTTGCCAATGCAGTATGGAGTGCACAAAATGTTAACACTGATGCTGTCAAGAGAGCAGAGCTAGCTATGGCGTTTGAAGGTCGTGCGCTGGACTGGTTTATGGGATATCTGGCACAAAATGCTAATACTACTGTTGATGATATCAATGATGCTTTGAAACAACAATTTAGAAAACCAAATTCCTACTCACAGTGTGTAATTAAATTAAAAGATATCAAACAAGAGTCAAATGAATTTGTTTGGGAGGCAGATCATCGGCATAAGCGTACTATCAGCGAGGGAGGATTTATCTATGACGATAAGCAGCATAAGGAATGGTAATTACCATGCTCTTGCCACATCTACGTGGGCCTATGAACCAGCAGAAGATTGACTCCCAGACCAAAGCCCTTGAAATTGATATGAAATTGGAAGCTGTGCCCAGAGTTGATGACCAATTTGGAACACTGCAGATCCAAAATCAATTGGAAGCAATGCATTTGGAGATCCATATCCTGCACAGAGACAGAGGAAAGGAAGTTGGCGCAAATGTATGGTGCATATGTTGTAAGGGTTCTGGCCACACAAAATATCAATGTACCTTGTTTTAGGATTACATGATGGTGGGAGGGCCAAATCCATTACGCCCCAGGGATGCTGCAAGGCCGAGTGGTACTCCCCAACTATGGTGCGCTGACTGTAAGGTAGTTGGAAGGCATGGAACAAACAATTTCCCTCGGTTAGGAAGTTATGTGCCAGAACTAAAGAAATAGTGGTGCAGGTTTTACTCTTCAGTTGGCCACGATGAGCACCACCGCCACACATTCGAGCTAATGATGGACAGTTCCAACCTCTATAGTGTGCATGCCAACCCATCTTCACCAACATCTCCCTCTGGGTGTGGAGGATCTCTAGCAAGAGGAAGGGGATGAGGGAGAGGTGGAGGCGCAAGTCGTGGAAGAGGAAAATTAATTTTCTATAACTGTGGAGATGTTGGACACTATGCACGCGATTTTATGAACCCTGCGGGAAAATATTGCAGGTATTGCAGAAAATTTGATCATGTTATTGAATATTGTCCTGTCTTAATTGTTAGAATGCAGGAAAAAAAATAGCAGATGCCTACGCAAAACATACAAATGGTTAAAGTTGAACCACGCAATGATGATCCAAGTGTAAACATAATTACACATAGTGGTTCCACCACTGGAGGAGATGAGGGAAATAAGGCTGATGTAGAGCCATTGATCTGGAAGGCCTCTTAAAATAAGGAAGGAATCAACCTGCAAAAGGAAAAGGAGACTTTTATCAATGCCAGGAAGGATTTTGTTGCTACAGGTGCGTCCACATCCAAGTCAATCATGGAAGAAAATATTGATGATGAAGTCAAAACTTTCTTACAAGTGTGCATTAAGTTATTGCACAATCATAAAGCAGTAGACAATATTTAGGCCCTGATATATGGCTGCGTGGATAAGGAGTTGCCTAGAACTGAGACTAAGGCTGTGAACAAAATTTATAAGAACAAGAAGAGAACTAGTCGGGAGATGCACATTGTTATGACTCTAATAATTCTAAATTTGTGAGATTTTAATTTAAAGTCCAAGAACATTAGAGGTAACCACAAACCAAATTTTATACTCTAGGATCTAGCCTTCCTAGGGTTCAGAGAGGGCTCTCTATATAAGATTTAATTTGTTTTAATTATATGATACTAGGCTAGTTATGATTGTGCAAATTTTTTTTGGTTTGGTGAGAAAAAATCACTTAATGAGATGGATAGTGATAGATCTGTTTGTCCATTGGGCTAAGAAGTCAAAAGTTAAGTAGACATAACTAGGATCAAGGTCAAAAAGTCAAATATTTTCAGGGCAAGATAGACAAATCATTAAAGATCTTGGAAGGCTGATTGGTGAAGTGGTTTGATCGGGATAAAAAGAAATAAAGGATTATTTGATCCAGATAAGGAAGAAGTAGACAGAGGGCATCCGAAAGAGGGTGCAATTAAGGGTTCCCTACTCTGGAAATCAACAAAAAACATAGAAATGATAAACAGTTAAAGACAAGGTGCTTTTAACAAATCCTGTAATAATATTCCTGATTTATCATTCAAATTTAGAACACATATATGGATGCACGTAAAACATAAGAAGATAAACAATGACAGTAGAAAGTACTTCACTTCAATGGCTCATCACATGAATCCTGAAATATGATGCTAGATGATTTGATCTAGTCTGTTATTTGAACTTGCTACAAAATCCTTCAGGTACAAAAATATTGAATATAGAAATCTTCAGCAATTTATTCCACAATAATACTTCAAAGGATGAACTATATATATAAAAATGTTTACAAAATATCCTAGAATACTCATAGGAATTTTCTGAAAATAAAATATCTTTTACAACAAAATAGTGACAGCTGCTTAACAACTTAACAAGCTGTCCTATTTATCCAAATAAAATAGAAGTGTTGTTTTGGATTGGGTGCAACTGGCTGCCTTGTTGTCTTCTTTGTTGGCAAATATATTTCAAATCTGTTTTGAAATATTATCTTCTTTATCTGATACTCTTTATCTTTGATACTCTTTGATCACTTATACTCTTTAACCATTGTTTAACTGTCTTTACTGCTGTAAAATTCTATTTTGAATGTTTCAAATCAGCAAACTATTTTTATCTTCTTCTCTGCAAAATGAATTTTATAGTAAGTCAATGAGTGATTCCCAAGATTCTTCATCAGGAATTTTGATATTTTTCAGCTTCCTAAAGTTCTCATCTGCCTCAGTGTACCTAGCAAATGTTGGTTTTATGACAAATAAGTGTTTTATCTCATGCTGTAGATAAAACAAGTCTTCAAAACTTTTATGTAAAACCTTTCCTATAGGAATTCCTTGTCCTTCTGTTTTTTCTACCTGCTCTTTTGCATGATCTCTTATCTTCTTGTTGTAGTCTTCTTGTGGCATGAATTTATCATTAATAACAAGGATATTTGGAAAACCTCTTTGCCTCAAGATCTAAAATTTAACCATAAAATTGGTTATGGCTATGTTCATGTTTTCACATTTTTTTTCTAGCTGCTTCATTAAATTTATCTTTTAAATTACTTTCCTTATTTCAAGGATTGTCTCTGTTCTGTCAGCAATTTATATCTCCTCTAATTATTGCTTGTTTTTATTGTTGAGAAACTTAATTAGTTCTAGGGCCTGTTCAGGTTTGGCACCTAGTTCCTCCTTTCTTTTCTGAATCTCTTCTTGTGCTACCTTTAGCAAATCCTTTTGCTCATAAATTACTTGTATTGAGGGCCAAACATCACTTATGGATTCAATGATTTTACTCCATAGTTTATTCTTTACATAGGACATTGGCTCTTTCAAGGTTAAATCCTTTTGTAGATTCTTCAATTCAACATTTAACCTATTAGCCCTTTGTTCCTAAGCTTTAGCATTAATTTGGGATAGATTCTTAGTGGCTTCAAGATTTTCAATCACTTTCTTCAATCTATTGATTTCATTGGTTTGAAGTGTCATTTCCTCGATGGCTTTAACAACTTTACTAGCTTCATCAGACTGTTGAGTTGCTGTGGTAGAGGATTCTGTAGCTGAAGTAGTGGATGAGGTCACTGGCACTGCAGTACCCAGTGGTAATTTTGGTGCCAACTCTTCTGCCAGAGTTGAAGGCACAACTGTAGTTACCATGGGAATTACTGTAGGAACTTCTTGAGCTTTTGTAGTTTCTCTTTCATGGACAAGCTTGTCCATTTGGATTTCCATCTCTTTTATCTATCCTATCAATTGTAAAATCAAGTTCATCATATCATATTTTTGGCTTTCCTCTTATACAATTTCCTTGGCTTGTGGATGTTCTGTTGGTGGAAGCTTGAGCTGTTTCCATAGTGCTGCAATATCATCATTCTTTTTCTTCACTAATTCATCTGCAACTTTCACATTGGCAGGATCATATCCTACTTGAATAACCAATTATTCTAAAGACTTAATCCTAATATCTTTAGCATATGAGGAAGCCTTTTCAACCTTCATTTGATCTCTCATATTTATTATTGTGTTATGAAGCTTTTGGGCACTCATTGCCTTTGTAGTTATGGTAGAATAAAGCATCTCAGAAGTTTGTCTGTGAAACTCAATTTGATCTAATGCATAAATACTTTCTGTAGGCACTTCAAGATCAACTTTTTTGTAATCTGCCACTGTTTTGGGAGTCTTGACCATTGGTTGAAGCACTAACATAATCAACTTTTTATTTGAGTAATCAAAAGCAGACAGAAGTCTATTCTGGATACCTGGTGTTTGTTTTAAATACCGAGAATAGATATCATTCTTAATTTCTTCATTCTTTGCCTTTATATGCTTATATTTCTCCCTGATATCAATATATTTATATTTTTATAGCTGTGAGGAGGATGCCTCCATACTTTGCTGCTTTTCAATTGCCTGTGTGTTTGAAGTAGCAGGATGCTCTTCATTTATAATTTCTATGGCTGGCTCATTGTTTTTCTCTGGAACATCTGTATCTTCCGCTTCTATGGTCTCTTTTTCTTTATTAGCTGGATTGAGCTTAGGATTTTTGTTATATCTAAGTTTAAACCTAGTCTCTGTTTTTGTTTCAGCAGTGTATGTACCTTCTTCCCTGATTCTCTTAGTATCTTTATCACCTTGATTTACAGTTTTCAAGGTGTGACTAGTATCACCCTGTTTATCTGCTTCTATTAAGGTATTTTCTAGTCACTCTGTTTGATTTACAAATCGTTCAATCTCAGGCCTTTTATCATGAAGATAAGGGGCTAGTTTTCATTTCACCCTCATTTTGCTGAGTATTCCCATAGGATCATAATTCCATAAAAATATTTCTTCAAATTTGTATTCCAACAACTATTTTGCTGCTTCTATTCCTGCATCTCTGTGATTGCAAATAAAAGTTCCCACCTAGTTCTTCAAATTAAATTAGGTCTTCTTTTTGGTAGCTAAGAAATTGATAGAATATGAATTTAAGATTTTCCTTATGTACTGCAAGGAAAAAACTCTCATTTGCCCATACTTAGGTAGTTTATAGGGTAAAATATTTGACCCAAAAACTCAGATTTCTGTATGTTCTGATATAAGTACCAATCTCCAGTTCTATTTTGATTTGATGGCTGCAGAACTTTCTTTATCTCATCACTGATTCTTGGCTGTACTTTGTTTGTCAACATGTTTATCAATGGATGAACAAAAGAATCTTTAAAATTTGTATAACTGAACTCTGTGGAATCTTTTATGATCAAAGAAGTCCAAAATATGTCTGAGAGTGGGTTCCCTTCTACATCAAGCTTCTGAAGTGTTATTGGGAACTTGTCTGCTTGGAAGGATAAGAACATATGGAAAAGAAACGAAGTATACCTAAATACTCCTTCATTTGGTAATTTTACAAGCTGATCATGAATATTATCAGCTATGTATTCAACATAATTATAAATGATAGAAGGAGATTGTCCTGGTACAAATGTAGATAGAAAACCTAGGATTGACTCATCTGTATGCTCATTTGTAAAATACCATAGGATAAAGGATAACATGGATATGACATGCCTAGACCCTTCAGGAAATTTTGAAGTAGAATAAGGAGGGTTGATCCGTGGAATTTCAACATGTAAAGGCATGAACAATTGGAAAATTTGAAACCTTTTAGGGAAGTACAAATCGATGTAAAGCTTTGTGAGTGCTTCTATGGATAAGGGAACTACATTGGGATCTGGTTTGAGCTGTAGCATTAGGTTTATAGACTCAGCAGTAATTGTAAACAATACTTCTTTATTTGCCTTTACCATTGCTCTTTGTTCAGGAGAATAATAGGTCTGACACAACCTAATTACTTCTGGACATTGATGAGTGAGTGGAACTACATACTTGGGTAGGTTTGACTCCCAAATGTGAACTTCAACAACTTGATCTAATGATTTTTCAAGACTGCAGCAGTGGAGGTCTAAAAGACTAAATTCTATCACTAGATCAACTATTTTGTAATCCAAATCTGCTAAGGGTGTATGTTCAATGTCTACAACAGGAGGTTGTAGAGGATTCACAAAAATTGTAGTTTTGGAAGTCATTGTTGGGTTTGATTTTGACATTTTTAGACCTTCTAGATACTTGAAACTCTGTATTTTGGATTTTTAAACTTTTTGTAAGATTGAATTGTTTACATAAGGTTTTTGACTTTAATAGAGATTATTTAAATAGAAATAGACACAAATTGGATTTTTCTTGGGTTTAACTCTTCAAATTTGGCTTTAAATTGATCTTCAGACTCTTATGGCTACCAGAAATTACAAAACAAGGGTTTTCTTTGCTTTTTTGGATAAACTAGATTGAAAAATGGTTCAAATTGGGCACAGAAAGATTGGGCTTATTTGCAAAGGCTTTATGTATATATGAGGGGTCTTTTCAAGGTCTGCAAAGGCTAAAATACTCCAATTTTGATTTTTAAAACATATTTCAGTATTCAAACGGGGTTTATCAGAGTTTTTACAGTGAATTTATTCTTTGCAGGTAACTATAGGTATTTCTGTGGGTAAATGGGCTTTAGAAGTTTCAATTTTCTCAGAAAACTCTTTTGAAATGATAGACAGGTTGTTTTTCTACGATGAATACCTGTTTTTGTAGGTATTTGGTCTTCTAAATGGGTTCAACGGTGTCGAAAATGTTTCTGATGGCTATGGAAGTCTTTTGGAAGCAAGCTGGATGCTTCTAGTGATCTTGACAACAATTGCAATGGATTTGTCTAGTTCTTTGGGCGAAAAAAAAAAGTGTATAGGGAGCGTTTCTTCAATCGGGAGGATAAACGCAAATAGAATGCAAAAAGGGTTTTTCTGCACATATAGGAAGTTTTATAAGGTTTTAGGTTTAAAGCGAATCAAGCATTGAATGTGGTCATATTAGAGCGGAGGGCGGTTTTGGCGCTTGGAGGAGAAAACCGGAAGTGGTTATCGCATTGGGCTAAGGGTGGTAAGCCGTTTCTTTGGATTGAATGCGATCCAATCATATATCGCCGCGTGGAGGAGAGATAGTAGAGCAAAACCACCCATTTAGCAAAATAAAAATTGATTAACATTTGCGCAAGTGAAAATGCGATATAGTGTTTGGGTCGTCGGATCTAGGGATATGAGTGTGAACGGTGGAGATTAGTTTAAAGAGTTGCTTTGCGGATGGGGGCATGGGGCCCGGGTCTTATTATGTGGCGGGTTAGTTTTAATGTTGAAAATGTATGTTTTAAACGTAAAACCAATGTTTTATTTTGATAGGCGAGTTTTGATATTTATATAGAAAATGACATATTTACATATGTTTTATAAGCATTTGGGGACAAGATTTATAATGATTTTAACCTATGGGGATATGGGCGGGGTTTTATTTAGCACATGGGTAATATAAAACCATAGGTTAACGTTAAATAATGGGTTTTTGGGATATTTAAATAAAATGAATTAATATATATACGGGAAGGGTAATTTAAAAAGGATTTAATACTTTATGTTAATAATTAATATGAAATGAATGAAAATACAAAAAATAAACTAAGTAAAGTGTAAAAATAAACTTTTTTAAGCACAAATGATTTGTACCATTAAACATTTACACTTAAACTTAGGATAAATTGTATTTTATGGGTTTTTAAGTGTTTTTGGATGAAAATGAAATTAATTAAGAGGGGATTTTACTTTTCTAAGAAAAATAGGTGTTTTACTTTGGAAAAGGGTTTGTATTTTTTGGAAAAGGGTGAATATGCTGAGAAAATGGGATTTTATGAAGGGAATCCAATATTTTCAACCAATCAGTTATTAAGCCTTGGGTCTAGTCCCAACAGAAGTCAGAGAAATGCTCTGAGCCTCTTTAACTGAAGGTTTTGAATACTGGATCATTGTGGGAGAAGGGAAATTAGTAATTTTCGAGATGATGCTTTATTACATGCCTTGCACAATTTCTTTCTACCTACCCATCATTATTCTAACATTTTTTTACTTCATTTGCATGGGTGCATTTAAGCTTGCAAGCCTAAATACATTTTTCTTTAAAGCATAAACTATCTAATTCTAAGCTTATTTCATCCGAGGGCTCAGCTTAAAATGTTGAGCTCCTCATTTATTCTCTAACTATCTACTAATGTGTCAAGTTTAAACTATTTGAAATATCTTTATTCTCTTTCCAAAACATGAAATTCAAAGCATGAAAGGTTAAGATTAAACTATTTAACTGATAATGGATTATGGCATGTTGAAAAATATGCACATAATCATTATTTTTTTCAGTAAAGTAAATAGTAGTGGCATTTTGAATTGCTCACTTTCATGTCTTATTTTTATCTCTTTTTTCTTTTGGGGTTCATTTTTTATTCTTTTTTGATCTTTTCTTTTCTAAGTCCTTTGATCTTTATTTTAGGAATTTTACCCTCTTTTCAATTTTTATTATTTTCAAATATGGGAAAACAACTTGCAGAAATAAAGGTATGTACATATTTACAAGACTATCAAAGTCAATTCAAAAATTATGAACCCTATTATTATAGGACCCTAACACACATGACCATGCAAATTAGAGAGTATGAGATGGATCAAGTCATCTTGGACCTAGGGTCTAATGCAAATGTTCTACCTAAGCAGACCTGGAAAAAGATGGTGAACCAAAGCTAGAGTGGTCCACCATTAAACTGCGCATGGCTAATCAACAGAAAATCATTCCACTTGGAAGGCTCCCATAGGTTCTCGTAGATAGTGCTAGAGTAAAGGTACGCATAGATTTTGAAGTAATACAAATTTTGGATGATGGAGACTCTTACCCCGCATTGCTGTGGCTAGATTGGGCCATCAATATGGGAGGTATCATCAACTTCAAGCGCAGAACCATGATCTTTGAAAACAATGGTACCTGGGTGATAGCACCTCTGGATCCGATAGAAGGAGAAAGATATACAGAACCAATACGCGAAGGAGATGATGTTGACCATATTTACAAGATGACTGTGTAGGATGAGGATTGGATCAACCCTACGAATGATGGAATGCTAAATTAGGAAAATCGGTTTCTCAGATACAGATGGGGAAATGGAGAACTGGCAGAATTGGTTGCATGATGTTTTTGCGCTGTGCTACCTCAAGATCACTAAAAATTTATGATGCATCTCCTTAGAGGTAAGAGAATTACCATATTTTGATGGTTATGATAGTGTTGTATTATTTTTCGAAAAGTTGGAAAAGGTTTTCCCAAAAGAACAAAGGTTTTGGGCACTTGATCTGGCCATGCGCACATCTCCAACGCGTTGGTGGGATACAGATGAAGGAAGATTTAAGGATTGGGAGGAATGTAGCTGGATGATGAGGTTGTGCTTTGAGAAGCCCGCTACCCCACTAACGGACCTTTTCTATGGCCAAGGTGATCTGCGCAGACACCTGGCCACATGGATGGAGGTTTGGAACGAGAAGAACTGGAACGAATGGTTTCATATGTTTGTCCATTCATTTGGACCAATACCTACTACATGGTATTTGGAAACGGAGCTGTGCCAAGGGATTCACCATTGGATTACACTGACTGACAATTTTCTGTCAACCTTTTGCTTGGTCAAGGGATTAGAGGGATTGGATGAAGCCTTACAAGAAATAGAAGCACTTGTCTTTGATGATTCCCAACCTCCGATATAATGTGGTGCGCTAGCATGGGAAGCACAGATGCAAGATATTGTCAGTTGCAGGAACCTGTCAGTAGAAGATAATGAGGAAGATCCAAGAAATATCAACATCCCTGAGTCTAAGGGGAGCGCGCAGTAGCATGGCCCTTATTGGGAATGGTGAATGTAACCAAGCATATGAAGTTAAATGAAGTCAACATTGGAACAGAAGAACAACCTAAGTTGGCCAAATAGGAGATTACACTACAAGGAAAAGACCATCTAATGGATGTTTTTGAGGAACCATTATAAAAATAGCCCAGATATTCGTTTGTAGCGGAAGTCTCTAGAGGAGGTTGGTGGGTGGAGGTTTTTGAAAATGTTTTTTGTCCATTTCATTTCTCATCATAGACCCCATCGGTGCATTTAACTCTCAATGCACCGATGCAGACAAAAAATTGGCCTATCGAGACATCGTGTTCTCCGTACAAACCTGCCAGGTGCGTCTCATTATTGTAGCGCATCGGTGCGCTACTAAAAAACAGGCCTGGTCTGTCTTAACAACCTACGCTCAAATAGAAACATGCCTGGTGCGCTACGCAGAAACCGCCCAGTGCGTCTCAAAAACCTGCGCACCAAAACAGGGTTAAATAAAACAAAATTACTGACCAAAAAATCCACATTTTCAATTCTTCAGTGCTCTAAATCTCTTAAGCACAGGTGCGAATTTCTCTTGTGTGAGGCGCCTTGCCATCGATTCTTCCATCGCACACAATGTTGCCTTCCATTTCCCACCTTATGGAGTTTGAATTTTGGAAAATGGCGGGCAAATTTGGTTTTTCAAATTCTTCAGCAAATATGCCTCCTCGACACCCAAATGTACATGTATTTTACCTTTTTCTCAATAAAAAAACATTTTAGTGGATTAAATTTGTAAAAAAATATTAAAATTTTCCATTAAAAATAAAATAAAATTCTGCGCAGTGCGCTCGAGCCGTTCGGCTCGCACTGTTCACGGTGCTGCCTGTAAATTTATAGGTCGCAGCGGGAACAGTGCTAACGTAAACTGCACTGGGTTCCATTGCGATACCAAAAATTCCCACCGTGTTTTTTTTAAAAACTTGACATGGTGGTGTGGTCGTTTAAATGATTAGACTGTTGACTATGTACCAGTGCCGGGAGGGTGGTGCATTGACCAAACTATCTGCCTCGAGGCGGATATTTCGGTCAGCGCATCGCCCTCCTGACATCAATACATAGTCAATGGTGCGGTCGTTTACACGACCACACTGTTGACCATGTATTTTTTTAGGAGGGCGGTGTGCTCACCAAAATATCTACCCCAAGGCACATAGTTTGGTCAGCAAACCGCCCTCCCAACACTGGAAATAGTCAACGGTGTGGTCGTTTAAACGACCGCACTGTTGACCATGAATTTTTATTGGGCAGTGCATTGACCTAACTATCCACCCCAGGGTGGATAGTTTCGTCAATGCACCACAAAAGTAAGTACATTTCATGTTTTGCGGTGCACGAAAATTTCCATGCGCACCGAGGACGATGCGCGATAAAAACAGACGCACTGGTACCAGTGCATGATTGTTTTTTTTTACGCATCGACTATTTTTTTTTCAATATATATATATATATATATATATATATATATATATATTTGTAAATACATGTCTCATTTAATAAAATAATGCATTTAATATGTGAATCATTCAACGACGTCAACGGAGAGAAAAAAGGGAATAATAAGAACATATGGAGGACCAGTATAATGTGGTTCACCTGTGGGAGGCACGAGAGAGGGAGAGACTTATGTACCCTCACCCTATTACGGAAACCACCTAGTTTCTCCTAATGGAGGTAGGCCTCCTCAAGTTCTATGAGGAGGCTACATCCCCGAAGGGCCATAATGGGTTATTGGGACAACTCATCTTCAGGTCGGATGCCCATAGACACGCTTTCCGAGTCAATCCTGGCCAGCGGTACACGCCCACTGAGGAGTACATATATTTTATTACTAGCCTATCTAGGAGAGGGCAGGATTTCCCCTAGTTCCCAGAGGTCCCCGTCAGCGATGAAGGAGGGAGTCAGTTGGTGAACTCCCATAGATACATTAGCAACGATATACTATCTTGTTATGAAACCAACTCCAAAAATAGCAGAAAAGAGACATAAACACCTTATAAATAAGGCACTTCGATGGGGAAACCTCCTTTACATTACATAAATGAAAAATTCTTCGATGATACAAATGAAAAAACCTCCTTCTATATATAAGAGTCTATGGGGTCACAATATAATCCTAGCCGACATAACAATAATAATTTAAGGGCACAATAATAACAATATTGGGGTTATAGGGGTACAATAATAACAATAAGGGGGCTACACTAACAACAATAAGGGACTACAATCGTAATATAGGGACCTAACATGTCCCTCTCCTTCAAAAAAGTGTTGTCCTCAACGCTTGAGTAGCTTTGGATGATTTTGTATAAAATTCTCATCCTCCCATGTAGAATCTTCAGTGGGTAAGTTCTTCCACTTGATGAGATACTCTGAAATTGATCGATATTGTAGCTGTTGAGTTCTTGTTTTCATGACTGCTTCAGGTTTCAATATGATTTTTCCTTCCTCATCAAGCTCTGGCAATGTTGTTTGAACTAGAATTTTGTCACCTATAACCTTCTTTAAGCATGAAACATGGAAAACTGGATGCACTCGCGAAGAAGAAGGAAGCTCCAATTTGTATGCCATATTACCAATATTTTGCAACACCTTGTAAGGACCATAGTACTTTGGTGATTTATTATCCTTCTTAGCTTGCTTGAGGAAAATTTGTTTGTATGGTTGTAGTCGTAAAAATACCCAGTCTCCTACATCTAAACTTCTCTCACTGTGATGTTGATCTTCCCGTTGTTTCATTTGATTTTGTGCCAAATTTAGGTTATCCTTTAAGAGTTGGATAACTTATTGTTGATGCTCGATGTGATCTTCCAATGCTTGAACCTTATAATTTTCTCTTAAAGATGATGTGAAGGAAGGTGGATGATATCCATAAAGTGCCATAAATGGGGTCATTTTTGTTGCAGTATGAAAGGAAGTTTTATACCACCATTTAGCCAAAGGTAACCACTTGACCCATTGTGTTTGTTTATCAAATACAAAACAACAAAGATATCCTTCCAAACATTTATTCACTATCTCAGTTGACCATCGGATTGAGGATGATAAGATGAGCTATGAGCTAGTTGAGTACCCAAACAAGAAAATAATTCTGTCCAAAAATTTCCAGTAAAAATGGAATCTTTGTTGCTTACAATAATATTTGGGTTTCCATGTAGCTTTTGAATTGTTTCCATAAATGTAGTAGCAAATTTACTTTCTTTAAATGGATGAGATAATTCACAAAAGTGTGCATACTTGGTAATTCTATTAACTACCACCATGATGAAACCCTTTCCTTCGGACATAGGTAAACCTGTGATAAAATCCATTGAAACCTCCTCCCAACGTTCATTTGGAATGGCTAAATGTTGTAGCAGACCCGGGGTCTTAATTGTCTCAACTTTATTATGCTGGAAAAACTAAAATTATGCAACAAACCTTTGAATATGAGATTTAAGGCCATCCCCAAAAAAAAATTTCTTCACCCTGTGGTAAGTTTTAAGAATCTCGAGTGTCCTCTTAAGGGATAGATGTGCAATTCCAAAAGAATATTTTGTTTTACTATCGAAATTCATACAAATATATAAGTGATCTTTGTACCATAAGGAATATTTTTTCCAACTAAACGTATAAGATGTATTGGGACCTTGCTGCAAATTTTGAATGAGTGTCCATACTTATTCATCCTTATTCCATTCCTCTCTTTCTTCGGTTATCCAATGTGGTTACAATTCCAAAATAATTTTTTGTTTTAGTTGCGAATCCTTACAAAGATATAAGCGATCTTTGTACCATAAGGAGTCATTTTTCCAACTAAATGTGTCAGATGTACTAGGATCTTGCTGCAAATTTTGTATGAGTTTCCACACTTCTTCATCCTTCTTCCATTCATCCCTTGCTTTGGTTATCCAATCTGGTTGGATAATAGAAATGGCGCAAAGCAATGCTTCCACCTCTTCATCCTTTCTTGAGAGTGCATCTGCAACAACATTTAGCTTCCCTTTTTTGTAGATGATTTCAAAGTCATAACCCAATATATTTGAGACCCATTTTTGTTTCTCTTCTGAAGATAGTATTTGTTCCAAAAAGTGTTTAAGACTGTCATGACCAATTTTTACCTTGAAGTGTCTTCCCATTAGGTAAGGTCGCCATTTGTTTAGTGCATGTAGTATTGCCAACATTTCCTTCTCATAAATAGCTTTCTGTAAATATTTTCCTTTGATTGGACGACTTTAAAAAGAAATGGGTCTTCCTTCTTGCATTAAAACAACACCAATTCCATTTCCTGAGGCATCACATTCCACAATAAAGGTTTTTGTGAAGTTTGGCATAGCTAAGATCGGTGCTAGGCACATTGCCTCTTTAATATTTTCAAAGGCCTTAGTTGCTTCAGGATTCCATGAAAATGCATCTTTCTTCAATAATTTTGTTATAGGTGCTGCTATTGTCACATAATTATTAACAAAATTGCGATAATACCCTGTTAACCCGAGAAATCCTCGCAACTGCTTTATATTTGTGGGGACTTTCCATTCCTTAATGAATTTAATTTTGTTAGGGTCTACCTTAACACCCTCATGAGATAAAATATGACCCAAATAATCCACCTCTTATACTCCAAATAAATATTTGGAGGTTTTTTCATATAATTGTTTCTCCTCCAATAGTTTGAGCACCCTGTCAACATGTTGACCATGATCCTTCCAAGACCTGCTGTAGATTAGTATATCATCAAAAAATACTAGCACAAATTTTATAAGGAACGGTTTTAAAATGGAATTCATCAACCCTTGAAACGTAGAAGGTGCATTAGTAAGGCCAAAAGGCATGACCAAAAATTCATAATGACCCTCATGACTTCGAAATTTTGTTTTCAGAATATATTCAATGTTCATTCTAGTTTGATGATATCCTAAACGAAGATCCAACTTGGTAAAATAAATTTCTCCATGTAATTAATCCAATAATTCATCAATCACAGGAATGGGAAAGTTTCCTTTAATAGTGATCTTATTGAGCTCCCTATAATCCGGACACACATGCCATGATCCATCCTTCTTGTGCACCAATACTACTGGAGCAGAGAAAGAAATTTGACTAGGTCGAATTATACCAGCCTTAACATTTATGCAATCATGTGTTCAATTTCACTCTTTTGGACATAAGGATATTTGCAAGGCCCGATGTTTGGAGGAACACTTCTTGGAATCAAATGAATAGCATGATCATGATCACGAATAGGTGGGAGTCATTTGGGAGTTTCAAACACCTTGGAATGATTGTCCAAGAATTTTTGGAGATCTGGAGAAATAGATTATTTTGATGTTGGAACTTCTAGTGAGCATAACTGTACAATTATGCCTTGTTGTTCTTTCTTCAGAAGATTTGTCATGAAATTAGAGCTTATTATATTTCTCGGATTTCCTGCGATACCACATAATTCGACTTCCTTTCCTTCCGAAAAAAATTTGAAGAAAAGTTCTTGTAAATTAAAAGCTACCATCCCCAAAGATTGTAACAATTGTATTCCTGTTACAACATCAACACCTCCCATTGGAACGGAACACATTGGACTATTCAATACATATTCCCCCATGGATAGTTTGATATTATGGCATTTTCCAGAGAAATTTATAGTTCTTCCATTTTCAGCCATCACTTGACATTCTGGTGCTGGGTATAGGAACAAATTCAATTCCTTGGCTACCTTAAAATGAATAAAATTATGGGTACTAATCGAATCAATCAACACTATTACCTTTTTCTTCTTGATATGTCCTTCTATCTTGAGAGTTTGAGGAGTGGTAATTCCTGCCAATGCATTACACAATATGGTCAGACTCATTTCTTCTTTCTCTAGGGTTGGTTCCTGGTGTATATCCTCTTATTTTTAAGTTTCTTGTTCATTTTATTCCTCCTCTTCACAATCTATGTAAAACAATTTCTTCTTAGCACACTTATGACCTTTAGTGTATTTTCTATCACAACTGTAGAAAAACCCTTTTTCTCTTTTTTCTTCCAATTGTTGTGGTGTCAACCTTGTAGGTTGTGCAAGTCTAGGAGTAGCAACACTTCCATATTTATAGATGTGAGTGGTAGGCTTCGTTGTCATCATAATTTTACATTCAATTTTTCTTGCCAACCTGAATGCCTTCTCCAATGAATCAGGTTCCCAAAGTCGAACTTCATGTTGGATGTTATCCTTTAAAGTCCCTATGAAGACATCAATCCTATGTTCCTTTGGAATATCAACTACCCTTATATTCAATTTTTGGAAGTCCTCAATGTGCTCCACTACTAAACCCTTTTGTTTGAGATTTATCAATTGGCTAAAGAAGGTGTTGCTCTTTGTATCATCATAATGTGCTATCATTTCATCTGTAAAAATTGACCAAGTGAAAGTTTTTTGACGGGAGCAAAGCCATCGATACCATACAAATGTATTTTGTTCTAAATATAAATTTGCAATGCGTACATTTTGTGTGTTTTGCACATTATTGAGATCAAAATATTGCTCCATATGTAGTATCCATGTTACGGGATCCTTGCCATCAAAATTCCTCATGTCAATCTTTGGAATATGGTGGGACTTAAATCCAACATTAGAGTTTATGAAATCATGATTAAAATTTATTTTGTTCTCATCATGATTTTCCTCTACTATCTTTCCGCCATTACGAATAATTTCTTGTATCAACCTTGTCAAACCTTCTTTCAAACCTTCCATGTCTTCTTTTAGATCATTCTTTATGTCTTCCATGTTGTGTTTCATTTTTTCATCGATCTTAGCTTCCATGTCATCCATATTATCTTCCATGCCAACTTCCATGCCATCCATATTAGCTTCCATGCCATTCTTAAACCCATCCATCTTATCTTCCACGCCTTTCTTCAAACCATCCATCTTAGCTTCCACAACTTTCTTCAAAACTTCCATTTCATTTTTTGTTGCTCTTTACGAGACCGAAATTTTGCGCACATACTCTTGTAATTTTGATATGTCATGTTTCATTTCTTCCTCTTCATGAGTCATAGTAGAGCCTTCTGAAGACTTAATGGGTGTGTAATTATTTTTAGGTGGCATTTTATAACCCAATACTAATATCTATGTTTCAATATTCCCTTGGAATCACTTCAAACTGATTTTTCAAACAAGACTTATGCCATTTGAAAAAAAATACACCTCTTTTTCTTTCTTTTGAGGAGACCGATATTGAAACTGATGTAACTCTGTAATTTCGGATCTTCAATATCTGAAATTCGGTCCTGTAGTATCCCTCTGAATATTATTTCGAATTCCATAGGTCTGACCTGATTTGGATTCTTCAAGAAAAATTTATGCCCAATTTCCCACAATGTCCTAATTATGGACCAGTTCAGTAGAGCTAACTTGTACGACATGCCACGTGTCACCGTTTCCTCCTTCGTCACTACAATCTGTGTAATTTCATGCACTTTTTACATAATTCCAATCTAATGCTCAGAGAGAGACTTATGATGATTTTACCAAGGTCACCTCCTTTAAAATGAAATTTAGGAGCCTGCAAAAACCCTAACTTCCACAAATCATATATATGAAAATATAGCAAACCAAGATCTGAAATTTTTACACGAAATTCCTTAGGATTCCGGCTTCACATGGTAAAAATTTATAGCAAAAATTTCACAATGACCTGTTTGGAGCAGCGAAACCCTAGACTCCAAAGCTATGATACCAAATGTTAGGAAACCAGCTCCAAAAATAGAAGAAAAGAGAGATTAATGCCTTATAATTAAGCCACTTTGAGGGGGAAACCTCCTTTACATTACATAAATGAACAATTCTTGGATGATACAATTGAAAAAACCTCCTTATATATATAGGAGTCCATGGGGTCACAATATAATCCTAGCCGACCTAACAATAATAATGTAAGGGCACAATAATGACAATATTGGGGTTACAGGGGTACAATAATAACAATAAGGGGGCTACACTAACAACAGTAAAGGACTACACTCGTAGTATAGGGAACTAATATTTCTCCTGCAGATTTTAAGGTGTTCGGTAGTTAGTTACGTATTGTTTTGTTTGGTGTAGAGGAGGTGAGGTGCGTCTCACTACTGCTGACGACCATTGCACACCATACCAGTGACGAGAAATGCATTAGTTGCCCGCTTTTATTTTATGTTGATTCTTTATTACAGGCACCACGACTTGTGAGATGGTCTGCGATTTTTTTGCAGCAATTTTGTACATAATTAGATGGATGTCATTCACAGGAATGTGGGAGGTTTACCTTCCCTTTTGCTTCAAAGTTATTTTGTTTATTTGTTGAGAGGTTTCCAGGGACGAGGCCTACTTTTTTTCGGCAACCTCATAGGCCGATGCTGCACGTACGGATGGAGATGTGAGGTTAGATGATGCCCAAGAGGTGCGAGTCTGACCTTTCAGCTAGGATATCCCCTGATGCACTGGAGTTGCTATCCAATGTTGATGATCACCCCTTCGTTCTGGTGCCATGTCTATATGCTGGTTTGGATTGGCGAGGGTGTGCCAACATCCTCTTCACACAGGATGAGCCACTGAATGCGAGAGGTGATATTACTGTTTTCTTTAAATTAATGTAGTTTCATTTTATTGTATTAATTAATTAATTAGAATTATAAAATTTATTCTAACACGTTCTTTAACTTGTTTTATTAAATTGTTTAATGAAATTGTCTAATTATTGTTGTGTACTTATATATTTTTTTATAGATATTGGGTCATTCGTTGGTGATGAGATTCCACCGTCACCAAATGATCCAGGTGTAGATCATGTTGACGAGGAGATGTCAGAGGCAGAGGATAAGGCCGGTGACAGATCTAGTCCTGATCAGGCGCAAATACCAGCGAGTGTGAGGCGTAGGCATGACACTCGATTTAGGATGGAGTTGGGCGACCAACTCTGTCAACTCCTAGTTGAGGAGGGAGTTGGGATGGTTACTATCAGAGAGATACAAGCTGATGATAGGCTGACACAGATAAGGAGAGTCATGCCCGTGATATGTTGACCCTCATGTGGCATATAGTTGGAGCTACAAGAGTATTGGCGTGGGCGAGGAGGGGTAGGCGTGGTGGAGTTGCAGTAATACAGAGCAATGCATCATCTGATGATCATGATCATGAGGGGAGTGATCATCGGTGTAGTACTCCACATCGCACTAGAGATGATCATGATGAGCAGCCTCCAGAATCCAGTCATGATCATGAGAAGGCATCATCTGAGCAGTGTGCACCATCTCAACAGACACGTCTTAGTCCTGAGCAAGCACCTGATCCTGAGGAGGGCGCAGGTCCATCGACTGAGTAGGCTGCCGCACCATCCATTGAGCAGGCTAGACCATCCATGAGTCATCATGAGCAGGAAGTTCCTAATCAACAGGCACCTCCAGATTAGTAGGCACGTGATCATCATCTATCTGAGCATGTCGAGGTTGCACCATCAACTAAGCAGGCCTCAACTAGTACTACTATTGATGTACCTGTAGATATTTGACATTTATATGTAGTTATATTACAGTTGTATATATTTTTACATTATATATATATATATATATATATATATATATATACATACATATATATATATATATATATATATATATATATATATATATATATATATATATATATATGGTTCATGTATTTTATGTTCATGTTGTAGTTGTATTTAATTTACATTTTTGTGATCGTCATGATGTGTATATTTTTAGGTCATGTTAGATATTTTCATTTTATGTGCAACTTGCAGATAGATGTGTATGTGATAGCAATTATTTGACATGAGATGTATATTTGATGTTTGTGTTGCAATGATCTTATACAATGTTGGTGTTTTGTTAGATGATCACGATCACGATGACTAGATGATGTTAGCGAATTTGAATGTGTTTTTTAGTTGAATATGATGTTTGTACGATGGTTATCATGATCATGATGTTTAATTTTAATATTAAATCATGATATTTATTAAATATTATGTCGTGATTGTAATTGAAATTTTAATTTTAATTGTATGTAAAATTGTATAATTGTAATTGTATTTCTAATTGTAATTGTATGTAAAATATTTGTTAAATTTTAATTGTAATTGTAATATTTAATCTATTGTGAAATGATTGTAACTATAATTTTAATTGTAATTGTATATATGTAAAATTGTAAAATTGTAATTGTATGTGAAATTGTAAAATTGTTATTGTAATTGAATGTAAAATATTTGTAAAATTTTAATTGTATTAATGTGAAATGATTGTAATTGTAATTGTAATTATAATTTTATGTAAAATATTTGTAAAATTTTAATTGTATTAATGTGAAATGATTGAAATTGTAATTGTAATTGTAATTGTATGTAAAATTCTAAAATTGTAATTGTAATTGTATGTAAAATTGTAGTTGTAATTATGATTGTATGTAAAATTCTAAAATTTTAATTGTATGTAAAATTGTAAAATTGTAATTGTAATTGTATGACGTAGAGTATTTGTAAAATTGTAATTGTAATTGTAATTGTATTGTGAAATTGTAAAATTGTAATTGTAATTGTACGTATTGTCATCATTCAATTTTATTAAAATTTTTAAATTTGTAAATTTGTAAATTAATTGTTAATTTTGAACCATAACTACCGTAAGTAAAATGTATACCGTAAATATTGTTAAATTACCATAATTGTAAAATTGTAAATTTGTATGAATATAAATAATTATAAAATAATAAATCTAGAATAATATGAATTTTTGTAACATAATAAAGTTTAGAAAATAATGCAAATAAATTCATGTACTTTAGAATTATCATTATTTTATTATGACCTTACATACCAAAAATAACGGTATACATTTTGAAGATATCATTCACACACATTTAAAGCAATCAAGAAGTTGTATTATTTTAGGAATTGACATTATATAAAAAAATAACTTTATACAATACGCCATTTTTTTCAAGATCAACATAATTGCAAATTATCAGGTGAAATGATTTTAACATTAACACAATGCAAATTACCAATTAATTCAAAATACATATTATAATGTTTCGAAAAAAAGAGTCTTATTTATAGGGTAATTAAGTCCTATTCTTTATAAAAACCCATCTTAAAAAGTATAAATGATGAAATAACACATGTACCATATCACTCTCGGTTGTCATGATCACCCTCATTATCTTCCATCTCGCTTGGCATGATAACACTATTGTTCTCAAAAATATGTTTTGATCTAGGGTCATGTCTCAATACGAACCACCAATCCCTATCCAACACATCTGGGTAAAAAAAAACCTGGTTGCAATGTTTGGGGAAAACACAGGGCCCCTTATCTTCATCCCACATCTTTCTAGAGTTGATACATATCAACCTACTATCGCGATATTCCTTTACATTATTCCGATCAAAGGTGTCCCACCACTTGCAACTAAAAATAACACATTGGAAAGAAGACAAATCTACTTCAATGATCTCTTGTATCTTTCCGACGTAACCTAACATCCCTCGTACTAGGTTTTGATCACAATGGCTAGATCAAATAGATTTATTGAACTCGAATTCCACTCCACAGTCTTGTGTCATGTGTTCATCATCGACATTTTCTATGCGAAAAAGGTGTCCATATGCCCACATAGATGGGAACAAGCACACCTATAAAAAAGTTAAAAAATCATAGTGTCATGTGTCCTATAATAACCCAACAGTTAAAATATGAAATATAGATGTAATTACATTTCAAAGAAGAATTATTAAGTTTAAAATGTACATAAATATATTATCACCGAGTGGGTGCACCCAATACCTACGTTTAGCGCATGATCTTCAGTACACGGGTAATGATTGGTTGCACCATATTTCTCACTGACTTGGTTAGTGTAACATTCATCATTTAAAATTTTACATAACAGTAAAAGATAACACATACATACATACATACATACATACATACATACATACATACATACATACATACATACATACATACATACATACATACATACATACATACATACATACATACATACATACATACATACATATATATATATATATATATATATATATATATATATATATATATATATATATATATATATATATATATATTAATAATAGATTACCTTACAATTTGTCTCAAACTATATATATTGCCTAAACTTGAATTCATGCATGATACATTTAATATTTTCTTTTCATGGTTATAATCCTATGGTGGAATGTAAATCTTAACATATGTATATATATTGATGAATATCTGATTATAGTTATGACTGGGCCATGTCACCACCATACGTGTCTTTATGCCATCTCTTAACTTTGACAGTACTTAACATAACTTACTGTATTTATGACTTTAGTTTTCAAGGGTGTTATGCATTACACCAAGTCTTGCTTGCTGACACCTCACTGATGGTTATGGTACTTTGTATTAATTTGATCTAATCCTCCGAAAAATTTCCCATTCCCATAAGCTGCATTTGGTTTCATGCTTATGACATATGGGTGTTACTGCACCGTCGGATTGTTTTTAGATCTACGATTGATGTGATTTCTCTCCAAAGTTGGTTTTTGAACTAACCCCCAAACCCTAACTGCTCAGCTCATTTGCGCTGAGACCGCTGGGGTTTGGTGGATCTGCAACAACGCATAATGGTTCCTTGTCGGTTAAGGTCCTTCCTCATGCTACTTGCAAGTGTGCAAGCCTTGCACCTTAAGCTGAGCAGAGATGGTAGTTTTCTATGGCACTTTCCACCCGGATTACCATATTTCACTGCTCTCTGGCTTGCTGCATCTACGAACAAAGTCCAAGAGATTAAAGGTTCAGCTTCACCCAACAGTCTCTCTGAGTTCTTTTACTCCATTTTTCTGGTTGTCAGTCTCAGAATCCTTTCTTCGCACTAGAATGACTCATCCAGGATGCAACTCATTTGTTACACAACATTTTGTCATTGTCCCTGAAATCCCCAACTCGCACATTGAAGGGTCATTTCTGTGACCAATAAGCAGTGTCATGCTTTCCAAATACCATCCTTGCATCACTTTTGATGAAGGAAACATTCCTCTTGTTGAATTTTCCCTAAGCAGAGTTGTGAAAATCCCTATTTTTGCCTTCGCACGAGTAGCCCGTTACATCCTTGCACCAAATTGGAAATTTGACATTGAGCCTGCACCACTTGGCGATATGTGCTAGTTAGACACCTGCTCCAAGCTGTTTATGGAATGTTTTTTAAAAATAGAGGTGAAGTTTCCATTCTAACCACCTCGGGGATGAGTCATTGGGAGTGGTTGAACTGAAACAACCACAAACTCCTTCCTTTAGTTAGTAGTTTCCACCTCCCTTAGAACTCTCCTAAAGGATAGGACTCCCTCCCACCTTTGTAGGGATCCTAACCTTCTCTTTCCCCTCTATATAAGAAACCATCTCCTTTAGTAGAGGATATTTGAACTTGAAGGATTAATATTATAGCTGAATGCATTATAGAAAAATAGTTGAACTAGAGAATTATACTATAGCTAAGCTGCTAGAGGAGATAGATTGTGTTGAGAGAGCTCGAGTCAATGAATTATAAGAGAGCTTGAGTCCGAATTCCCTGACCAACAGTTGAGACCCATTTCATTTGAACCCCACTGGAGGAGATCACGACGTCAAAGCATCGGTTGTACTCTTCCTTCTACTCATTAATATACATGACTTCTGTTTGGTTCCACTATTGTGTTATGATGTTTATTTGATACGATATGTTTAGCCCTCTTTGACTGGCTAATAATTGTGAGTGAAACTACACTGTTGTATGTTGTTCTCATTCTTTTTCTTATGTACAGGTATCTGGACGTGACAACGAATGGATCGTGACTTGTCAAAGCAGGAGCGAGAGACCACTACTCTTTTTGCAACATCAACCGTGTTGGATTCAAGGTAGGTCAATCTACCATGTATTTTGTTCATTCATTTACTAGGAAGCAACAATTTAGTGTGTCTTTTTGTTACTAAACCCACCCTTGGGCTAGAGGGATCGTCTCTGTCTGCAGAGAGGATTTACCTTCATAACAAATTGGCGACTCCACTGGGGAATAGTGCGAATTTGTCGTGTCATCCTGTTGGGTCGGTTTCCATTCTTGGTTTAGTTATCTATCGTTTTCTAGTTTGTTTGCTGAGTTTCCATTCTCTGTTCAACTCCAGAGAGTCAAGGTTGACTTCTGCTCATTAGGTTAGGGTTTTTCCATTTTTTACCATAGATGTCCAGCTTGGCGCGTTTTTTGTATGGATAGTCGTGCCAATTGGTGCATGTTTCTCTTTTAACACTCGCACCAACCTCTGTATGGCGCGGATTATAGCCTTACAGTTGCACCCACCCCTGTAGGTTTTGGATTGACCCCCCTAATGCGTTTTTTGATAATTTTTTCTTGCCTCTGATTTATTTTTGAGTGTGTTTAAAGACTTTGGAGACTGTGTAAAATACTGTAGACTTGTTTCTCTCGGTAATTTTTCCATTGTCTTATCAGTGTTAGTTAAGACCTTAGGGTTTCTAGGTGTTCTTGTACATCGAGCCTTCTGTTCGAGAATGAGTCTCTTTGATTGTTGTCAGTGTCGTTTTGGGTTTTTAGACCAAGTTTTCTTGATCCTTTTGTTTTGTTGATTGGATGGTATTTTAGTTTTTCGATTAGTCTTTCTCCTTCAACGCTTTGAGCATCGATTACTTTGCTTGTTTGGGTCATTTTGAGAACTCTCTTTCTTGTTTGAAAGTTTTCTCCATTAGCTTGCATGTTTTTGTGTTTTTTTCGTTTTGATTGAGCCATTCAATTTTAAAACTTTACATTCGCAAAACTAAAAATAGTGTTTATTTTGTTTTCCATTGAATTAGTACAATGTGTGATTCATTTCATTGAAAAAATCAAAAAATAACTTTGCATTCTTTTGTTGCATTGAAAATGAATCGTTCCTTTACATAAACTAGTATTTCTCAATCTAGGAAGGAATTTCATTTTCGCTTGATTGCATCAAGAGCATTAGAAATTTCTTCACATATTTTCTTGCTTTCTTGCTTAAAAAAGATTTTTCTCCCTCTTCTAGCTAGCATTCATCGAATTGAAATGATATTAATTTGCATATAGCTTGCATTCAGGAAGTTGAGTTCCACATTCGATAGGGCCTAAAATTGAAACATAATTCAAGATTAACTTTAAAATTCATTCAATGAACCTAAGGCAACATTGGAACCTAACAAAATATTTCTAGTGGTCTAGGCTAGAGACGTGTTCTGGCGTCTTAAAACCTAGTAGCTGTCGGTCGCCTTTCGGCTTCAGATAGCGCTAGTATGAACTTGTGCTCCCCATACTGTCACATATATATAGGGAGACCCCTTTAGGTTGCAATCCTTTTATCCATAGGAAGCCAAGTCTGCCGCCTTGTAACCATGATACACTGAACACATCATTTGAGGAGACTACTTGCACGTACGTCAAGTCCTTGGTCATTTCTCTTTCATTTGATAACCAAGGTGTATATGGAAATTCACGGAAACCTGGTATACCCTCTTGCTTAGAATACCTGAGTAGTCATTTCGATCTTTTATTTACTCTTTAAATAAGTAAAATATCATTGAGCACTTGTCCTTTCATGCTCGTTTCAAATTGAAAGTGACTAGAGTCATATTTTTCCTGTTTCTTGACTCTTAAAACATGAAACAACAGATTTTTGTTTCAATGTTATAAAATTAATCACCTACGATTTCACACCCATTAAAAGTTTGTTACTTGGTTTGATTGATTTCCTTGATTCTTGATTTTGGTACCTTCGATTGGTTATCTATTTTCCTTCCTATTATGATTTACAGTCAAAGTGGCGGAAAATCTAGTTTCTTCGTCCTCATTGCCTCCTAGTGGTGATTCGTTTCCTGATGTTTCTTTCGAAACCCCTCAATCCACTAGGTCTGTCGAGTTTTCACAGCCTATTCTATTGTCTATCTAGCCCCTTGCTACTCGATCTCCGCTTGACGAGCCAGTTGAGTTCATTTGGCCTCCTTCAAGTGCTTGGTCTGGTTTTGGGGAAGAAGGGGAATTTCCTCCTCTTACATCTGGATCGCCTTTTGTTGCTACTGCGGTACCTCCTAGTCCCCGTAGTATTTTTGAAGATCTTACGGAAGAATCAGATATGGATTCCTCCAGTCCATTGGTAGTGATGAAATGCCTGTATCGACAGGAGAATATCAACTCTTTCCTGAAGATATTTCTCATGCCTCTGTCCAATATTCTTCGCCTTCAATGTCACTTCCGGCTAGCTATAGGTCTCTGAGTCAAATTATGTCTATTGTTGCATCCATTACATAATATAGCACAGTAACTCCTCCTCGGATTTCGGCCCAATATTCTTCAATATCGTTACCTTCGACATCAGATCCGTCGGTTACTGTTACATCTGTTCCAGTGCAACCTACAGTCTGTGTGGCTTCTAGTTCAGTTTCCACTACCCCTGTGATTCTTGGCAGTCTCACTTTTGAAAAATATCTGTTGGTTGTTCAGCAGCATAATTCTCAGGGTTATCAATAGCCCCCACCTCCTAGAAATCCTCATTTTCATCACTATGATGCTGTTGGTACTCCCATATATGAATATACACATCATTATGATGACCGTGGAAATATAGTTTATATGCCTCCTATAGATCCTTATCAGGCCGTTTATGATCCTTATCTGGCCAGTTATGATCCTTATCAGTTTGTTACTGATTTGGGACCTACTTGCCTGTGCAACCCTCTGGCTTACAAGGAAAACCCTTTCAGGGACAACCTTTAGCTCAGCAGGGCCCTGCTTTTGGTCGACCTTTGGTCCAACATGGACAACCCTTTGGTCTCTCGGGTCAACCTCTGGCTCAACCAGGATCATCTTTTGGTCCTTGGGGGTAATTTTATCCATCACAAGGACAATCCTATGGTCCTTGTCCAGGTCAACCTAGTCATCAGGGACATCCTAGACCGTCTCAACCATCAGGCCAACCTTTACCACATAGTCAACCTGGTGGGCCTCAACAATCAGTTCAACAACCGGTTCAACCAGCTCAACAATCGTTGCAACTTGCCCACCAATATATTCCTTCGTTTCCGCAGTCGGTTTTACCTGTTTACCCTGCTCAACAGCCTGCTCAACCTAATTCGCAAGGTCAACCTGCGCAACTGCAAGGCACTTATTACCCTCAAGCTTCACATTAACCGGTATACAGTGCACCCCAGATTTCGTAA
Source organism: Pinus albicaulis (assembly GCA_034641835.2). NCBI lineage: Eukaryota > Viridiplantae > Streptophyta > Pinopsida > Pinales > Pinaceae > Pinus > Pinus albicaulis. The sequence continues at coordinate 574,462,694 of CM076572.1, forward strand.
CGTCAACCAATATATAATGCACCTCAGATCCCTTACCCTAAAAATCAAACAGTGTACCAACAACCTCAATATCAACCTATGTATCAGGAACCTCAAAGTCATGCTTACATTTTGTAGAAAAATCCTTATGCTACTCAACAAGGACCTCAGTGGTTTCCTTCGACTCAATATCTTGGTCCTCAAACCCTGTATCAACTGAATTATCCTATTTCTAATCCCTATGATCCGAATTATTCAGGATAGAATGTATGGGGACAAAATCCTGTTCAGATTGGGTGGAATGTATAGATAGGTCCTTATCAAAGACCTACGATGACTTTTAACACTCAATTACCATTTCTTGCTACGTTGGAATTACCCGATGTGTCGAAGTTGACGAATGATCCTATTCTTCATAATCCATATTGGCCCCCGGTTCCGACCAAGATTCCTGGTGATTGTCCTAAATTTGAGGGTAAACCTGGTGAAGACCCCCAAATGCATGTTATGACATACCACTTGTGGTGTTCTTCTAATTCTTGGGTTGACGATTCTATTTGTCTTCGTCTTTTCCAATGAACTCTTACTGGTGCCGCTGCAAAGTGGTACATTGAGCTGTCCCGAAGAGTTTTCCAAGATTTTAATTCTTTAGCCATGGCATTCCTTACACATTTTCAGTTACTAGTCCGCTATGATATCGGGACGCACCTCCTCTCTTCATTGAAATACGACCAAGCTACTCATATCTCGGATCATATTCATGAGTGGTGGTGTCGTTGTTGCATGATCAAGTTTGAGATACCTGATCAGCTTCTAACTCATTGGTTCACTACCTCCTTTTTCAATCAGATTGCCAAGGACATAGCTATGGGGGCATGTGTAACCAAGGAACAAGCCATTGCTTACGCCTGGTACCTTGACCTCGTGTACTATTAGTCGGGCGCTTTATATGATATCTTTCCTAATGCTCCTCAACCCAGAACTTCTAAACCACCCACAAATCCATCCGTTGATGGTATTATTGGTTCCATATCACAAACTTCTCCGAAGTCTTCTTCATCTAACTCTGGGAAGCAGAAGTCTACTTCTTCCAATAATGTAGCTTCTCAGTCAAATTTGAATTCTGGTATACTTGTAGAAGTGAATGTTGTTCAGTCCAATCCTACATATAACACTTCTAAAGGTAAGAAGAAGGGTAAAGGTAATGCTAAAACAGATACCCCGAAATAGGATTCTCCAAAACCTCGTTCTGCTGATAGTTCTCAATGTAAACTGAAGTTTCCTTGTTTGATTTGTGATGATGAGCACTTCACCAAGGACTATCCTCGATGGTATGAAGTGAGTTGATTACTCAAAGGAACCCAAGGAGCTCCGTCCGTTCTCAAAGAACCATTTCCTCAGTAGACTCAGATGGTAGAGAATCCTCAGTCCTCTGCTCCATCTAGTTCGCAAGTATTCAAGATGAATGGTTCTGCACCCGTTTCTATTGCTACTCGATTGAAATGTTATTCTGGTTCGCGTCAGGCAATAGGGAAAGAGATCGTTGATGGTCCTCCTCCCCCCCTATTTTTGGTCCTCTTGAGATTGAACGACCTAGCACCGAATCCATTGTGCGACCACCTTCCAAAGGTGTGCTCCATAAGTCTTCGTACAATCCTAATGCCCGTGCCACTCAACATTATAGTATTGTTGAGGATTTGGCTCAGGCACCATCTGCAATGTTTTCGTTAGAAGTAATTTAGAATTTTCCTTCGCAACGGAAAGCTTTGTTATATGCAATAGGTGGGATTGATCCTGCCAATACTAGTTTTCTCACTTTCAATTTAGAGAATTTCATCCCGCGACTCCCACACCAAATTGCGCTCATTATTCAAGTTGGTATTAATGGTTTGAATATTCACTGGGCTATCGTGGATGAAGGTGCATCTACATGTGTTATGTCATCTACTTGTTGGAAAGCCATTGGTTCTCCAGCTCTTACTTCATCACCCAATGCCCTTGAAGCATTTGATGGAAGAGAATCTAAACTTCTTGGTGTTCTCGCTAGTTTTCCAATCATGTTAGAAAGGAAAACATCAATTTCAAGGTAGAAGTCGTTGATGCAAAATTAAATTATAATCTCCTCCTCAGACGCAGTTGGACTCATGCCATGTTGTGCGTTCTGTCCACTCTCTTTCATGTTTTGAAGTTTCCCCACGAAGGAAAGATTATTACTATTGATCAATTGTCTTTTTTCACTTCTTCTTCTGAGAACAACGTTCTGTACATGGACAAGATTCCTACTCCTTATGAGAGTGTAGGGCCAGGCCTTTTCAAGGATCCTACCCTCATGGGTGTTTTCCCTCTTCCACCACCAAATACTGTTTAGGTCAATATGATTTCACGAACCAATGACCCTTGGGCTATCCCTTCTCCTGAACAAATCAATTCGTTCGGAAATTCGATGCCTTTGAGTCTGATTGAAATTGATTATTGTGAAATCATTGCTGCATCAGATTCTGATTCTGATTCTGCTCTTTCGAGCATTACTCTCGACATCTATTCTCCGTCTCCTTGGCTTGGTGATTTTGATTCACCAGATCCTTTGAAAGAAGTGTTTCCTTCTGATGAGGCTATCGTGGAAACCCTGTCTCTCGACGATCTACCATGTGATGATGGTCATCATCGTTCCTCATTTCTACCAAGCCTCAGGGCCATGTCTACCTGTTTTGAGAGTTTTTTCTCTCAGGTTCCTTCTCCTCTGCTTCAAACACCTATTTAGGTCCATGAGGTTTTTTTCGAAGGTAACTTAAGTAACATCACTCAAATGATGCCTATCGACATTTCCATTAAACCAGGAATCATCGAGAACATCCATATTGGGGTTACTTTCTCTTTAGATGAAGTGCAAGTCTATACTATCTTTTTTCGTGAATTCCATGATGTCTTTGCATGGTCCTACAAGGAAATGCCCGGTATTGATCCTAGCATCGTGATACATGAAATTCCTACTTACCCTGGTTCAAAACCTGTTCGTCAGGGTCTTCATCCGGTGCATCCTAGGAAAGCTGCTGCCATTAAGGCTGAAGTGGAAAATCTTCTCAAAGCTGGTTTCATTTATCCGATTCCACTGACAGAATGGGTCTCTAACATTGTTCCTATTGATAAGAAACAAGGCAATATTCGTGTCTTTTTTGACTATCGTGATATCAATCGAACTTGTACTAAGGATAATTATCCTACTCCCTTCATCAATCAAATCATTGATGACTGTGCCGGGAGTGAGATTTTTTCCCTTATGGACGGTTTTTCGGGTTATAATAAGATCAATATTCTCTCGATTGATCAACAAAAGACTTCTTTCATCTATCTTTGGGGTACCTTTGCATATAAGAAGCTTCCCTTTGGTTTGAAGAATGATGGGGCCACGTTTCAGCACGCGATGTCTTATGCCTTTCATGATATTCAGCACATCGTTTAGCCTTATCTGGATGACCTTCCGGCTCATTCAGCTAAGCGTAGGTATCATCCTGACCATCTTCGTCAGATTTTTCTTCGTTGTAGACACTATAACATTTGGCTTAATCTGCATAAGTTTGTCTTCTGTGTTGATTCTGGTAGACTCTTGGGGTTTATCGTTTCTAAAGACGGAATTTTCCTAGATCCTATCAAGGTTGAGGCTATTATCAATCTCCCCTCTTTTTCCTTATTGCATCAGTTGTAGAGTTTACAAAGGAAAGCTAATTTTCTTCGCTGTTTTATACCTAACTATGCCGAAGTAGCTAAAGGATTTACACGTTTGTTAAAGCAGGGCGTTCATTTTTACTAGGATGAGATCGCTTAGAAATCTTTTGATGCGTTGAAAAAATTGTTGGTCAATGCTCCTCTCCTCTGCCCTCCCAATTATCATCGTGATTTTTCCCTTTATTTGGCTTCCGCTTTGAGCACGATTCCCATGTTGTTGGTACAAGACGATGATGACGGTCATGAGCAATTTATTTATTACTTGTCTCGTAACCTTCTTGACACTGAAACACGTTATGCTCATGTCAAGAAGTTAGCGTTGGCCGCTGTTCAAGCTGTTCAACGTTTTCATAATTATATTCTTTTGCATACAGTGACGGTGATTTCTGAATGCAACCCCATGACCTACATATTGTCTCGACAATTGCTGGGGGTCAAATACTCAAAGTGGATTGTTATCCTCCAAGAGTTTGATTTGGAATTTACTGCTGCCAAATCTAAGAAATCATTGGTCTTTGCTGATTTACTTTATTTTCTCCCTTCCGACTCTGCTCCTTCTCGTTCTGAGTATTTCATTCCATACGATTCGCTTTTCTTGATTAGCACCCTAAATCCTTGGTACGGTGATATCATCGTCTATCTCCAAACTTCGTCTTTTAGATCTGAGTTGATGAAGGATGCCCACCGACGCATCCGCCATTAGTCGCAACCTTATCGTATTGTTGGAGATACTCTCTATCGTATTGGAGTCGGTTACATACTCCAACAATGTTTGACCCTTGAGGAAGCCGAGAAAGATTTGAATGATTGTAACAATGGTGCCTGTGGTAGTCACATGTCTGGTTATGCTACTGCATAGAAAATTCTTCATGCTGGTTATTTTTTGCCTTCCATTTTCAAAGACTATATTGTCACAGTTGCTAAATGCCATGATTGCCAGATTTATCAACACAAGTTGCGTGTGCCACCTGTTCCTCTTCATCCTATCATTACCATTGGTCCCTTTGCGAAATGGGGCATTGATTTTATGACCTGTAATCCTCACTCGACTAGGGGGCATGCTTATATTATCGTAGCCGTGTACTACTTCACCAAATGGGCCGAAGCAATGCCTACACTTGCCGCTGACAGTAAGACAATTGATCAGTTCATATTCAATCATATTATTGCTAGGTTTGGTGTCCCTCAAGCCATCGTTATCGATCATGGTTCCCATTTTCGGCATTATATGGTGGCAGAGTTGACTTCTAAGTTGGGTCTGCATCACGACAGCTCAACACCATACTACCCTCAAGCCAATGGCCAGGTTGAAGCTATGAACAAATTTCTTGTCACAATGCTTCAGCATACGATTGGGATCCATAAATAAAATTGGCATCTCATGTTATTTTCGACTCTTTGGGCATTCCGAACCTCAGTGAAGAATGCAATCAGGTTTATTCCTTTTCAATTCATTTATGGCCTGGAAGCTACTCTCTCGATTGAATGTGAAATACCTTCGCTCAAGTTGGATGTTGAATTACTTCCAGATACTTCACCAGAGGTAGAACATCTCCTTTATTTACAAATACTAGATGAAACCCGTTGCTTTGCTGCTCTCGTTATTGAAGCACAGAAAAAGAGATTCAAAGCTCATTTTGATCAATCAGTTTCCCCTCGTTCTTTCGTTGAAGGAGATCTCGTCCTCCTGTATGACCAAGCTCGTGATAAGATGGGAGTAGGAAAATTTAAACCTATATGGCATGGACCCTAAATCATCAAACGTGTGTTGCAAAATGGGGCCTATGAGCTAATTGACTATGAAGGTCATCCTCTCGAACAACCCAGAAATGGGTTGTATCTCAAAAAATATTATGCATGAGTCATTCATGCGTAATTAGTGTACATAGGTGTTGTTTTCATTCTTGTACATGTTTTTGGTTTTGGTGTGATTTGTGACCATTTTCCTACTTATTGGGTCTTGCTTATTGTGCATATGTCTATTACCCCTTATGTTGGTTTTGCGGATGGTGCTTCTCGCAGTACCAGGAATTTGTGTTCGGCAGCCTGGGTAATTTATGATCCTGCTGGTGAGTTGATAGATCTGCAAGGTATTTGTCTAGGGAAAACTACAAACAATGTTGCTGAATATAGCGCTGTCATCGAGCTATTAACTAAGGCGATCAACCTCGGCATACACGCATTGCTTGTAAATCTAGATTCACAGCTTGTTGCTCTGCAACTCAATAACAATTATTCAGTTAGAAATCTGCACATTCTGAGATTGTATTTTCATATTCGTTTGTTGGAAAGACATTTTGATTTTATTACATATCAACATATTCCTAGATGAATGAACACATTAACTGATACAGTGGCTAACATTTTATTAGATAGACATTTGCATACTTTGTAAAAACATCATTATATGTAAAGAGATCCATGTAGGGAAATAGATGTATATATATATCACATGTTTGCAACTATGTGCATCATAACATCAAAAAATATATGTATGTTTTTGTTACATCCTGAGACATCATGTCTCACAAAATATGCAGATAAAATAAACCTAGGTGTCTAATCAGCATGGTGCTCGTGATAACATGTCATGGCCCGTACTAGCCACCTTAGCAAGCGGTGAATTCGGCTGGGCACCCCTACCGTATGTCTCTGGTAGGCGCGAGGAACATCATCAAAACGTGCATAATCTGGGACTCCCCGGGTGATCCCTTCCAGGTTTCGCACTATCTCATCTTCCTTGCCACCCTTGCCTTGAGGGTTGAAATCGTGAGGAATTTGCCTCGCTATCGGTGACATACCAGCAGGTCTCTCTGGGCCAACATCTGAATTGACATGGATTTAATGTCAGAACATGCATAAATAAATAAAAAAATCATAATACTCATAAAACTTAAAAAATGAGTCTCACCCAAATCTTCATCCCAATCTTCTCCCTCCAGGAGTGGGAGGTCTTGATCATTAGTGAAATCTGTGCCATAGTAGGGCCAATCCTCCATAAAAATCAGTTGTCTATGAAGCCAATAAAAAAATTCCAGCCTCTAGGACATTTGTTGGCCGCCCCCTACCCTTGGAATCAAAGTTGTCCATCGAGCCATCTGTGGTTCTCTCACTGGTGGTGTTGGAAATATGACCTCCTGTCGCTAAAAAATTGGTAATCGTTCCAAGAAGAATGATACCAGGATATATCCATAACCAAATTGTTTCAGTTTGGTCTTCTTGCATTTGGTTAGTTGGCGCTTCATATTTATGGTCACGACCTCTGCCTAGTTGTAAATGGTCGGTGCCATGCAGTCCACAACAAGAAGCAACTGTGTCTTTATTGCTTCGTGCGATGCTTGTGATCCCGCAGCTCGTGTGATGGTATGCAATTCCATGCATAGTGTCAAATCTAGGATAGTTTGTATATCAACCTTCCCACTACCTGATCCCTTCCGTGCTCCTCGACATACCCTTTCGATTACCATGGTCATGTTTTCCATGAAGGGTTGGGTGCTGGATAGGAGTGGTGCTGCACCTCTCCGCGATAATCCCGTGATGAAATACATGTCAGAGACATCAATCTCAAGTTCTTGATCCCGTAGGATGAACTTCTCTTGATTTTTGTCCCATATGCTGATCAGATACTGTTGCAATTCTGGTTGGGCTCAAAGACATGGTGTTAGGAAGAATTTTTTCAAACCATAGTTTTTGAGGGCTTCCATAACTCCCTCATTTTCGATGGCTAACTCATATTCTTCACTATGTTCCCGTTCTTTCCATTCAATAACCATTTTGCGTCTTTCTACCTACAAACACACATACATGAATGGCATTAGTCAATTTTAACCCTTGAATTTGTAAACAATTGGAGTATTTGGTGCATTTTTTTTTCTAGAAATTGGTTTGCGCCATTGGCGTGACTGTTTCCAAAACAGTCGTGCCAATGGGCACGCCCTAGTGTTAAAAATCGGGCAGTTGGCACGACTCCGTGCCCAAAACCCGCACCAACCGCGCATCCCTAATTTTTATATTTCTTCCCCCAAAATTTGAAATTGACAATTGCAGGAAGCAAGAAATAGCTTAAAATGACAAGAGGGATCTCAACTCTTACCTGGAGTTGACGGATTTGCGATTGATCTATTGGATTGGGCGCTATCATCGCCACAAGATTGCACAGTAAAATGGGTAACTATTGCTCCACAAGATGTAAAAAGTGAAAAGTAATTATTTTTACCATTTTTGGCATTTTATAACCTTTTCACAACCCTAATTAGGTTTTAAGGCATGTTTTGCAATTATTTTATTGTATTATTTTCAAAAAATAGATTTTATACATGTCCCTTGTGCAACAACAGGTTTTCATGCGACAATGATGAAGTAACGAGTTATATTTTATGCTTTTTCGGACTCGGTAAAAACATGAAAAGGTCACTACTGAAGTCACCTTTCAGCTCTTTTCTGACTCTCTAATATTGAAAATATTGCTGAGATTCTTGTCATTTTGAACTTGTTAAATGGTTGCGAAACGATATCTACCCAGTATAGATTTAACCCTTTTTCGGGGTGGGAGAGATTATTTACGAAAAAGGAATACCTTAGCCTACCACGACTAAGAGGTTCTCTCAGACACAGTTTTCTACCTTTTCAGATCTGTGAGACTACCTATGAAAAGGGACTACTAGAGTTTTCTTTTCTACCTAATTTTCAAACTCTCTAAAGATGAAAATATGCTGAGTTCTCCTTTGTCAGACTCGTTAAACCCTGATGACATCAGAATTTTTCACCATGACGTTATTTTGAGTTCCTCCTTCCTAGGGCTCGTAAAATGTACTAGGTTAGATTTGTCCGAAGGACAAACTTACAGTACAAGCATATGTTATCCCCTTCAAGATTGTTTTAAAAAAATAATTGGGGTACTCGCCAGAAATGGTGGGGGAAAATGGAACTAAGTTTTAGTTATGTTGGCAGTATGTCGCTCTTGAACATGGAAATTGTCTGCATTTGTGTCGGGTTGGGGACATCTCATTTCGTCATTTTTTCCTTCATGGGTTTGGGTAATCTCTTTTGGCCTCTCATCTTCTCTTTTCCATGTCATCATGACCTCAGATCCTTTGATGTCAAATACTGCCAAATCCAATGTCATGTTGTTGATATGTTCAAGAAAAGTTTTCCTCTGCAGTTGTCAACCTTCCTCTGATCTCCTATTCGTCCTGGTCCACTCTCATCATGTTCCTTTGTCTCGTGTTGATGATGTGGGAAACATTATGGCCCTCCTTCGACCAGGTAACTTCATGTCGACTTCAACTCGTTATCCAGGAATTTGATATGGAGACTCCCTTTTGGTACCTTAGAGCCTGCATACCTCAATGGCAGGTTTTTCGCATTCGACATAAGGTTCACATCATTTGCCGCCGATCAAGTGATTCTGCAGATGTTCGACGTCAGATCACTTTTCACATTTTGTAGATTGTAACTTTTGTACCTTGAGGGCCATCATCATCATTGGTGGTTTCTCTCGCGTCTGTTAACATCTTTAATCATTGGCTGGTAATTAGACGATTTTTCTGTATGTTCGACTTTAACTCGTACATTTGCATGCTCGAAATTGTACTTGTTCAGGTCGAGATGGAGTGCAAGACCTTGGTTTTTATCTGATAAAATCTAGGCTGCGGATTTTTGTGGATTATTATGACTTATTACATGACTCCCTTGATTGGATGGCTACGACCATACCTGAGTCTATTTATTGATTCTTCCTACTGGATTGCTATGTCCATACCTCAGATCTCAGTTTTTATATATACTCTATTATGGATGGCTGCGCCCATGCAGCATGATTCATGTATTCCAGATATCAGTTGTATTTGTAATTGAAGGTTTTTCGACATTAGTGTTTGGTTCGAACGCGTTCTCATAAAGCATTTCACCCCTCCCTCTCTTTCAGACTTCATACTTTACGGGGCATCTATTACACATCATTTTGTCACTGTCCCTGAAATCCCCAACTCACACATTGGAGGGTCGTTTATGTGACCAATACGCAGTGTCATCATTTTCAAATACCATCCTTGCATCCATTTTGATGAAAGAAACATTCCTTTTTTTGACATTTCCCTAAGCAGAGCTGTGAAAATCCCTATTTTTGCCTTGGTACGAGTAGCCCATTACATCTTCGCGCCAACCTAGAAATTTAACATTAAGCCCGCGCCACTTGGCGCTTTGTGCAAGTTAGACACCCATGCCAAGCTGTTTATGGAATATTTTTTAAAAATAGAGGCGGATGTTCCATTCCAACCACCTCGGGGATGAGTCATTGGGAGTCTTTGAACTGAAACAACCACAGACTCATTCCTTTAGTTAGTAGTTTTCACCTCCCTTGGAAATTTCCTAAAGGATAGGACTCCCTCCCACCTTTGTGGGATTCCAACCTCCTCTTTTCCCTCTATATAAGAAACTATCTCCTTTAGTAGAGGCTAGCTGAACTTGAAGGATTAATATTATAGCTAAACGCATTATAGAAAAATAGCTGAACTAGAGAATTATACTATAGCTAAGCTGCTAGTGGAGATAGATTGTGTTGAGAGAGCTTAAGTCCAAATTACCTGACCAACAATTGAGACACGTTTCGTCTGAACCCCGCTGGAGGAGATCACGACGTCAAAACATGAGTTGTACTCTTCCTTCCACTCATTAATATACATGACTTCTGTTTGGTTCCACTATTGTGTTATGATGCTTATTTGATACGATATGTTTAGCCCTCTTTGACTGGCTAATAGTTGTGAGGGAAACTACGCTGATATATGTTGTTCTTGTTCTTTGTCTTATGTATAGGTATATGGACGTGACAACAAACGGTTCATCACTTGTCAAAGTAGGAACAAGAGACCACTACTCTTTTTGTGACATCGACATCATTGGATTCAAGGTAGGTCAATATACCATGTCTTTTGTTCATTCATTTACTAGGAAGCAACACTTTAGCGTGTCTTTTTATTACTAGACCCACCCTAGGGCTAGAGGGATTGTCTCTATCCACAGAGATGATTTACCTTCATAACATCATCTCTCTTTCTACAGAGGTAGAATTTATTTATTTCTTGTACAATATTTTTACAGTTTATTAATAAAATCAATCTCCGTCTTGGGGTTTAATCCCTTCTTCCTTAATCTCTTGCAGGTGGATTTATCCATCACTTAAAAAGATTCATACATGTATATAAGCACTGTTTTTTTTGTTTTTCATTATTTTTCATTCATTATCATTCTTAGATATTCTCTAAACCCCAGTTGTGATATTATTTATGTAGGTATATTCTATCTGGTCATTCTTCCAGTTATTTCATTTCTACCAAGATTTTCTTCGGCACCATCAAACTCTTCTGTTGCTACGATGATTCCTCTGTTATAAGTACCATTTGTGGTTTCAACCCCTTTCACCGTTGTCATCGCATCTAGACATCTTTGGTCCCAACATTCCACTTGCATGAAATTTATTTCTGGTTCAAAGATTATGTTTATTAGTTAAAGAGGTTTACCCTCATGTTTTCGAACACATATTTTTCCACCGAGTTTTAGGAAGTCCTTTGTAATAGGCACATTAGTGTATTATCATCAATTTTTTTCGTGTTAATCTTTATAATAGTTCTGTAATAATTTTGGGGATTTTTTTTAGTGGATATATAATATAGTTCCTGGATTATTTTCGAACGAGAGTCTCCAACACTTTTGAGTGTATGTAATTTATTAACTTAGCATATCGGAAACTAAATTTGTGTTGTTTACATTCGGATTATTCCCTATGTAAAACTTACAGATTTTTACTATGGAATTCTTATTGTTACTGGCTCCTTTAAAACTTCATTATTTCATGATAGTTCTGTTCAATTCTCAAACATGCTAAAAATTTTATTTAGAAATCGATCGGACCGATGTTTTTCTCAAGTCCGTGTATATATTGAATACTAAAATGAACGCTCTGTATTCCTGAGCCTTCGAGCTCTAAATTCCAGACAAGTTCTTCTTCTATATTTCCTTTTTTTTTTCAATTATACTCAGTATTTTCTTCCATTTACCCAGTTAGTATTTTATTTTAATCTTTGAAATAGACAGAATAACCTAATGTTTGGTTAAGTTCAACTTATAGCATAATCATCACTTGTTGTAGTAAATGTTACTTTCCTGTACAAATAATTTTTTTTAAGATAATCGAAGAAATTCTACTATTTTTAAATAATAAATTCCACTAGTTTGCAACTTTATTTTCTTGTTGCTCAGTAAATATTTAGTTACTGTATTTAATCAATAGCAAGGAATTCTAACAAATTTCACAGTATTCTTCTACTATAGACTTATCAGACAATTTCCACAGGCATTTATCAATACAACAAGTTTACTCAGATTCTACTGTTTTCTTTCCTATAGACCACAATATTACCACATTTTATTTACTCATCCAAATTCTCTATAGATTCTTTTCTTTAATAGTAGTATTATCCTGTTCATTTACTATCAACACTTTCTACAGTAATCTATTAAAAATTTGTTAACATAATTTACTTATATGATCAAATGACTGTGGTTATCCTCTCTACCATGTATGAGGCAATTATGTCCTCATACCCCCTGTGCTCCACTCCTGAGCCAAGTAGAAAGAAACAGTGCTTGGAAGGGATCTCAAGACTCCGGTCCAATCCACCTTCTAGAAGTTTACAGGATAACTAAGAAAAAATTTCAACCGGTTCCCACCAACTCGGTAATTCAATCTCTCTCCTTTCTTCACTTTTGTAGCACATAAGTCAGAACCCCTCTTCCTCATAGGGATCTTGCTTTTATCCACAGAGGAAGAGAAAATGACTAAACTGTTTCCCCTCAACCACTTCTCAGTTGGAATAAAATATTTTTACCATCAGTCTTTCACTTATGGAACCAATTCCATAACTAATTTTATTTAATAAAATTAATCTCTATCCATCATATACTATTTCAAAATAATAACAGTAAATGTCTTAATGTCTTAACAATAAAATTTAACCAATAGTTTATTAAGTAAGCCAATGGTTACAGCTTCCCCCCTGGAAGTGAACACCATCCCTGGTTTTCTCATTCAGCTCTAGCATGCAATTTAGGGTATGCCTCCCAAACAAAACCTTTATCTTCCCAGGTAGCTTCATCTGGGCCAAAGTGCTTCCATTGCACTTTAACCTGGGTGATGGCTCATTTTTGGAGCATGATTTCTCTCTAATAAATTATACATTGAGGCTCGACTAGAAACTTGCCGTCCAACTTGACCTGCAAATAATGAGCTTGAATTAGTTTACTCATAACTCTTAACATTTTTAGTCAAATCTGGTATCCATATCCTACCTGAATACTCTGCCAGTGGATTATGTGTTTTGGATTGTGAATGTATCGTTTCAATAACGATACATGAAAGACGTTGTGTACACTGATATGACTGGGTAGTGCCAATCAGTAAGCCATGGGTCCCACCCTTTCCAATATTTGGAAAGGCCCACAAAACCTGGGAGCCAACTTGGCACAAGAGGCCCATATTAAAGTGCTTTTCTTTGGCTTGATCCTTACTTACACATGGTCCTCCACCTCAAACTCATGATAATTCCTTTTCTTATCTGCATACACTTTTTTTCTATCCTGAGCTACCTTCAAATTTTGTCGGATGTTCTCTACTTCTGTCTCCATTTCAGCTAGCATATCCGGTCCAAGCATCAACTTGGTTTCTGGGCTACTCCAATTAATAGGAGTTCTGCATTGTTGTCCATACAAGGCTTCAAACAGAATTATCTTAAGAGATTCCTAATAGTCATTATTGTATGCAAACTCCACTAGGTGCAAATATTCTTCACACCTAGTTAGTTGTTGCATTACATACATACGTAACATATCCTCCAGGATCTGATTCACTCATTCTGTTTTTCCATCTGCCTATGGATGGTAAGTAGTGCTGAAATTAGTTTGAGTCCCCAATTCTATAAAAAAAAATTTCCAGAATGCTGAAGTAAAATTCACATCCCTATTAGATATGACATTATTTGGGATACCATGCAGTCTAAATATTTCTTGCATGAATATGTCCACTATCTGCACCGTCTTATTACTGGATTGCATTGGTATAAAGTGTGTTGATTTTCTTAATTGATCTACCACTACCATTTGTGAGTCATTATGCTTCTTTGACCTTGGTATTCCAGTGATAAAGTCTAACAATATCACTTCCCACTTCCACTCAGGTACAGGTGTAGGCTGCATTAGCTCGGCTGGGTGCCGGTGCTCCACTTTCACTTGCTGGCATTATAAACACATGTTTAGATATTTTGAAATATATCTCCTCATACCTGGCCAGAATTAATTCTTCCTTATTGCTATTAGAATTTTCTAATATCCAGGATGTCCAGAGTAATTACTTCGATGATTTTCATTCAAAATCAGTTCCTTCAACTCCATTCTGTTTGGAAGAAAAATTCTCTTTTTGAAAATTAGCAACCCATCCTTATCAATTTCGTAATCAACAGATTTTCCTTGGTCTTTGAACTCCTTTGCTTGTTGCCACATAAAATTATATTCAAGATCTTTCTCAGCTTCTGTTTTTATTTGCTCCAAAAATCTGCACTCAACCTGATTATAATACAACTCATAAACACCATGCAATTTTACGCTTAACGCATCAGCTACTCTATTATCCTTACCTTTTACATACTGCATATCAATGTCAAATCCACTTTGGAAGGAATTCCACCTTTCCTGGCGAGAATTAAGATAAAATTTCTTAAAATAGTTGGTTAAGCTGTTATGATTAGTTTTGAGTACAAATATTTTTCCAAGCTAGTAGTGCCTCCATACCCGAAGTGCATGCACTACTGCTGTCAGCTCCAAATCATAAGTGGAATAACGTTGCTCATGCTATTTTAATTTTCGTGACTCATAGGCAACCACTTTACCTTCTTGTTACAGAATCGCCCCAACTCCTTCTTTGCACACATATGTGCAGACCTCAAACTCTTTATTAGGATAAGCTACCCTTAATACCAGAGCTGTAGTCAATAGCTACTTCAGTCTCTCAAGCCTGTCCTAACATTCCTTTTTCCATTTAAATATTTTTCCTTTCCTTTGTAAGGAAGTAATTGGGAAAGAAATTTTTGAAAAACCTTTAATAAACAGCGGATAATAACTAGCCAGCCCCATAAAAGATCGGATGTCTGCCGCGTTTTGGGGTACTTTCCATTCCATAATCGTTATGATTTTCTCTGGGTCAACTGCAATACCATCAGTAGAAATTACGTGACCAAGGTACTGTATTTCTTCCTTGAAGAAATCACACTTGTTGAACTTAGCGTACAACTGATGCTTCCTTAACATTTCCAGCAGTATCCGTAAGTGCTCTTTATGTTCTTCCGCATTCTTGGAATACACTAAAATTTCATCAATAAATATTAATACAAAATTATCCAGAAAAGGGTGAAATATACCATGCATCTGCCTCATAAATGTTTCTGGTGCATTTGTCAGTCCAAAAGGAAACACCACAAAATCATAGTGTCCGTACCTTGTACGAAAAGCAGTTTTATGTATGTCTTCATCCTTTATCTGGATCTGATGATATCCTGACCTTAGATCTATCTTTGAAAATACTGTTTCTCCTTCACTTGATCAAACAAATAATCAATTCACGGTAGAGTGTATCTGTTTTTAACAGTCAATTTATTAAGTTGGCGGTAGTCCATGCACATCCGCATGGTTCCATATTTCTTCTTCACAAATAGCACAGGTGCTCCCCAAGGGGATACACTTGGTCGGATGTACCCTTTATCCAATAATTCCTATAACTGCATCTTCAATTCGGTTAACTTTGGTACACTCATTCGGTATGGTGTCCTTGAAATGGGTGATGCTCCAGGTATCAACTCTATGGTAAAATCAATGTCCCTTCTGGAGGGCAAGCCTGGTATTTCTTCTGGAAACACATCCATAAACTCTTGTACTATTGGAATGTTTTCCATCATTGGTGATTTTTCTTTTGAATTAGTAAAACCAACTTGGATGGCATAAAACTAACATCCCTTCCTCATGCATTTACCCATTTGAGATGTTGTGACGGGTCACAACTTTAGAGGTTTCTTTATACCTTGAATTACCTTGCGAATGCCATCTTGCATTCTATAATAAATGATCTTTTCCTTACAATATACTAACATCCAATGCTTCTCCAACTAGTCCATACCAAGTAGTACATCATAGGATCCCAGAGGTAGTACATTCAGGTCTACAGTTAGCTATTTTTCACTAATTTCTAGTGCACAGTTCGGGATTGTAGCACTAAATTTCCTCTTGGCTCCAGTGGCTAACTATACCAGCCACGGAGTTATGAATTTTTTACTCTGCAATTTACAATTATCTACTACTTTTGGACTTAAATAGCTTAAAATTGCACCTGGGTCTACCAAAATGGAAACATGTTGAGATAGCAATTTACCTTCAAGTTCTATCATTGTAGGTTGGTAGTCTGCCTGCCGATATTCTAGTGCAACATTTATTCTGGGTATATGTCTGGCTACATCTCCCACAGTTGAGGCCTCCTGTAAATTAGTAACCGCCTCACTTCTTCCTCATTGTGGTCAATTTTTGTAGTAGTGTTCCTCATCACACCCCCAACACTGTAAAGGTGGCTTCTGGTTCTGGGTTTGTTCTATTTTGTTGGAAGCTTTTGTGGGTTTATCTTCTACAGGCCATATTATTCTTTGATAATTCCTCCCAAACTATTTTCTAACTGAACTTCTGGCAACACTCTTGAAATTGCTGGTTCTGGTTTTCTTGAAACCAGAACTACCCTTATGTTCTTTCTTTGTCTGCCAGTTTTTGCCCTGCTCTCCTTTTGCTTTAGCTTGCTGGTAACACATTTTGGCTTTTCTGATTGCCTCATCCATAGTCTTAGGATTCACAAACTCAATACACTCCTTCATATGAGTCAGAAAACTATTCAAGAACTGATGTACTTTAGCCTTTTCGTCTCTTAAATAGGGAGCATAACAAAGTAAGGAGGTAAACTTGGTGATGTATTCATCCATCGTCATTTGTCCCAGCTTTAAATCATGAAACTACATATATTTTTTGTCATAGAAAAGTTCAATTAAATATTTATCTTCAAAATATCGTCGGAATGCATCCCAAGTCACATCCTGGTCATCTATATTGCGGACGATTTTGACATCCTCCCACCATAGTGTGGATTTCTCCCTTAACTGATAAATAGTCAATCTAGCTTTAAGATTACTGTTGTATTCATACACTTGAAAATACTTGTTCATGTTTATCAGCCATGCCTTAGCCACTTCCTCCTCTACTCCATCAAATGTAGGAGGCTTTATTTTTCGAAATTCACCTTGTCACTCCACTTTCTATTTCGTAACTTATTTTTGATCTAATACATTATCTGACTTAGCTTCATTGTAGTTTTTATTTCTGTTACTCCACTTAGATTACTTCTTTCCATTATTTCAGTGTCATGGTCTCTTATCTATTGCTCATTTCCTTCCTGAAACTCTCTATCAGTACTTGGCTTCTCATTTCCTTGATTCTGTTTGTCTGAGAGGATTTTTAATATCCTCTCCCGTTCTTGCATCAAACGTGCATTATCATTTTGCACCCTTTCCATTTCCTCTTTTAACTTCTGTACTGTATTTAAGAGGATGCTGGTTTGGTGCTACGGCTCCTCCAATGGCCTATTGGTTTTCTGGTGCTGAGCCACACTCAACTGCACCCACATAGCCAGATTCATCTCTGATCAGGGTTGGGTTTCCCCGGTGTTCTAGGGTGGTTGCTGTGTTTGACCCCTTCTCATATTGTCTCCTATTGTAATTATCTTCTTCCTCTGTGCATTAGTTTATACACAGCTTGAAAATGTTAGTTGACCCATAGGGTCCCATTGTTACAATGTTGCTCTGATACCACTTGTAACATTCATCATTTAAATTTTTTTACCTTACAGTTTGTCTCAAACTATATATATTTCCCAAACTTGAATTCATGTCTACTACATTTGATATTTTCTTTTCACAGTTATAATCCTATGGTGGAATGTAAATCTTAACATATGTATATATATTGATGAATATCTGATTATAGTTATGGCTGGGCCATGTCACCACCATACGTGTCTTTATGCCATCTCTTAACTTTGATAGTACTTAACCTAGCTTACTGTATTTATGACTTCAGTTTTCGAGGGTGTTATGCATTACACCAAGTCTTGCTTGCTAACACATCGCCGATGGTTATGGTACTTTGTATTAATTTGATCTAATCCTCCACTAGATTTCCCATACCCATAAGCTGCATTTGGTTTCATGTTTATGACATATGGGTGTTACTACACTGTTAGATTGTTTTTAGATCTACGACTGATGTGATTTCTCTCCAAAGTTGGTTTTTGAACTAACCCCCAAACCCTAATTTCTCAGCTCATTTGTGCCAAGACTGCTGGGGTTTGGTGGCTTTGCAATAGCACGTACTGACTCCTTACTGGTTAAGGTCCTTCCTCACGCTGCTTGCAGGTGTGCAAGGCTTGCACCTTAAGCCAAGCAGATATGGTAGTTGTCTACGGATCTTTCCACCCGGATTACCATATTTCGCTGCTCTTCGGCTTGCTGCATCCACGAATAGAGTCTAAGAGATTAAAGGTTCAACTTCACACAATAGTCTCTCTGAGTTCTTTTAGTCCGTTCTGCTGGTTGTGAATCTCATAATCCTTTCTTCACACTAGAATGACTCCCCCAGGACGCGGCTCATCTCTCTTTCCACATAGGTATAATTTATTTATCTACTGTACAAGATATTTACAGTTTATTAATCAAATAAATCTTCGTCTTGGGGTTTAATCCCTTCTTCCTTAATCTCTTGCAGGTGGATTTATCCAACACTTAACGAGATTCATATAGGTATATAAGCACTGTGTTTTTTTTTCATTATTTTTCATTCATTATCATTCTTAGATATTCTCTAAACCCCAGTTGTGATATTATTTATGCAGGTATAGTCTATCTTGGTCGTTTTTCCGGTTATTTTATTTCTGCCAAGATTTTCTTCGGCACCATCAAACTCTTCAGTTTCTACGGTGATTCCTCAGTTATAGGTACCATTTTTGGTTTCAACCCCTTTCACCGTTTTCATCGCGTATGGATGTCTTTGGTCCCAGCATTCCACTTGCATGAAATTTCTTTCTGGTTCAGAGATTATGTTTATTAGTTAAAGAGGTTTACCCTCGTGTTTTCGAACTCATATTTTTCCACCGAGTTTTAGGAATTCCTTTGTAATAAGAACATTAGTTTATTATCATCAATTTTTCTCGTGCTAATCTTTAGAACAATTTTGTAATAATTTTGGTGATTTCTGTTAGTGGATTTATAATATAGTTACTAGATTATTTCCGAACGACTTTTCTCCAACACTTTTGAGTGTATGTAATTTATTTACTTATCATATCAAAAACAACATTCTGTTTACATTCGGATCATTCCCTATGTAAAAATTACAGATTTTTACTATGGAATTCTTGTTGTTACTGGCTCCTTTAAAAATTAATGATTTCATGATAGTTCTGTTCAATTATCAAACATGCTAAAAATTGTATTTAGAAATCGATCGGACCAATGCTTTTTTCAAGTCCATGTATAGATTGAATACTGAAATGAACGCTCTTTATTCCTGAGCCTCCGAGCTATGAATTCCAGACAAGTTCTTCTTCTATATTTCCTTGTTTTTTTCAATTATACTTAGTATTTTCTTCCATTTACCCAGTTAGTATTTTATTTGAATCTTTGAAATAGATAGAAGAACCTAATGTTTGGCTAAGTTCAACTTATAGCATAATCATCACTTGTTGTAGTAAATGTTACTTTCCTGTACAAATAATTTTTTTTTAAGATAATCAAAGAAATTCTATTGTTTTTAAATAAGTAATTCCACTTATGGATCTCAGGAAGATAAGAAATTCCCTTTCGAGCCTCATAATTGCTTATCTTTCACTTATTGTTTATCTTTCAGTTATGGAACCAATTCCATAACTAATTTTATTTAATAAAATTAATCTCTGTCCATCATATAATATTCAAAATAATAATAGTAAATGTCTTAAAGTCTTAACAATAAACTTTAACCAATAGTTTAGTAATTAAGCCAGTGGTTACAGCTAGCAACCCAGCTATTGGGGCATATTTTGGCATATTTTCTTTTAAATGATCATGATAAGGCACACTTCTACCATTCAAATATCCGAATTATTTCCTGTCACTATCCCATATATGATGCAGGAGCATTAGCTCCGAAAAACACCTTGTATTTTATCTAAGCTAGGGGGTTTCATGTTTTGAAGAAATATTAAATTTCATGTAAATATTAATATTATTAATTATTTGTGAGAAATTGTAAATGTGAGAGAAATTAGTTTCTAGATTATTTAGAATTAATGAGGGAGCCTAAGTTGGAATTAGTTTCTAAGTTTTAGGGATAAGAATCTATCTTTTAGGGATGTTGAGAGATTTAGGGATTTGTTGAGATATTTTAGTGGTGTTGAGATATTAAGGGGATTGAGCATTTAATTAGATCATTTTTAAAATTGTATAAATAGGAAGGGGTTTTGAGAGAAAAACACATTGAGATAGTTTGAGAGTGTGAGTGATTGAGAGTTGGTTTTGAACAGCCAAGGCTGTAAGCCTCTTGGCAATTTGTAAAGGGCCAAATGATCGAAATTCAGGCCAAAGTAGGAGGTTTTATGTAAGTAGTGTGTGTTTTAATATAGTATTTGATTTTCTGCAGTTATGCCCTTATTGAGTTTGCGTGAGATTGAATTTGTGTGTTTAACGAATCAAAGGAAATTGATCCCTTTTAAATTCTGGAATATTAAGGTTGTAAGGGAATTGCATTTTAGTCTCTACGAAAGAAGTTTAATATTGCAGAATCTTATTAAAAATGTTTGATAAAGTCAACCGAATCAATTAAGCTCGATCTTCAATTGATAGTTACGCTGGCAGGGAGAAAGTATTCTCGCCTTTCTGGGTTCGATTGGTCTATATATCCTGGGTAAGAGAAACGAAATTGATTCATGAGTTTGTAATGAATTGCATGTATTGATCTGTGGAATGGAGATTCGATGTTTTATATTACAGATTCAATTCAAGAATGCGTTAATGTTGAATTTGTTAATTTTGAATGAGAATCCTAGATCGATTCTCATTTCTGTTATGAATTGTATGATGGAGCGCTATTCTCATTAAATGTTAATGGTATTCTGCCTACAAAATAAGAATTAATTTGTGAATGAATTGGGGAATTCATATAACGTGGTTAAGAACTGACGGCGTGTTAAATTGTGTGAACCATGGTGAATTCTATTTTTCTGGAGCGATGTCAGTCCTGGCATAGATTGACTTAATGGTGAATCGAAGGTGTAGTTTGTCATCAAATGAGGCATTTGATTAAACAAATTGATAAATTGTAATGTGACAATGCACAGAGGGAAGAACTGACATTTATGTCAGATTGTGTTGGGGTAGACGTAGGACTGTTATTTCAAATACTGTTGATCTTATTTGGAATTCGATGAAAAACGATTTTAATTGTTGAGTCCAGATTCATGTGAAGAAGTTTAAACAAGCAACCTGGCAAATTTATGACAAGCATGCAGAGGCGATGAGGATGCATTGAAGCAGTGAAATGGTTGCTGAAGGATACGATGACAGTAGAGCAAATTCCGCGCTAAGAGTCAAGGGTGGAGTTACAAAAGCTGGAACAAATCTGAATCACTGGTATGTATAGAGTGGCGCAGCGTTTTAAACTGTGTCTATTGTGAATAAATTAAACAAGTGATATCGACTTATGTCAAATACAATGAATCATTGGGTTTCATGTATGGAGAAGTTCTGGCTTAGAATAATAGGATAGTCGACACATAGATGTCAGAAATGTTTGAATGGAACGCTGTGTAATGATTGTATTGATAATTGAAAGTCTCAATTGGTAATCAGAGGTAAGAGAGCACAGGACTATATTCCTGTAACTCTGTTTATTCATTGGAATGCAATTAGAACCGGTTTTAATAACTGTGTCCAGTAGCAGTGACTGGAGAAAAGTGTATATATGTATTGGAACTTAGTGTTCGAAAAAAACAAGTGCCGAGAAGCCTGATTTGAATGCAGAATACTGTGATAGGGACCAGATATATGAAGGAGAAATTTGGTAGGCGTTGGGCAATGCAGTAAATTTGATCAGATGTTGAAAGTACCATCGGAGAATGGTAAGTAACAAATGCATGGTTGTTGATTGGGTTTTTATCAAACCGATTCAGATGTTTAATAACAGAATCGATGTCCTTGGTGAATAGTGGCGCAGTAATGGAATCTTAAAACAATTATTGAAACCATGAACATATATGAAATGAGTGCATTCATTTATTGAGTACAAGAACTAGATTGAAAAGGGGTCGAACTGGGTTGATAATATGGAATTCACTGGTTCTATAATTATTGGTTAAAATTTAATGAAGTTATTACATGAATGATTTGGAATTGGCCATTGGGGGTTTTTGATTGGGCATTAACTGAGGATGTATTTTGTACAGTCTCATGGAGATCCTGGGTATTGCAGGCCCTGCCTGCGTCAATTTTGGTATCAGAGTTGGAATGCTCTGTTGAAGATGTTTGTTTTCTGAATGAGTGCAAGAAGGTTTTGTTGAAGAACTGAAATGTATTTTTGAATGATTGAAGGAAGATCGGATTCTAATCTAAAATTCAAGCAACTAGAGTACAACTGGGAGAATGGAGAAGAACAATTAAGTTCTTAGAGGCAGGTAAAGCAGAGATTGCAGAGACAGAAAGAATCCACAGCAATGTTGAGGAATGGAAATTCACTTGGATCGTGCAGGTATTGTGTTTGTTTAATTTTGATTTGAGTTTTACTGACAAAGAAATGGAATGAGGATTGATGGTTGCAGCAATGAAGAAACTCAACAAAGAAGGAATTATTGCTGACAGCTGAAGTTTGCCACATAAATCCAGAAGATTGGAAGAGAGGATCAGATTTTAAAATCTGATTGACAGTAGTTGAATATCGAGAAATTGTGCAGAGGAAGCATAAAGATTTTCTGAAACAGATTTGCAGGAGTGGTGAGATTCTGAAGGTAATTGAAGTGCAGGTGAACGGAAGGACAAGATCAGACGAGATCTTGGAGGTAAGATGATATGGTTTTATTTGAATTTGAAGAATATAATATTGTAGTCTTTGCATTAAAGTATTATTGCAACTCCCAAAAGGCAATGTGGTTAGAATTGCTAACAGATAAAGGAAGCTGATGAAAGTTTCTAAGTGGAAACATAGATGTGGCAGAACCTTGGGGAATTCCAATAGAGATTGGAAAAGGAGGACAGTTGTGTTCTTAGAACATGCAGATGAGTTGAAGCCCAGGAAGAGAAAAGAGAAGTGCTCAAAGGAGGTTCCAGAGATAGAGAACCAATTGCTTGCCAAAAGACTGAGTGAGGAGAGCTTGGTGAGGTAAGTGGCGGTAGGACAGGACTTGCTGCTGAAGAAGGCTTTAGTGCAACTCATAGTAAAGTGAGTGAGAAACTCATAGAGATGGAAAGGATGATGACTAGTGACAGTCGTAACAGAGGTTCTGAAATAAACCACAGCAGAGGACAAAAGAAGAAGGATGCCAAGGCAATTGGCATACAGAGACAGTTAAGCAAAGAGGAATATGAGAGGGAGAAGGCTGAGATAGTAGTTCAGCTTGAGGTGTTAATGGAGATGTTGCAAAGAAATGAAGTAGACCAGAAGCATGGTTATGTCATGAGAAAGAAGCTGAAGTGGCAGAGACTACAAGAGAAGAGGAATCATCAGGTGAATATGCAGTTGATAAAGGAACTAAGGGAACTGGAACAGGTTATTGATGCCAAACAGAGGGTAGATAAGCTCGAAAGAATTGAGCTACAGCAAAATGAAGATACTGAAAAAGATGTTGAAGTTTCGATATGTTACCCAGAGAGTGGACCATTACTTTTTGAAAGTGATGAAGAGCTAGAGGAGTTGAATCATATGAATGATTTGAAGTAGCCCAAAGACTTGATGACTGAAGCATAAAATAAGACCGTAAGGTCTTGTGATTCTAAAACTAACGATTTGTGTATGATTGCAGGTTTGGAAGAAGATAGACAATCTTTTAAAGTTATCAAAGATGTGAAAGAGTACCTTTCAGAAGATGAAAGTTTTGAAGCAGAATATGATAAAAAGGCTGAGAAAGAATCAGTTCACTACAGTGGAAAAACGCTGGAAGACATCATTGAAATAGCTGAGGAGAAGGGGAGACTAGCTGATAGTCTCAAGAGTTCTTTGAGTTTGAATCAGCATACTGATATGCTGACAGAAGAAGAGAAATCAACGCAACATACTGAAGTGTTGCTAAAGGGAAAAGAGGTACAGAGGCCTTATATTTTTTATTATAATGATTGTCTTATAATTGAAGATGTTGTTGCAGACACTGGAACATATTTGGCACAGGTGGATAGCCAAATGGAAGAAGGAGAGGAAGAACATCTACTGAAGGATGTTAAGGATAGATTGCTGAAGAAGGATGACAAAGCGGTTGTCATAAATAATAATCAAAAAGAAATTGCAGATGGTGAGCAAAGGAATGTTGCAGAGGGAAAGGAAGTTTGGGAGGCCGCAACATTTATAGTAGCAGCAGCAGAAAAGGTGCAAAACAGCAGTAAGGGTGAAAAGGAAGCAATCAAAACAAGTGAAGAACAAGCAAGAATGAGAGTTCAGCAATCAAGAGATGGAAACAATCAGCAGACAGAGGACATACTGGACAGAGAAATTGAGTTGATAAGGAGGTTAATGATAAAAACATCCCAGAGAAAGACGGCAATAAGAAAGAAAAGGAGTGACAACAAGAGGAAGACAGTAGCAGATCTTGAAGGCAGAGCAAGTGGAGCATTACAGCACAAAATATGGAAACCTGGAGGACAACAGCAGATAACAACAGCAGTAAAGCAATTGACAAGCAAGGAAAGATTACAAAATAAAATTTGGGATCTAGGAGGAAATAATTATCCAGACTTATGACCAGGTGGTCATGAATTTTCTTACATGGGGAGTCTGATGCAGGAGCATTAGCTCCGAAAAACATCTTGTATTTTATCTAAGCTAGGGGGTTTCATGTTTTGAAAGAAATATTAAATTTCATGTAAATATTAATATTATTTTGAGTGATTAATTAATTATTTGTGAGAAATTGTAAATGTGAGAGAAATTAGTTTCTAGATTATTTAGAATTAATGAGGGAGTCTAAGTTGGAATTAGTTTCTAAGTTTTAGGGATAAGAATCTATCTTTTAGGGATGTTGAGAGATTTAGGGATTTGTTGAGATATTTTAGTGGTGTTGAGATATTAAGGGGATTGAGCATTTAATTAGATCATTTTTAAAATTGTATAAATAGGAAGGGGTTTTGAGAGAAAAACACATTGAGATAGTTTGAGAGTGTGACTGTGTTAGACTCCGTCTTGCATTCTGCTGTCAGAGTCAAATTATCAAAGTTCATTTTTCGTTATGTACATTCCTGTTTGATGTCTAGGTCAGCAAGGAGTTAATTTGGTATTTAGGGCTAGGTGCAAGTTATTGTTCTCAAGGTGCTTCATAATACCTGCAGGCCAGAGGAAGATTTCCAATAAGCTTCATTTCAAGATTTTCATCATGTTCAAGGATATTTCTTTTTCAAAACTTTGTTTTGAAAAGGAAATTTTCAAATTTTAATGTTTGTAATAAATCTATATTTTAGAGTCTCCTGCCTTGAAATATTTCAGAAGCAGCCTTGGTTATCCTTCGCAAAGCCACAGTGCCGCATCCCTGCAAAAGACAACAAGCATTTTCAGTCTAAAATTCAGAAAAGCCAAAGCAAAGCATTGTATTAATAGCCCAAATGTCAAAATGCCAAAAACATTATAAAGTGGGTTATCAAAAAAATTTGAAAAACAATCTGATTTGATGAGATATTTACTTCATATATAAACATGGCAAACAATCTCATTTGCAAGAGATCCGCAAGGCAGAGGTCGAAGTCGAGTTCTTGAAGGCCGAAACCAAGTTTTCATAACTGTGGACAGTGTTTGGAGGTGTGCGCTACCCACTTGAACGCCACAGCCAGTGCAAAATAAGACGGGCGCTACCCACTTGGTGCGCACTACCCATTGGGCAGGCGCGCTACCCACACAGAGACAGAGTTTAAAAAACATTTTCTTGCGCCCAGTTTCGTGTTGGATCGACTCCAGCAACTTGCAAACAGGTTTTTATGGTTGCTCAGTGATTTTTTAACAGGATTGTGGTGTTTTTAAAGGAGGAAATCGACGCGCCAAACTTTCACACAATATTATTTTTGTAGCAGCTGAAGTTGCTCCATACTCAAAAACAGGAGGTCTTGGAGATGTCTGTGGTTCTTTACCTATTGCCCTTACTTCTCTAGGCCATCGTATGATGGTAATATCTCCGAGATATATGAATGGTGTGACAGATAAGAAGAACAGTGGGGCTTTTGATGTTCAGTGTCGCATCAAAATCACGAGCTTTGGTGGGGAACATCAAGTCGCATTTTTCATGAGTACAGGGCAGGCGTTGATTGGGTATTTGTTGACCATCCTTCGCATCACCGGCTTGTCAATCCATATGGTGATAATTTTGGCGCTTTTGGCGATAGTTCCGCTTCACTCTTCTGTGCCATGATGCTTGTAGGCTCAGCGCTGTCAATCAGACATTCAGGTCGGCCGGAAATTCGGACTCCGTGTGGGAAAAAATGCTTCCAAATCAATATCCCTATCTTCTTGCACGGCTCGATTCGCCTTTGGAAATCAATTCCAAAAAAGAGTTGTATTTCGCCCTTTGTCATCTCAATTGGATCGACGGTAGAACCAAGAAGTTCTAGATAGAGAGAGCAACAACATACGTTTTTCTGTGCTCAAGGTAGGAAAGTTTCTAGTTGTAGGGAAAGCTGCTGAGAGAATCCGAGAGTATGGTAATGTGTTAAAATTAGAAAAGTTGTTGAACAGGTCGAAACATTATCCAATGATGGAAGCCATTTTTATTAAAGGTTGTTCTTCATTCAAAGAGAAAAAGGGGCAGTCAAAGTCAAAGGTCAAAATTAGAACGATGACATCGACCACAACAAAAAAATAGGAACAAATTGCCTATTTTGACATTCAGTTGCAATTCAAAGGGTCTACGCTCCAGATTTGTTTTCTTTTTTAAATTGGTCATCAGAGAAGTTTAGGGGAAGCGTTGTTCTGCCTTCATAACAGATGATTGGCTCTGCAGTTTTGTTTGTTAAATGATAATTAAACCATTCCTTATTTGGGTCAATTTTTTATCCCACCTCTAGGCTTATATAATGTATTGGAAAATCATTTGAAAGAGGTAGGGGGAGGAGAGTTCTGAAAGCTGGTGTAGGAGAAAAACAGAGCTTTTATTGTATAGTCTTGACAGAGATTTTAATGAAAAGATACAGCTCTGGTTCCTGAGATTCCTGTGGTATGACATTTGACATATGTTTTTTCTTATGTTTCATATGTAGCTTGTAATGTTTTCCATTTCATTTCATAATCATTTTCTGTTGAATACTTTTAAGTGAGAAAGACAGAATCCAGTTTACTGCTCTGCCTTGGGAGGTATTCATTTTCTATGTTTTCTTCAATTTGATAAGGATTTAGCTATTGCCCTTGTCAACCTCTCAGCGGTCTTTCATTCCATATAATTCCAATTTGATTGTTAAACTTCATGCTTATCTTGCCTCAGGAGATAATCTGCGTTTTTCATTTAATCTCTGCTCTTGCTGTATTTACCCCACAGAGCCCAGAAAACCCATCATTTATTAAAAACCTCATCCATATCAATTTACTAGCCTAAAATCAATATCAGTGTTACATTTAGGTCATCTCAGATCCTATTGGACATCTTTCACTGAGTTTGACCCGGAGAGAGCCCTCTCCTGTCCTCGTAGGGCTAGCTACGAGGCTAAGCTTGGTTTGATGTTGCCTCGAGTTTTGCCTTCTTCAGCCTGTGGCAGAATCGAGCGCTAACATAGTGGCGACCATACTGGGGAAGTCCTCCCCGGTAAAGGATAACAAAGTTCAGATCCGATTGCTGATGGTGAACAGCAGTCAGACACTACAAGGCTGAAATCATTCACCGGTGACTTCATTCACTGAAAAATCCATAAATCAATGTTTCATGGCGACCTCACTGCTGATGGACCGGATTGCAAGAAGATACGCTCCCATGAGTCGAGATCACATCCCAGGTTTTCCAAATAAGATGCCCAAGATGGATTGGCTTCAAAATTTGCCTATGTTCAGAAATGTAGAAGGTAATGACGCTGCTCTTCATCTGGTGAAATTTCACATTCATGTGCATAAATTTAAGATCAATTTTCCTGAAGACTGTTTGATGAAAATGTTTATGGCTACTCTGGAAAATGAAGCCCGATCCTGGTATGAAAGTTTTCCATCTGCTTCCATTTATTGTTTAAGGGATTTTCATACCGTGTTCTTTGAAAAGTATAAAGAATCTTATCCATCCTTGATTTTAGTTCAGAACTGTTGTAGCCATGTACATAATTTCATTGAAGATCTAGAGAATTTTTATGGTGATAATGATTTCATGGACGGAGAAATCATGGAGGCTTTGTACGAGAATCCATTTCAGCAAAATGAAGAGAACCTAGAGGATACCCATCAAGATGCTCAGCAAATTTTACAGCAGAATCAAGAAACACAGGTTGAAGAGTGCCATATGGCTGAAAATGATGAAAGGGAGAATGTCATCTCAGATCTTCCCACAGAAGACAGCAGCATGCAAGTGAGTCCAGTGCTAATTTCAGAATGTGATAATGTCAGGACAGCTACTTCAGTTCCAGATTCAGATTGTAATGACCAAGCATATCTTGTGCTGATGCCCATCAAAGAAAACTCTGCTGTTGAAATCACCTGGAATGCAGAAGACACAATAATGGATCCAAATGTTCTCAGTCATACTGTCAGTCCGTCATTAGAACACATTCTTCATGAAGAAGCAATCCAGTCAGTTCATGAAAAACAAAATGAGATCTTTGTGCAAGTAAGTGATAAAACTCCTTTCAATAGCTCAGTAATAGATGATAGTTTGAATGCCCTGTCATATGAAGATAATTACTGTTTAAGCAGAAGAAAACAAAAGGCATTGTCTCCTTTGTCTGAAGATGAGATAGATCTGCTTTTGAAAGGTCTTGTTTCAGCCGAAGCTACAGCAGATTTGCAGTGCACATATAGTCAGGAAAGTGTGGGTGAAACTTCTTCCTCGTTTGAAAAAGATGACTGTCTTGTAATCAGTTTTGTAGATCAGCAAACAGATAATTTTTTCTTTCACAAAGATGAAAAGGTTGTCATGTTTGATAATCTTGAAGATTGTTTTTTGTTTAAGAATGACCTAAATCATGAAGTTGAGGAATATATGCCAGAATTTCTCATGGTCAAGGAACCTACAGCTAACACTCAGATGGCAGATACCTCTCTGTGCATTTCTATCCCTCAGAAATCAATTGTCCTTTCAGATCAGAATGGAGTAAATACTTGTATTTTTGCAGCTGGATCTCCAGATAAGCCAGTGCTTCAGGATTTTCAAGACCCCTTCAGCATTCTTCTGCAAACATTAGAAAAGATAAATATTGCCTGGTTCATTATCATAAGCTTTGGTTTCAGTGGTTATTTTGAGTTGCCTACAGGTTCATCATTCCGCCTGCTTAAGGAAAGTAAGAGCAGAAATTTGGGGTGTAGCCATCTGCTGGATTGGTTACATTGGAAGGCCCATTACACATGATTGTACATATCACATCAGTATGTAGGTGGTTGCCATCATGATTTTAAAGCTTGATGGACTACTGCCCTTTTCAGAAAGTTTTTGTTTTAATTCAGTCATTTCAGTTTGCATCGAGTCAGTTTGAGTCGATTTTCCAGTTAATAAGTGGAGTTATCAGTCTTTAGTCTGTTTGTCAGAATAATGATTCCATCGCCCAATGGATGGAGGCACTGTCTGCTCTCCCAAAGCTCTGCGGTTCTTGGCACCTCCAAGAAGCGGCAACTGCCATTCCCATTGGAGCCAATGTTAGACTCCGTCTTGCCAGTCTGCTGTCAGAGTCAAATTATCAAAGTTCATTTCTCGTTATGTACATTCCTGTTTGATGTCTAGGTCAGCAAGGAGTTAATTTGGTATTTAGGGCTAGGTGCAAGTTATTGTTCTCAAGGTGCTTCATAATACCTGCAGGCCAGTGGAAGATTTCCAATAAGCTTCATTTCAAGATTTTCATCATGTTTGAGGATATTTATTTTTCAAAACTTTGTTTTGAAAAGGAAATTTTCAAATTTTAAAGTTTGTAATAAATCTATATTTTAGAGTCTCCTGCCTTGAAGATTTGTTAAACTTTGCTGTCCAACGCAAAGCCACAAAGTACGCATCTCAAAAGACAACAAGCATTTTCGCCCTAAAATTCAAAGCCAAAAGCAAAGCATTGTGTTTAATAGCCCAAATGCCAAATGCTGGGCAACATTAAAAGTACACAAACAAATTTGAAAAACAATCCGATTTGATGAGATATTTACTTCATATATAAACATGGCAAACAATCTCATTTGCTTCATTGTCGAAGGCAGGTCAAGTCGAGTTCAAGGCTTTAAACCAAGTTTTCATAACCGCGACGTCGTTTGGAGGTGTGCGCTACCGCACTTGAGGTGCGCGTCACCACTCTGAACGCCACAAACAGTGCAAAATAAGACGGCGCTACCCATTGGGCAGGCGCGCTACCCACACAGAGACAGAGTTTAAAAAACATTTTCTTGTGCCCAGTTTCGTGTTGGATTGACTCCAGCAGCTTGAAAACAGGTTTTTATGGTTGCCAAGTGATTTTTTAACATGATTGTGGTGTTTTTAAAGGAGGAAATCGACGCACCAAACTTTCACACAATATTATTTTTGTAGCAGCTGAAGTTGCTCCATACTAAAAAACAGGAGGTCTTGGAGATGTCTGTGGTTCTTTACCTATTGCCCTTACTGCTCGAGGCCATCGTATGATGGTAATATCTCCGAGATATATGAATGGTGTGACAGATAAGAATAACAGTGGGGCTTTTGATGTTCAGTGTCGCATCAAAATCACGAGCTTTGGTGGGGAACATCAAGTCGCATTTTTCATGAGTACAAGGCAGGCGTTGATTGGGTATTTGTTGACCATCCTTCGCATCATCGGCTTGGCAATCCATATGGTGATAATTTTGGCGCTTTTGGCGATAGTTCTGCTTCACTCTTCTGTGCCATGATGCTTGTAGGCTCAGCGTTGTCAATCAGACATTCAGGTCGGCCGGAAATTCAGACTCCGTGTGGGAAAAAATGCTTCCAAATCAATATCCCTATCTTCTTGCACGGCTCAATTCGCCTTTGGAAATCAATTCCAAAAAAGAGTTGTATTTCGCCCTTTGTCATCTCAATTGGATCGACGGTAGAACCAAGAAGTTCTAGACAGAGCGAGCACAGCATATAGCGTTTCTTTCAGGCTCAAAGTCCATGAATCACCCCCTATACCTCGAGCATATGGATGGAATCGTGAACCAGTCAAATTCTCACTTACAACTCCTTGTGGCGATTACCAGATATATGCTCGATATTTTAAGTAACATGAATAAGCCTGTTGAAACTGAAGGGTACCAGATGGCTCCCTTTAGACATGTAGAGGAAGGTTGGATGGAATTTTGCATCATTTTGTAGAACAGCGAGTGGCATTCAAAGACATTGCGCTGGAAAATATACATGTACTGCTGACTTTGTGCAAATGTTTTCACTTGGCTGTAAGGTCATACATGCTATCTACTTTTATTCTTTCCTTGAATTCTTGCAACCAAGACCTTATTTCCCTTTTGAAACGCTATTACTTTAAACAGTCCCATGGAAGAAACAGGGCGAGTCAGGCTCAAGGTAGGAAAGTTGCTAGTTGTAGGGAAAGTTGCTGAGAGAATCCGAGAGTATGGTAATGTGTTAAAATTAGAAAAGTTGTTGAACAGGTCGAAACATTATCCAATGATGGAAGCCATTTTTATTAAAGGTTGTTCTTCATTCAAAGAGAAAAAGGGGCAGTCAAAGTCAAAGGCCAAAATTAGAACGATGACATCGACCACAACAGAAAAATAGGAACAAATTGCCTATTTTACATTCAGTTGCAATTCAAAGGGTCTACGCTCCAGATTTGTTTTCTTTTTTAAATTGGTCATCAGAGAAGTTTAGGGGAAGCATTTTTCTGCCTTCATAACAGATGATTGGCTCTGCAGTTTTGTTTGTTAAATGATAATTAAACCATTCCTTATTTGGGTCAATTTGTTATCCCACCTCTAGACTTATATAATGTATTGAAAAATCATTTGAAAGAGGTAGGGGGGGAAGAGTTCTGAGAGGTGTGTGGAAGAGAGAACAGAGTTTCATTGTACAGTTTTTGATAGGGATTTAATGAGAAAATACAGCTCTGACTCCTGAGATTCCTGTGGTATGACATTTGACATATGTTTCTTCTTTGTCTCATACGTTCCTTGTTATGTTTACTGTTTCATTTCATAATCATTTCTAGATGAATACTTTTAAGTGAGAAAGGCAGAATCCAGTTCACTGCTCTGCCTTGGGAGGTATTCATTTTCTATGTTTTCTTCAGTTTGATAAGGATTCAACTATTGCCCTTGTCAACCTCGCAGCGGTCTTTCACTCCATATAATTCCAATTTGATTGTTAAACTTCATGCTTATCTTGCCTCAGGAGATAATCTGCGTTTTTCATTTAATCTCTGCTCTTGCTGTCTTTGCCCCACATAGCCCAGAAACCCATCATTTATCAAATACCCCTTTTCATATTTATTTACTACCCTAAAATCAATATCAGTGTTTCATTTAGGTCATCTCAGATCCTATTGGACATCTTTCACTGAGTTTGACCCGGAGAGAGCCCTCTCCTGTCCTCGTAGGGCTAGCTACGAGGCTAAGCTTGGTTTGATGTTGCCTCGAGTTTTTCCTTTTTCAGCCTGTGGCAGAATCGAATGCTAACAGAGTGATTGAGAGTTGGTTTTGAACAGCCAAGGCTGTAAGCCTCTTGGCAATTTGTAAAGGGCCAAATGATCGAAATTCAGGCCAAAGTAGGAGGTTTTATGTAAGTAGTGTGTGTTTTAATACAATATTTGATTTTCTGCAGTTATGCCCTTATTGAGTTTGTGTGAGATTGAATTTGTGTGTTTAACGAATCAAAGGAAATTGATCCCTTTTAAATTCTGGAATATTAAGGTTGTAAGGGAATTGTGTTTTAGTCTCTGCGAAAGAAGTTTAATCTTGCAGAATCTTATTAAAACTGTTTGATAAAGTCAACCGAATCAATTAAGCTCGATCTTCAATTGATAGTTACGCTGGCAGGAAGAAAGTATTCTCGCCTTTCTGGGTTCGATTGGTCTATATATCCTGGGTAAGAGAAACGAAATTGATTCATGAGTTTGTAATGAATTGCATGTATTGATCTGTGGAATGGAGATTCGATGTTTTATATTACAGATTCAATTCAGGAATGCGTTAATGTTGAATGAGAATCCTAGATCGATTCTCATTTCTGTTATGAATTGTATGATGGAGCGCTATTCTCATTAAATGTTAATGGTATTCTGCCTGCAAAATAAGAATTAATTTGTGAATGAATTGCGGAATTCATATAACGTGGTTAAGAACTGACGGCATGTTAAATTGTGTGAACCATGGTGAATTCTATTTTTCTGGAGCGATGTCAGTCCTGGCATAGATTGACTTAATGGTGAATCGAAGGTGTAGTTTGTCATCAAATGAGGCATTTGATTAAAAAAATTGATAAATTGTAATGTGACAACGCACAGAGTGAAGAACTGACATTTATGTCAGATTGTGTTGGGGTAGACGTAGGACTGTTATTTCAAATACTGTTGATCTTATTTGGAATTCGATGAAAAACGATTTTAATTGTTGAGTCCAGATTCATGTGAAGAAGTTTAAACAAGCAACCTGGCAAATTTATGACAAGCGTGCAGAGGCGATGAGGATGCATTGAAGTAGTGAAATGGTTGCTGAAGGATACGATGACAGTAGAGCAAATTCCGCGCTAAGAGTCAAGGGTGGAGTTACAAAAGCTGGAACAAATCTGAATCACTGGTATGTATAGAGTGGCGCAGCGTTTTAAACTGTGTCTATTGTGAATAAATTAAACAAGTGATATCGACTTATGTCAAATACAATGAATCATTGGGTTTCATGTATGGAGAAGTTCTAGCTTAGAATAATAGGACAGTCGACACATAGATGTCAGAAATGTTTGAATGGAACGCTGTGTAATGATTGTATTGATAATTGAAAGTCTCAATTGGTAATCAGAGGTAAGAGAGCACAGGACTGTATTCCTGTAACTCTGTTTATTCATTGGAATGCAATTAGAACCGGTTTTAATAACTGTGTCCAGTAGGAGTGACTGGAGAAAAGTGTATATATGTATTGGAACTTAGTGTTCGAAAAAAACAAGTGCCGAGAAGCCTGATTTGAATGCAGAATACTATGATAGGGACCAGATATATGAAGGAGAAATTTGGTAGGCATTGGGCAATGCAGTAAATTTGATCAGATGTTGAAAGTACCATCGGAGAATGGTAAGTAACAAATGCATGGTTGTTGATTGGGTTTTTATCAAACCGATTCAGATGTTTAATAACAGAATCGATGTCCTTGGTGAATAGTGGCGCAGTAATGGAATCTTAAAACAATTATTGAAACCATGAACAGATATGAAATGAGTGCATTCATTTATTGAGTACAAGAACTAGATTGAAAAGGGGTCGAACTGGGTTGATAATATGGAATTCACTGGTTCTATAATTATTGGTTAAAATTTAATGAAGTTATTACATGAATGATTTGGAATTGGCCATTGGGGGTTTTTGATTGGGCATTAACTGAGGATGTATTTTGTACAGTCTCATGGAGATCCTGGGTATTGCAGGCCCTGCCTGCGTCAATTTTGGTATCAGAGTTGGAATGCTCTGTTGAAGATGTTTGTTTTCTGAATGAGTGCAAGAAGGTTTTGTTGAAGAACTGAAATGTATTTTTGAATGATTGAAGGAAGATCGGATTCTAATCTAAAATTCAAGCAACTAGAGTACAACTGGGAGAATGGAGAAGAACAATTAAGTTCTTAGAGGCAGGTAAAGCAGAGATTGCAGAGACAGAAAGAATCCACAGCAATGTTGAGGAATGGAAATTCACTTGGATCGTGCAGGTATTGTGTTTGTTTAATTTTGATTTGAGTTTTACTGACAAAGAAATGGAATGAGGATTGATGGTTGCAGCAATGAAGAAACTCAACAAAGAAGGAATTATTGCTGACAGCTGAAGTTTGCCACATAAATCCAGAAGATTGGAAGAGAGGATCAGATTTTAAAATCTGATTGACAGTAGTTGAATATCGAGAAATTGTGCAGAGGAAGCATAAAGATTTTCTGAAACAGATTTGCAGGAGTGGTGAGATTCTGAAGGTAATTGAAGTGCAGGTGAACGGAAGGACAAGATCAGACGAGATCTTGGAGGTAAGATGATATGGTTTTATTTGAATTTGAAGAATATAATATTGTAGTCTTTGCATTAAAGTATTATTGCAACTCCCAAAAGGCAATGTGGTTAGAATTGCTAACAGATAAAGGAAGCTGATGAAAGTTTCTAAGTGGAAACATAGATGTGGCAGAACCTTGGGGAATTCCAATAGAGATTGGAAAAGGAGGACAGTTGTGTTCTTAGAACATGCAGATGAGTTGAAGCCCAGGAAGAGAAAAGAGAAGTGCTCAAAGGAGGTTCCAGAGATAGAGAACCAATTGCTTGCCAAAAGACTGAGTGAGGAGAGCTTGGTGAGGTAAGTGGCGGCAGGACAGGACTTGCTGCTGAAGAAGGCTTTAGTGCAACTCATAGTAAAGTGAGTGAGAAACTCATAGAGATGGAAAGGATAATTACTAGTGACAGTCATAACAGAGGTTCTGAAATAAACCACAGCAGAGGACAAAAGAATAAGGATACCAAGGCAATTGGAATACAGAGACAGTTAAGCAAAGAGGAATATGAGAGGGAGAAGGCTGAGATAGTAGTTCAGCTTGAGGTGTTAATGGAGATGTTGCAAAGAAATGAAGTAGACCAGAAGCATGGTTATGTCATGAGAAAGAAGCTGAAGTGGCAGAGACTACAAGAGACGAGGAATCATCAGGTGAATATGCAGTTGATAAAGGAACTAAGGGAACTGGAACAGGTTATTGATGCCAAACAGAGGGTAGAGAAGCTCGAAAGAATTGAGCTACAGCAAAATGAAGATACTGAAAAAGATGTTGAAGTTTCGATATGTTACCCAGAGAGTGGACCATTACTTTTTGAAAGTGATGAAGAGCTAGAGGAGTTGAATCATATGAATGATTTGAAGTAGCCCAAAGACTTGATGACTGAAGCATAAAATAAGACCGTAAGGTCTTGTGATTCTAAAACTAACGATTTGTGTATGATTGCAGGTTTGGAAGAAGATAGACAATCTTTTAAAGTTATCAAAGATGTGAAAGAGTACCTTTCAGAAGATGAAAGTTTTGAAGCAGAATATGATAAAAAGGCTGAGAAAGAATCAGTTCACTACAGTGGACAAACGCTGGAAGACATCATTGAAATAGCTGAGGAGAAGGGGAGACTAGCTGATAGTCTCAAGAGTTCCTTGAGTTTGAATCAGCATACTGATATGCTGACAGAAGAAGAGAAATCAACGCAACATACTGAAGTGTTGCTAAAGGGAAAAGAGGTACAGAGGCCTTATATTTTTTATTATAATGATTGTCTTATAATTGAAGAGGTTGTTGCAGACGCTGGAACATATTTGACACAGGTGGATAGCCAAATGGAAGAAGAAGAGAAAGAACATCTACTGAAGGATGTTAAGGATAGATTGCTGAAGAAGGATGACAAAGCAGTTGTCATAAATAATAATCAAGAAGAAATTGACAGATGTAGAAAACAGAGGCAAGAAATTGTTCTAAAAAACAATGTAGCAGCAGCAAAAAAGGTGCAAAACAACAGTAAGGGTGAAAAGGAAGCAATCAAAACAAGTGAAGAACAAGCAAGAATGAAAGTTTAGCAATCAAGAGATGGAAACAATCAGCAGACAGAGGACATACTGGACAGAGAGATTGAGTTGATAAGGAAGTTAATGATAAAAACATCCCAGAGAAAGACAGTAGCAAGAAAGAAAAGGAGCGACAACAAGAGGAAGACAGTAGCAGACTTGGAAGGCAGAGCAAGTGGAGCACTACAACACAAAATATGGAAACCTGGAGGACAACAACAGTAAAGAAATTGACAAGCAAGGAAAGACTACAAAATAAAATTTTGGATCCAGGAGGAAATATCCAGGCTTATGACCAGGTGGTCATGAATTTTCTTACATGGGGAGTCTGATGGAGGAGCATTAGCTCCGAAAAACACCTTGTATTTTATCTAAGCTAGGGGGTTTCATGTTTTGAAGAAATATTAAATTTCATGTAAATATTAATATTATTAATTATTTGTGAGAAATTGTAAATGTGAGAGAAATTAGTTTCTAGATTATTTAGAATTAATGAGGGAGCCTAAGTTGGAATTAGTTTCTAAGTTTTAGGGATAAGAATCTATCTTTTAGGGATGTTGAGAGATTTAGGGATTGAGCATTTAATTAGATCATTTTTAAAATTGTATAAATAGGAGGGGGTTTTGAGAGAAAATTACATTGAGATAGTTTGAGAGTGTGAGTGATTGAGAGTTGGTTTTGAACAGCCAAGGCTGTAAGCCTCTTGGCAATTTGTAAAGGGCCAAGTGATCGAAAT
Source organism: Pinus albicaulis (assembly GCA_034641835.2). Classification (NCBI taxonomy): domain Eukaryota; kingdom Viridiplantae; phylum Streptophyta; class Pinopsida; order Pinales; family Pinaceae; genus Pinus; species Pinus albicaulis. The sequence continues at coordinate 574,500,367 of CM076572.1, forward strand.
TCAGGCCAAAGTAGGAGTTTTTATGTAAGTAGTGTGTGTTTTAATACAGTATTTGATTTTCTGCAGTTATGCCCTTATTGAGTTTGCGTGAGATTGAATTTGTGTGTTTAACGAATCAAAGGAAATTGATCCTTTTTAAATTCTGGAATATTAATGTTGTAATGGAATTGCGTTTTAGTCTTTGCGAAAGAAGTTTAATCTTGCAGAATCTTATTAAAACTGTTTGATAAAGTCAACCGAATCAATTAAGCTCGATCTTCAATTGATAAAGATTCTGTTGGAAAGGATAAAGTATTCGCCTTTACGGGTTCATTAATTATATCACAGGTAAGAAAGCATTGATTGTAGGTTGTAATAGATGCATGTGATCTGTGGAATGGAGATTTGATGTTTTATATTACAGATTCAATTCAGGAATGCGTTAATGTTGAATGCGTTAATGTTGAATGAGAATCCCAGATCGATTCTCATTTCTGTTATGAATTGTATGATGGAGCGCTATTCTCATTAAATGTTAATGGTATTCTGCCTGCAAAATAAGAATTAATTTGTGAATGAATTGTGGAATTCATATAACGTGGTTAAGAACTGACGGCGTGTTAAATTGTGTGAACCATGGTGAATTCTATTTTTCTGGAGCGATGTCAGTCCTGGCATAGATTGACTTAATGGTGAATCAAAGGCATAGTTTGTCATCAAATGAGGCATTTGATTAAACAAATTGATAAATTGTAATGTGACAACGCACAGAGGGAAGAACTGACATTTATGTCAGATTGTGTTGGGGTAGACGTAGGACTGTTATTTCAAATATTGTTGATCTTATTTGGAATTCGATGAAAAACGATTTTAATTGTTGAGTCCAGATTCATGTGAAGAAGTTTAAACAAGCAACCTGGAAAATTTATGACAAGCGTGCAGAGGCGATGAGGATGCATTGAAGCAGTGAAATGGTTGCCGAAGGATACGATGACAACAGAGAAAATTCTGCGCTAAGAGTCAAGGGTGGAGTTACAAAAGCTGGAACAAATCTGAATCACTGGTATGTATAGAGTGGCGCAGCGTTTTAAACTGTGTCTATTATGAATAAATTAAACAAGTGATATCGACTTATGTCAAATACAATGAATCATTGGGTTTCATGTATGGAGAAGTTCTGGCTTAGAATAATAGGATAGTCGACACATAGATGTCAGAAATGTTTGAATGGAACGTTGTGTAATGATTGTATTGATAATTGAAAGTCTCAATTGGTAATCAGAGGTAAGAGAGCACAGGACTGTATTCCTGTAACTCTGTTTATTCATTGGAATGCAATTAGAACCGGTTTTAATAATTGTGTCCAGTAGCAGTGACTGGAGAAAAGTGTATATATGTATTGGAACTTAGTGTTCGAAAAAAACAAGTGCCGAGAAACCTGATTTGAATGCAGAATACTGTGATAGGGACCAGATATATGAAGGAGAAATTTGGTAGGCGTTGGGCAATGCAGTAAATTTGATCAGATGTTGAAAGTACCATCGAAGAATGGTAAGTAACAAATGCATGGTTGTTGATTGGGTTTTTATCAAACCGATTCAGATGTTTAATAACAGAATCGATGTCCTTGGTGAATAGTGGCGCAGTAATGGAATCTTAAAACAATTATTGAAACCATGAACAGATATGAAATGAGTGCATTCATTTATTGAGTACAAGAACTAGATTGAAAAGGGGTCGAACTGGGTTGATAATATGGAATTCACTAGTTCTATAATTATTGGTTAAAATTTAATGAAGTTCTTACATGAATGATTTGGAATTGGCCATTGGGGGTTTTTGATTGGGCATTAACTGAGATGTATTTTGTACAGTCTCATGGAGATCCTGGGTATTGCAGGCCCTGCTTGCGTCAATATAATTCTCTTTTGTTCGTACAATGCGACACACGGTTGTGTCGCTTCTGTATTGTAAAGAACAAATTTATTGATTTCTTCAATTTCTGCATTCGCTGATGAAATAAAACTGACATATAGTACATATGATATCAAAATATACATTATATCAAAGTTGGACATGAATATTTAATTTTTGTAAATTTGAAAAATTATAAGTCGCTTACTCTTTATCAAGCACCTTTTTCCATTTGTTTGGAGCAGCTCCCCTTCTCTTTTTCCTTCATCCCTTTCATCGTCCCAAATCATTGCACCTGGTCTTTTTTTTATCTGATTGATGTACTCACTGGCATAATAGAAAAAATCATACGATATGTACCCCTCTACCATAGACCCCTCAAGTTTTGTCCTTTTTCGAACAAAACCTTTCAATTTATTCATGTACGTCTCTAATAAGAACATCCAATGAAAAGAAACCACCCCAGCTAATTCAACCTCATCTACTAGGTGGATTAGAAGATGAACCTGCAAGTCCATGAAACTCGTCGGTAGTTCCTTCTCAAACATACAAAAAATCTCAACTATCTCTTGATGCCACCATGGAATGATAGCCACATGAATCTCCTTTGACATGATCCAACGTAAAAATGTATATAATTTAGATATGGCACGTCCCAGGTCTTGGGGGAATTCATGTTTCACACACCTATGCACGAAAAAAGGATAATGACACTGCAAAGTCATAAACACATGCAATAATATACAAAATTAGTTATGTTTTATGATCCCGTCATGAGATAAAATTTATTAATATAAAAAATAATAAAATCATGTTTTTGAAATTATATGTACTCTTAGAAGATTCATATGGTCATGCAATTTCAACCCTGACAAATGGTCATCCACGGTGAAGCAACGCCGTAGTGAAGACCCGTATGAAGATGCCACCCTTACACCCATTATAACTTCCTTTGCCAAAGAAAGATCATCTTTTTTAAAAATCCATGGGACATCACCTTCCTTGAAATACCATGAATTAGAGGGACCAACACCTGCCTCTGATCCTGTACTTTCTAATCGTCCTGGCCAATGTTTCTTTTTAGTTTTTGAAGTAATAAGATCTTTCCCAACAACAAATGTGTCGCTTTGTTTCGATGATATGTGCCTCCATAAATAAGATGAAACATTTTTAAATATATTCATGGGATCTAATAAGTGGGTAATCTTAAGATGCTCCCAATATGGGAGGTTATAAAAGATAGATTTCCTTTTCATCCTAATGGGAAATTTCTCAACATAGGTGTCAAAGAATTCTGGATCATCAAACATAGGCTCCCCATTTGAATCGAAAATTTCTATGAACTCCTTATCCTTCTCTCTCTCATATGATCTAAGCCATTCAGCTGGTGTCATTATTAGAGGCCTTTGGGTTCTCTCTCATTTACCATTGAAAGTGGATGTTGCTCTTCTGTAAGGGTGTTCTTCTGGGAGGAATATCTTGGAGCAGTCATACACCGGATTTCGTAGGTCATTGGAGAATCTATCTTTCTGAGAAGGTCCACAACATTTACATCCAAAATACCCTTTTGTTACAAGAATTGCGAAATTATTGTATACAATATATACGCATGGCATGTTAAAGAATATCATGAAGATCAGAACAATTACAACGAATTAAATAACTAATATGCGAAAGAATATTGTTACATATATAAACAAATCAATAAACAAGTAATTTACCAGAGAAAAATCCTAAGCCTAGATAATCATGTGTCGTGTAAGCACATATGCCATGCAACGTAAAACTCCTCTCTACTATGATGGGTCTTGATACATCGTATACATTTATCCCATCCCATAATTCCTTTAATTCACCTACCAGTGGTTGTAAGTAGACATCCATATTCTTCACTTGTCTTCTACCGGGGACTATGAGAGCCAACATAAGATGTTCATTCTTCACAGAAAACTATGGGGGGATATTGTTATTGATCACTACTATAGGCCAAACATAATAGTTGGTGTTCTGGAGGGAATATGGGTTGACACCATCCATGGTTTTGTGCATGGGTTTGCAGATTGTTTTTAGCCCCTAGTATTTTGTAGATCTGGTCAAGGGAACTACGATTATGTTCTAATCCAGGGTTGATGGATTGGGGTTTATGAATGCTTCTACATGTGTATATATGTGTTGTAACACTAAAAGGAATATAATGAAAAATCAAGCCGATAGTCCCGATTTGGGATCCAGGGGAAAAACTTTGTGTATATTTTTTTTTTATGTTTTGTTCTCTCGCTATTGTCTATTTTCTATTTTTAAGATTATTTTGCAGATGATTTCTGTATAGGGTTAAAAAATACATTTGGTATAAGAGTTGTTTTGTCTTCAAGGGGACGCCTTTTCTGCTAAAAGGTTTTTTGCTCGGGCCTGTGGTAGACCCTGTTCAATGGGAGATCTACGGGATCGATTCTTACAATGAAATAAGATGGCGAGTAGTGGAAAGATAGAGATCGAGAAATTTAATGGTCAATTTTTTGAGTTGTAGAAGATCAATATGGAGGATTTGCTGGTGGATAAAGATCAGTGGATCATGATAGATCCGGGTACCAAACCAACAGCAATGTGAGATGAATACTGGAAAAAGTTGGATCGGAAGGTAAAGAGCACAATACGGTTGTGTATCTTAGATTTGATATTGTTGAATGTATATGGGGAAGCTACGATGAAGACTTTGTGGGACAAGCTAGGGAATTTGTACCAATCTAAGTCTCTCGTGAAAAAAAATTTCCCACAGAAAAAGTTGTATACCCTGAGGATGAAGGATGGAGACTTGGTGACAAAGCATCTAAATGCCTTCAATACCATGGTAAGTCAATTTTCATCTGTTGATATTAAAATCTAAGATGAAGATAAGTGCATCAGTTTGTTGTGTTCTCCACCAGATTCGTGGGATAGTTTGATTATTGAAATAGGTAGCAATACAACTACCTTGAATTTTGATGAAATTGTCTCAACTTTGCTGTCGGAGGAATTGAGACAGAGAGATATGGAGGGTTAGAATGGAGATGCCTTATCTGTATGAGGAAGGTCCGAGAACAGAAAAAAAAAATAAGTTTTCGAGTGGGAGATATAAATCGAGAGGGAGATCTAAATCTCTAGGAAATGGTGTGATGGAAATGCGGAAAGGAAGGGTACTACAAAAAGGACTGCAGATTTAAAGCTCCTGAGAAAGGAAAAGGATCTAATGTAATATTCCCAAATTTTCACATGATATTTGGAATATTAAATTTCTTAGTAAACCTACTTAATTAAGTAAATAAAAGGGTGGAGGGACCCATAATCCTCAAAGATGAATAAAATCCACTTTTGATGTGTGTATGTGGATATTTCAGATCTAGATCTACATAATAGAGTAGTAGAGAAACTACTTAATGTGAAAGGAGGGGAGATCATGTCTCATTAATGGGATAGATCATGGAGGTTGATACAGACAACTAAGATCTTGGAAGGAATCAAATGTAAGATCATAGAGCATTTATGATGAGATGATGGAGGAAGTGGTGCATTAATACACACATGATGGAGAGGGTGATCATTGCATCCACACATGATGGAGATAATGGAGAGACAACACAGTCAACATGGAGACCTATTTCCACATGTACAACATAGTTATGAGGTGGGCCAAGGCATGAGAAGATTCACAAACTATATAATGAAGATGAAGGCAACATAGAAGGATGTTTGAGATTATTATTGATGTATGATATGTTTAGATCTGGAATTTTCATGTGACATTCCATGATTTCTTTGGCTGTCTAGATAAGATTGCAAGTGTTGTTTAGCACTGGGTGTTCCTGGTTGGGAATCCCACCTATTTAATTGAGTAGCTCTTGAAAGAGTCTTGTACTTCATTCATCATTAGGTATTGGTGCCATATTGTTCCTACTTTCTGCAGAACATCCATATTCAGAAATTGCACATTTCTGAAGATCAATTTTGTTATAGGTAAATTTGGGCACCATTCCCAATTACTTGGTTAACTGAGTATCATCTCCATGACCAATGAATAAGGGTCTATCATTCCCCATCATTTCAGTTGCTACATGCCCTAAGAAAAAGAACAAGACAAATCAACCATGACTTCCAATTTCAAAGGTTTCCAAGATTTGAAGTTTATAATATATCATATGAGAGCTTACCAATGATGCCTCTAAAGGGACTTCATTTCATATGAAGGTAGCCCCATTCAAGGCTGCTCTGCAAAGCACTTCCTGACACTCATAGGTGCGTTGGTCACATTGGGAGCGAAAATCTCATTGTTCTGGAATCTCCACTTGGCAGTGCCTTCTAGAAGAGTTCACATGTGTCAAAATTCAAATCCATGTGTCCATTTGATCTCTACAATATTGGGAACATGCCTTGCCTATTATTAGAAAGTCATTGATTGTAAAACTACCTTAAGCTCATCTATAAATTGAGCACAGATCCTAGTGCTTGAGAAGGAAGAATTTGAGTAGAGAAATGCTGGTGGAATTTCAATTGAGGAGTCGATTTGAGTGACATGCTGCTGGAGATATCTGCATTGTGATAAGGCTAGGATGATGCTAGAGATGGTGACACTAAATCAATAACTGGGTTGTAACCTCCCCTTTGATCCATTAATAAGGATTGCTGCTTACTTTCCCACATATGTATTTGTATAAGTTCATGTTTTCGATATTATGAATTCTTATTTGATGTATATGGTTTATGTTTTATTGATTTAACTAAATAACTTGAATAGACATCTGTATTATTGCTATCTTTTGTTGTTTACTGTTCATCTTTGCAGGAAATATTTTTCGTACATCTAGCTTGGATTCGAAGCTACAGCAAGAGTGAAAGAAGGAGAATAAGAAGCGTTTAGACTCCAATTAATTTCTTTGATCTGTTTTGTGTGTTTATTTACAGTTAGGAAAAGTATTTGCAAAGTTTTTAACTTGTTCTAGATAATCATCTGTCTAGGGAAGAATGTTTTAACCGTAATTCATAATTCCACTTAACAATTTGGCGACTCCACTGGGGAATTTACCCTTAATCCTAGGTGTATTTTCCTTTGTTTATTCAACCAGTAGCTTTTACTCATAAATATTAGGTTTTTTCAAATCCAAATTTGCATTAGAAGTGTGTTAAACAATCATGTTTTTCATTGTACACTGCACCCAACGCACTGTTGGACATGACACAGAGCTTTGCATAGCACTGTCTCCCTTTCAAGGGTGCTTTTCAATGCACTGTCTCTCCTTAGAGACTGCGTTGCCCCTAGAGACCATCCAAATTCCATTGAATTTTTCATTGCATTTTGTTTTCAGTTTGTTCTCTGCTATGTTTTGAAAAACTTGAAGCGTCATATTGACTAGTGACCTTATTTACTCCTTCCTCTTTGAAGGATAGTTTGTTCAATGTTTATTTAAAGTGTTTTTATTTATCATTTATGAATTAATTTCAAATTATTTTCATTTTCACATTATATCCATTTTCTTTTGAAAAGGAAATTGTCATAAATTCTTCATTGCCAGATAGGAGAAACTGTTGTTCAATTCCTCGTTTTTCCTTAAAAAGAGAAATTTTTGTTTAATTATTCATTTCTAAAAAGTAAAAGGCATTTGTTTTGTTGATTTGATGCACTTAGTTTCCTTTTCTGCATTAATAAAATTAAGGGACTGAAAATAAAAACCTACATTTTCAAGTAGTGGATTGTGTACTTTTCAAAAGGAACAATTAGGAAAGCTGCATTTTAGTTTGTGCTTTTTGATTTGTTTTCTCTCAAACTGATTTCTCTTTCCCTTTAGTAGCTAAGAATTTCATTGAAAAAACTCAAAGTGAAAAGTTTTATTATCATTCTTAGTTTGCATTTTAGGAATTTCCAATACATCATCGCGGTGAACCTTGAAAAGAAAATTGATAAAAAATATCAACTGAAAATTTATCTCAATTTACCTAACAAAGCCTTGGAACCATAACGATAACATTTAGAAGGTCTAGGTTAGAGACTTGTTCCAGTGTTGTAAAACATAGAAACTGTCGTTAATTTTCTGCAATACATTTTGAGTGTGATACCTCACTCCACGTACGTAAGTATATCATAGCTCGTCCACATACTTTCGGGTATATCGGGCGATGTTAAAATATGCAAAGTATAAAGGTGTTCTCTCACTGTGTGGTTTCGCATTAGACAACGCTAATACAGACTTGGGCCTCCACGTACTTTCGGGTATATTTGGGAGGAAAAATTTTAGGTGCTATCCATCCATAGTGAACTAAGTCAACTGCCCTATAAATTGTGATACACCAAACACTACATTCGAGGAGATTACCTGCCCGTACTTCTTGGTTCACCAGGAGGTATTCTGCAGTTCATAGTTTCTTGGTAAAACTTTTGCCTAGCATTACCCTTTTATTTTTTTATTTGTTTTTGGTTAAAATAAATTAGTAATCATGGAAGAACAAAATCCTTTCCCCCATCGTTCACGTAGATTAGCATTGAAACCACCTTTACCACCAGAAGTTACTCCTGGTCGGCGAAGGCGAAATCACTCTAGCGAATCAAGTACTATTAGTACCTCTGGAGAAGCATCATCTTCCCATATACCAGATTTAGCTCAAATTTTTTCTACACATCTCGGTTCGTCTACTGTTGTTGAGACGGATTCTTCACAACTACCTGTGGTCATGATCCATCCAATCAGTGAGACCATACCTCCTGGACCTGACGTTGTTCAACTAGAAATTGATCCAGATCCTGTCCCTTTTTTGCCAGAACATATAAATATAGAAGTCGAACAACAAGAAGTTGTTCCTGCCTTGGTCATTCCATAATTTTATCTAGCCATTGAAACTCCCATATCACACAGTAAACCTCCTGAAATATACTTTGGGCCTGACGATGAAATATTTCCACCTGGTTTAATCTCGATTGAAGAAATCCCACAAGACGAGACACCTTTAAATCCAACTCATTTTGGAGAGGATCTTTACATGTATGAGTCTTTTCCTCAATCACCACTCTCTGATTTTGTTGATCTTGTTCCTATTCAAATTCCTGTCGATTCAAAAGGGTATAATTTTGGTCAAGTAACCATGCCTGAACCAACGTCTTCGGTTGGGCCATCTGTTCCAATTACGTCAGTCCCTACCCTCGCTACCCCGTTGATGTTCACAATTTCATCAGAGTCATATTTTCATGGTGGCCCTATGGTCCCATCAGGTTATAAATCATTATCTGGAATTTTCTCTGGTTCAACTTCTAAACCATGGGCTTTACCAATGTCATCGTCCGGTATTTTAACTAGTAATCCTATAGTGAGAACTGAACGGTTTGATTCTTTATACACATCATCAGGGAAATATCAAGCTAGTCCTTCTGGGTCTATTCCATCCAGTAACATATCAACTGGTCTCCCTGAATTTGGAGAGAAATATTTTATGTCTTCTTATCCTCCTCATGCAGGGGGGCAACCTTTGGTCACCCACTATGACAGTACTCCATCACTTTTTGGTCAACCTAATGCTGAAATTAATGTTTGTCAATGGCAGCCCACTTTGCCTATCCAACCACATACGGTTGTACACTCGTATCAACCAGTTCAACCTGTTACACCCACATCATTTCCACTTGCTAATACATCTTTACCCCTATTATAGAATCAAAATATTGTACAAAAACTGTTTCAAGCGGGACCTTCAACTCAATACCTTCCAGTTTTGGGTCCACAGAATCCAAATCCTTCGGTTAATTTACAACAAACTGTACCCGGAATCATTTATTCACAAGTTGGTTTACCATATTATGGGATGTCACAGCCACAATCAGGTTATACCTACCCTCAACCGAATCCAAGTTATCCTAATTTGGGTTATAAAATTGGTGGATAGACCCCTTGGTAGTCTCAGGCGCAAATGCCTCAACCTTCATTTCAACAAGTATCATATCCAGATTTTGGTCAATAGAATCCTCAAGCATTTGATTATCAAAAAAACCCCTATCTTGGTTACCAACAGTAGATTCCTTATGCTGGTGCTCAAATAACTGTTTCTCAAGAAATTCTATCATACCTTGGCTATGCTCAACCCAACCTTAATTGACAGTTGCCCGTTGTTATAACTTTAGAGTTACCAGATTTAAATCGGCTAACTAATGATCTAATCAACTATGTTCCTTGGTGGCCGGTGATACCTCACAAATTACCCTCAGATATTCCTAAGTTCAATGGAAATCCCGGTGAAGACCCGTCGACTCATGTCATGACTTATCATTTGTGGTGTTCATCAAACTCCTTGAATTATGATTCTTTTCGACTACGTCTTTTCCAGCGTACGCTCACAGGTCTAGCTGCAAAATGGTACATTGAGTTACCTAGAGCTTCTTTTGATAATTTCACTACCCTATCTACTATATTTTTGACTCACTTCCAGTTACCCATACGATATGAAAATAGAACGGAAATCTTAACCAATTTCAAATAGACTAATGCTACTCACATTTCTGATCATATTCATGAGTGGTGTCGTCGTCGTAGAATGGTTAAGACATTTGTTCCTGATCAACTCCTTGCTGAGTGGTTCATTAAGTCCCTATTACCATCTATAACTAAGGATGTGGCTAAGGGTGGCGTCATCATAGAAGAGAAAGTTATCACTTGTGCCCAATATTTAGACTTGATTTATTCTTAGTTTGGTACACTCTATGAAAAAATTCCTAATGCGCTAAGATCTAATTTTACTATTCCTCCTCAATTAAAGGACTCTCATGCAAGAGACGGCTTGATTGGTACTGCAAGCACACATCATACTACTACATCTGATCCTGCTCCTTCTTCCGAAATTAATGTTGTGTCATTTGATAAAGGAAAAAGTGACAAGCAACCCAAAAGTAAGAAAAAATGGAAAGATAAGAAAAAGAAAAATTCTAACCCGCAGGAAAGATCATCTGATCAATCGTCTAGACCTAGGAAACCTTGTTATCCATGCATAATCTGTAATGAGGAACACTTTGTTAGGGATTTTCCTCACCGCGCTAAAGTCTCAAAAATAATTAAGACTCCCCATGCATCAGCTGTGTTGACAGACACATTTCCAAATCCAGACACAAATTTGGTTGCTATGGATCCAACTCCTAGTTCCCAAGTGATAATGTTATTTGTCACAAAACCTTCAACAGATATTTTGGTTTCAATGCGTAATAAAGATTATGGTAGTCAGGCCACTGATAAACCTACTACCTCGACTACTAATTCGTCTACGGAAACAGTACTGCCTACAACTATTCTTGAATTGACGATTAAGCCACCAAAGGGAGTCATTCATAAATCAACATATAATCCTCGAGCAAGAGCTGCACAAAATTATAATATAGTTGAATATTTGGCTCAATCCCCTTCAACTATGTTTGCTCTTGAGGTATTACAGAATTGTCCCTCCCAAAAACAGGATTTATTGCCGACTATTGGTGGAATTGATCCGACTAATTCCAATCTCGTCGTCTTTAATCATACGGGCTATGTGCCGCAACTACCAGCAGAATTGGCATTCTTGATACAAGTAAATGTTCTCAATCACCTTTTTTATCGTACTATTATTGATGAGGGAGCATCTACGTGCATTATGTCTCTAAAATGTTGGAAGTCACTTGGCTCACCGCGCTTATATCAATCATCAACAATGTTGAAGGCTTTCGATGGACATACATATAAGCCTTGTGGTATTATTAATAGCCTGCATGTTGAACTAGGGGGAAAAACAGTAAATTTTGATGTCAAAGTTTTTGACAGACCACTTGACTACAATATTATACTTGGAAGGCCATGGGTATATGCTATGACTGCAATTGTTTCTACATATTTTAGAATGATAGCCTTTCCATATAAAGGTACTATCACAGTCATCAATCAATTATCCTTCTTTGCCTCTGCTTCACAGGTTACTGGAAGTGTTCCATTCGTTCACGCACCCCAACTCACACTTTAGAACATTGGTGTAGGACTCTTAAAGGATTCCACTCTCATGGGAACCTTTACATTACTGCTGCCTGCGACGTCGGAAAAAATTGCAAGTATAGAGACCTACTACATGATCTCTTCCACTCCATCTGGCCTAAAGGGAGAGTACAAATGATTCTGAAATTGTTACGTTGGATGAGTTTTTTCCACCCAACCCTATTGAGATAGCATAGCAATCAATCTATCTGGCTTGGGCGGCAAATCCGAAATTAGCGTCGCTGATTGTTTAGGTTGATCGTTCCTTAGATTTTGGTACTCCTTCTGATATTTTTTCATCAATGTTCTTGATAGATGAGAATATTTTGGAAGCTATGATGTCAGAAGGAGAACCATGGGAATATTGTCATCGTCTTTCCCATCTTCCTGATTATGAAGAAAAATATCTTAGTGAACTCTATCACCCATCAATCAAAAATTTCTTTTAGAATTATTTACCTATTATTGCAATCGATTCCGAGCAAAATCTGTCAAATATTGAATAAACCATTTCTATCGATATTTCGACCAAACTTGGCGTTTTATAAAATATTCATGTCGGCGTATGTTCTTCTCCATTATAACTTGAATCATATCGCTCTCTATTTCGTGAATTCCATGATGTATTTGCTTGGTCTTACGGGGAAATTCCATGCATAGATACTAGTATCATTGAACATACTATTAATATGTATCCTAATGTCAAACCGGTGTGTCAATGCCTTCATCCAATTCATCCAAAGAAGGTTATTGCCATCAAAGCAGAAGTTGAAATTTTTTTGTGTGCTGGTTTCATTTACCCTGTTCCGCTAACTGAGTGGGTTTCCAATATTGTTCCTATCATGAAAAATCAAGGAACCATTAGAGTGTGTGTCGATTATCGGGATGTCAATATTGCTTGTCCAAAAGACAACTATCCAACTCCCTTTATCGACCAGATTATTGATGATTGTGCTAGATGCAATTTTTTTTCGTTCATGGATGGATTTTTTGGCTAAAGTAAAATCAATACCTGCCCAGAGGATCAACATAAGACAACATTCATTTGTCCCTGGGGCACATTCGCTTATAGGAAACTTCCGTTTGGTTTAAAGAATTTTGGGGAAACGTTTCAGAGAGCAATGGATTACGCTTTCAATGACATCAAGCACATTGTTCAACCCTATCTAGATGATTTACACGCGCATTCACGAAATTAGACTAATCACCCGATGCATTTGAGAGCCATCTTTTTACACTGTCGACACTACCAAATTCGCCTAAATCCACATAAATGTGTGTTTTTTGTTGGTTCTAGTCGTTTTCTTGGATTTTTCATCTCAAAAGAAGGAATTCAAATCGACCCATTGAAGGTGCAGGCCATTCTTGATTTTCCTGTGCCATAAAATTTACTTCAGATATATAAACTTCTAGGAAAGGCTAACTTCCTAAGGAGGTTCATACCCAACTATTCTGAAATGGTTAAAGTATTTACTAGGCCTTTGAAAAAATGGGTTCCCTTCCATTGTGACCAAGTTGCGCAAGCTTATTTTGATGCTGTTAAGGATACTCTTGTCCAGGCATCATTAATGTATCCCCCTAATTATCAAAATGATTATTTCCTATATATATCCATGGAAAAAACGACCATTGCTATGGTATTGGTCCAAGTAGAAGATGGGATAGAACATCCAATATATTAGTTGAGTCGTAATCTCAATGATATGGAAGTTAAGTATTCATACATAGAAAAGGTTGCCTTGGCAGTTGTTCAAGGTTTCCAAAGATTTTGCCACAATATCCTACTCCGAAAAACTACTATCATTTCGGATTGCAACCCCATAACTTGTATCTTTTCATGTCAATTTCTGGGGGGGGAATATTCAAAATGTATTGTCAATTTGTAGGAATTTGATTTGGAATTCTTCAAATCCAAGTAAAAGAAGTCTTTAGTTTTGGCTAAGCTTCTCTGTGACCTTCCCTCTGATAGTACTGCAACTACATCGGAACCATCAATTCCTGATGAGTCTCTGTTTCTAATCAGATCATCTGATCCTTGGTATGGAGATTTCATCATTTATCTCCAAACTCAAAAATTTTGGCTTAATACCTCTCGCTCTAAATAGTGACGTATTCGATACCGAGCCAAAGATTATCTAATCGTAGGCGATACACTTTATCGTCGTGGTGTTAATACAATCTTAAGAAGGCGCCTCACCCATGAGGAGGCCGAAAAGGGTTTAAATGATTGTCATGTTGGGGCTTGTGGTGGACATTTATCAGGATACGCTACCACATAGAAGATACTCTGCGCTGATTACTTTTGGCCTACCATATTTCGTGACTTCATTATCGTGGTCAGAAGTTGTCATGCGTGCCAGATTTTTTATCATAAAATCCGCAAACTACCAACATCAATGCTTCCTATTATCTCTATGGGACCATTTTCAAAATGGGGTATTGACTTCACAATCTGTAACCCTCGTTCGTCCGAGGGCATGGTTATATTATTGTCGCAGTATACTACTTTACCAAATGGGCTGAAGTGATGCCTACATTCAACAATGCAGGACAAACAACTGCATTGTTCTTCTTTAATCATGTTATTGCACGGTTTGGGGTCCCACAGGCTATAGTTACAGATCATTAGAAGCATTTTCGCAACCACATGATGGTTGAATTGACTGCCAAGTTAGGTTTTTCACATGATAATTCTACTCATTATCCACAATAAAATGGACAAGTTGATGCTATCAAAAAAATTATTAAACGTATGCTTCAACGAATGATAGGAGTTTGTCAAAGAAACTGGCATTTGATCCTGTACTCTGCCTTGTGGGCATATCGAACCTCAGTGAGAAACATGACTGGATTTACTCCTTTGCAATTAGTGTATGGTCTGGAAGCTATCTTGCCTATCCAATGTGAAATACCGTCATTAAAACTCACAATCGACTTGTTACCTTACACCTCAGAAGAAGAAGTGTGTATCCTTAACCTCATCCATCTTGATGAAACACGTCGTGAAGTCCAATTGGTCAAGGAAGCGCATAAGAGACGTATAAAGGCGCAATACGACAAAAATGTACAGCCTCACATTTTCTTAGAGGGTGACTTGGTCCTTCTTTATGATCGAGAAGCTGATGTAATAGGTACAGGAAATAGGGTGCCTATGAGTTGGTTGATTACGATGGAATTCCATTGGCACAGCCTAGAAATGGGTTTTATTTGAAACGTTACTATGCTTAATCAAGAGTGTAGTAATATTTTGTATTATATTGTATATATATGTTGTTGATTTTCATTCACTATCTTAGTTTGTTTTTAGAGTTTTCTTAACATTAGTAATCCACTTTACATTTCATCACAGATGTTTGAATCTTGGGAACCATTTGTTGGATATGCTGATGATTCTAGTCATAGTACGCAGAATCTATCCTCTACAACATGGGCCATTTTCCCTGCGAACGAAGAGTTAGTGAGTTTTTAAGGGATTTGTATTGGTAGATCGACGAAAAATATCACTGAGTATAGCGTGTTGATTGAATTTCTCTCTGATGCCATTTCATTTGGTATTAACTGCATAATTATAAGGTTAGACTCACAACTTGTGGTATTACAACTTACTAGTGTTTATACTATTATAAATCCAGCCATGCATCATTTATTCTTAAGAGTTCGACTTTTGGAAAGACATTTTGATTTTATTCAATATGAACACATTTCCAGAAATTTGAACACATAACTGATTCATTGGCTAATCAAGTTTTAGATAGACATTTGCAACATATGTAAAGAAAACATTCACATCATTGAATAGGATTTCACAATAAACATAGGAAAACACTGAAATAATATAGATAGATAGTTATAGGTTTTTACAAAATTTTGTGCCCAAGACACATTGATCATCTGACCTCAAAATGTATGTGAAATGTCAAAAGTAAACTAGTGGTGCTCATGGAAACATGCTATAGATCAAGCTATCCTACGCAATAAATGCATCTAGCGGATAGGAATCCCAATAGTGTGCATTGTAGTCGCATGGGTAACTATTCGATTCAACAATTTGGAATCCAAAAATTCAACCTGTCTATGTGCTACCGAAGCTCAGACAGAGTCTTAGCCATATCAAGATCTCGAAGGACTAATCTCCCGACAGCCCTCTCTACTAGCACATCTGCTTCACGCTCTGGTTCCTCTATTGGTTGAACACGACCAACATCTGCATTACATTAAACACTTAGTTTAATCTTGGGAAAACATAAAAATACAAAAAAATTGTATAAACCTTAGAAAAATAAAAAAACATGGTCAAAACATTCTTACCTATTGCACCCCACTGAGCACCTTCTGGTAATGTGAAATCTAGATCTCCTCAAAAATCAACGCCTGTGTATGCATACTCATCGATGGTGACAATCTGTCGCCTGAACCAGGCGAAGAACGCTGTAGAGAACACAATGGTCGATTGGCCTGAATGCATATGCATGAGTTCTACCCATCTCTGCATCCGCAGATCTCTAGGATTAGACACATCCAGTGTCACATGTTGTGGCTGCATCAGTGGAATCCGTTCTAAGGAAAAATATATGAGGATTGAACCATAACTGAATTTCTTCTTCCTTATTTGCCTTGTTCAGTTGTTCTTTTGTCTAAGAAATTACAACTTCAGACCAGTTGAATATTGTTGGCTCCATACACTCTAGCGCATACTGCATATACGATCTATTCGGTACATGTAGTGTAAGGGTGCTAACAAGTTTTGCAATCATGAAAAGGATAGTTCTCAAAGGAAAATCTCTAACATTCCAGATGTTTATCTTTCCATATTTTCTTGGCTCTTCCCTTGGATAGCAATGCTGCAGAACATAATCTCTCACTGTCTCTCCTCCAAGAATAGACCCTGAGAGTGAAATAGGCAAGCCTCTCCCTTAAAAACCTGTAAGAAAGTATACATCCTCAACTATTATGGGAACCACTTGATTCTTAATATGAAATGCCTCAATAGCTAGATCACATGCTCGAACTAAGAACTCCAAGAGTTCTATTTGTTGCCTCATCCTTGATAACCAGAAGTACTTTAGTAGTCCACACTCTCTTAGGGCTCTTACTGTACCCAGATCATTTAGGGAAATCATATCCTGTTCTCCATGTTCTCTTTCCCTCCCTGTAATCATCATTGTAATCCGATGAAAACCTGAAATACAACCATAAGAACCACTAGGTTCCATTCAATGCAAAAAATTGGGAAAATTTTAGGCATAATGAAAAAAACAAAAATCTAGATTGCACCCAACACAGTCCGTAACAAGAGATAGTGAGTTGTGTATGCAAGTAGATTTCAAATTAGCTACTATGCAATGTAGGTTTCGACATCCAAGGGTGCGTTAACCTCTTTTGGGGTAGAATTTACCCTAGGGACCTAAAAACCCTAAAAATTTGCAGAAATTGGAAATGATATGATTACTAAAGGAAAGAGGAGGTTCATGACACTAACCTAGATCAAAAGACAAAAAAATCCGTCCACAGAAATGATCGCAATCAGCAGCTGAATTTTGGGGGAAAAATCAAGTTCAGAGCTCCAAAATGCAAATGGTAACTATGGAATGGTAAAAATGAATAGTAAAACTAGTTTTAATAGTCATTTAATTATTTGAAAATTATATTTATTGCTATGACTATGGTTTAATTATGTTTTATCATGAAAAATGTATTTTTAATCCATTTGATGTTGTTCTGAACATGGTTTACAACTCATGAACATATTATTCGTGTAGATTTATTTCAAGAATGATTTGACCACAAAGCATAATTTTTCTCCTTATTTTTCGAGCTTTGTAAAAATGAAAAAGGATTTGAAGCGCACTTTTATCTCTTTTTCGAGCTTCGATAACAGTGAAAAAGAAATACCTTGGTCGAACATGACCAAAGAGGTTCTCTTAGATATTATTTTACACTTTTTTGGATCTGAATGAAAAATTTATGAAAAAGTACTTATGGAGTTTTCTTTCATCCTCTTTTTAAAACTCTCTAAATATGAAAAAGGATCGGGCTATCACTGTCGTTAAGCTCATTAATACATAAAATAGCGACGGGCTTGTCGATTATGGCAAGAATCGAGTTTCATTCATCACTAGACTCGTTAAATTATTAAATAGTGATATATTATTCACCCAAAGGGTTGAATTATAGATCAAGCATATGTTATCCTCTTCAAGCTTGTTAAAAAATAAAGAGGTACTGGTTGAAAAATGACCGGGGAAAATTTGGGAAAGTGAGAAGAACTTTTTATGGTAGCAATTCACTTTTGAACATGACACTTCACTCCATCACCGTGACTCATTGGCTTGGGTAATCTTCTTGACGGTTTATTCATACCTATGGTTCATCATACCTTTGCTTAGGTTTTGGGTCAATGCTACCAACTCATCTCAGTGTCACCGATATGTTCAAGAGAAGTCATCCAGTGAATACTCATCCTTCTGCAATACTCATAAAATTTCATTCTCATGATCGTCATCCCTGAAAAATTTCTATATCAAGTCATACCTTTTGTCTCTGAAATCAGTAACTCTTGTTTCGCAATAAGGTGACTTCCTGTCGACGATAAATCATTATCCAGTAAGTTCACTTAGAAACATATGATTCCAGTACCATGAGGCTTGTTACAGCATCGACAAGATCCTCGCTTCTGGACCTTTGACTGAAAGATTTTGTTTGGCGTTTGACATCAAATCATCTATTCAAACCTTACGAAATGTACTGCAGTACCTTGAGGGCCATTGACATCAATGATGGTTCTCTCGCATTTGTTAACAGCTCACATCATTGGCTGGTAATCAAACGATTTCTTACCATGTTTGACTACAAATCATATATTCGCATGGCTAGACTTGTACCTAAATGATCGAGTGAACAAGATAAGAAGACCCCAGATCTAGTTTCATCCATTTGGGCTGAAATTTCAGGATTTTTGTACACATCATCTGTACGGTGACCTTACATACAAATTGTCATCTAAACATGGGCCTATATCTGTAGGCATGTCTGCATTGGGAAACATTCCAATGAAGATGACTTTCTGCACTATGTACATGTTATTAGATTGATTATGTGCTGAAAATGGTATTGCCTACCCTCAGAAATTTGTGATCAAAGAGGATATAACATGATGTAATGTAATGTAAGATTGATGCAGGTCACCACTCTACTTCATCTCTATCCCATCATAGTGTAAAGCATCTCAATCAAAATATTGTTATTATTATTTTGACTTCATGCTTTAGGGGGCAATTGTTATAGGTAAATTTGGGCACCATTCCCAATAACTTGGTTAACTGGGCATCATCTCCAAGACCAATGAATAAGGGTCTATCATTCCCTATCATTTCAGTTACTACATGCCATAAGACAAAGAACAAGACAAATGAACCATGACTTCCAATTGCAAAGGTTTCCAAGATTTTAAGTTTATAATATATCATATGAGAGCTCACCAACGTTGCCTCTAAAGGGACTAAGTGCGTTGCATATGCAGGTATCCCCATTCAAGGCTTCTCTGCAAAGCACTTCCTGACACTCATAGGTGCATTGGTCACATTGGGAGCGGAATTCTCATTGTTCCAGAATATCCACTTGGCCAGTGCCTTCTAGAAGAGTTCACATGTGTCAAACTTTGAATCCATGTGTCCACTTGACCTCTACAATATTGGGAACATGCCTTGCCTATTATTAGAAAGTAATTTATTGTAAAACTACCTTCAGCTCATCTATAAATTGAGCACAGATCCTAGTGCTTGAGAAGGAAGAATTTGAGTAGAGAAATGCTAGTGGAGTTTCAATTGAGGATTTGATTTGATTGACATGCTATTGGAAATATCTGAATTGTAATGAGGTTGGGATGATGCTAGAGATGGTGACACTAAATCAATCACTGGGTTGTAACCTCCCCTTCTATCCATTAATAAAGATTGTTGCTTACTTTCCCACATATATATCTGTATAAGTTCATGTTTTCCATATTATGAATTCTTATCTGATGTATATGGTTTATGTTTTATTGATTTTACTAAATATCTTGAATATACATCTGTATTATTGCTATCTTTTGCTGTTTAATATTCATCTTTGCAGGAAATATTTTCGGGCATCTAGCTTGGATTTGAAGTTACAACAAGAGCAAAAGAAGGAGAATAGGACGCGTTTGGAATCCAAGTAAGTTCTTTGATCTATTATGTGTGTCTATTTACAGTTAGGAAAAGTATTCGAAAAGTATTTAACCTGTTTTTCTAGATAAGCAACAGTCTAGGGAAGAATGTTTTATCCGTAATTCATAATTCCACTTAACAAGTTTGAGAGGAGGAGGTTGTCCTTCAATATTTCAATTGAGGAACCGATGAAGGATTCATCCTATCACTTGGAGCTTCAAGATCAAACTTCCAGTGCTTCATATATATATCAGGCATCAGGCCATCTATTATACATCTTCCGGTAGCATAGTTTCCATCAGGAATTGTGTAGTCCAGTCTTGTAGATCCAAGGGAGAAGGGAAGTTGCTAGAATTTCAGCTAGTAATCCAATGGAGGACCATTCCTTCACATTGTATACATTATTTCCATAATTTATGAGCTACATTTCACATCTTAGCAGCAGGATAGAGAGCCTCCTTCCTTTACAACACAATTTTCATGAGCAGTTATGTAGTAGTAGCTGCAACCTTCTTTGGACGATTGAAGAGCTAGATCTTGAGCTTCTAGCTTGAGGATCTTGTCAAGGGATCAAACCTTCAAGCTTAGATATGATCTTATAACATATTTCAGCCATCTATTTTTCAAATCTAGCTTTAGATCTACATAACCCAGCAGTCAAAGGATCAAATCTTAGGAGGGTGATTTTCCAAAGTTGTAGATCTGGAAAATCCTTTCTGGGTTATCTTGGGTATCCATCATAGAGCCTAGATCTAGAATCTTGGCATCATCAGAGCTCCCAATTTCCATAGATATGCATTTTCCTTTTCAGTATGCAGTCATATATCCATTATTTTCTGAAGGTAAAACGCAGTATTTTCTTCCAGCAGCTCTCCAGTTACGCAATGCCTATTGTGGCATGTTTTCTGGGTCATTCTAGGCCATCTCTTTGGCTAGATTACCTCATATTTTGTACACTATTGTAACCGAATCTTCTCATATATAATAAATTTCTCAGCTATTATGTATATATATGTGTTGATCATAAACTTACATGTACATTTTCTGTGTTACAAATATTGTGTTTTTGTATCAATGCATTATTCCATTTTGGGATATTACAGTGGTATCAAAGCATGATCTTTAGCTTATCTTGTGGACATTTTGAAAACATAAGAAAAGCAGATAGTAGAGATCTACTATGGAGGGATTAAATTTTTCCTCATCTTCCTTTAGATCTATGAAGGATCTCTCTAAGAATATCAATGAAGCAAGAAGAGAAAGGCAAAGAGAAACCTCAAGAACGTTTCAAGATGAAGAAGGTCCCAACACTTCTTTTCAGTAACAAAGAAGGTCAGAGAAGAAAAAAGCTTCACATTATTCCACTAGATCCACTTTCTTTGAGATAGAGGACTGGTCTGATGAAGGCTTGGGGCATGAGACCTTAACTGAATATCTGTCTGAATACAAGTCACAACCTAGAGCATTGAAGGAGAATCTCTCTCTCCAACAGTTTCTACAACTCAAAGAAGAGAGGAGATCCAAAAGCAGTAATAGAAGAAAAATGCATAGATTCTTCTTGCCTACATTTGGTGGATCTTCCACAAGAACCTTGAGGGCTTGGAGGGAAGAATTATTTACATTCTTTCTGAAATATCTTATATCAGAAAGAGAGGTTGTGGAACTTGCAGCGCTGCACCTAGAGGGTGAAGCAAGAAATTGGTGGTTCAGTCATGTATCACACATGGAAGTGTTTACTTATGCAAATTTTATGCAAATACTGAAGAAGAAATATGGCATGAAGAAACCAGAGATATCTCACATAATGACATCTTCCATTATCAAGGAGATAGTGCATGAAGATTCAAGAGAAGATGATCTCATTATCACTCAAGAGGAGGAGCCTCTACCACCACCAATTGTAGATGTGATTCATCAAGAGGAGGATCACTTGCATATTTGCAAGATGGTATTGAGTTCTTGACATTTGGAGCCCCATGCATGATTTTTGAGATGCATGAGGATTAGGAGACAGATACCAACGCTGGTAAAATTGTAAAAATGGAACCATCACTATTAGCAACAGTTGGAGAGATCATTGCACCAGGAGAGGAAACTCTTGTGATCTTGCAAGATGTTTCTAAGTATCAGTTGATCCAAGGTATGCATACAATTTCATCACATATTGTTTTAGTACCTCTTATTGAAACTTATGGGGAAATGCCATTAGGGCTATTGCATGGCCAAAGGTTGGAACATCATGCTGATTTGGAGCAGCATTATATCACTACACAGAGGACCCTTGATCTAATCAAGGAAGAGATGAAGAACCATCCTAGTTTATCATTGATGAACTACATTCAACCCTTTGAGTTGAAGTGTAGAATTTCTAAAGATGGGATGAGTATGATCCTATGTACAACGGCTGGGTATGAGTTCAGCATTATGCCTTGCTTTGAGACAACACATGTATCACCTTGCAGATCTACAACGTTGTTAATGAGCAGAAGTGAGAAGAAGAGGACCCATTGCTCATGGGAGAAATCATATGGCAGCTTCATTCAGGAAGCAATGGAGGAAAATATGATAGATGGTAGACATCTTGAGATGAGGAATATTTTCTCCTTTCTAGATGACACTTTCTCAATGAGCATCTCACAGCTCAAAGAGAAACCTCTACCTGCAGCAGATCCAGAACCTTATTGGTTTTGGAGGGCCATTGATGGGAAGAAGATCTCATTGGAGGTGCACTTCAACATATCATGGAGTGCAAAGTTCTTAAAAAATTTAAGGAGGTTGGTGTCCTACAATGGGAGGATACCAAGTATTTTCAGAATGAGATCCATCATCCACATTGGGATGAATGGTTCATAGTATGGAGTAAGGGGTTGCCAAACCACTTGCAGATCTATGATACAGGGCGGCAAGAAGCATAGCTGCATTGGTTGCTCTTGGGTGAGTATGGTTACCACTCAATGAGTCATATTTTCTCGATTCATGCCTTACACATCACTAGAAGAATGCAGAAGAAGAAGGAATGGTTACTTTGGTTGTTGACGAGAGATTTTGGACATCACATGTTATATCTTATGTCCTTGTATTTACTCTTGTTTGGGATATGTATCATTTCTTTACATGTATTTATGTTTGGGATGTATCTCATGTTCATGTATACACTTGGGTTTTGGAGAAATCATAACTCCCACATGATGTGGCATAAGGGAGCTTGTTTGTATTATGTTGATGAGACATCTCACATTTACATTCCTATATTGTTGCTCCATGACTTGCATCATGATAATTAAAGGAGGCAACAAGAATCCTTGTTGCTATGGTTACTATTGGGAGAGTATGGGATGAATTCTTCCCATACATTGCATGAAATTGTTGGAGGATGGCAACACGAGGCCTTACATCGTTGGATTATGTTGGGGAATTATGGTCATTGTACTTGGTATAATGATGATGTGATGGGGCATCAAGATGCCTTATTGAGGTGGCTTCTCTTGAGAGAATATGGCCACTACATTTGGTAAAATGATGATGTGGTATGGAAGCAAGACATTAGGGGAATTTTGAGGTCTGAAATGGGCCTCATAATCAAATTTTAGAGGGAAAAAAGAAAAAAATACTTTTTCAACTCGTATTTTCAACTTATCTCCCAAATATTTTACTCGAATTTCGAGCAGGAGTACTCGTTGGATGAAAAATTTAATTCCTCATCCAGGGAGTATCCATGTTGCATACTTTCGATGGACCCTGCTACACGAAAAATAAGAAATACATGAAAAACATGAGTGCAATCAAGTTTTTTAATGTATTTCTCATTTTTCATGTTGCAAGGTCCATAGAAAGTATGCAACATGGGTACTCCTTGGATGAGATATTAAATTTTGCATCCAACGAATACTCCCGCTCAAAATTTGGGAGATAAGTTGAAAATACGAGTTGAAAAAAATTATTTTATTATTTTATTATTTTTAATCTTTTTACCCTTTTACTTAAAAAAATTGTGAATCATCCCCCATGGTTGACATCATCACCTTGAATCCTATTGGTTCTTATAAATTTTATTTTGGTTGTACATTTTTCTTAGGAGGCCCATTTTAGACCTCAAAATTCCCCTAATGATTTTTGCGGTGGCTGCTTTTGAGAGAGCGTGGCTCTCTTCTTTGCTTTCGCGATGATCTAGCATGGCAGCAAAAGGATTTGTTGCGTTGGTTGTTATTGGGAGAATATGGTTTGGAATTGTTTATGTTTTCCCATATGTCTCTACTTCTTGTTTTTCACTATGATGATGTGATGTTTGATTCCTAAATGGACAACATGGCTAATGATGAGGGCATTGATAGATGTAATCTACTCTATGTATCATGGGTTGGAGAGATATTTCATAATATGGGACTTTCCACTTTGGGAATGAACCACTTCATCTTATGTATCTCATGTATATAGGAGAACTTTGGTCATCATATGGTTTCCACTTGGAGATTCATTGATGAGGAAGGGTATATAAATTTTCAGTTGGAGGCCATTCTAGACATTCTAGAGAGGCAACTGTGGAGCTGGACATGCATAACACATTGTGACATATGGGAAGGCCATCCACATTAGGATTCCATTTGGAGGGGGGATGTTTGCTGTAGCATCCACTTTTGCAGTTGCTCGAGGACAAGCAACATTTTTTCAGGGAGGACTATAATATTCCCAAATTTTCACATGATATTTGGAATATTAGTGTTCTTAATAAACCTACTTAATTAAGTAAATAAAGGGGTGGAGGGACCCATAATCATCAAAGATGAATAAAATCCACTTTTGATGTGTGTATGTGGATATTTCAGATCTAGATCTACATAATTGAGTAGTATAGAAATTACTTAATGTGAAAGGAGTGGATATCATGTCTCATTAATGAGATAGATCATGGAGGTTGATACAATCAACTAAGATCTTGGAAGGAATCAAATGTAAGATCATAGAGAATTTATGATGAGATTATGGAGGAAGTGGTGCATTAATGCACACATGATGGAGAGGGTGATCATTGCATTCACACATGATCGAGATCATGGAGAGACAAAATAGTCAACATGGAGACCTATTTCCACATGTACAGTGTAGTTATAAGGTGGGCCAAGGCATGAGAAGGTTCACAAACTATATAATGAATATTAAGGAAACATAGAAGGATGTCTGAGATTATTATTGATGTATGATCTGTTTAGATCTGGAACTATCATGTGACATTCCATGTGTTGTTATGTCATCCCTCACTAAGCTGGGATGTATAATGACAAGGAGCCTTATACTAAAAAGAAAATACTACAAAGAACTGCATGCACTGCCAAAGCCCCTTTTTCACCTATCAGAACCCTTGTAAAGGCTAAAAATCCACCTCTCTACCTTAAAAGCACTCATTTTAACATATCAGGCCTTACACCCCTTTCGCTTAAGCCCCAAACCCCCTTTCCACCATGAGACCAGGCCCCGTGATCGAGCATTAAGCCCATCGGCCATCGCACATCGCTCTTTCCAAGTTCCCACTTCCAAGTTTTCCGTTTCACCAATGGCCGATCCTCCAATAAGATCTGGACCATCCATTCCCCAAGATCCAATGGCCATCACATCGCTCCATCGCATCGGCGCATCGCATCGGGGTTCTCCCTTTCCCTTCCACATTCCCTTCTCAGCCGATGGTCCTCCACCGCCAATGGAATCCTAGCCGTTGATCTCTCCCAGATCTAATGGTCCTCGCTCATCACTGCCCTAACATTCCTTGTGCATTGAACTCCTTTTCTGCCGACGTGCAAAACCCCAATGCAATCTTGACCGTTGATCTGCTTCCGCAGATCCAACGGTCATCACTTCATCGCTCCATTACACATTGTGCATTGCTCTTCCCCGTTTCCACTCTATGTTTCACCGCCGATGTTCATTCTCCGCTGATATAATATGAGCCATTGATCTGGACCCCCCAGATCCAACGGTCAACGCTGTCTCGCTGTATTGCAGTCCTCCACCTCATTCATCCATTTTTCGTCCCCCGCGATATGATCTAGACCGTTGATCCTCTTGATCCAACGACTCCCATTGATACCCTCTTTTCAACTCTGCCAAATAGCTTTTAGATACCCGAAAAAAACTGATGATGTCATCCGTTGGGTCCCACCTTTCTTCCTTTCGCAAATCCTTTCTCCCTTTGTAGTTAATCTCCACCGTCTGATCAACCCAGATCTACGATACAGGTTCACTGTGGGGGCACCCGACAAAAATAGCCCGTACTCTCCAGTGCCCCCTCAATTGACTCCTTTGACTACGGAAGATTTTCACCCAACGGTCCATATTCATTATGGAGGCACCCATCCCACAGACCTGTCCGTACCTCCAAGTGCCCCCGCAATTGATCTCCACCGTTGATCTCCATCATGATCCAACAGTCCTCGCTCCTTTGAAAATTTCTCGATCGCCCATCCATTATTGCATTCCCCGCTCTGATCTAGACCGTTGATCTTCCTCATCCAACAGCCCACATCGCTCTCGCTTTTATAGCCTCGCAACTGATCATCCTGCTAATTGACAAAATTAATGACGTCATTTTTGGTCCCACCCAACCGCGCAATTTCATCCATCGCATTCTTCCTCTGCCGTTGATCTAGATTGCTATGATCAGACAGTCTGTGTTCCTTTTCACGTTCATTTCATCAAACAACCTGATCACGTTGTTTCCACACAAAATGGGTGGTTTTGTAAGGACATGCGTCGCCCACCTAATTGTATCGCATTCATTTCTCTCATTACCGCTTACCACCTTCCGCCCGTGCGAAAACCACTTCGATTTTCCGCAAAACTGCCTTTTGCATAAGCTTTGTGCCAAATCAAATTTAAACCTTGTTTCGCCATGGAAACGCTTCCGCTGCATTCCCTACCTCTGCACTACTCCTACGCCTTTACCCAAGCCATCTGAAGCAGTCAAACCCCTCACCGTAGGATTTATTTAATTTGTTTGTTGTCTGTGCAGGTTTTGATGACATTTTAATGTACACAAGCCATCTCATAGCCAATCATAGTGGCTCAAGGCTGAGGATGACGATCCTCCATGCCTAGGAAGCAGAGATAAAGATGCAGAAGGTCAATTTCATGTCCAAATCAATGGATTGTGACCACTGGCCACTTTACAGGAACCTCTAGCGCAGAAGGCCAACTCATCCATGACTAGCAGTACCGTAGTCTCCAGCACAGAAGGCCAACTCATCCATGACTAGCAATACCGTAGTCTCCAGCACAGAAGGCCAGTTCATCCCACGACTAACGGTATTGTCTTAGCCAGTAGCAGTAATGGATCTACCTCATCAAACATCAATGATAACTCATGAATGGGTCTGTGTGGCTTTTTACCTTATCTTCTGTTCATTTTGTCATTTTAGGTAAAATCCTTATTTCACTCCTGTAGTTTTTACTATTAGAGTGGTAAATTGTTTACATTTCAGTTAGAAACAACTTTAGGCCTGCATTGTAAGATGATGAGAAGTAGTTTACCTCATCATAATTTATGTTTTGATTTAGACCTGCAATAGCATACAAGCATGCGGGGAAGATATTTTCCCAAAATATCTTCTCAGGCATAGGAATCAGAGGTTATAAAAGCAGGAAGACAACACTAAGAAAAGGTTCCAGATTTTCCAAAGGACTCACTAGTTCGAGTGTTCTGTATGTATTTTGTATAAAATTTGATAGTAGATGTTTGAATATCCCGTAGGGACTCAGTAATAAGAAGCTTTGTTGGAATTTGGGATTCCACTCTAGATGATTCACAGTTTGTAACTCTTCTTCATGTTTTTTTTTAATACAAAGGTTCATTTCATATCTCTCCACATTTCTTGTATCTAATGTTCTGGAATGCGAGTGCTCCCATGTTTGAATATCAATTTATCATAGCAGATACTCATATTTAATCATCCATAGTGCTTTAAATATGGCTCAGGCATGATACTTTGTTTCATTTCCTATCTCTTTCGCCTTTCTTCCAATATTAACCACAATGGATTCTTATCTTTGAACGAGTCTAGATATATGGATTATTATCTTTGCATAGGCCTAGTATATATGGATTCTTATCCTTGAATAAGCCCGATTATAGTTGATATCTTACTCCATCTTCTGTCATAGTCATCGCTCATATATAACTTGATATCTGTGTGTTCATTTTAGAAGTCGGCTCCCTTTACAGCATTCTATCTTAAAACTGTCTGATGCATTTACTATTTGCATTTTGTACTCAGTTTCTGCAGTTTTCTTAGTTGTTGTGTTTCACTTTGGGGTCTTGGTTCCACCCTTATTAAAACAATTCATCCGAGTGATAGTTGCATGAGAGCTTAGCATTGTCAACTGCAATCAGTTGAGTCATATGCTCCTTGCATTTAAGATGTCCTATGCGCTAGTATTTATAAAACTCAAGGTTGTCTCTAGGAGCTACAACATCTTTCTGGCGCCGTTGCCGAGGAAAGAATTTGAAGAGCTAAATCCCTGGGCCTCAAAAAATATTAATCTACCCTTCAGTATAGGTGAGCAGGAAGGGTTGGGAGTTGTAGATCCCTCACCTTGGAAAATCCACTGTCATTCAAAGGATAAATCTATTTGTAGTCCTGGCTTCCCGAAATCCACACCTGAGGTCAGATACATCCCAGTTGAGAACACCTTCAGTGTCTGACCCAGAGAAGATTTTACACAAGAGAGGTTGGAGAGAAAGACAATCAACTTATACAGATATTCATAGATTTTCCCTAGAAGACTCTTCTTCCTCCTCTCAATTAGCTCAAGATCAAGGTCCTGATTCTACTGCAAGAACCCTTGATTATACTTCTGATAACCCCTCCCTTGAAAATGTTGAAGTAAAAGATGAGACTGAATTTGTAGATGCCACGAGCTTATTTCTGCATCCTACTCCTGAAGACGAAGAATTTAAAGAAGTTACAAAGGTTTTCGCTGCTCAAATTCCATCATTTCAATCAACCCCTCAAGATGTTGTTCAATATATCCCCATTGTCATACATACTTCTCTTCCACCACCTCCTATTACACATCACACTCTCCCGCCACCTCCACAACCTTCGATGGTTGTTCTTGGCTTCCTAATGAACAAATATGCCCCCCTGGCATTGCCTCAGATCCTGAATGACATGCCTCAAGATTACTTAAAGATCCTACCTTGTTTCAATGGAGAAAATGATACTGAAGCTCAGAAACACTTGGAAGAATTCTGCGCCTTCGTAGAAAATTTTAATGTTGAACATCTGGATGTGGTGTTGATATTGTTTATCTATTATCTAGATGGAGAGGCAAGAAAATGGTTCAAGACCTTGGGGGACCGCTCCATTAATAACTGGGAGGAGATGGAAAATGCCTTCATCAAGAAGTGGGGATAGAAGAAGGACCATGGATACTGCCTTACATAGTTCAATGCACTTAGAAAGATACATAATGAAGATGTGTTTGAATTCATCAAGAGGTTTAATAAATTATATTCAAGTCTCCCAGCCGAAATGAAGCCTCACCAGACCGCTGCTAAAGTGGTGTTTGTAGCAGCCTTTGAGTCAGAATTCGGATTCTCTTTAAGAGAAAGGAAGTCTGCTACTCTGGATGAAGCCTAGACTGATGCATTGGAAGTGGAAGCTAACTTTGCTTCAACTGGTAAATCAAAAGGGAGGTCAGACCATGCTATTAGTCACAGAGGGAGAGAAGAAGCATCTACCTCTAATCAAGATAGAGAGGTAGCGGATTACAAAATAGAGGACATGAGAAAAATGATCTAGAACCTTTCAAGCAAGCTGGTGAAGCTTGAGCTTGAGGCAAAGAACACATCCTCCAGGCCACCTCAAGCTGCTCCGAACAGGGGTTATAATCCCCAATACAGAAAGCCTCCTTTGCAAATATTACAAAGAGATCGGAAGGAGCAACAAGACCACATACAGCTCCCGTTGTATCTGGAAGGCCAGATGGATGGCCCTACCGAAGACATACCTGATGGGCAAGATGATCAATATCTTGCTTACTCAAATGGTGATGAAGTTGAGTCTTCTTTGCAAGAAAGTTAAGGAGTGGAGCTTTCCTTGCAAGAAGAAGAAGAAAAAACAAGCGTTGCTGAAGATCGAGAGATCAATAACTACTGTAAAAAAATTTTAGATTTCATGCAAGCACAGTTTCATAGAAAATATGATCTCAGGTCCTCTAGGAAGAGGACATGCACACAAGAACAAGAAGAAGAGATGCCTCAGAAGGAGACTGTCGCTCAGAAAATTGAAGATAAAGGTAAGAGATCTATAACTGAACCTTTACATTCTAATGACTCCTTTCCTTCCTCTTCTAAGTTGGCCTCTAATACAAATGAAAATGTTAAACCCATCCCAAAGGAATAAAAACCTCCAACCAACAGTAAAGAACCAAAGGAAAGTCTCGTAGAGAATCCTCCTCCTGTGTTTAGCCTTCAGAAAGAGCTAGGAAAAGTAAAAATCCTCGTCCCTTTGACTAAACTCCTGAAGCAACCAGCCTATCAGGCTCAAGTGTCATCATTCATACTTCCTCAAGAAGCTGCTCCAATCCCATACAGTTTAAAACTCCAAGAAGAAAGGCCCATGGTGGTGTTTGGTCCCCATGTTGAGGAATTATATTCTTCAACTCCCCCTTTCTATGTCTCCTTAGTAATTCATGACCTGTTATTGCATAACTATATGCTAGATTCTGGAGCGTCTCATAATCTCCTGCCCCTGTCAGTGATGGAAAAATTGGGGCTGCAGATCACTCACCCATATAAATATCTCTACTCTTTTGATTCTAAAAGAGTCAAATGTTTGGGAATGATCAAGGATTTGGTGGTAAATCTAGCCCAAATCCCAGTTAAGAGCGTGGTAATGGACATAGTAGTTTTGGATGCTGCTATCAAGATCATGGGGTATAAAAATCGGAGGATCTATAAAGCTGGACCTAACCTATGCGACCATCCCTTTGTTTGGAGGCCAATAAAGGAGATTATACCAGGAAACAAGGTTTGTGAAGATGGTCACTAAAGATGATAATTCAGTGAATTCACTGGTGTACAGCAAAGAGGGTGAGTTTTCTTGTCTATTGCTTGAAGAAAACCAAGATTATTTGTAGGAGCCATCTTTCTGTCAAGTAAAGATAGGGCAGTCTTCAAGTAATGAAGAAAGTGGGGTTTGGACCTTGCACTTTGATGGAGCCAACTCAAAGGAAGGGAATGGAGTTGGGATTCTCCTTAACTCCCCTACTAGACAACTGGTCCCATTATCTTTCAAATTGGAGTATGAAGCCACAAACAACGTGGCTGAATATGAAGCATTGCTCTTGAGTTTACAAACAACAAAGAATATGAATATTCAGAGCTTGAAGTTTTTGGGAGATTCAGAACTGGTGGTGAGACAAGTAAGAAATAAATGTCAAGCTAAGCACCCAAGATTGAGGGCATACAGAAATGAGGTATGGGACTTGGTAGAGAATTTTTTCTTAGCATTTAATATTCAATTCATGCCAAGAGACCAGAACAAAATGGCAGACTCTCTTGCAGTAGCTGCAAGTACTTTTCGACCACCTCAGAACCCCCTCCCGAGGTATGAAACAGAGGTTCACTACCATCTTTCCATCCCTGACAATGTCAAACACTAGCAAGTGTTTTAAGATGAAGAGTAAGTGAAAATATTCATGGAGACGGTTGGGGAATTCTCCAATATGGACATAGATGTTGGCGAGGAGGAGATTGTGGACCTTCCTCAGAATAAATGGCAAGATACCGTAGCTGGGCACAAGGTGTTGTAGCTCAAAGGGAATGTAATGCCTAGAGGACTGGTCCCTCCGGAGAGATTATTTGATAAGAATGATGTCCCAATACAGCCAAGTAAAGTTGTTGAAGAAAATCAAGTAGATCACCTGAACCTCGGCACTGAGGCTGATCCAAAGATTGTGAAATTGTCTAATAAGGTACCCAAAGATTACAAAGAGCAATATCAGAAGCTATTTCAGACATATAAAGATGTATTTTCCTGCTCCTATCAAGATTTGAAGACCTTTTATATTAGCATTATCCAGTACAAGATTCCATTAAAAGGAGATGCTAAGCCACACAAATAGAAATTGAGATAGATTAATCCTCTACTCCTCCCTTCCATAGAAAAGGAAATCAAGAAAATTTTGAAGGCTAAGATTATTGTGCCATTAAGATATTCTGAATGGGTGGCCAACTTGGTCCCAGTCCGAAAGAAGAACGGGGAAGTAATATTGTGTGTTGACTTTCGAAACTTGAACAGAGCATCTCTGAAAGAAAATTATCCACTGCCCAAGATGGACCATATATTGCAGAAGGTGGTAAGATCTTTATGAATTTCTATGATGGATGGATTTTCTGGGTATAATCAAGTAGCAGTGCTTCCGGAGGGTCAAAATAAAACATCATTCACCACTCCTTGGGGAACGTTTATGTATGCTCGAATGCTGTTTGGATTGATCAATGTGGGGGCTACATTTCAAAGGGACAAGGACATTTCTTTTGTGGGAGAACAACACAAATTTGTGGTGGTGTACCTAGATGATATCACAGTCTTCTCAAAGGATGATACTGGACATATAAAGCATTTGCACAAAAACTTTGACAAGTGCCATAGGTATGGATTGTCTTTAAACCCTCAAAAATCTCTGTTTGCTTTAGAAGAGGGTAAACTGTTGGGGCATATTGTAACAAAGGCAAGGGTGAAAATTGACCTGAAGAGGGTAGAAGTCATAAATGGTATATCCTTGCCTAGAAATAAGAAAGAGGTCCAAGTCTTTCTTGGACGTATCAACTTCTTGAGAAGATTCATACCTAACTATGCAGAGATAGTTCAGTACATAACTGAGATGTTGAAGAAGGATAATGAAGTAAAATGGACTATTGAGTCACGAGAATCTTTTAACATAATTAAAAATTCTTTCGCAGAAGCCCCAGTATTGGCGTGACCCAATTATGTGAAACCCTTCATGATCTTTTCATTTGCATCTCCCCACACTGTCGCAGCAGTATTATTGCAGAAGAACGAGGAGGGGCATGAGCAACCTATCACCTTCTTCAGCCAAGTGCTTCACGACGCTGAGCTAAAATATAACATCCTGGAGAAATAGGCTTATGCCTTGGTCAAATCCCTGAAGGATTTTCGGATTTATGTGTTGCGGTCAGCTATAACTGCATTCGTACCCACAATGGTTATAAAAGACATCTTGCTTTAGGGGGATAGTGAAGGAAAGAGGGGCAAATGGATAGCCAAGATACAGGAGTATGAGTTGCAGATACACCCCACTAAGCTAATAAAGGGACAGGGATTAGCCAAGATCATTTCAGAATCAAATTGTCAGGCTTTGGGGATATATTTATCTATGGTGGAAAATGAAGAGTCTGGGAGAGCAGATGAGCAGTGCAGGATAGAAACCGCTACACAAAAGACCCATATGAAGTACCTTCTCAGCACATGGTACAAAGAAATTGTTGAATACCTCTTAACTCTTAGATGCTCTCCAAGCCGCAACAAGACGAAGTATAGAACGGTGCGGCTAAAATCTCAGAAGTTCGTCGTAGCAAATGGACGTTTGTACTGGAGAGACCCATCGGACATACTACTTTTATGTCTCATGGAAAATGAAGTAGAAGAAGTGATGGCAGAATTCCACGAGGGCATCTATGGTGGCCATTACAATTGGAGGGCCACGACACACAAGATTATGAAAGCAGGCTTTTTCTGGCCCAAACTGTTCGGAGATGTTTATGCCCGGGTAAGGGCCTATGAAAAATGTCAGAAATTTGCTGAAAGACAGAGGCTCGCACCTCTACCTATCCCGATGCACATAGAAGAAACTTTCCAGCAATGGGGAATTGATTTCATCGACAAAATTCATCCTGCCTCAAGCAGGCAACACAAGTGGATACTAACAACCACCGATTACTTCACTAAATGGGTTGAGGCCATGCCAATAAGGAATGATACAGACACAGTGGTGATCAAGTTTCTGGAAGATAACATTATCTAAAGGTTTTTCTTCCCTGCTAAGATTGTCACAGACAATGCTCAGGAGTTTAAGTCTGTCAAATTTATCATTTTTTTCCAACAATATAATATTGTATTAGGACACTCTATTGCCTATTATCCACAAGGAAATGGATTGGCTGAATCCTCAAACAAAACTCTGGAAAGGGCATTGAAGAAGGCCATAAATGAAAACCAGAAGAACTGGGATTCACAGCTCAAGTTCACGCTGTGGGAAAACAGGATCACTAGTAAGAGGTCAAAAGGAAAATCCCCATATGAATTGGTATATGGTAGAGCAGTGATTTTCCCGATAAAATTGGCCTTACCTGTGGCTAGGTTCATGCAATATTGTCAAGAGGAACCAAATGACCTTACCAGAAGAGTAAATCAGTTAGTAGAGCTGGAAGATACTTGAAGTCGAGTAAATTAGAGGTTGACTGAGTACCAAGAGAAAATGAAAGACTTGTTCGATCAGCATGCTAAAGATAAAGAGATGCAGGTCGAAGATCTAGTGCTAAGATGGGACATAAGAAGGGCTGAGAAAGGAAAGCATGGAAATTTCGATCCTTTATGGTTCGGACCTTTCAAAATTGCAGAGGCCGGAGGAAACAATACTTTCAGACTGGAAAATTTGCAGGGTGATCTGCTCGAAGCCCCTATGAATAGGCAATTCTTAAAACCCTTTTTCTAGTATTGATTCAGGCCGAAAGGTCTACTGTATGATATTGTACATTATTCAGTTGCTTTTATTATGATGTTTGTTGTTTTTATTTGTCATGAAGAAGGAAGAGAAGGCAACAAGGGACTGTGTTGACAAGAAGAAGGCTAGCAGATGGTCTGCGAAGTTCTTGATGCGTTCGAGGACAAACGGGTCATCCCTAAGTGGAGCCAATGTTGTTATGTCATCCCTCACTGAGCTGGGATGTCTAATGACAAGGAGCCTTATACTGAAAAGAAAATACTACAAATAACTACATGGACTGTCAAAGCCCCTTTTTCACCTATCGAAACCCTTGTAAAGGCTAAAAATCCACCTCTCTACCTTAAAAGTGCTCATTTTAACATATCAGGCCTTAAGCCCCTTTCGCTTAAGCCCCAGCCCCCCTTTCTGCCATGAGACTGGGCCTCGTGATCGAGCGCTAAGCCCATCGGCCATTGCACATCACTCTTTCCAAGTTCCCGCTTCCAAGTTTTATATTTCGTCGATGGCCGATCCTTCGATAAGATTTGGACCATCCATTCCCCAAGATCTGATGGCGCATCGCTCCATCACAACGGCGCATCGCATCAGGGTTCGCCCTTTCCCTTCTGCCTTCCCTTCTCCGCTGATGGCCCTCCCCCGCCGATGGAATCCTAGCCGTTGATCTCTCCCAAATCCAACAGTCCTCGCTCATCACCGCCCTAACATTCCTTGTGCATTAAACTCCTTTTCTGCTGATGTGTGAAACCTTGACGCAATCCTGGCCGTTGATCTGCTTCCGTAGATCCAACGGTCATTGCTTCATCGCTCCATCGCACATCACGCATCGCTCTTCCCCGTTTCCACTCTATGTTTCACCGTCGATGTTCATTCTCCACGGATATAATCTAAGCCATTGATCTAGCTCCCCAAGATCTAACAATCAGTGTTATCTCGCTGTATCGCAGTCCTCCACCTCATTCATCCATTTTTCATCCCCTGCGATATGATCTGGACCTTTGATCCTCTTAATCCAATGGCTCCCATTGATCCCCTCTTTTCAACTCCGCTCAATAGCTTTTCGCTACCCGAAAAAACTGATGACATCATCTGCTGAGTCCCACCTTTCTTCCTCCCGCACATCCTTTCTCCCTTCACAGTTAATCTCCACCGTTCGATTGACGCAGATCTACGGCGCATGTTCACTGCGGGAGCACCCGACCAAAATAGCTCGTATTCCCTAGTGCCCCCGCAATTGACTCCTTTGACTATGAAAGATTTTCATCCAACAGTCCATATTCACTGTGGAGGCACCTATCCCACAGACTCATCCGTACATCCAAGTGCCCCTGTAATTGATCTCCACCATTGATCTCCATCATGATCCAATGGTCCTCGCTCCTTCACAAATTTCCCGATCACCCATCCATTATTGCATTCCCCGCTCTGATCTGGACCGTTGATCTTCCTCATCCAACATCCCACATCGCTCTCGCTTCTATAGCCCTGCAACTGATCATCCTGCTACCTGATAACATTACTGACATCATTTATGGTCCCACTCAACCACCCAAGTT
Source organism: Pinus albicaulis (assembly GCA_034641835.2). Lineage (NCBI taxonomy): Eukaryota > Viridiplantae > Streptophyta > Pinopsida > Pinales > Pinaceae > Pinus > Pinus albicaulis. Next base: position 574,536,742 of record CM076572.1, read on the forward strand.
CATCCATCGCATTCTTCCTCCGCCATTGATCCAGATTGCTATGATCAGACAGTCCGCGTTCCTTTTCGCGTTCATTTCATCAAACAACCTGATCGTGTTGTTTCCATGCGAAATGGGCAGTTTTTTAAGGACATGTGTCTCCCACCTAACCGTATCATGTTCATTTCTCTCATTACCGCTTACCGCCTTCCGCCTGCATGAAAACAACTCCGGTTTTCCGCAAAACCGTCTTTTGCATAAGATTTGGGCCAAATCAGATTTAAACCCTGTTTTCACCATGGAAACGCTTCCATTACATTCCCTACCTCCACACTACTCCTTCGCCTTTAACCAAACCATCTGAAGCAGTCAAACCCCTCATCGCAGGATTTCTTTAATTTGTTTGCTATTTGTGCAGGTTTTAATGGCCTTTTAATGTACACAGGCCATCTCATAGCCAATCACAGTGGCTCAAGGCCGAGGATGACAATCCTCCACACCTAGGAAGCAGATAAAAAGATGCAGAAGGTCAATTTCACGTCAAAATCAGTGGATCGTGACCACTGGCCACTCTACAGGAACCTCCAGTGCAAAAGGCCAACTCATCCATTACTAGCAGTACCGCAGTCTCCAGCACAGAAGGCCAGTTCATCCCATGACTAACGGTATTGTCTTAGCCAACAAAAGAAATGGCTCTGCCTCATCAAACATCAATGATAACTCATGAATGGGCCTGTGTGGCTTTTTACCTTATGTTCTATTCATTTTTTCATTTCGGGTGAAATCCTTATTTCACTCCTACAATTTTTACTTTTAGAGTAGTAATTTGTTTACATTTCAGTTAGAAACGGCTTTAGGCCTACGTTGTAAGATGATGAGAGGTAGTTTATCTCATCATCATTTCTGTTTTGATTTAGACCTGCAAAAACATACAAGCACATGGGGAATATATTTTCCCAAAATATCTTCTTAGGCATAGGAATTAGAGGTTATAAAAGTAGGAAGACAACACTAACAAAGGGTTCCATATTTTCCAAAGGACTCACTAGTTCGAGTGTTCTATATGTATTTTTTATGGACTTTGATATTAGATGTTTGAATATCCCATAGGGACTCAGTAATAAGAAGCTTTGCTGGAATTGGGGATTCCACTCTGGATGATTCACAGTTTGTAACTCTTCTTCATGTTTTTTTTTAATACAAAGGTTCATTTCGTATCTCTCCACATTTCTTGTATCTAATGTTCTAAAATGCGAGTGATCCCATGTTTGAATATGAATTTATCATAGCAGATACTCGTATTTACTCATCCATAGTGCTTTAAATATGGCTCAGGCATGATACTTTGTTTCATTTCCTATCTCTTCCACCTTTCTTCCAATATTAACTACAATGGATTCTTATCTTTGAAAGAGTCTATATATATGGATTCTTATCTTTGCATAAGCCCAATATATATGGATTCTTATCCTTGAATAAGCTCGGTTATAGTTGATATATTACTCCATCTTCTGTCATAGTCATCGCTCATATATAACTTGATATCTGTGTGTTCATTTTGGAAGTCAGCCCCCTTTACAACATTATGTCTTAAAGTTGTCTGATGCATTTACTATTTGTAGTTTGTACTCAGTTTCTGTAGTTTTCTGAGTTGTTGTGTTTCACTTTGGGGTCTTGGTTCCACCCTTATTAAAACCATTCATCTGAGTGGTAGTTGCATGAGAGCCTAACATTGTCAACTGCAATCAGTTGAGTCATATGCTCCTTGCATTTAAGATGTCCTAGGCATTGGTCTTTATACAACTCAAGGCTATCTCTAGGAGCTACAACACCATGCTTTCTTTGGATTTTTAGCGAAGATTGCAAGTGTTGTTTAGCACTAGGTGTTCCTGGGCAGAAATCCCACCTCTTTCATTGAGTAACTCTTGAAAGAGTCTTGTACTTCATTCATCATCAGGCATTGGTGTCATATTTTTCCTACTTTCTACAGAACATCCATATTCATAAATTGCACATTTCTGAAGATCAGTTTGAGAGGAGGAGGTTGTCCTTCAATATTTCAGTTGAGGAACCGATGAAGGATTCATCCTATCACCTTGAGCTTCAAGATTAGCCTTCCAGTGCTTCATATCTATATCATGCATTAGGCCATCTATTATACATCTCCCAACAGCAACATTTCCATCAGGAATTGTACAGTCCAGTCTTGTAGATCCAAGGGAGAAGGGAAGTTGCTAGCATTTCAGCTAGTAATCTAGTGGAGGAAAATTCCTTCACATTGTATACATTATTTCCATCATTTCTGAGCTACATTGAACATCTTAGCAGCAAGCTAGAGAGCCTCCTTCCTCTACAATGCAATTTTCATGATAATTTGTGTATTAGCAACTGCAACCTTATTTGGAGGATTGAGGAGCTAGATCTTGAGCTTCTAGCTTGAGGATCTAGTGAAGGGACCAACCCATCAAGGTTAGATATTATATTATAACATATTTATTCCATCTATTTTCCAGATCTAGCTTTAGATCTGCATAACCCAGTAGTCAAAGTATCAAACCCTAGAAGGGTGATTTTCCAAAGTTGTAGATATGGAAAATCCTTTTTGGGTTATCTTTGGTATCCATCATAGAGCCCAGATCTAGAATGTTGAGATTCAACAAGATGATGAGCCTAGTGAAAATTAAGAACCTTCACTAGGTGGGGCTTGCAAGCTATTTTTAGGTGTATGTCTATTTTTATAATGGTGAGAATATTCTAAAATTAGTAGGATGCTGATTCTAGATGGTTGAGAAAATTCTATCTTTAGATGAGTTTCTATTTTTAGAAGATGGGTGAAGTCTATTTATAGATCACAAATATAAAAATAGAATGCATGTCGATTATTATTTGCCCTTAATAATAATCAGACAATAAATAGTAACTTACTCTCTTGGAGCACTTGATTTCAGTGAACAGATGTGGCACATCAGTGGGCTGAAGGAATTACGCAATTCCTAGGGTGGTTGGTGACTCATGCATGGAGGACTTTGTTATAACTGATTGTGGCAAGTTGTAACAGAGTTGGAAGAGTAGTTATGGGAGTTTTTATTCAGTTTAACTCAGTTAAGTGAGTTAAACTCAGTTGTGCTAGTTGTAACTAAAGATACACTAGTGAAATATGAGTGAATTAATTAGTTAATTAATTCACAAGTAGTGTCTTACTTGCAACTGAAGAAATACATTAGTTAACTACTTACATGTCAGATCCAATGGAGACCCAGTGGAGAGATAGGTGAAAGGGTTTGTTGTTTTAGTCATCAATATTTTTTTCCTTGTTGATGACTAAATGATTATCCCAAGATTTCTAGAAACAAAGTTCATAGAAATTGTGAGTTCTAGAAATCTCACTACCTTCATTATCCTTAAGATAAATTTTCATTATTTCATCATTTTATCTTGTCAAAATTTTCCTACCAGCCTCAAAAAACCCATTAGGATCCTATGTCACTCATCTTGTGTATATGCTATCATCTTTGCCCCAAATCCCCTATTTTTTTTTTCCTAAAAAGCCCTCCACTGCTACTTAAGCCCACAAATCAAACAACTTTGTTATGTCTCCCAAAATACTCTTAAAACACTGATAGTCTCAAACTATCTCTGTAGACTCTTTAGATAAATCAAGTACATTGGATTTTGGATCTTCAATACATTAGTTCATCATGAACTCTATCTTACACTTGATGATTCCAAATCCTAGCTTTCAGGCCAAAAGCCAAGTCCCATAAAGCCTCCACTAGGTCACCTAGGGTTTCATGAGTCATAGGGTGGATTTGGTATCCTGCAAATCTCTGTTTTATATCTACAAGGAGACTGCATTCAAAGAAGAAAATGACAAGTCATTTTGTCCTAAATTCATCAATGAGATCATTCAAGGAAGGTTTTTGGCCTAAAGCATGAACCTTGCAAGGAGATAGCTGCCCTTTTCTCACATTCATACAAAGAAGATCAAAAATCCATCAGATTAGCAATGAGGTAAGGTAAAAGAGAAAATTATCATAAGAAGACCATTCATAGCAAGAAGAAAGCAATAAGCATATGTTTGATGGGAATCAAGGTTTGTAACAGTTTTGACCAAACAAGTAATCAGTTCTAAGGTCACAAAGGCAAAGCCCACCTCAACTCCTTCAAATTCTCAATGAAGAATTTTTAGGAATGATTAATGAGTTTTGTGAAGTTTTTGAGAACTTAGAAGACAACACTATTTACTCTTTGCTAAGCAGCCCTAAAACCTAGGAGTTTGGGAAAGTTGACAAAATGGTCAAAAAAGTGATAGCAAAACCTCCTTCCTAATAGTAGAGGGTTTCAAAGGTTTCGAGTTTCCCTCTAGGTTTTGGCAAAGAGGCATTGAATCTACATCATCAAGGGCTGAAGGAGTAAATAATATTGGTACAAAAAGCATGAGGTTTCCAAAAGTAAGATAAGAGGTCTCAAAAGGATCAAAGGAGACAGATAAGGGCACTATATACCACTTCACCAAAGGGCAAGGAATATCAGTGCAAAGGCCAGAAATTTCAATGGCATAGCCAGAAGTATTAATAAAGGGATCAAAGGAGGCATACATAAACACCAATACTCCACCACACCAAAGGAAGAAATAGGATGAAGAGTATCAACAAAAGAAATAAAATATCAGTTCAAGAGTCTGATTTCTCAAAGCAACAGTCAGTGGCATGTTCAAATTGTCAAAAGAGGCAAGCATGAGTTAAAATTACCCTAGGAAGTGATTATGGTAAGCATAATTTCATCACTAATAAAAAGAGTTGCCCAACTTCAAAGGAAACAATGGTCAAAGAGCAGAGATTGTGTAGGCACCTACAAGATCGGAGTGGCCAGCAAAGAAACACAAAAATACTTCAAAAATCTCACCTCCCTCACTAGACATACATCATTATCAAAGTGGCCTAGGAAACAAATGTACCCCTAGTTTACAGCAAAAAAGTGAAAACTCCCAACAGCCTCCTTATCAAATCACTATTCTGCAAAATATGGATGAACATGAATGACACTTTACAAGACTGTCAAAAGTGTTTTCCTACAGGAAAATTGATAAGGTCAAGGCAAGACTATTTCAAATAAAGGTGGCACATCTCAAAAGACCAAGCTTCTATTTATACTTGCTGCTAGGGTTTTTCTCCCACCAAGAGGTTTTTCCTCATTACTTAAAGAGAAAAACATGACAAAAAATCAGTCAAAGGAAGAAATGACAAATATGACAATTTTTTTGTGTATAGGTGTTAAAAGTCATGAAACAGATTCATTTTCCAAATATAGGTGAGAGGAATAGTTTTAGCTTCTTCGGGAAGTTTATCAATCTGAAAACAACCTTAAAAGGGCTTCCAGAAATGAAAAAATCAATTTTTTCATCAAACTACCCCCCCTACAGGACCAAAGGCCAAAAGGGCACAGTGAGAAAAAGCTAAGGGAAATGAAAATTTAGAAAAAAAGGTTTGGGCTCACAAATTTATTTTTTTAAAAAGCTATAAAGCCTCATTTACCTCTTCCCCGCCTCATTTGCCCCTGTAGAGAAGAAGAGAGTCATTGAAAGCAATTTTTGATGGTTTTTGAGCAACTTTTAAGAAAAGTTGCAGGCGCTACGCATTGAGGCCAATGCTACGCACTTGGCCCTCAGTGCTACACATAGGCAAGGTGGCCGCAGTGTTATTTAACACTACGCTGCGCACCTAGAGGCCAACGCTACGCACCTGGGCAAGCGGTACGCATAGGCACATGAAGAAGCCCGACTGCCCACCTCCGCCCGACGCTGCACTCTGACAAGTCCGATAGGCCTTTCCTATCCTGAATTGACCCGACACTACACTCTGACAGGCCAGCCCGACCCAACCTGAACGTGCAATCGGGCAGGCACTACGCACAAATAAATTTTGTTTCGAATTGCTCAAAAAGGGTCAAAAAATTCAATTTTTTACCTTCAAAGCTCTTGCAAAAGTCAAAACAAGGTTGGTGGTTTCCTCCCTTACCTTCCAAACAGTCATTTTCATAAGCAAATAAAATTTTTAGAGGCTTGCTGTCACCAAACCCTAAGTTGCATAAAAATCATTTTTTTGACCTCTTGGGTTAGGGTTTACAAAGAGAAGGGTTGTTACATATGCAAAGACACTCAGTGACAAAAAACCAACCTCTATAAACTAAACACACTCCTTGACTTATTTCATTTGACCCTCATTTGCAAAATTTTCCCTTACATCACTCATTGTCATCCTTTGACCTAAAGGCTCTCAAGCAAAGTTTAAAAATCCTTTTGTGCTAACACCATTCACCATTTCTGAAGAAGAGATTAATGCCAGTAGTGATGAAGGCCTAAGGCCTACCAAACCTAAACATAGGGGAGGAATGGATAATAGGTTTGAGCCCTTAGACACCATTCAAATTACTTCCTCTCCCATGATCCTTTCATGTTTTCAGGATGTTGGGTGTTATCAGTTTTGTGAGAAGGTCAAGCAAGTCCAAACCAACTCAGACTTGACTAGATTGTTCATCCTTGGCTTACAAAATCACCAAGTTAACCTAGAAGGAGTGGGGTTTGAACTCTCATATGAATCCATTTCTGAAGCCACAGGTATACCAGACATTGGTGAGATATGGTTTAAACAGAAGAATTTGGATTTGAGATACTATGAGCCCTACCTCAAGCCTAGATGTGAACAAGGCTGCAAGGCTGTTTTCCCATTTTCCCACCTGCTAGAGAGGTATGTTGTACTAATGAAGCAGATTATTAGATATTTCACTAGTGAGGATAGGTACTCTAGGGTTTATTCATACCACATAAGGCTTCTGATGCACTTCACCAAAGTAAAATTGCTAAACCTACCCTACTATCTATTCTAGAGCATTGAAAAAATGACCTTAGTTCTCAATAAGAGAAGTTATGCTCACCAAATGCAGAGCCTTTTTCACCACTCCTTGATCAAAATGATTGTATTACACCAGATGGAGCAGCAAGGGATCCCTTGGGGGGTTTTTATTTCACATGATGTGTTTTCCAATCCCCAAGCCTTCATTCAGCAGAATTTACCTTCCACTTCACACCCACCTACCTCCATCCCTCCATCATCTCTGTATATTCCTTCTCCAAAAGGAAATTCACCTCTTATCTCTTCTCCTAATGCATCAAGTGAAGGAGCTGACAATAGCTATAATGAGGATAAAAAAGATGACAATGATGAGGAAGAGGACAGTGACATAGAAACAAAGGTAGATAAAGAAAACAATAAAGAGGACAACAGCAATAAAGAGAAAGAATATGATGAGGAAAGTGAAGAAGGCAATGCGGAAGAAACAGAGCCTAATAATGATGAACAAGATGATGATGACATGGAGGAGGAAGATCAAAATGGCAGTCAAAAAGAGGAAGACAATGAACCCAATGACAGTGGAAAAGGTGTTGAAATGAATGAAGAAAATGAGAATGAAGATACAAGGGGAAAGGGTGAATAAATTGAAGACTAAGAGCAAACAAAAGATGAGGTTGAAACATAGTTTGAAGATGAAGACATTGACCAAGACAGGGGTGCAAGTGAGATAGTCAGTGATGAGCAAGAAAATAGTCATAAAATTCATTAAAATTGTCATGACACAAATCATCCTCTGAAAGACCAAGAAATCCAAAGTGATAGTGCAGAAAGTGACAGAGAAAAGGACCTCAGTGAAGGACAGAGTCAAAACAAGGAAAATGCGGAGGGTAGTAATCAGTTTGAGAGCCAAGAAAATAGTGAAGAAGACAATGAATAAGGAAATGATGATGATGAGGTTAAAGGTCAAGAAATCAATAACCCAATAGAGCATCAAGTGACTCATGAAATCCATGACAAAGATAAGAAGGCTTGTGACACCCCCAAAGGTAAGAGCACCATCATAAATCCTCTCACATGCACCTACCACAGAGGTAAAAGAGATGTGTTTGCTGCCTCAAAAAGGAAAAGGGCCATCTCTACTCTAGTTTTCAAGCCCAAAGACAAAGGCAAGGAAAATATCGACAAAGGTGAGTAGCAGGTGAAGGTAAGGAGAAGCAAAAGGATCAAGAAGACTTCTCAAGGCCCTCAATTCATTGATCTAGACAGTGACAATGAGGACCAAGAGATGAACACTAGATTGATTCTCTTGGAAAAAGATGCATAGCTTCAGGAGTGGTAAAGGGACTTTGATATGGCACAAAGGGTCATCCACTATTGCAAAGGGGAACATAATCATTTCAAAGAGGTGAAGAGGGGCCTTGCCATACAAAAGAAAATGGCCAAGCATTATGCAAGGAAAAGCATGCTTGCTTGTCCCAAGCTAAAGAAGGCCCTCATTGAGATAGAAGACCTAAAAAGAGCCAAAGTGCATGAAAGCCTTGGAGTCTTGGCTGAGGCTTCTCAACAGGTGTCCAAGACCTCTTGAGGGACCTCTCCACAAATTTTGAGGCAATTTGGACAACTTTTTGTTTTTTCCAAATTTTGACCCCTCTATGCACAACACCCTAGGCGATACGCACAAAATTGGTGCATCCTCAACTCTCAAATTTTACATTTTTAGATTTTTCACATCACCAATATTCTTCTCACCAATTTTCAGATCATTTGGAGCATTTTTACCCCCTCAAAAGGTCAAAAAACATCAAACATTTGTCCTTTTTGCCCCATTTTCAGAGCAGGCATTGCGCACAGAGCACTGTTGGGAGATTTGAATTTTTTACAGGTAAATGGAATCCAATCAACACAACTCAAGCACTTCTAGAAAGTAGACTCATCAGGCTTTGTAAAGAGCTATCACAGATCCAAATCCAGTGTTGGAAAGGGGTCCAAAACTCAGGTGCAAGAGACCATATTTTCTACTGAAGTGGCGCTGCACACACAGGTTGCCTAGTGTGTTTTGGACCAAAAGTCAACAAAACACACTCATTTATGGAAAATAGATGTTTTTGAGTTTTTTAAGGCAAATTAAGCTAGAATTAGGTGCAAATAGTTATTTTAGCATTTATTTCTTGGGATATTATGTGCCTTGGGCCTTGCATGGTCTCTTGGCCATAAATGTTATTTATGACTCTATTTGACATTTTCCTACCACATTTAGGGTTTTAGTCCTCATTTTCTCCATAAATAGAGCATGAGGACCCTATGTATTTTGTTGGCATTTGATGAGCTTGAAGAGCAATATACATGGTTTTATGAGTTTGGAGAAGAAATTGGTCTTGTGAGTTGGATGAATGGCTTGTTTAGCTTGATGATGGATAATTTTGGTTGCAGGATTCCATAGCTTGGTGAATGGTGATATTTTCTTACTTGTTAATTTTTTCTTGTTCTCATTTTGTTTCATTCTTATTGGCTTCTTTAAGAAAAAAAATTATAGGTTGAGACATGCTCTTGGAAGCACCTCAAACCTCCTGTTTGTTATAGCTTTGATGTTTTCCTCTTTTGGCCATCTTAAGGAATTCTTAATTGCTCCTTAGGTCCCCCAAAAAAATTTTTTAGTTTCATGAATGGTTAGTATGCTAGCTTACAAGTACGATTCATGGTATGCCCTGCTTATTTGAAGTTTTCAAAACCCTATCTTGAAGCCTTTCTATGGAACATTGATTGATTAGGTTAAGTCAAAGAGGTCTTGTTCGATCTTGCCCTTTTTCCATGCTTGTCAACTTGTTTCAAAGTTCCCAACAGCTTGAAATATTATGTTTAGGAGTTCACTCTTCATAAATTAAGTTATTTGTTTAAATCTTGTATGTTTTCCCAAAATCCGAAGGTGAATTTCTAAAGTTAGGAGTTCTAATGCTTCTATGTTTCACTGGAATTTTCATCTTATATGTTTATCAGTTTGAGTATTGTTCATAGAGATTAATGGTTTGCCCTACCTCATGAGTTATTGCTTCAAACTATATATGTGTAAGACCTCTTAGTCTTTTCCCAAACTTAATGTTCATTACAACTCACATCACCTTAAGGATCTATTAACCTTGCTAAATTGGCCCTGCAGTACACTCTATTTCATCATTTAGACACTCTTGACTTCATTTGACTCCAAAGCCCAATGGCTTTGACATCCTCTCACTCTTATTACATTTGACCATCTTACCCATCCAAAACAATCACAAACCCTACACCTAATAACTAGCCTAAAATCTAAACCCTAGAGCAAAAATAACACATCCTTTGCACCCAATAAAGAGATCCCTCTCTGAGTCCAGGAAGGCTAGGTCCTCGAACTCCAAAGCTTGGTTCCATGTTACCCTGTCATTTGGTATACCAATCTTCCAAATAACGGGACACTAACATTCTAGCGATCACAGTGGAATGTTCTGAGTATATAGTTTCCTGACAAACTCCTATAGACTCATTTAAACCTTCAGTTAAGCTTAGAGAACCGACTCATAGTATCTAGTGGTTTATTTGCTACCTCATCACCTCACTAACACAATGATGATCATAAAATAAACTCTGAATCTGTGACAAACTAAGTAACCCTTAGGACTTTAGATACCTTTATCAAATCATTGAGAACTTACACTATCAGCCAAAAAGTAGACTCTATTTGTTTCACCATCCTAGAAAAATGATGACTCAACTATAGGTCACTCACACAAACTATAGGAAACTCAAAAATCCCCAAAACATCCTTAGATTGGTTTTTATTACTTATTGGTGGTGGACCATCATATATTTTACCTTAAAAAAAAGTTAAAAATTTCCACCTGGCGACTCCACTAGCCTCCAGTAGGCCTATTACGTCATTAGCACTCATTAACTTCCTAGATTTGTTTCAAACCAACCCTAAGAAGTTTTTAAGCCCTTATATATTGTAAAAATTTACTCAGCATTAGGAGAGGACAACCTTAAGAAAACAGTCCTAAAGCTTTCAGCCTCTCTGAATTTTGAAATTTGAAATTTGGCTTCACATAGGATCAGTATCTGATCTCATCCGGACCCAAACCCTCCCAACATAGTTGATGACCCAGAGAATATTTTGTGGAAAACTTCTAGATCTGGAAACTTAGCCACTATTAGGACCATCCATAAATCAAGCTCTGTACCTGAAGATCTCACATCTTTGCAAGATCCCTAGTTTGACTTGCACCATACAAGGAACCTCTTCAGAAACAGGTCTCAAACTGATATTGACCAAACTGACCTTGAACCCTTAGATTTGTAGCAAGGTTATAGCAGAGAAGCCTTTCCTTCCACACCACCTGATTTTCAGCTTCTCCATCACTTCAACTCTTTCCATACCAAATCTACTCAAAGCCAGTTTTTTGGTCCAAGTTCTTCCACCACACCCATCCATACCACCACTGTGAAAACCACTCCACTTCATCCCACACCCCCTCTCACAAATCCACCTCTTGTAAATCCTCCACTAGCTCCCATCATGGCAACTTGGTATGCACCCTTAGTTTTACCTCAGCCTCCATTTCCTTTGCCAAATGACTATCAGTCCAAGATTCCTCATTTCACAGGAGCTGAATCCACCACTGCACAACAACATGTAGATAGGATCAATGATGCTTTTGATTATATGGAAATAGAGGAAGAAACTATTCAAATGAGGATTTTTTCACAAAGCCTAGGAGGAGAGGCCAAAAAGTGGTTCAAAGCATTAACTCCTAATTTGATAAACGATTTACCTTCTCTTTACCAAACTTGTATAAGCAAGTGGGAAATCAAGAAAAACTGCCTCCAAATCCTATCTGAATATAACAATCTTAAAAGGCATGTAGGGGAAAGTGTGCAAGACTATTTCACCAGGTTTAACAGTGTGTACAATTCCCTCCCACCTCACATGAAACCTCCACAAGGTCTAGCACTAGTGAAATTCCCTGAAGTTTTTGACCCAGACATGAATTTCCAACTAAGAGAAAGAGACTCTGAAACCCTAGAAGAAATGAAAATAGAAGCTATTAGTGCATAGGTTAATTTGATTAAAAAGAGAGCTAGTTTGAAATCAGAAAAGGAGGGTAACCTACAAAGATGAAGCCATGCCCTCAACCTCTTCTTCTAATACCAAAATAGACAGCTTAATGATAACTGTAGAAAGAATAATAGAAAAGATAAATTTGAAAGAAAGGACCCCTCCTAGGGAAAACCAAGCTAATACCCAAAACAGAAATAGACCTCAGAACTTCAGAAGAGACACTCCTCAAAACAAACCAAGGGAAAATGATCAACAAATCAAACCTCCCTTTCAACAAAATTGTGTAGATGAAGATGAAGGAGAAACTATAGAACCTGAAGAAAGCCATATAAATCTAATAGGTTCTGATAATGAAGAGGATGTTTTTCTACTGAAGAAGAACAAATTTTCTTCTCTTCAGATCAAAATGACACAAACTATGAAGAATCTGAAGACTACCGCTTGGGGTTTGAAAATGCCATCATGGAAATCCATAAGCAGTATGACCTTAGGAGCAAAAAATACCTAGATTCAACCAAGAAAGACCAAATAGAGGTTGTTTTCTGGAAAGGACCTGAAAATACCCCTAAGAAACCAGCAGAGAATGACAACACCATGGCTAAGAAAGATGAAACAAACAAAGGAAAAGTCAGCCAGCCCAACAAAGACCTTCATTGTCTTAGTACCTCCACCAGTCACCCTGAGAAAACCATTTTGGATAAAGCTCCAACTAAGGATCAACAGATTAAAAATTTGGAAAATTTTATGGCTAATAAAGCTGAGGTAAACATATCCAAAACACTAGTGCCTTTCAGTTTTGAGGGAGATATTGCCAAAATCAAGATAAATATGCCCTCGCTGAACTGGTTACTCAACTGATGTATAGATCTCAGGTTTTAAAAATACTAAACATAGGAAATGATGTTGACACTTTGCACATAGTTAATGACACACCTGAGTTATTGTTTTGACCCAAAATAGAAGGAAAATATCAAGAAGGAGCCATTCCCCTGTTCTATGTCAGTTTGAATATACATGACAAAATATTACATAATGCCATGCTTGATTTTGGTGCCTCTCACAATCTCATGCCCAAAGTTGTGATGGAGAGGTTAGGCCTGGAAATAACTAAACCTTACAAAGACCTGTACTCTTTCAATTCAAGTAGGGTCAAATGTTTGGGCCTGATCAAAGACCTTTGTGTCAACCTGGCACAAGTCCCAACTAGGAATCTAGTCATGGACATAGTAGTGGAAGATATTCCTCCCAAGTATGGCATGCTTATGTCCAGATCTTGGGGAGCCAAGCTTCAATTGAACCTTCAGCTAGATATGTCCTATGCTACCATCCCTATTTTAAATCAGACTAGGAGATTATACCGAGAGTCACATATGAAGTATATGGTTAGCAGTCAGGACAGGCCAGATAATACTCCTCTTTATTCTATTCACTCGGATCTGGATTCTTTTATATTGTATAATGAGGAAGACACTAATAAATAGGTTTGTGATCCGGATTTATGCAGGAACGCAAAAGAATAAACATATAACCATAAATACAGAGATGCAGCGGAAATAACACTTCATTTCATTAATATCAAAGAACTGAAATTTGCTTACAGACAGAATGGAAATAAAACTAGCTAGGGCGCTGGTAGCTATCTCTGAGAAGAGATGTGGCAGCTACAGGCCTCTGAACTGAGTTAAAATGAGGCTTGAGGGCGTATTTATTATTGAGAAACAATGGATAACCCTAAACATCCAAAAACCTAACCTTAGGAGATGAAGCGCCAAAACTATGGGCCCCGTTTGGGTAAATTGGTGTTTCAACTTCCCAGGGACGTAACTTTGGCATACTATCTCCGTTTGACGCGCATGATACATCATTAGAAAGCTCTATCCGAGGACTACAAATTTCACCAAAAACATCATTTTGGAATGGTGCTGAAGGCGCGATGCCCAAAAAACATCGTTTAGGGCCTCAAAACGGCTCCGGAAGTTCAGGACCCAAAAAACTGCTAAAAATAGTAAGTTATGCCGAAACTGAAAAAATGAAAGAGAAAATGGTGGGGGCCCAAGTGGAATAGGCGAGTGGCCACCAATATCCACCTGGATCATTCCTCCCCCCTTAGGAAGCAATGCTCCCCATTGTGTTAAGTTCCTCCATGAGATGAGGAAATTTCTGCTGAACTTGGTCCCTGGTGAACCACTTTCCTTGGTGCAGGAGTTGGCCAGCTTTGACAACCCGATATAGTTGGATCTTATGTTGGCGAGTGTTCTTGATTTGCATGTCCATGATACAATCTGTGGTGGCCTGTTCCATGCAGTCTGGATTTAACTCTGTTGGTGTGAGTTGTTCTGCAATGTCCGAGGTGTCGAGTAGAGGTGGGAAGTAAGGACGAAGGCGATCCACATTGAAGACTGGGTGCAGACCAAGGAATGGTGGAATACTGAGCTCGAAGGCATTGTTCCCTACAGCCTTGGTGATGGTGTACGGCCCATATCGGAGCGGGCGAAGCTTGCGGTGGGGTCCAGTGAGGCGCTCCTTCTACAAATGTAGCCATACTTTGTCGCCCACCTGGAAGTTGTGTGGCACCCGGTGTTGATCATGGCGTTGCTTGTACTTCGCATTGGCTCTGTCCAATATATCATGAACCTGTTGGCGGATGTGTTGAATGCGCTCGATGAAGCTACTTGCTTTGTCCACTTCAGACTGGACATGAGCTGAATCGGCCTGAGCAGCTGCAAACGGCATGGCTATGTCAATGGGACATAGTGGTTGGAATCCCAAGCCCACCTGAAAGGGGCTATGGCCAATTGAACTGTGGAGAGCCCGGTTATAACTGTGTTGTACATAGGAGAGGCTCTCGTCCCATGTGCGTGGATGCTTTGAGTTGTACATGCGCAGAATGTGTACAATCATTCTGTTGACGACCTCTGTCTGGCCATCTGTTTGGGGATGGAAAGCTGTGGACTTGGTGAGTTTTGTGTCCAACATTGACCAGAGGCTGGACCAAAATGTGCTGAGGAACCTGCTATCTCGATCTGATATGATAGACTGTGGGATCCCAAAGTGCACCCACACTCGTTCAAAGAATAGTTTAGCAGTGGCTTCTGCTGTGATATTCTTCTTACAGGCCGCCATGATGGCCATCTTCGAGAATCTGTCAACGACCACGAAAACACAGTCATTTCCATTCTTAGTAGAAGGTAGGCCCGACATGTAATCCATGGAGATGGATTCCCAAGGTCGACTAGGGGTAGGTAGTGGAGTATATAGGCCTTGCTTCTTGATGGTCGATTTGGCAATGGCACAAGCAGTGCAGGATCTGATGTGCTTCTCGACATCCTTTCGAAGTTTCGGCCAATAGAAATACTTCTGTAGTATTGCTACTGTTTTCTCGACCCCGAAATGCCCAGCGACTCGACTGTAGTGTGCTTCCCATATCATCTTGGCACGCTCGCTTGAAGGAACACAAAGGTGTCCCGGGTGACATAAAAGTGCATCTTGGAGGTGAAAATTTGGAACTTGCGTGCCCCCCAAGAGTGCCTTGTAAGTGTGGCCGAATTCTGGGTCACTCTCATAGAGAAGCGGCCAATCAGAAGTCTCGTGCCCACAAGAGTTGAGCACGGTGGTGAGCTCCACGATCGGTGGTCGGCTGAGGCAGTCTGCAACATTATTGGTGCTACCCTTCTTGTACTTGATGTTCAAATGAAATTGTTGCAGATATGTGGACCACTTCTGATGGCGATCATTCTGCAACTTCCCTTGTGTCTGTATGAACTACAGGGGCCGGTGGTCTGTGTGGATGATTTTTTTCCTTCCCCAAAATGTAATGCTTCCATTGTCGACAGGCTTGCACAATGGAATACATTTCTTTGTCATAGGTGGGATACTTGCGAACTGTCTCAGACAATGTCTCACTGTGATATGCCACTGGATGTCCCTGTTGAGTAAGAACTGCCCCAATAGCATAGTCGGAGGCATCTGTCTCGATCTCAAATGGCTGTTGCAAGTCTGGTAATGTGAGCACTGGGGCAGAACAGAGGCAATTTTTCAATTCTGTGAACGCCTTCTGTTGAGGTTCTGACCAAAAGAATTTTTCTCTTGCTCCTCCCTTGGTGACTTGACTCAAGGGCCAAGTGATATGAGAGAATCCCAACACAAATCTACGGTAGAAATTAGCAAGACCCAGAAAGTTGCGAATCTCTTTTATAGTGGTTGGGGCTGGCCAATCCCGAATGACTTGGATCTTGGCTGGATCCACATGCACCCCCCTTTCATCAATAATGTATCCCAGATATTGAATCTGGGTCATGCCAAACGTGCACTTCTCCAAATTGGCACACAACTTGTGTTGCCGCAGTGTTTGGAGGACTTGTCGGATGTGATGAAGGTGCTCTTCCCAAGTCTTGCTAAAGATCATAATGTCATCCAAGTACACCACTACGAATGAGTTGGTGAATGGCCGCAAGATGTCGTCCATCATCCTCATGAAGGTTGCGGGAGCATTCGTCAACCCGAAAGGCATGACCAGCCATTCAAAAAGGCCTTCCTTGGCTTTGAAGGCAGTCTTCCACACATCAGAGGGTTCAATTGGTACCTAGTGATACCCCGACTTCAAGTCGATCTTACTGAAATATTTTGCACCTTGGAGTTGGTCGAGAAGGTCATCAATCCGTGGGATTGGGTACCTATTCCGGACAGTGATCTTGTTCAGCGCCCGATAGTCAATATAGAGTCTCCACGTCCCATCCTTCTTCTGTACCAACACGATCGAGCTCCCACAGGGCGATGAACTTGGTCTGATGTGACCTTTCTGCAACAGCTCCTGAATCTGCCTCTTGATTTCATCATTTTCCATAACAGAGCGTCGATAGATCGGTCCATTGGGTAGCGGCACACCTGGGGTCAGATCAATCGGGTGCTTGACCTGACAGTGCAGAGGAACCCCTGTGGGTGAGGTGAAGATGTCCCCGTACTCCTCCACAACCTTATCCATTTTTTGTTGTCGTGCAGAGGAGCCCTATCTGGAGGTCGTGGCCACAATCTTCTTCTTGCCCTAGGGGCGGATCATCAGGAAAATGAATTTCCTAGTTTGGGAAATGAGCTTACTGCATTGTTTTGTAGTAACCAAAGAGATAGCCGCAGGAAGTGGTACCTCTAGTATCCTGTACAACTTATTTCCCAAAGTAACAATAATAGCACGAGGTCGAGACTCATACACAGCATGACGCTTCCACAAGTATGGTTGTCCTAATAATACATCAGAAACATCAATAGGAGAAACATCACATAATACCTCATCCGTGAAGGGCTTGATGCTATAGGGAAGGCGGCACTGCTGGCTGACGCGGAGATCTCGTCCTTGGTGAAGCCACCCGATGGTGTATGGATGTGCGTGAGCTATGGTCAGCAAGCCCAACCGCTTCACGGCGTCTACTGAAATGAGGTTCTTTTGGCTCCCATTGTCGAAAATGAACTGTACAGGGGAGCCCTTTACCCACATCTGGGAGTGGAAGAGACGTTCCTCCTCCTCTGGATCTTCTGGTTCCTCCTTCTGGATCTTTGTAGTGGCAACAGTGGCATTGGGCTCCACATCAATAATCTATTTCCATTTTTCATTCCCCTTTTCAAGTTCTAATTCAGATTCGGAGCATGCATCTGATTCAGAAGCCCTCATCTCGGCCACTAGCGACTGCTTGGCCCGACACTCATTTGTGTTGTGAGTGGAGCTCTTATGGAACTCACACCACTTTCCCGTGTCCTTCTTTGGATTTGCGGTGTTGTTATTTTCTTGTGGCTTTGACGAGTTGTCTTTAGCCTCCATGCCTTGGCTCTATCCTTTGTTCTGCGGTTTGGAAGCACCTTTCCCTTGCTTTTGATTCGCAGATCCAAAGTCTCGCTTCTTCTGTTTGAATTTCTGCTCAATCTTGGCAGCATACCAGTATGCCGTACCAAGCGAGGAGATGTCGAGGAACTCCATTTCCTCCTGAATGTATCTGTGCAGACAGCTGTGATACTTTAGCACCAAATGTTTCTCTGAATCTTTGATACCCAACTTTGTGCGCAGGGTATGGAACAGATTCGTCAGCTCATGCACATCTTGATCCCTTTGTTGTCGCAGCGTGGTCCATTGTATGTACTTGTCCTCATAGCTCCCCACGAGATAGGACTGTTCCTTGAAAGCGTCTTGGAAAGAATTCCAAATTGGTATGGCCGAGAACATAGAGGGTTGTGTCTGGTCCTTGTTCTCACAGTAGGTTTCCCACCAGTCCTTAACATGGGGGGTAGCTTTGAGGAGTGCAAAAATAATCTTCTCCCGGTATGAGAAGTCATGAACAGAGAAATATCCTTCTAATAGATTCAACCATATATCTACAGCATCTGCATCTATTTGACCCTCAAATATGGGAATGTAAAAATTTACTTGTACCTTAAAAGGAGTCGCACCTCCAGAGTGGCTGCTGGATGCAGACGTGCCGCCGGTGGGTAGCCGTTGAAGGATCTGAGAAAAGTTATCCATCATCATGTTCCTTTGTTTTTTGAGGGCCTTCTCGAGCAATATTTTGATAGGATCTCCTGCTCCCTCATCTTTATTTTCATCCCCCATGGGCGTCCGTCGAGGTTTGCGACGCTGATCTTGCAAAGGTTCCACTAGATCAATCCCTAGCTCCTTATACCCCGATCTCGTTGAGGACATGCAAAGAAGGATCGAGAAAAAGCAGACCGCTATGATACCACTGATCCAGATTTATACAGGAATGCAACAGAATAAACATATAACCATAAATATAGAGATGTAGCAGAAATAACACTTCATTTCATTAATATGAAAGGACTGAAATTTGCTTACAGACAGAATGGAAATAAAACTAGCTAGGGCGCTGGTAACTATCTCTGAGAAGAGATGTGGTGGCTACAAGCCTCTGAATTGAGTTACAATGAGGCTTGAGGGTGTATTTATTATTGAGAAACAATGGAGAACCCTAAACATCCAAAAACCTAACCCTAGGAGATGAAGTGCCAAAACTATGGGCCCCGTTTGGGTAAATTGGTGTTTCAACTTCCTAGGGACGTAACTTTGGCATACTATCTCCGTTTGACGCACATGATACATCATTAGAAAGATCTATCTGAGGAATAAAACTTTCGCCATGAATATCATTCTGGAACAAAATAATATTTGCTGGAGCGAGATGCCCAAAAAACGTCGTTTAGGGCCTCAAAACGGCTCCGGAAGTTCAGGACCCGAAAAACTGCTAAAAATAGTAAGTTATGTCGAAACTGAAAAACTGAAAGAGACGATGGTGGGGGCCCAAGTGGAATAGGCGGGTGGCCACCAATATCCACCTGGATCATTTTGTAAAGTTGAAACACATCAAATCACACTACAACAACCAAAATAGTCTTTATGTGAAGAACTCAGTATGAAAAACTATGGCAGCCTTGAACAAACACATGATGACAAAACCCAAATTGACTTTCTACAAACTGAAGATGAAACCTCAAAACCAAGAGTCAGTTTTACATATGAATTAGGTTGCTAAAAGGGATGAAAAAACTCAGAAACACAAATATCCACTTTTACCAACCCTAAAGCAATAAAATGCCTTCACAGAACAATAAGTTTGGGAAATCTAAATCAAAGGATTATTATGTTTCTACCTTATCTAGACACCTCATTATCAGAAAGCCTTGTCCCTCAAGAAAATTTGTTGTCTCTCATTGATGTTGCCATCTATCCAAAAAGTATGTCTGTTGAAACTGATATAGAGGGATAAAATATAGGCAGCCCAAGAAGGCCCAAACTGATTAAGTTATCCAAGGCCTTGCCATTACATATAAAACTGAAATACTTGAGGTTGTACAAAAATTTTCAAGATGCTCTTGTATATAGGTGTAAAAGCTAAAAACCTGATGATATATACATTGTAAAAAATAGGCCTTTTCCCAAGAAGAACTATGAAAATTTTGGGCAAATCCTAGCACTGACAAAGAAATCCAAAGGAGGCAGAATGTGTATAGACTTCAGACACCTAGGAAAAGCCTCCATGGAATCCAAGTACTCTTTTTCCAAGATAAATCATCCTATGCCAAGAATATAAATTTCTAAAAAAGTGACATTAATTGGTAGTGTTTGAGGTTTTCATGAGTTGATACCACTTCAAATCAATCAACACAAAGACATTTTCAAAGTTCCCTGGAATGACTACTTGCTTGACCAAATTCTTCCTGGAATAAGGGATGTTGAAGATACTTTCAAATAGACCATGTCACCTATTACCAACTTATCCACTATGAGATACATTGATGATATTTTCATTTGTTTGAACGCTGATCAAGAATGCCTTCTTCACCTAAGCAGTTTCTTTCACACAAAAAATATTTGGAAACAAAGCTCCAAGAATGTATATAAAGGAGAACTTGGCCTATTTGAAATTTTTTGGCAACAATATGATGCCATGCCCTCAAGAATAGATAGCCATGTTCCTTATCTGCAAGAGATGAATAATAAAGGGTTGATAGATGACCCTAGGGATGACAGGGTGATCAAATACCATCGTTACTTATAGTCCTAGTCTGAATTTGTCACTCATCGTACATACCACCGTTTGGTGAAAAGATATAAAGAGAAAAAAATACAAAAAACATGAAAAACTTGAAAAAGAGGGCAGATTGAAAAGAGGTAAAGCCCCATACCAAAAAAATAGAACTTCTGAAAGTGTCTAAGCCTAAACACCACTACTAGTGCATAAATGAGTCTTGTTTCAGTCATCTAGCGTAATCATGGCTGAAAAATGTTTTAAATTTATTGTTGATAAGTTAGTGAAAGATATATTGGTCAAATTATTTATGCTTGACTTGTCAAAGGATAGATCAGGGAGAAAAGATATTGGTTCCACATGCTTAAGACAGAACCAAAGAGAAAAATAGTGATGAATAGCAAACAATGTATCCTAGCCCTGATTTTTCTAAGTCTTGTTTTGTACAAAAATAACATCTGTGTGCAGCTTGTTTTTATGCCACAAATCCATGATAAATCAGATTCTCTAACCCTGATTTAGCCATGTTTTCAATTTCATGTTTTAACTTAGTTAATAAATCCTGTCAAACAGTTTAACCTTGACAACTGAATAGTATAGGTAGAGAATCGAAGGAGTTCATTAGCCTAATTTGAACTCTAGGAAAACATAAGGTAGAAGTAGATAGTTTATTTTTCTTTCAAAAACAAAAGATGTCAAGGTTGCTAGTCCAAATGCACCTAAAGAAGGAAAAAAAATCTTAGGCAAGTAGGTTGGGTAGGTAGAGATGGATTTGAGCTAATCATGTCTTTCAAATTATTGATATCATAGCTTCAAGCAAGCATCAGCAAGTAAAGAGAGGTAAAAATCTACCCAATGGATGAGGCACTGGTCTCCATAAAGCCTGAGATCTGAAGTTTTGGACACCTCCTGAAAAGGAGCTGC
The DNA here is from genome assembly GCA_034641835.2 of Pinus albicaulis. Lineage (NCBI taxonomy): Eukaryota > Viridiplantae > Streptophyta > Pinopsida > Pinales > Pinaceae > Pinus > Pinus albicaulis. The sequence goes on from CM076572.1 coordinate 574,558,107, forward strand.
CCTCCCCAAGTGTAGCCACTGTTAGTCATCAATAATTTTTGCCTTGTTGATGACTAAATGATTATCCCAAGATTTATAGAAACAAAGTTTATAGAAATTGTGAGTTCTAGAAATTTCACTACCTTCATTATCCTTAAGATAAATTTTCACTATTTCATCATTTCATCTTGTCAAGCTTTGCCTACAAGCCTTAAAAAACCCATTAGGATCCTATGTCACTCATCTTGTGTATATGCTATCATCTTTTCCCCAAATCCCCTATTTTGTTTTGCCTAAAAATCCCCCTGCTGCTACTTAAGCCCACAAATCAAACAGCTTTGTTATGTCTCCCAAAATACTCCTAAAACACTGATAGTCTCAAAATATCTCTGAAGACTCTTTAGATAAATCAAGGACATTGGATTTTGGATCTTCAATACATTAGTTCATCATGAAATTTGTCTTACACTTGATGATTCCAAATCCTAGCTTTCAGTCCAAAAGCCAAGTCCCAGAAAGCCTCCACTAGGTCACCTAGGGTTTCATGAGTCATAGGGTGGATTTGGTATCTTGCAAATCTCTATTTTATATCTAGAAGGAGACTACATTCAAAGAATAAAATGACAAGTCATTTTGTCCTAAATTCATCAATGAGATCATTCAAGGAAGGTTTTTGGCCTAAAGCATGAACCTTGCAAGGGGACAGCTACCCTTTGCTCACATTCCTACAAAGAAGATCAAAAAGCCATCAGATTAGCAATGAGGTAAGGTAAAAGATAAAATCATCATAAGAAGACCATTCATAGCAAGAAGAAAGCATCAAGCATATGTTTGATGGGAATCAGGGTTTGTAACAGTTTTGACCAAACAAGGAATCAGTTCTAAGGTCACAAAGGCAAAGGCCACCACAACTCCTTCAAATGATCAATGAAGACTTTTTTAGAATGATTAATGAGTTTTGTGAAGTTTTTGAGAACTTAGAGACAACACTATTTACTCTTTCCTAAGCAGCCCTAAAACCTAGGAGTTTGGGAGAGTTGACAAAATGGTCAAAAAAGTGATAACAAAACCTCCTTCATAACAACAAAGGGTTTCAAAGGTTTCAAGTTTCCCTCTAGGTTTTGGCAAAGAGGCATTGACTCTAGGATCAAAGGAGACAGATAAGGGCACTGTATACCACTTCACCAAAGGGCAAGGAATATTAGTGCAAAGGCCAGAAATTTCAAAGGCACAACCATAAGTCTTAATAAAGGGATCAAAGGAGGCATACATAAACACCAATACTCCACTACACCAAAGGAATAAAGAGGATGAAGAGTATCAACAAAAGAAACAAAATATCAGTACAAGAGTCTGATTTCTCAAAGCAACAGTCAGTGGCATGTTCAAATTGTCAAAAGAGGCAAGCATGAGTTAAAATTACCGTAGGAGGTGATTATGGTAAGCATAAGTTCATCACTAATAAAAAGAGTTGCCCAAATTCAAATGAAATAGTGGTCAAATAACAAAGGTTGTGTAGGCACCTGCAAGATCAGAAGTGGCTAGCAAAAAACACAAAAATACTTCAAAAATCTCACCTCCCTCACTAGACATACATCATATTCAAACTAGCCTAGGAAACAGATGTACCCCTGGTTTACAGCAGAAAACTGAAAACTCCCAACAAGGGCCTCTTTTTCAAATGACTATTCTGCAAAATATGGATGAACATGAATGACACTTTACAAGACTGCCAAAAGTGTTTTCCTACAAGAAAATTGATAAGGTCAAGGCAAGACTGTTTCAAATAAAGGTGGCACATCTCAAAAGACCAAGCTACTATTTATACTTGCTGCTAGGGTTTTTCTCCCACCAAGAGGTTTTTCCTCATTACTTAAAGAGAAAAACATGACAAAAAGTTAGTCAAAGGAGGAAATGACAAATATGACAAGTTTGTTGTGTATAGGTGTTAAAAGTCATGAAACAGGTTCATTTTCCAAATAGAGGTGAGAGGCATAGTTTTAGCTTCTTTAGGAAGTTTATCAATCTGAAAAGAACCTTAAAAGGGCTTCCAACAATGAAAAAATCAATGTTTTTATCAAACTTCCCCCCCCTATAGAACCAAAGGCCAAAAGGGCACAGTGAGAAAAAGTTAAGGGAAATAAAAATTTAGAAAAAAGGGTTTGGGCTCACAAATTTGTTTTTCAAAAAAGCTATAAAGCCTCATTTACCTCTTCCCCACCTCATTTTCCTTTGCAGAGAAGAAGAGAGCCATTTAAAGTGATTTTTGAGGGTTTCTAAGCAATTTTGAAGAAAATTTGCAGGTGCTACGCAGCGAGGCTGGCACTACGCACCTGGCCCTCGGCACTACGCACACGCGAGGTGGTCGCAGTGTTACTTAACACTATGCTACGCTACACACAGGCACAAGAAGAAGCCCAACTGCCCACCTCCACTCGACGATGTGCTCCGACAAGCCCAATAGGCCTTTCCTGGCCCGAATTGACCCGACACTACGCTCCGAAAAACCAGCTCGACCCGACCTAAACGTGTAGTCGGGCAAGCACTATGCACAGACAAATTTTGTTCTGAATTACTCAAAAAGGGTCAAAAAATTCAATTTTTTACCTTCAAAGCTCCTACAAAATTCAAAACAAGGTTGGCGGTTTCCTCCCTTACCTTCCAAACAATCATTTTCATAAGCAAAGAAGATGTTTAGAGGCTTGTTGTCACCAAACCCTAAGTTGCATAAAAATCAATTTTTTGACCTCTTGGGTTAGGGTTTGCAAAGAGAAGGGTTGTTGCATATGCAAAGACACTCAATGACAACAGACCAACCTCTAAAAACTAAACACACTCCTTGACTTATTTCATTTGGCCCTCATTTGAAAAAAAATCCCTTACATCACTCATTTCCATCCTTTGACCTAAAGGCTCTCAAACAAAGTTTAAAAATCCTTCTGTGTTGTTTGGTCTAAGATGCAGATGCAAATTAGAGTTTTATTTACTATCAATCCGGGTAAGTAAACTTCGAGGATCATCCAATATATATGGACTTAGAGACAAACTAAACTAAGCTAGGTGAATAAATACCAAAGCTCCCTTACAGGAGGTTGTTCATTAGTATTTCTAATCATCTTAATCAACAAACTATTTAAACTAATGAAATTAAAGCAATTAAATCTAATTCTGATTGATTGTATGAAATATGAAAGCTCTCTTACAAGAGACTATTCATTTCTATCTCAAACATATAAATCAGAAACTTAAACTAATGAAATCAAACATTAAATAACAAATTAGATTCATTGAAGGAAACATTAATACTTTCTTACGAAAGGTCATTCATTAATATTCCAAACATATGAACCTAATAATTTAATCTAATGAAATTCAAAAACAACATAAAATAAAAGCTTACTAAAATAAAAGTGTATTTGCTAGGAAATGGGGATCCTTCCAAGGATTCACAAGCACACAAACCGAAAAGTCAAATGTAGAGGATCAAAGAAGCTACATATTATTCATCATCAATTGCAAATTGCAATTGCAACCATTACATTGATTCTCTAATCTAACTTCTCACTACCAGCCTATAAGATACTAAGATTACAAATCAAGATTACAAAAATGAAGAATACAAATGAAGGAGATAACACTCCTATTTATACGAAAGCTATGATAACAAACTCATAAATGTGAATCCACTATTCCCTCCATTGACCCACATATTTCTCAACCAATGGTGACACATAACCCTATCCTCTATGATCTCCTCCATGAGGTCCATCATTTCCTAAAATTCGAATTTGAACATAGAGTGCCACATAAGGGTGCCTAGGAAGCTTCCTTTGTACCTACACATGTCAACAAACTCATTCTAATTGTTAGGTATAAGTATAAGCATATTATTTTATAAATTTTAACCATAAATCCACTTAAAAATGTTAAGAATTAATAAACTTTGGAAAAGCATAGTTATAACCCAATGATGAGGCAAATGTAATGATGTGGAGGAATGAAGGTGACATGAAGATAATGTGGAATTCATTGTGAAGGTATTGGTAAATAATGGAGTGAGAATAAGGACTATTTTGAGGCCCAACATGTGCTAACACCAGTCACCATATCTGAAGAAGAGATTCATGCCAGCAGTGATGAAAGCCAAACGCCTACCAAGCCTAAACACAGGGGAGGAAGGGCTAATAGGTTTGAGCCCTTAGACACCATCCAAATTACTTCCTCTCCCATGATCCTTTCATGTTTTTCAGGATGTTGGGTGTTATCAGTTTTGTGAGAAGGTAAAGCAAGTCCAAAGCCACTCAGACTTGACTAGATTGTTCATCCTTAGCTTACAAAATCACCAAGTTAACCTAGCAGGAGTGGAGTTTGAACTCTCATCTGAATCTATTTCTAAAGCCACAGGTATACCAGATATTGGTGAGATATGGTTTAAACATAAGAATTTGGATTTGAGCTACTATGAGCCCTAACTCAAGCCTAGCTATCAACAAGGCTACAAGGTTGTTTTCCCATTTTCCCACCTGCTAGAGAGGTATGTTGTACTGATGAAGCAGATTATCAGATTTTCACTTGTGAGGATAGGTGCTCTAGGGTTTATTCATACCACATAAGGCTTATGATGCACTTCACCAAAGTAAAATTTCTAAACCTACCCTACTATCTATTTCGAAGTACTGACAAAAAAGCCTCAGTAGTCAAGAAGAGAAGTTATGTTCACCAAATGTAGAGCCTTTTTCACCACTCCTTGATCAAAATGATTGTCTTACACCAGCTAGAGCAGCAAGGGATCCCTTGGGAGGTTTTTATTTCACATGATGTGTTTTCCAATCCCCAAGACTTCATTCAGCAGAATTTACCTTCCACTTCACACCCACCTACCTCCACCCCTCCATCATCTCTGCATATGCCTTCACCACAAAGAAATTCACCTCTTATCTATTCTCATAATGCATCAAGTGAAGGAGCTGACAATAGCTCTAATGAGGAGAAAACAAATGACAATGATGAGGAAGAGGACAGTGATATAGAAATAGAGGTAGATAAAGAAAACAATAAAGAGAACAACAATAATAAAGAGAAAGAAGATGATGAGGAAAATGAAGAAGGCAATGGGGCAGAAACAAAGCCTAATAATGATGAACAAGGTGATGATGACATATAGGAGGAAGATCAAAATGGCAGTCAAAAGGAGGAAGACAATGAACCCAATGACAGTGGAAAAGGTGCTGAAATTAATGAAGAAAATGAGAATGAAGAGACATGGGGAAAGGGTGAAGAAATTGAAGACCAAGAGAAAACAAAAGATGAGGTTGAAATAGAGTTTGAAGATGAAGACATTGACCAAGACAGGGGTGCAAGTGAGACAGTCAGTGATGAGTAAGACAATAGTCATGAAAGTCATGACAGTTTTCATGACTGTCATGACACAAATCAGCCTCTCAAAGACTAAGAAATCCAAAGTCATAGTGCAGAAAGTGACAGAGAAAATGACCTCAGTGAAGGACAGAGTCAAAACAAGGCAAATGAGGAGGGTAGTAATTAGTTTGAGAGCCAAGAAAATAGTGAAGAAGACATTGAAGAAGGCAAGGATGATGATGAGGTTAAAGGTCAAGAAATCAATAACCCAATAGAGCATCAAGTGACTCATGAAATCCATGAAAAAGATAAGAAGGCTTGTGACACCCCCAAAGGTAAGAGCACCATCATAAATCCTCTCACATGCACCTACCACGGAGGTAAAAGAGATGTGTTTGATGCCTCAAAAAGGAAAAGGGCCATCTCTCCTCTAGTTTTCAAGCCCAAAGACAAAGGCAAGGAAAAGATGGAAAAAGGTGAGCAGCAGGTGAAGGTAAGGAGAAGCAAAATGATCAATAATACTTCTCAAGGCCGTCAATTCATTGATCTAGACAGTGACAATGAGGACCAAGAGATGAACACTAGATTGCTTCTCTTGGAGAAAGATGGACAACTTCAGGAGTGGGAAAGGGACTGATATGGCACAAAGGGTCATCCACTATTACAAAGAGTAACATAAGCATTTCAAAGAGGTTAAGAGGGGCCTTTCCCTACAAAATAAAATGGCCAAGCATTATGCAAGGAAAAGCATGCTTGCTTGTGCCAAGCTAAAGAAGGCCCTCATTGAGCCAGAAGACCTAAAAAGAGCCAAAGTGCATTACAACCTTGGATTCTTGGCTGAGGCTTCTCAACAAGTGTCCAATACCTCTTGAGGGACCTCTCCACAAATTTTGAGGCAATTTGGACAACTTTTTGTTTTTTTCCAAATTTTGACCCCTCTGTGCACAACAACCTAGGTGCTACGCAAAAAATTGGTGCATCCTCAGATCTCAAATTTTACATTTTTGGATTTTTCACATCACCAACAGTCTTCTCACCAATTTTCAGATCATTTGGAGCATTTTTATCCCCTCAAAAGGTCAAAAAACATTACAAATTTGGCCTTTCTGCCCCATTTTCAGAGCAGTCACTCGCACAGAGCACTGTTGGGAGATTTGAACTTTGGACATTTAAATGGCATCCACTTAGCACAACGCAAGAATTTCTGGAAAGTATACTCATCAGTATTTCCAACGGGCCATCACGGAACCAAATCCGGTGTCGGGAAGGGGTCCAAACCTCAGGTGCACGAGACCCTATTTTTTGCTGAAGTGGTGCTGCGCACAGACGTTGCCTAGTGTGTTTTGGACCAAAAGTCAACAAAACACACTCATTTATGGAAAATAGATATTTTTGAGTTTTTAAAGGAAAATTAAGCTATAATTAGGTGCAAATAGTTATTTTAGCATTTATTTCTTGGGATATTATGTGCCTTGGACCTTGCATGGTCTCTTGGCCATAAATGTTATTTATGACTCTATTTGACATTTTCCTACCACATTTATGGTTTTAGTCTTCATTTGTTCCATAAATAGAGCATGAGGACCATATGTATTTTTTTTGGCATTTGATGAGCTTGAAGAGCAATATACATGGTTTTATGAGTTTGGAGAAGAAATTGGTCTTGTGAGTTGGATGAGTGACTTGCTTAGCTTGATGATGGAAAGGTTTGGTTGCAGGATTCCATATCTTCGTGAATGGTGATGTTTTCCTACTTTTTAATGTTTTTTTGTTCTCATTTTGTTTCATTCCTCTTGGCTAATTTAAGAGAAAAATGTATAGGTTGAGACATGCTCTTGGAATCACCTCAAACCTCCTGTTTTTTATAGCTTTGATGTTTTCCTCTTTTGGCCATCTTAAGGAATTATTAATTGATCCTTAGGTCCCCGAAAAATTGTTTTTAGTTTCATGAATGGTTAGTATGCTAGCTTACAAGTATGATTCATGGTATGCCCTGCTTATTTGAAGTTTTCAAAACCCTATCTTGAAGCCTTTCTATGGAATATTGATTGATTAGGTTAAGTCAAAGAGGTCTCATTCGATCTTGCCCTTTTTCCATGCTTGTCAACTTGTTTCAGAGTTCCCAATAGCTTGAAATATGATGATTAGGAGTTCCCTCTTCATAAATTAAGTTATTTGTTTAAATATTGTATGTTTTCCTAAAATCTGAAGGTGAATTTCTAAAGTTAGATGCTTCTATGTTTCACTGGAATGTTCATCTTATATGTTTATCAATTTGAGTATTGTTCATAGAGATTAATGGTTTGCCCTACCTCATGAGTTATTTCTTCAAACTATATATGTGTAATACCTCTTAGCCTTTTCCCAAACTTAATTTTCATTACACCTCATACATCACCTTAAGGATCCATTAACCTTGCTAAATTGGCTCTGCCGTACACTCTATTTCATCCTTTAGACACTCTTGACTTCATTTGACTCCAAATCCCAATGGCTTTGACATCCTCTCACTCCTCTTATTACATTTGATCATCTTACCCATCCAAAACAATCACAAACCATACACCTAATAACTAGCCTAAAATCTAAACCCTAAAGCAAAAAGAACACATCCTTTGCACCCAATAGAGAGATCCCTCTCTGAGTCTAGGAAGGCTAGGTCCTCAAACTCCAAAGCTTGGTTCCATGTTACCCTGTCATTTGGTATACCAATCTTCCAAATCATGGTACACTAACATGTTTGACTATCAGTTGTGACTATAAGAATGAATTCAATGCATCTACACACACATTGGAGTTTCCAATGAGGATTTCGCAGTCAAGGCAAGGCAATATCGAATTCATTCAGGGATCTTCTTCAGTAGGGATTTCATAGTGGAGGCAGGTTGTTAGGTGGCAAGAAATTGGTGCATAGATATGAAAATTTCTGCATGACAGTGTGAGACGATTGTATATTGTACTAAGAGCTCTATGAAGTGTGCTTTGTATGAGATTGTTTCATGATTCCATGATATGCATAACATATTATAGTTTGGTTTTTTAGCTTTAATCTTTCCCGGTAAAACATCTTGTTATGTGCGATTGATTTTTCTTCATGTATATGCAATTGGCGATTTAATTTCCGCAAAAAATTAAGTGAAAGTATTATATATTTAACATAATATTAAATTGTTAGGTCAGGAGAATCCGGAAATACATTATTGTGTTTATAAATTTATACATGGTATGGGAGCAATGTTAATCACTGAAGATTTCAATATTGAAGCGACACTGAGCTTTGTGCTGGTGGGACAATTTGAATTCGTTGCAAGAATTTCTTGGTGTGACAATTGAGTAAACATTGAAATGGATTTCAATGGGTTGTAGTTGGAGTATGCACTCAAGGGAAGCTCTAAGTACATAGCCTAGAGGGACAGGATGGAGGCGGTGCTTAAAGATAATGGCTTGAAGGAGTTCATCGATAGTGATGTTCCTAAGCCCACTTTGATGGATGCTGCATTACTTGACGCCTGGAAAAATAAAGTAGCGAAGACAAGAATAATTATGTTGGAAGGTGTGAAATACCATATTGTGTCAAGCCTTCATGGGAAAGCCACTCCATTTGAAATGTGGAAGGCTTTGACTGATCTTTTCCAAAGCAGCAACAACCATAGGAAGTTGGCGCTGAAAGATAAACTCAGAAAAATCAAAATGGAGAAGGGTGATAGTATTCCAAAGCATCTCACAAAGTTTTTCCAATGTAGGGATGAGCTGGGGAATGTGGGAATTACAATTGTTGATGATGACTTGGTTAACTTGGCTCTCCTTGGACTTCCGAAGAGTTGGAACAGTTATCAAGACTCTGTCAATGGGCGGGAGAAACTGCTGGATTGGGAGTAACTTTGGTCGGATCTAGTGCAGGAGGAGATAAGGCGAAGTACCACAGATGGCTCTTCATCAAAACATGATGATGAAGAGGATTGTGATTTGGCTGCCAAAGTGAGGAAAGGGAAGGGGAAGAAATCCCATCCAAAATTTGAGGCTAAAGGCAAGAAGCTAGATTTGTCCAAGGTGAAGTGTTTTCACTGTCACGAACATGGGCATCTCGCCACTAACTTCCCACAGAAAAAGAAGAACAAGAAGGATGATGGAGCTGTAGCTAGTGAGGCCCTTGCCTCACAATTTGAATTTTATTTCTCCTTGATTGCATGCTTGGTTTCAAGCACAATGGGATTGGTGTGGTATCTTGATAGTGGTGCTTCCTTCCACATGACGGGAGATAAGGAGTTGCTCAGCGACTTGGAGGATAAATATATCCAAATGCATATAGATATGGGTGACGATGGACGATACAGTGCGACCGACATTGGTACCATTACCTTTGAGAGGGAGTTAGGTAAACCATTTCTGTTGAAAGATGTTATGCATGTTACAGGTCTAAAGAAGAACTTGGTCTCAGTCGCGTTGTTGGAGGACAGAGGTTATGACATTGTTTTCAGTGATGGAAAATATTTCCCGTGACATAAAATAACGGGTCAATCCAAGAGGATAGGGATTCGAGTCAATAATATCTACAAGCTGGAGGTAGATGGATACGCTGCAATGGTGGGAAAATAAGAAGAAGTGGTGAGCTGGGATGAGGGCGAATTATGGCATAGGAGATTGGGCCATCTTCACCATGGCACCCTGAAGATTTTGCAGCATATTTCTACTAGACTTCCCAAGGGTACACTTGCACAGTTAGATCAGTGCAAGGGATGTACTATGGGTAAATTTTTGAAGACCACCTGTCATGAAAAGGAGAACCGTGCTTTAGTGATCCTTGAGAGAATTCACACAGATGTGCATGGACCATTCTTGGTTGCTTCAACAACAAAACCTAGGTATTATGTTATTTTTTTTTATGACTATTCTCATAGATGTTGAATCTTATTCATGCAGAACAAGGATAAAACGTTCTCAAATTTCTGTGAGTTTAAAGCATTGGTGGAGAAGGAGTCAGGGAAGGAAGTGAAGGCTCTACGGAGCGATAATCATGGTGAATATATCTTGAATGAATTCAAATACTTCTGTAGAAAAGAAGGAATTCGAAGATAACTCATAGCGCCTCATAACCCACAACAGAATGGGTTGCATAGAGGAATAATAGAATGATCATGGGTGTTGCACGAGCTATGCTTGAGAGGGAGCTAGACTTGCATGCAGAGGAGGAACTGCTTGTTCCCAAATATGAGCCTCAAGATGTGGATCAGCCATAGGAGGAGGATCAGGGAGTGGAGGATTCCACTCATGCAGAGCCAAACATCAAAACTGGTAGAAAGCATACCAAAAAAGTTGAGAGGTTGAATCTTCATGCAGCAGAGAATGTAGGAGTCCCTACTTGACAGTGCAGACAGAGACAGTCACCTAACCGATTCACTGGACACATGGCTCTCATGTGAAATTGTATTGTGACAGAGCTATCTTCTTTTCAGGAAGCAGCGCAACAGCTCACATGGGTAGATGGATCTATAAGGTAAAGCAAGCTATTGATAGGAGCGTCGAGAAGTATAAGGAAATATTTATTGCCTGGGGCTTCTCACAGATCAAGGGGATTGATTATGAAGAAACCTTTGCACCTGTCACACGGTATTCTTCCATAAGGACCATCCTTATTCTCTCAGCGTAGATGGGTTGGCACATTCATCAGATGGATGTGAAGACTGTGTTCCTTAATGGGATCATTGAGGAAGAAGTGTACATTGAGCATCCTGAAGGATTTGAGATCTTCAGTAGAGATTCACATGTGTGCAGACTCAAAAGAGTGTTGTATGGGCTGAAGCAAGCACCCCATGCTTGGTACACTCAGATCGACAGCTATTTCACCAGACTTGGCTTCACCAAGTGTGAGGCATATGCAAATCTATACCAAATTGTGGTGGAGGGTAAGCTTTTAATCATTGTTCTTTATGTTGATGATTTAATACTGACTAGTGATGAGCAGCTGATACACTCATGCAAGGAGGACCTTGCAAAGGAGTTTGAGATGAAGGATATGGGTCTCCTTCGTTATTTCCTTGGATTGGAAATATGGCAACGAGAAGGTGAAATATTTGTGTCTCAAGGCATGTATGCTTGGGAGATACTCGATAAGTTTCACATGGAGGAATGCAAACCCATGGATACTACTCTTCCGGGAAATTGGACAAAAGAGGATGCTACATCAGGAGAGGCAGTGGATGCTACTGTTTATCGACAATTAGTGGGTTTTCTCATGTATTTAGTTAATACAAGACTGTACATATGCTATACGGTGAACCAGCTTAGTCAAGCGATGGTTAATCCTACTAAGCTCTTTTGGAAGGCGGGCAAGCATGTCCTGAGATATCTCAGGGGCACATCTGAGTATGGATTATGGTAAAGACAGTTAAATGAATTGAAGTTGCATGGCTTCACGGATGCAGATTGGGAAAGTATTCCAATGGATAGAAAGAGAACATCAGGAGGGGTTTTCAGTATCGGATCTACAGTTGTTTCTTGGTACAGTAGGAAATAGATATCCATGGCACTCAGTTCAGCAGAAGAGGAATACGTGGCATAAATTTAAGCTACATGTGAGGCTATCTTGATGAGGAATATCCTAGTCAGTTTGTTCGATTCTCATTTAGATCCTACAGTGATACATTGTGATAATCATAGTTGCATTAAACTCTCGATTAATCCTTTGTTTCATGATAGATCAAAGCATATATATATCTGGTATCATCATATCAAATATTGTGTGTAGCAGAAGATGATGTTGCTTCAGTACATTCCAACGGAAGATCAGGATGCAGATATTTTGACGAAGGCACTCACCTAGATAAAATTCGAATACCATAGAGATAGGATCGGGGTGAAGGATAATCCCTTTCTTGTTGAGAGGGAGTGTTGAGATTCAACAAGAGATGAGCCTAGTGAAAATTAAGCACCTTCACTAGGTGGGGCCCGTAGGTTATTTTTAGGTGTATGCCTATTTTTAGAATGGTGAGCATATTCTAAAATTTGCAGGATGATGATTCTAGATGGTTGAGAAAATTATATCTTTAGATGAGTTTATATTTTTAGAAGATGGGTGAAGTCTATTTATAGATCACAAATCTAAAAATAGAATGCATGTCGATTATTATTAGCCCTTAATGATAATCAGACAATAAATAGTAACTTATTCTCTTGGAGCACTTGATTTCAGTAAACAGTTGTGGCACATTAGTGGGATGAAGGAATTACACAATTCCTAGGGTGGTTCGTGACTCATGCATGAAGGACTTCTTTATAACTGACTGTGGCAGGTTGTAACAGCGTTGGAAGAGTAGTTATGGGAGTTGTTATTTAGTTTAACTCAGTTAAGTGAGTTAAACTCAATTGTGCTAGTTGTAACTAAAGATACACTAGTGAAAGATGAGTGAATTAATTAGTTAATTAATTCACAAGTAGTGTCTTACTTGAAATTGAACAAACACAACAGTTAACTACTTGCATGTCAGATCCAGAGGAGACCTAGTGGAGAGATAGGTGAAAGGGTGTGTTTGACTATCAGTTGTGACTATAGTGATACATTCAATGCATCTAAACTAACATTGGAGTTTCCAATGAGGATTGCACAGTCAAGGCAAGTAAATATTGAATTCATTCAGGGATCTTCTTCAACATGGATTGCGCAGTGGAGGCAGGTTGTCAGGAGGCAAGAAACTGGTGCATAGATATGCAAATTTCTTCATGACAGTGTGAGACGATTGTATATTATAATGAGAGTTCTATGAGATGAGATTTGTATGAGATTGTTTCATGATTCCATGATATACATAATATATGATAGTTGGGGTTTTAAACTTTAATCTTTCCCAGTAAAACATCTTGTTATGTGCGATTGATTTTTCTTCATGTATATGCAATTGGCGATTTAATTTCCCCAAAGAATTAAGTGGAAGGATTTTGTATTTAACATAAGATTAAATTGTTAGATGAGGAGAATCTGGAAATACATTATTGTGTTTATAAATTTCTACATGGTATTGGAGCATTGTTAATAACTGAATATTGCAATATTGAAGCGGTGCTGAGTTTTGTGCTGGTGGGACAATTCGAATTTGCTGCAAGAATTTCTTGGTGCGACAGTTGAGTAAACATTGAAATGGATTTCAATGGGTTGCGGTTGGAGTATGAACTCGAGGGAATCTCTAACTACATATCCTGGAAGGACAGGATGGAGGTGGTGCTTAAAGATAATGGCTTGAAGTAGTTCATCGATAGCGATGTTCCTAAGCCCAATTCGACGGATGATGCATTACTTGACGCTTGGAAAAAGAAAGTAGCGAAGACAAGAATAATTCTATTGGAAGGTGTGAAAGACCATATTGTGTCAAGCCTTAATGGGAAAGCCAATCCGTCTGAAATGTGGAAGGCTTTGATAGATCTTTTCCAAAGCAGCAGCGACCATAAGAAGTTGGCGTTGAAAGATAAACTCAGAAAAATCAAAATGGAGAAGGGCGACAATATTCCAAAGTATCTCACAAAGGTTGTCCAATGTAGGTATGAGCTGGGGAGTGTGGGAATTATAGTTGCTGATGATGACTTGGTGAGATTGGCTCTCCTTGGATTTCTAAAGAGTTGGCACAGTTATCAAGACTTTGTCAATGTGTGGGAGAAACTACCAGATTGGGAGAAACTTTGGTTAGATCTAGTGCAGAAGGAGATAAGGCGGAGTATAAGGGATGGTTCTTCATCAAAAGATGATGATGAAGAGGATTGTGCTTTGGCTGGCAAAGTGAGGAAAGGGAAGGGTAAGAAATCCCATCCAAAATTCGAGGCTAAAGGCAAGAAGCTAGATTTGTTCAAGGTGAAGTGTTTTCACTGTCACGAACATGGGCATCTCGACACTAACTGCCCACAGAAAAAGAAGAAAAAGAAGGTTGTTGGAGCTACAGCTAGTGAGGCCCTTGCCTCACAATTTGAACTTGATTTCTCCTTGATCGCATGCTTGCTTTCAAGTGAAATGGGATCGGTGTGGTATCTTGATAGTGATGCTTCCTTCCACATGACGGGAGATAAGGAGTTGTTCAGTGACTTGCAGGAGAACGATCTCCAAATGCATACAGTGATGGGTGACGATGGATGATACAGTGCGATCGGTATTGGTACAATTACCTTTGAGAGGGAGTCAGGTAAACCATTTCTATTGAAATATGTTATGCATGTTCCAGGTCTAAAGAAGAACTTGGTCTCAGTTTTGATGTTGGAGAACAGAGGTTATGACGTTGTTTTCAACAATGGAAAATGTTTCCTGCGACATAAAAATGGGTCAAACCAAGAGGATAGGGATTCGAGTCAAGAATATCTACAAACTGGAAGTAGATGGGTGTGCTACAATGGTGGGCAAAGAAGCATAAGTGGTGAGCCAGGATGAGGGAAAATTATGGCACAGGAGATTGGGCCATCTTCACCATGGTGCCCTAAATATTTTGCATCAGATTTCTACTAGACTTCCCAAGGGTACACTTGCGCAATTAGATCAGTGTAAGGGATGAAATATGGGTAAGTTTGTGAAGACCACCTTTTATGAAAAGGAGAATCGTGCTTCGGTGATCCTGGAGAGAATTCACACAGACGTGTGTGGACCATTATCGGTTGCTTCAACAGCAAAACACAGGTATTATGTTATTTTTGTTGATGACTATTCTAGTAGATGTTGGATCTTCTTCCTGCAGTAGAAGGATCAAACATTCTCAAAGTTCTATGAGTTTAAAGCATTGGTGTAGAAGGAGTCGAGGAAGAAAGTGAAGGCTTTGTGGAGCGATAATGGTGGTGAATATATCTAGAATGAATTCAAATACTTCTGTAGCAAAGAAGGAATTCGAAGAGAACTCATAGTGCCTCATAACCCACAACAGAATGGGGTCATGGAGAGGAAGAATAGAACGATCATGGGTGTTGCATGAGCTATGCTTGAGAGGGAGATAGACTTGCATGCAGAGGAGGAACTGCTTGTTCCCAAAGATGAGCCTCAAGATGTGGATTAGCCACAGGAGGAGGATCAGGGAGTGGAGGAGTCCACTCACGCAGAGCCAAACATCAGAACTAGTAGAAATCGTACCACAAAAGCTAAGAGGCTGAAGCTTGATGCGGCAAAGAATGTAGGATTCCCTACTTCACAGAGTAGACAGAGTCAGTCACCTGACCGATTCACGGGGTACATGGCTCTCTGCATGAGAAAGTGTTTCGTGACATAGCCATCTTCTTTTCAGGAAGCAGCGGAGGATCCCACATGGGTGGATGCCTTGGTGGAGGATTATGACTCCATTGTCAGAAATAGTGCTTGGGAGATTTTTCCAAGGCTGGTTGGTAAATTGTTTGTAGGTTCAAGATGGATCTACAAGGTAAAGAAATTTGTTGATGGGAGCGTCGAGAAGTATAAGGAAATATTTGTTTCCTAGGGCTTCTGACGGATCAAGAGGATTGATTATGAAGAAAACTTTGCACCTGTCACACGGTATTCTTCCATAAGGACCATCCTTATTCTCTCAACGCAGATGGGTTGGCACATTCATCAGATGGATGTGAAGACTGTGTTCCTTAATGGGATCATTGAGGAAGAAGTGTACATTGAGCATCTTGAAGGATTTGAGATCTTTAGTAGAGAGTTGCATGTGTGCAGACTCAAAAGAGCGTTGTATGCACTGAAGCAAGCACCCCATGCTTGGTACACTCGGATCGACAACTATTTCACCAGACTTGGCTTCACCAAGTGTGAGGCATATGCAAATCTATACCAAATTGTGGTGGAGGGTAAGCTTTTAATCATTTTTCTTTATGTTGATGATTTAATACTGACTGGTGATGAGCAGCTAATACACTCATGCAAGGAGGACCTTGCAAAGGATTTCGAGATGAAGGATATGGGTCTCCTTCATTATTTCCTTGGATTGGAAATATGGCAGCGAGAAGGTGAACTATTTGTGTCTCAAGGCAAGTATACTTGGGAGATACTTGGTAAGTTTCACATGGATGAATGAAAACCCATGGATACTCCTCTTCCAGGAAATTGGAGGAAATAGGATGCTACATCAAGAGAGGTAGTGGATGCTACTGTTTATCGACAATTGGTGGGTTTGCTCATGTATTTAGTTAATACAAGACCGGACATATGCTATGCAGTGAACCAGCTTAGTCAAGAGATGGTTAATCCTACTAAGCTCTTTTGGAAGGCGGGAAAGAATGTCCTGAGATATCTCAAGGGCACATCTGAGTATGCCTTATGGTAAAGACAGATAGATGAAGTGAAGTTGCATGGCTTCACGGATGCAGATTGGGCAAGTAGCCCAACGGATAGAAACAGAACATCAAGAGGGGTTTTCAGTATCGGATCTACAGTTGTTTCTTGGTACAGTAGGAAATAGATATCCATGGCACTCAGTTCAGAAGAAGTGGAATACATGGCAGAAATTCAAGCTGCATGTGAGGCTATCTTGATGAGGAAGATCCTAGTCAGTTTGTTCGGTTCTCATTTAGATCCTACAGTGATACATTGTGATAATCATAGTTGCATTAAACTCTCGATTAATCCTGTGTTTCATGATAGATCAAAGCATATAGATATCTGGTATCATCATATGAGAGATTGTGTGCAGCGGAAGATGATGTTGCTTCAGTACATTCCAACGGAAGATTAGGATGCAGATATTTTGACAAAGGCACTCACCTACATAAAATTTGAATACCATAGAGATACAATCGGGGTGAAGGATAATCCCTTTCTTGTTGAGAGGGAGTGTTGAGATTCAACAAGATGATGAGCCTAGTGAAAATTAAGCACCTTCACTAGGTGGGGCCCGCAGGCCATTTTTAGGTGTACGCCTATTTTTAGAATGGTGAGCATATTCTAAAATTAGCAGGATGATGATTCTAGATGGTTGAGAAAATTATATCTTTAGATGAGTTTCTATTTTTAGAATATGGGTGAAGTCTATTTATAGATCACAAATCTAAAAATAGAATGCATGTCGATTATTATTAGCCCTTAATGATAATCAGAAAATAAATAGTAACTTATTCTCTTGGAGCACTTGATTTCAGTAAACAGTTGTGGCACAATAGTGGGATGAAGGAATTACACAATTCCTAGGGTGGTTCGTGACTCATACATGAAGGACTTCTTTATAACTGACTGTGGCAAGTTGTAACAGCATTGAAAGAGTAGTTATGGGAGTTGTTATTTAGTTTAACTTAGTTAAGTGAGTTAAACTCAGTTGTGCTAGTTGTAACTAAAGATACACTAGTGAAAGATGAGTGAATTAATTGGTTAATTAATTCACATGTAGTTTCTTACTTGCAATTGAAGAAATACAACAGTTAACTACTTGCATGTCAGATTCAGAGGAGACCTAGTGGAGAGATAGGTGAAAGGGTGTGTTTGACTATCAGTTGTGACTATAGTGATGCATTCAATGCATCTAAAAACACATTGGAGTTTCCAACGAGGATTGCACAGTCAAGGCAAGTAAATATTGAATTCATTCAAGGATCTTCTTCAACAGGGATTGCGCAGTGGAGGCAGGTTTTCAAGAGGCAAGAAATTGGTGCATAGATATTCAAATTTCTTCATGACAGTGTGAGACGATTGTATATTATAATGAGAGTTCTATGAGATGAGCTTTGTATGAGATTGTTTCATGATTCCATGATATACATAATATATGATAGTTGGGGTTTTAAACTTTAATATTTCCCGGTAACACATCTTGTTATGTGCGATTGATTTTTCTTCATGTATATGCAATTGGCGATTTAATTTCCCCAAAGAATTAAGTGGAAGGATTTTTTATTTAACATAATATTTAATTTTTAGATCAGGAGAATCCGAAAATACATTATTTTTTTATAAATATCTACATGGTATTGGAGCAGTGTTAATAACTGAATATTGCAATATTGAAGCGGTGCTGAGTTTTGTGCTGGTGGGACAGTTGAGTAAACATTGAAATGGCTTTCAATGGGTTGTGGTTGGAGTATGAACTCGAGGGAAGCTCTAACTACATAGCATGGAAGGACAGGATGGAGGTGGTGCTTAAAGATAATGGCTTGAAGGAGTTCATTGATAGCGATGTTCCTAAGCCCACTTCGATGGATGTTGCATTACTTGACGCCTGGAAAAAGAAAGTAGCGAAGAAAAGAATAATTATGTTGGAAGGTGTGAAAGAACATATTGTGTCAAGCCTTAATGGGAAAGCCACTCCATTTGAAATGTGGAAGGCTTTGATAGATCTTTTCCAAAGCAGCAGCGACCATAGGAAGTTGGCGCTGAAAGATAAACTCAGAAAAATCAAAATGGAGAAGGGCGACAATATTCCAAAGTATCTCACAAAAGTTTTCTAATGTAGGGATGAGATGGGGAGTGTGGGAATTAAATTTTTTGATGATGACTTGGTGATATTTTCTCTCCTTGGACTTTTGAAGAGTTGGCACAGTTATCAAGACTCTATCAATGGATGGGAGAAACTACTGGATTGGGAGCAACTTTGGTCGGATCTAGTGCAGGAGGAGATAAGGCGGAGTACCAGGGATGGTTCTTCATCAAAACATGATGATGAAGAGGATTATGCTTTGGCTGGAAAAGTGAGGAAAGGGAAGGGTAAGAAATCCCATCCAAAATCCGAGGCTAAAGGCAAGAAGCTGGATTTGTTCAAGGTGAAGTGTTTTCACTATCACGAACATGGGCATCTCGCCACTAACTGCCTCACAATTTGAACTTGATTTCTCCTTGATTGCATGCTTGGTTTCAAGTGAAATGGGATCGGTGTGGTATCTTGATAGTGGTGTTTCCTTCCACATGACGGGAGATAAGGAGTTGTTCAGTGACTTGGAGGAGAACGATCTCCAAATGCATATAGTGATGGGTGACGATGGAAAATACAGTGTGACTGGTATTGGTACCATTACCTTTGAGAGGGAGTCAGGTAAACCATTTCTATTGAAAGATGTTATGCATGTTCCAGGTCTAAAGAAGAACTTGGTCTCAATCGCGATGTTGGAGAACATAGGTTATGATGTTGTTTTCAACGATGGAAAATATTTCCTGCGACATAACAATGGGTCAAACCAAGAGGATAGGGATTCGAGTCAAGAATCTCCACAAGCTGGAGGTAGATGGTTGTGCTACAATGGTGGGCAAAGAAGAAGAAGTGGTGAGCCAGGATGAGGGAAAATTATGGCACAGGAGATTGGGCCATCTTCACCATGGCGCCCTAAAGATTTTGCAGCAGATTTCTACTGGACTTCCCAAGGGTACACTTGCACAGTTAGATCGGTGCAAGGGATGAAATATGGGTAAGTTTGTGAAGACCACCTTTCATGAAAAGGAGAACCGTGCTTCAGTGATCCTGGAGAGAATTCACACAGATGTGTGTCGACCATTCTCGGTTGCTTCAACATCAAAACACAGGTATTATGTTATTTCTTTTTATGAATATTCTAGTAGATGCTGGATATTCTTCATGCAGAAGAAGGATCAAACATTCTCAAAGTTCTATGAGTTTAAATCATTGGTGGAGAAGGAGTCGAGGAAGCAAGTGAAGGCTCTGCAGAGCAATAATGGTGGTGAATATATCTCAATCGAATTCAAAGACTTCTATAGAAAATAAGGAATTCGAAGAGAACTCATAGCGCCTCATAACCCACAACAGAATGGGGTCGCGGAGAGGAAGAATATAACGATCGTGAGTGTTGCATGAGCTATGCTTGAGAGGGAGATAGACTTGCATGTAGAGGAGGAACTTCTTGTTCCCAAAGATGAGCCTGAAGATGTGGATTAGCCATAGGAGGAGGATCAGGGAGTGGAGGAGTCCACTCACACAGAGCCAAACATTAGAACTAGCAGAAAGCGTACCACAAAAGCTAAGAGGCTGAAGCTTGATGCGGCAGAGAATGTAGGATTCCCTACTTCACAGCACAGACAGAGACATTCACCTGACCGATTCAGGGGGTACATGGCTCTCTGCATGAGCAAGTGTATCGTGACATAGCCATCTTCTTTTCAGGAAGCAACGGAGGAGCCCACATGGAGGATTATGACTCCATTGTCAGAAACAGTGCTTGGGAGATTTTTCCGAGGCTGGTTGGTAAATCATTTGTAGGTTCAAGATGGATCTACAAGGTAAAGCAAGCTGCTGATGGAAGCGTCGAGAAGTATAAGGAAATATTTGTTTCCCGGGGATTCTCACAAATCGAGGGGATTGATTATGAGGAAACCTTTGCAATACCTGGAGGATTATGACTCCATTTTCAGAAATAGTGCTTGGGAGATTTTTCCAAGGCTGGTTGGTAAATCGTTTGTAGGTTCAAGATGGATCTACAAGGTAAAGCAAGCTGTTGATGGGAGCGTCAAGAAGTATAATGAAATATTTGTTTCCCGGGGATTCTCACAAATCGAGGGGATTGATTATGAGGAAACCTTTGCATCTGCCACATGGTATTATTCCATAAGGACCATCCTTTCTCTCTTAGCGCATTTGGGCTGGCACATTCATCAGATGGATGTGAAGATTGTGTTCGTTAATGAGATAATTGAGGAAGAAGTGTACATTAAGCAGCTTGAAGGATTTGATATCTTCAGTAGCAAGTCGCATGTGTGCAGAATCAAAAGAGAATTGTATGGGTTGAAGCAAGTACCCTGTGCTTAGTACACTCGGATCGACAACTATTTCACAATACTTGGCTTCACCAAGAGTGAGGCAGATGCAAACCTATACCAAATTATGTTGGAGGGTAAGATTTTAATAATTGTTCTTTATGTTGATGATTTAATACTGACTGGTGATGAGCAACTGATACACTCATGCAAGGAGGACCTTGCAAAGGAGTTCAAGATGAAGAATATGGGTCTGCTTCATTAAATCCCTGGATTGGAAATATGGCAGCGAGAAGGTGAACTATTTGTTTCTCAAGGAAAGTATCCTGGAGAGATACTCGATAAGTTTCACATGGAAAACTGCAAACCAATGGATACTCCTATTAGAGGAAATTGGAGGAAAGAGGATGCTACATCGGC
This sequence comes from Pinus albicaulis, assembly GCA_034641835.2. Lineage (NCBI taxonomy): Eukaryota > Viridiplantae > Streptophyta > Pinopsida > Pinales > Pinaceae > Pinus > Pinus albicaulis. The sequence continues at coordinate 574,579,483 of CM076572.1, forward strand.
AGAGGTAGTGGATGCTACTGTCTATCGACAGTTGGCGGGTTTGCTCATGTATTTAGTTTATACAATACCAAACATATGCTATGCGGTGAACCAACTTAGTCAAGCGATGGTTAAGCCTACCAAGCTCCTTTGGAAGGCAAACAAGCATGTCCTGAGATATCTCAAGGGCACATCTAAGTATGGATTATGGTACAGACAGAGAGATGAAGTGAAGTTGCATGGCTTCACGGATGTAGATTAGGAAAGCAGCCCAACTGATAAAAAGAGCACATCAGGAAGGGTTTTCAGTATCGGATCTACAACTGTTTCTTGGTACAACAGGAAACAAAGATCCGTGGCACTCAGTTCAGCGGAAGCGGAATACATGGCAGCAAGTCAAGCTGCATGTGAGGCTATCTGGATGAGGAAGATCCTGATCGGTTTGTTTGGTTCTCATTTAGATCCTACAGTGATATATTGTGATAATCAGAGTTGCATTAAAATCTCGATTGATCTTGTGTTTCATGATAGATCTAAGCATATAGATATCTAGTATAATCATATCAGAGATTGTGTGTAGCGGAAGATCATGTTGCTTCAATACATTCCAACGGAAGATCGGGATGCAGATATTCTGACGAAGGCACTCACCAGGAGAAAATTCAAATACCATAGAGACAAAATCAGGGTGAAGGATAATCCCTTTCTTGTTGAGAGGGAGTTTTGAGATTCAACAAGATGATGAGCCTAGTGAAAATTAAGCATCTTCACTAGGTGGGGCCCGCAAGCTATTTTTAGGTGTATGTCTATTTTTAGAATCTTAAGCATATTCTAAAATTAGCAGGATACTGATTCTAGATGATTGAGAAAATTCTATCTTTAGATGAGTTTCTATTTTTAGAAGATGGGCGAAGTCTATTTATAGATCGCAAATCTAAAAATAGAATGCATGTCGATTATTAGTAGCCCTTTATAATAATTAGAAAATAAATAGTAACTTATTCTCTTGGAGCACTTGATTTCGGTGAAGAGATGTGTCACATCAGTGGGCTGAAGGAATTACATAATTCCTAGGGTCGTTGGTGACTCATGCATGGAGGACTTCGTTATAACTAATTGTGGCAAGTTGTAACAGAGTTGGAAGAGTAGTTATGGGAGTTGTTATTTAGTTTAACTCAGTTAAGTGAGTTAAACTCAGTTGTGCTAGTTGTAACTAAAGATACACTAGTGAAAGATGTTTGAATTAATTAGTTAATTAATTCACAAGTAGTGTCTTACTTGCAACTAAAGAAATACAGCAGTTAACTACTTGCATGTCAGATCCAGAGGAGACCTAGTGGAGAGATAGGTGAAAGGGTGTGTTTGACTATCAGTTGTGACTATAGTGATGCATTCAATGCATCTAAAATCATTGGAGTTTCCAATGAGTATTGCACAGTCAAGGAAAGTAAATATTGAATTCATTCAGGGATCTTCTTCAACAGGGATTGCGCAGTGGACGCAGGTTGTCAGGAGGCAAGAAACTGGTGCATAGATATGCAAATTTCTTCATGACAGTGTGAGACGATTGTATATTATAATGAGATTTCTATGATATGAGCTTTGTATGAGATTGTTTCATGATTCCATGATATACATAATATATGATAGTTGGGTTTTTAAACTTTAATATTTCCCGGTAAAACATCTTGTTATGTGCAATTGATTTTTCTTCATGTATATGCAATTGGCGATTTAATTTCCCCAAAGAATTAAGTGGAAGGATTTTGTATTTAACATAAGATTAAATTGTTAGATCATGAGAATACGAAAATACATTATTATGTTTATAAATTTCTGCAGGGTATTGGAGTAGTGTTAATAACTGAATATTGCAATATTGAAGCGGTGCTAAGTTTTGTGCTGGTGGGACAATTCGAATTTGCTGCAAGAATTTCTTGGTGCGACAGTTGAGTAAACATTGAAATGGCTTTCAATGGGTTGCGGTTGGAGTATGAACTCAAGGGAAGCTCTAACTACATATCTTGGAATGACAGGATGGAGGTGGTGCTTAAAGATAATGGCTTGAAGGAGTTCATCGATAGCGATGTTCCTAAGCCCACTTCGACGGATGCTGCATTACTTGACGCCTGGAAAAAGAAAGTAGCGAAGACAAGAATAATTCTGTTGGAAGGTGTGAAAGACCATATTGTGTCAAGCCTTAATGGGAAAGCCACTCCATTTGAAATGTGGAAGGCTTTGATATATCTTTTCCAAAGCAGCAGTGACCATAGGAAGTTGGCGTTGAAAGATAAACTCAGAAAAATCAAAATGGAGAAGGACGACAATATTCCAAAGTATCTCACAAAGGTTGTCCAATGTAGGGATGATATGGGGAGTGTGGGAATTACAGTTTTTGATGATGACTTGGTGAGATTGGCTCTCCTTGGACTTCTGAAGAGTTGGCACAGTTATTAAGACTCTGTCAATGGGTGGGAGAAACTACCGGATTGGGAGCAACTTTCATCGGATCTAGTGCAGGAGGAGATAAGGCGGAGTACCAGGGATGGTTCTTCATCAAAACATGATGATGAAGAGGATTTTTCTTTGGTTGGAAAAGTGAGGAAAGGGAAGGGTAAGAAATCCCATCCAAAATCTAAGGCTAATTGCAAGAAGCTGGATTTGTTCAAGGTGAAGTGTTTTCACTATCACGAACATGGGCATCTCGCCACTAACTGCCCACAGAAAAAGAAGAACAAGAAGGTTGTTGGAGTTGCAGCTAGTGAGGCCCTTGCCTCACAATTTGAACTTGATTTCTCCTTGATCACATGCTTGGTTTCAAGTGAAATGGGATCAATGTGGTATCTTGATAGTGGTGCTTCCTTCCACATGACGGGAGATAAGGAGTTGTTCACTGACTTGGAGGAGAATGATCTCCAAATGCATATAGTGATGGGCGATGATGGACGATATAGTGCGACCAGTATTGGTACCATTACCTTTGAGAGGGATTCAGGTAAACCATTTCTATTGAAATATTTTATGCATGTTCCAGGTCTAAAGAAGAATTTGGTCTCAGTCGCGATGTTGGAGAATTGAGGTTATGACGTTGTTTTCAGCGATGGAAAATATTTCCTGCGACATAACAATGGGTCAAACCAAGAGGATAGGGATTTGAGTCAAGAATATCTACAAGCTGGAGGTAGATGGTTGTGCTACAATGGTGGGCAAAGAAGAAGAAGTGGTGAGCTAGGATGAGGGAAAATTATGGCACAGGAGATTGGGCCATCTTCACCATGGCGCCCTAAATATTTTGCAGCAGATTTCTACTGGACTTCCCAAGGGTACACTTGCGCAGTTATATCAGTGCAAGGGATGAAATATGGGTAAGTTTTTGAAGACCACCTTTCATGAAAAGGAGAACCGTGCTTCAGTGATCCTGCAGAGAATTTACACAAACGTGTGTGGACCATTATCGGTTGATTCAACAACAAAACATAGGTATTATGTTATTTTTGTTGATGACTATTCTAGTAGATGTTGGATCTTCTTCATGCAGAATAAGGATCAAACATTCTCAAAGTTTTATGAGTTTAAAGCATTGGTGGAGAAGGAGTCAAGGAAGCAAGTGAAGGCTCTGCAGAGCGATAATGGTGGTGAATATATCTCGAACGAATTCAAAGAATTCTGTAGAAAAAAATTAATTCGAAGAGAACTCATAACACCTCATAACCCACAACAGAATGGGGTCACGGAGAGGAAGAATAGAACGATCGTGGGTGTTTCATGAGCTATGCTTGAGAGGGAGATAGACTTGCATGCAGAGGAGGAACTACTTGTTCCCAAAGATGAGCCTCAAGATGTGGATTAGCCATAGGAGGAGGATGAGGGAGTGGAGTAGTCCACTCACGCAGAGCCAAGCATTAGAACTAGCAGAAATTGTACCACAAAAGCTAAGAGGTTGAAGCTTGATGCGACAGAGAATGTAGGATTCCCTACTTCACAGCGCAGACAGAGACAGTCACCTGACTGATTCATGAGGTACATGACTCTCTGCATGAAAAAGTGTATCGTGACATAGCCATCTTCTTTTCAGGAAGTAGTAGAGGATCCCACATGGGTGGATGCCTTGGTGGAGGATTATGATTCCATTGTCAGAAACAATGCTTGGGAGATTTTTCCAAGGCTGGTTGGTAAATCATTTGTAGGTTCAAGATGGATCTACAAGGTAAAGCAAGCTGCTGATGGGAGCATCGAGAAGTATAAGGAAATATTTTTTTCCCGGGGATTCTCAAAAATTGAGGGGATTGATTACGAGGAAAACTTTGCATCTGTTGCATGGTATTATTCCATAAGGACCATCCTTTCTCTCTTAACGCATTTAGGTTGGCACATTCATCAGATGGATGTGAAGACTGTGTTCGTTAATGGGATCATTGAAGAAGAAGTGTACATTAAGCAGCTTGAAGGATTTGATATCTTCAGCAGCGAGTCACATGTGTGCAGAATCAAAAGAGCGTTGTATGGGCTGAAGAAAGTACCTTGTGCTTAGTAAACTTGGATCGACAACTATTTCACTAGACTTGGCTTCACCAAGAGTGAGGCAGATGCAAAACTATACCAAATTGTGTTGGAGGGTAAGCTTTTAATCATTGTTCTTTATGTTGATGATTTAATACTGACTGGTGATGAGCAACTGATACACTCATGCAAGGAGGACCTTGCAAAGGAGTTCAAGATGAAGAATATGGGTCTCCTTCATTAAATCCCTGGATTGGAAATATGGCAGCGAGAAGGTGAAATATTTGTGTCTCAAGGAAAATATGCTCGAGAGATACTCGGTAAGTTTCACATGGAGAACTACAAACCCATGGATACTCCTCTTTTAAGAAATTGGAGGAAAGAGGATGCTACATCGGCAGAGGTAGTGGATGTTATTGTCTATCAACAGTTAGCGGGTTCGCTTATGTATTTAGTTAATACAAGACCAGACATATGCTATGCGGTGAACCAACTTATTCAAGCAATGGTTAAGCCTACCAAGCTCTTTTGGAAGGCAGACAAGCATGTCCTGAGATATCTCAGGGGCACATCTGAGTATGGATTATGGTACAGACAGATAGATGAAGTGAAGTTGCATGGATTCACGGATGCAGATTAGGCAGGCAACCCAACTAATAAAAAGAGAACGTCATGAGGGGTTTTCAGTATCGAATCTACAACTATTTCTTGGTACAACAGGAAACAGAGATCCGTGGCACTCATTTTAGCAGAAGCGGAATACATGGTAGCAATTCAAGCTGCATGTGAGGCTATCTAGATGAGGAAGATCCTGGTGAGTTTGTTTGGTTCACATTTAGATCCAACAATGATACATTGTGATAATCAAAGTTACATTAAAATATTAATTAATACTATGTTTCATGATAGATATAAGCATATATATATCTAGTATAATCATATCATATATTGTGTGCAGTGGAAGATCATGTTGCTTCAGTACATTCCAATGGAATATCGGGATGCAGATATTCTGACGAAGGCACTCACCAGGAGAAAATTCAAATACCATAGAGACAGGATCGGGGTGAAGGATAATCCCTTTCTTGTTGAGAGGGAGTTTTGAGATTCAACAAGATGATGAGCCTAGTGAAAATTAAGCATCTTCACTAGGTGGGGCCCGTAAGCTAATTTTAGGTGTATGTCTATTTTTAGAATCATAAGCATATTCTAAAATTAGCAGGATAATGATTCTAGATGGTTGAGAAAATTCTATCTTTAGATGATTTTCTATTTTTAGAAGATGGATGAAGTCTATTTATAGATCGCAAATCTAAAAATAGAATGCATGTTGATTATTAGTAGCCATTAATAATAATCAGACAATAAATAGTAACTTATTCTCTTGGAGCACTTTATTTCAGTGAAGAGATGTGGCACATCAGTGGGCTGAAGGAATTACGTAATTCCTAGGGTCGTTGGTGACTCATGCATGGAGGACTTCGTTATAACTGATTGTGGCAAGTTGTAACAGAGTTGGAAGAGTAGTTATGGGAGTTGTTATTTAGTTTAACTCAGTTGAGTTAAACTCAGTTGTGCTAGTTGTAACTAAAGATACACTAGTGAAAGATGATTGAATTAATTAGTTAATTAATTCACAAGTATTGTCTTTCTTGCAACCGAAGAAATATAGCAGTTAACTACTTGCATGTCAGATCCAATGGAGACCTAGTGGAGAGCTAGGTGAAAGGGTGTGTTTGACTATCAGTTGTGACTATAGTGATGCATTCAATGCATCTACACACACATTGGAGTTGCCAATGAGGATTGCACAGTCAAGGCAAAGCAAGATCGAATTCATTCAGGGATATTCTTAAGCATGGATTGTGGAGTGGAGGCAAGTTGTTAGGAGGAAAGAAATTTGTTCATAGATATGAAAATTTCTGCATGACAGTGTCAGATGATTGTATATTGTACTGAGAGCTCTATGAGCTGAGATTTGTATGAGATTGTTTCATGATTCCATGATATACATAATATATGATTGTTGGGTTTTTTATCTTTAATATTTCTCGGTAAAACATCTTGTTATGTGCGATTTATTTTTCTTCATGTATATGCAATTGGCGATCTAATTTCCACAAATAATTAAGTGGAAGGATTCTGTATTTAACATAAGATTAAATTGTTAGTGTTAGTTTCATTATTTTCATACTTCCACCAGGGATCAAAACACATTTGCATGTGCATCTTAGGTGTCCCATTCTGAATAATTATTTTATCATTCCATTAGGTCATGACTTAAAATTGTTCCACTGGTGGTTGTCCTGGTCAAATAAGATTCCTTCTCCCTCAGAAGATCATATTGGCTAACTCATTCCCATGTCCCCTTGAGCATAATAATACTTATGGAAATTATTTTTTTCACTTGAAAGTCTTTTAAGTCAAAATCTCATGCAAAGGTCAGGTCAAAGGGACATCCCATTATGTCATTATGGTTTTGAATTTTTCAAGGTCATTCCTTCATTCCGATAATGTCAACATATATATGAGAGGGATTGAACAATATCATCATGATAGATTCATTATACTTCAAAGGTTATATTTTCATTTTAAGGAATTTTTTTATCAAAATGCCATTTTGATATAAAAGTCACCTATGTAATCTATTTTAATTTTTTCTAAACGTAATTTCATGTTATTATATGTAGTTAATAAAATCCCAAAGTTGTCAAAGTAATCATTTCAAGCCTTAGTGAGAAAATGAAAAATCCAACTCCATGACTTCAGCAACCTGCAATGTCAAAAGGTCAAATGAAGCATCAGTGACAAAGAAAAATACATCAAACATTAGAAAAGTGGGTATTTCAAGTTAAATCAAAATCCACTTGCCTATAAAGCCCATAAATCATTTCAAATAAGCCATTATTTCCTTTCAAAGTATCAAGAGTATTCAACAAAGAAGAATTTTTGAGTTTTGTGAGCAATTGAGGCCAAATTTCTCGGCGATGTGCATTCAGAAGGTTGGCGATGCGCATTTGAATCGGTGTTGCGCGCCTGCCCAATGTCACTGCGCCCTTTCCAGGAGATCCCAGTGTCAATTGTGAAGGTGATGCGCTGCGCATTTGTATAGGTGATGCGCCCTCAGACAATGGCATTGCGCGCCTGCATAATGAAGACTTGTGAGGGTTGTATCACTTCAAACATTTCAAACCACTTCCAAAATTCTCCTAAAAACCTCCAAGATCCCTAAAGAAGTAAGTACATATCATATACCTTTTTTCTAAGTTATTTTATGGCTCTTGAATGAATTGAAATGAAACCCTAATCTCAATTTATGGTCATTGTTTATACACCTTGTTCACTTTCCTTAAACATATATCAGTCACAGGCAAGGTAAATTTCATTCACCTAGGGTTTTCATTGACTAGTTTGTTCATTAACTTCATTCCCTTCACTCATTCCCTTCACTTTTTCAAGCTAGCCATCTCATCCCCTTCCCTTTAATCTCATTCCATTTGTACACTAGGGTTTCATAAGTCAGAGTTTAAAATGTCTGAAGAAGTAGATAGTGGTGTTGGTGAGGCACAAAGGCTAAGAAGAAATGATCACAAAGGAGGGAAAATTAATAGGTTTTAACCCATAACCACTAGGGAACTCATGGCATCTCCTCTCACTATGTCTTAATTCAAGCATGTGGGTTGTTTTGAGTTTTTTGAGAAAGTGCAGCAAATTCAAAATCACCCGAGGTTAACAAGATTTTTCATCACTAATCTACATGACAAACAAGTCACTCTTGTTGGGGTCACCTTTGACATGTCAACCAATGCCATTGCAGCTACTACAGGGATCCCTTGTATGGGAGAGAGGTGGTTTAAACAAGCAAACTTGGATATTAGCTATTATGAACCATACCTTAAACCTAGGTACAAGGATGACAAGAAATCAATTTTCCCTTTCTCTCATCTCCTTGACCGGTATGCCCCTATGATGAAAATAGTATTGAAGTATTTCACTTGTGAGGGGAGGTTTACCCAACTCTACTCATACCATATCTGACTACTCATGCATTTCACTAGAGTTATAATGCTACACATACCTTACTATCTTTTCCACGACATTGACAAGATGGCTCACATTGTGCAAAAGAGGGATTACAATCATCAAATGCAAAGTATTTTTCACCACTCCCTCATCAAGATGGTGGTCATTCATCAACTTCAGTAGAAAAACATTTCATGGGACACTTTCATTGCAAATGAGGTTTTCACTACTCCACCTAGCCATCATGAGCAGGATATTCCTTCATCATCTCATCCTCCCGTATCCACTTCTCCATCACCTCCTGTTGTTCATACATCACCATCCATTCACGTCATGTTGATCCTATCTCATCACCTTTCTATAACCCTTTACTATCTCATCATGATACTAGAGCATCAAGCAGTGAAAGGGACATTGAGGCAACTTGCACTAAGATGACTGATATTGAGCCATTCCCTAAGACCTATCAGAGAGGCCACAAGAATGTGTTTGCTTCACATAATGTGAAAGGGGCCATGCATTCTTCATCAACAAAATAGGTAGACGAGGGCAAGGAAAAGGCTACAGAGCCTATTATTGTTGAGCAGGAAGACAAACATGAAACTAAGTAGGAGTTTCAGTTTATTGAGAGTGATGAGGAGGATGAGGATAGAGTCACTAGTGAAGTGATCAGAGGCAAGGAAGCCAATATTAGTGAGCTTCAAGCTAATCTTGATAGAGCACAATACGTGATTCACTTTCTTGAGCTAGAAAATCAGCAGTTGAAGACTAAGAAAATCAGAGCTCAAAGAGAGGCAGAAAAGGCCAAGGCCTTGCTGGAGGAAAATTTTGTAATATTTGATGACAATGATGATGAGGAAGATCAACTTCCGATATAGAGATCAAGGACAATTTGGCTAAATAATGTTTTAGCTCGGGAAAGACAAAAGGAGGCTGAGATGGCAGAGCAGCTCACTTCAAGTGAGTTGCTTGCCATAGAGATTATAAAATATAGAGAGTCTTGGCTTGAGATATCCAATTTGCATCTGGAGGGAATATTAGAGAAGGCAAATAAAGACATTGAAATTCAGAGGAAGGTGGCAAAACACTATGCCATGAGAAACAAGATTGCAAGGGCCAAGCTCAAAAGATCCCATGCAAAGATTCAGGCTTTTACTGAGTCAAAGGAGAAGGAGAAGTTCAAAATTCTTGCTGAGGTGTCCCTCCAGGCCTCCAACCCTTGATCAACAAGCAAATTTACAATTTTGGCACACCTTGTGCAAATTTTGATTTTTGACAGTTTAGCACACAGAAAATTGGCTAAATGCGCAGTGCCACTGGCACTATGCTATTTTTTGGGACATCCAAACGGAAAATAGTTAGCATCCTCATGTTCATAATGATGAGTAAATCAACCTTAGCAAGTTTCAGGAGATTTGGAGCAGAACTGGTCCCTCAAAGAGGCAAAAAACCACCAAAAAATCATATTTCTGCCCTCTTTTTGACCCTGGCACTGCGTGTTTACCAATCTTGGGAGAAAAGGTTTTTGGAAGGGCAGATGGACACCATTTTCGAAACTGGAGGCATATTTTGAAACTAGACTCAAATATATTTCCAATGAATTATCATGGAGATAATTTGGACAAGAGGAAGGCCTTCCAAAGTGGCTTACAAAACAGGTCAATTTTTCTATCATGGCGCTGCGCGTTTACTAGGAAAATGCAGTTTTCACCATCTTCAGCATTTTTTGACTTTTTGAAATTTTTCTTGGGAAAATGAATAAAATCTCTGATGTAAAAGGTAATGGTGAATTTAAATGTAATTTTTTAGCTTTCATCTAGGGTAGATACATTGGATAAGTCCTCTAGAGGTCAATAGAATTAGTTTCCTCTTTTAGAGGCAAATTGTTGAGTTTTCCTAGTCTTCATATTCTTGTTTGGGAGTAGGTGAAATTGATCCCTATCTCATGGATTCGACTCCCCGAGGCTAGGGAGAGTGGTTTTGAGGTCTATTTGATGTATTTCCTTAGTCATTGTAATGGTTGGACTCACTTGGAGCTTTGGGCATCTCAAGGACATTTTGTATCAGTTTGGCTTGGACATTAATAGAAATTTGCAGCTATTTTCTTGGGATCCATGTGGTATGAGTTTTAGACATAGTTTCCTTTTTTTTATAATTTTTTTTGAATGCATTGTTAATTAATAACCATTTCATGTCTATAATATACTATATTTCAAGTTTGAAAGGCAGAATCCATATTTATTTATGCTCTTTTTTGGGAAATTTAGTATAATGTGTTCATTCTCCTTAGTTTAGGGAAAATATGTTCGAAATTTTGTCATTGATGGAAAACGAGATTACAAAGGAGGAGCACCTGAAACATCAGCCAAGGAGAAAAGGAAGCAAAAAGAGAGGTAGCAGAGACAGCAAAAAGAGAAGTAAGGAGCAACATCAGTCAAGGAGCAGAGGATAGCAAAGAAGCAGAGAGTTATTCAAGGTGCAGAGTAGTGAGGATAGAAGGAGGGCCATTGGATTTTGAAAAAGGGGCATAGTTAAGAGAAGAAGAAGTTCTGCCAAGATAAGAATAAGTTTTTTCAGGTGGATTTATTTGTATCTATGGGAGGAATTGTTCATCATTGCATGGGTATGATGAGACTCTGTAATTGGGAGTATAAATGGCTCCTATGTGCAATTATGTTTAACTCTGTACATGGATTTACTGTGGAGTATAGTGTGTGAGGTTATATATACACTAAGTAAATTACTGGTGAAGTCACGCCACGGGGTTAACACAGAGGAAGATAGTTATTTAAAAGGGCGGAACCAGAAATCAGAAGAAAAGTGATAAAGCCATAGTATTAACAAAGGTTGAAAAATAACAAAGGCGGAAATTCCTTATAACAAAACATTGAAATAGAATTATTAGAACTGGAACCAAGAGGGAAAAGGAGAGGAACCACGAGTACTGTGAACAGTGACAGTGGGTTTGTGAAACCAACCCCACCCATATCGCACCGCCTTTGTACGGTAAGTTGTATTTCCAATTCGAACGCGATCAATTCCATAGGTTGACACGTGGCCTTAAGCGGTTTGGAGATACCACTCTCATCGCGAGTTAAAAGCCCATGCATCTAAGTCACGCGAGATTTGACTGAGGACGTTAGATCATCTGAAGCAGTGCGATGTGTTGTCCGCCGTCGGATGAGATGGGTAGGTTAACACTGGGACCCAGTTTCATCGCATGGGTTTAAGAACTACATTTCGTGCAAGTGTGTATCATGATTACCGTCGGATTGGTTGTATGGAGCGCGAGAGAAGGTGAACCATTGGATCCAAGCGGAGTTGTTTACACGTTAAGCAAGATATGTTACTGTGGTTCCAGATGCTTTGTAACATGATGCGTTGGTTTGTTTGGAAGCCAAAAGTTAATAATTTGTGATAAAATCAAAGGCTATGTGAATATACATAGAATGTTGATGTGCCGAGGGTTAAAGCCATGGTTGAAGATTGACTTAGGCTTATGTATATATATGATTCAGAGGGTAAGCCTGGAACAGATATATATATATATAGTGGGTCGAACTTCGCCAAGGTGAGAACCTTTGGGTTATTAAACTATTAAAGGTTCACTTCATACATGTATGTTGAAAATGAGTTGTTATGCGGATATATAAGGTGGATGACCGAAAACCTTATGTAAATGCTTGCATATAAACCAAACTTAATAAGCAAGTGGGACCCCACATTAAATTCAGAGAATCATTACCCTAGCTGGAGAATACATTAAAGACCAAAGCGGAAAAGTATACATATATACCTATATGCAGCGCTTTATATATGGGTAGTGTTTTTTTTAAACAAAGGGCCAAAATATATATGTGTGTGTGTGTGTGTGTGAAGTACTCTATAGCTCGGGCCTAATACAACAAAAGACTTATACTGTGGGACCCTCAGCAATCGCATCGGAGAAAAGTTGACGATGGAACAGGTTAACAAAAATTGCAATTGCGATGAAAGTCCAGACCCGATGGGTTTATAAACCATGATTGATATGTGTTTGAGTTCCTGCATAACAGTGAATCATTGGAATAGGAGCATCAGAGCATTGGAATATCGGAACATGCAACTGGAAGTTGCGATTGTGATTAATCGCAATCAGAAATATTTGCAAGGTGATACATCGCATCAACATTTCAAAATGAACAGTAATTGATCGCATCGAAGAAGGCGCAGAGCATCGGTACATTCAAATGGAAATTGTAATTGCGATCAATCACAATCGGAAGTAGTCGAGGAGTGATACATCGCATCGGAAAGATCGACGAGTGGGCCCGTAAGGGAATTTTATGTATTAAAATGATCTCTTAGTATTATATCGTCGGAAGTTACATAAGTTTGATAATACGGTAGTATATATGTTAAAAACAATTCTTATCATGCCGAGAGTTAAATTGTGATATATAAAAAGCGTAGTTACATATGTATGGCATATGGCAGTTACACTGAGACAGTGAACAGGAAAACAAACAGAGGCGAAAGGGACAAAACACAGTTACAGAAAAGACAAGCGCAGTGAACCAAGAGGCTGAATGAGTGAGCTGGAGCTTTCATTGTAATTAAGTGTAAATGATTTAATTGATTTATATTGTTTTTGATGCATTGGCAAGTCTCCGGAGGAGAACAAACATCCCACTGTAATGTTAAAATTAGTACATGTAGTTATATTTTTCTGAGTGAGCTGGAAAAGAAATGAGAAGGCAGAAGACTAAGAGGTATCGCTATCCATTTCGAATTCCTAAGAGGAAAAAAAATAGTCATCAGGAATTCTCTATAAGTAATATCATCTGGATATGCATAGAGAGGTAAGAGAATTTGGAGAGAGAGAGGTTGGAGAATGTGGAATTGAGGCAGAAAAGATAAGAAGAAGGAGGAGCAGAACGAGATGCTGTGAAAAGTTAGAGAAAGTGTAAATGAAGCAGTGAGGTAGAGAAGAAGGAGGAGCTGAGAAAAGAAGAAGGAGGAGATGATAGTGAATCTGAGAAGAAGCAGAGATGATGCAGGGCAGATATGAGGACTGATGGACAGCAGAAGAGAAGGTACAGAACAGAGCTAATATCCAAGGTAAATCAGCAAGTGTTTTTCTTTTGAAAGATTAAGGAAGTTGGAGCTTCCCTATCAAGTTGCATCTTGATAGATGTCAGTTGTAGCTGACTGAGGTAGGAGCCTCCTGTAGGTTGGTGCCTACAAAAAATAGATGGGATTTGGTGCTTCCACATCAAGTTGTAGCTTGATAAAATGTCAGTTGTAGCTGACTGAGGTTGGAGCCTCCTGTAGGTAGGTGCTTGCAGAAAATTGATGTGAGTTGGAGCTTCCTTGCAAGTTGTAGCTTGCAGAATTGAGGTAGGAGCCTCCTGTGTGTTGGAGCCTACAGAAAATCAGTGGTGAGAGGGAGTTGGAGCTTTCCTTTGCATCACAACAATAATAAGATGTGGTTTTATCCCTTTATGGGTTTCCACTTATATTTGGTGTCTCTGTGCATGATGTCTATGTGTTGATGTGGTTTATCTAATCTGCTTAATACTTGTTTCTCACATATTAATATTGTTGTTACATTAACAAATCTGCTAGATACTTGTTGCTCACAAATTAAGATTGCTCACATATTAAGTTGATCATGAAATGAAGGTGTAAATAAGTTTTAAGGGAAAATTTTAAAAAATTCCATGTTTGTGTTAAACTGATTCACCCCCCCCTCTCAGTTTAACTAAGGGTTCAACAAAATACATCACAGATGCTTTCCCTAGCTCCTCACCCATCTCTTCACCTCACCATAATCACCTTGTAATGTCTAAACCTTCTACCTACCTTGCTGTTTTGAATCCCTGGAAATTTTGACCTAATCTTCTTGCCCTAGCTGTTTGACTCCACCTGATCCAGCAAACCCTACACAAATAAAAAAATCAAAACCCTGAGCTACTATACCTAGCCTAAAATCTTCTTTCCTTATTCATTTTGACTATGTTCTATACGGAGAGAGCCCTCTCCTAGCCTTGTAGGGCTAGATACTTAGCTAAGCATGGTTTGAGGTTACCTTGGGATTGCCTCTCTCAGCCTTGAGGTTCAATCTGAGTGATAACAGTTAGATCAGGAGAATCTAGAAATACATTATTGTGTTTATAAATTTCTACGTAGAATCTTGGCATCATCAGAGCTCCCGATTTCTGTAGATCTGCATTTTCCTTTTCAGCCTGCAGTCATATATCCATTATCTACTAAAGGGACAATGCGGTATTTGCTTCCAGTTACGCATTGCCTATTGTGGCATGTTTTCAAGGTCATTCTAGGCCATCTCTTTAGCTAGATTACCTCATATTTTGTACACTGTTGCAGCTGAATCTTCTCCTATATAATAAAATGGCTCAGCTATTATGTCTATATCTGTGTTGATCATAAACTTACATGTACTTTTTCTGTGTTACAAATACTGTGTTTTTGTATCAATGCATTATTCCATTTTTGGATATTACATTTGATGATGCTCCTTCTACAGAGGAAAAAACCACTTTAGATGAAGGTGGGGATGTGTATTTGGATTCTTCTTCAAATACACATTTATATCATGAGGCACGGTTGATTGACTCAGGTGCATCCTTTCACTTCACTCCCCATAGGGATTGGTTCTGCGAGTACGAGAAGTATGATGGTGGTGATGTCTTCTTAGGGGATGATAGGAAGGCCAGAATTGTCGAATGTGGAAAAGTTAAGCTAAAACTACAAGGTGGAAGGATTATAACACTTCCTGGTGTTCTGCATATTCTTGCATTGGCCAAAAATATGATTTTTGTAAGCAAGATGGATTATGTAGATGTAAATATAGTGTTCGAGAAATATACCTGCAAGATGGCTTGGGGAGCACTGGTATTAATGCAGGGAGTTTGGATTGGAACTCTGTACAAGCTTCAGGGTAGCACTGTTATCTATGGGTGCAAAAGTTATGTGGTTCCTGAAAGTGGAGCGGAAAGCCTAGCAGTCTTTGGAGAAAAGACCATTTTATGGCATCAAAGGCTTGGACATTTTGGAGAGAAGGGCCTTTGGATACTACATGGAAATGGTATGGTAGAAGTTATGTCTAATTTCTCTCTGGATTTCGATTTCTATGAACATTTTGTATATGGGAAGCAAAATCGGGTGAGTTTTCCTTCTAGTGCTAAGAGGGCAAACAAGATATTAGAGCTATTGCACAATGATGTGTTTGGACCTGTGTCAGTTCCATCACTTGGTAAGTCTGTGTACTATGTTTCATTCATATATGACTTCTCAAGGAATAAATGGATATATTCTTGAGGAATAAATATAAAGTCTCTGACAGATTTTAAGAATTTAAGGCTCTGGTCGAAATCTAGCCAGAGAAGAAAATAAAGGTGCTAAGGACAGATAATGGTGGAGAGTTATACAAGAAGGAATTTGAAGAGTTCTGTAAGAAGTGTGGTATAGCACAGTAGAAGACTACTGCATATGCACCTCAGAAAAATGGAGTTGCAGAAAGAATGAAAAGACTGTTGATGGAAAAGGCAAGAAGCATGCTCAGTGGTACCAGGTTAGGACAAGAATTTTGGGCAGAGGCAGTGGAGACTGCATGTTACCTGGTTAACAAATCACATTCATTAGTGTTGGAGGATAAGACTCCGTATGAGGTATGGACTGGAAAGAAACCCTCTCTTTCACATCTGAGGGTATTTGGATGTGATGCATATGTACATGTTCCAAAGGAGAAAAGTACCAAGTTGGATAATAAATCTGAAAGTGCATATTTATTGAGTATAAGGATGGTTTAAAGGGTTACAAGCTTTGGAACACATAAATAAGGAAGGTTGTGTACAACCAAGATGTGGTGTTTAGAGAGGTGAAAGATGTTTTTAAACATGAATTCCTATCGAAAAAACCTAAGAAGATAGAGTTTGAGCTAAAGGAGGATGAATTAGACTCTACAAAAGAAGAAGATTCAGAAGAGGGAGAGACACAAACTCCAACTGTGAGAAGATAAATTTGGGAAAGAAGGAAGCCAGGAAGGTATAGTCCATATGCTTTCTGTTCAAATTTTTCTTTAACCATCACTGATGATGATCCTAGAATTGTTAGGGAGGAAATGGATTTAGAGGATGGAAAAATCTGGAAGGAGGCCATGGTTGATGAAATGGCATCCTTGAACAAAAATGAGGCATGGGATCTGGTGGAGTTGACAACTGAAAGGAAGACCATCGGGAGAAAATGGGTGTTTAAGAAGAAGATGAATGTAAAATGCAAAGTGGAGAAATACAAAGCTCAATTGGTAGCAAAAGGTTATTCCTAGGTGTCGGGAATTGATTTTGATGATATTTTTTCTCCTGTTGCCAAGGTTACTTATATTAGATTAATTTTATCTGTCGTTGTTGCATTTGATTTTGAGGTAGAAAATATGGATGTGAAGACATAATTTATTCACATCTGGAAGAGGAGATCTACATGAAGCAACCTAAAGGATTTATGGTGAAGGGTAAGAAATAACTGGTATGCGAGTTAAAAAATTATTTTTATGTGTTAAAAAAATCACCAATAATGTGGTATCATAAATTTGATACTTATATACGGGGACTTGGCTTATCTAGAAGAAAAGAGGATCACTGTGTTTATTTTAAATTAACTGGTGACCGTGTTATTTATTTGGTCTTGTATGTGGATCGTAAGTTGTTGATTGGAAATGACCAAGAAATTATCCATGATTTGAAGACCTAATTGTTCTCCAAATTCGACATGAAGTGTCTTGGTGCTGCAAACTATATTTTGGGCATGGAAATTAAGAGAGATCGGGCAAAGAGGAAGCTCTGGTTAAACTGGAGGAAGTATGTCGAGACAATATTGCAGAGGCTCAATATGCATGATAGTAAACCAGTGAAGGTTCCTATTCCTGTAGGTGTAAAGTTATCTGTTGAAAAATGTCCCAAGACACAAGAAGAGGAGGAGGATATGTCTCGTGTTCGATATGCAAGTGCAGTGGGTAGCCCGATGTATAAAATGGTCTGTACTAGACCAGACATTTTACATGCAGTGTGAGTATTGAGTAGGTTTATGTCAAAACCAGGGAAGGAGAATTGGACAACAATGAAGCAAGTTTTCAGATATTTGCGTGGCACTAGTGATTATGGTTTGTGCTACCAGGGAAGACCAGGATTGGATAGAGTTTTGTACATCTGTGGTTTTTCTGATGCAGACTAGGCTAGAGATCTGGACCAAAGAAGATATACAAGTGGGTATGTGTTTATCCTATTTGGAGGTGCAGTCAGTTGGATGAGTAAAATACAGTTTTTAATGTCTCTTTCAACTACAGAGGCTTAATACATGGCAGCCACTCATGCATGCAAGGAAGAAGTTTGGTTGTAGAGATTGTGTTCAAGTATGGACTTAGTATAGCGAGCTATAAGGATAGACTGTGATAGCCAAAGTTCAATTTTCTTGGCTAAGAACTCTGATTATCATTCAAAGACAAAGCACATTGATGTTCAATATCACTTTGTGAGAGATATGGTTGAGGATAAAAGGGTGTTTTTGGTAAAGGTGGACACTTTGAAGAATGTTGCAGATGCATTGACGAAGTTTGTGAGCACTCAGAAGTTCTCTTGGTGTAGAGAAACAATGGGTGTTTCAGAGCTGGACTAATGACTAAGCTCTCTTGTGGCCCCCTGCGAAAAGAAAAAAATAAGTGGGAGAATGTTTGGACCCTATTTTTCAGTAGGCAGACCCACCCATGGTTTTGTGCATGGGTTTGCACATGGTTTTGGGGCATGATGGTTTTCATCCCCTGGTATTTTGTCAATCCAGTCAAGGGAACTACGATTATGTTCTAATCAGGGTTAATGGATTGCAATTTATGAATGCTTCAACATGTATATATATGTATTGTAACATTAAAAGGAATATAATGAAAAATCAAGCTGGTGGTCCCGGTTTGGGATCCAGGGGAAAATCTCTGTGTATATATGTTTTATGTTTTATTCTCTCACTATTGTTTATTTTCTAATTTTTAACATTAGTTTGTAGATAATTTTTGTACAGGGTTAAAACCTACATATGCTGAGTCGTAGACTTCATACTTCATTCTTGAATTTTTCAGGCCATGTATCCTCTATATGCTTCATGGCTATTGAATCTGTTGGGATTCGCATAACTCCCAACTCACTTCTGTGTGAGGCATTCCATCCCTACAACATAGCTAATTCTTTACAACGAAAGAGCATTTGAATCCTTGGGATTGTAGGCATGTGCCTCAATATCTTAAAAGGAGGACCAAGTATTTACCCTTATTTTTTGATTTATCATACCTGTCATGCCAACATTTCGAACATATCTCTTTTTTTTCATATTCTCCTCTATATAGACTACAATCATTTGGACATGCATGATATGATATGTACTCAACACCCACCATTTTCAACAATTTATTTGTCTCTTCGCAGTTATCCGGCAAGACATTTTCTCTCGGAAGAACCTTATCTTTGAATAAAATTTAGTTGGTGATCATGGAAAATATTAAATGTACATTAATTTTGATATAATTATTAATGTTCATAAAATTGACCATTTGTAATGTTCATTGTGTGATTATTTTTCTCGAAATATAAGGAAGGACTTGATGGTCAATTACCTCAAAATTTCTGAGAAACATGCATTCGACAAGCCAAACTTTTCTTTCAAGTTGTACAGTAACATCGTTGTCCCAAAAATGTTCCCATGGAAGTAGTAACCCTTAGGTAATCATCCATACCAACCTCTATTTGATTTCCTCCATTGCCAAATAGTGAAGAAAAACTATTGTTGCAGTCATTCCTAATTGGTGAATTTGGATGCAGTGGGAATTAAATAGGTGGTTGATTCAACCATTTTTGGTATCATTCCTCTCTAATTTTTTCTCTTAATTCAGCCTTCTCTTGATTTTACATTGTCATGGGGTGAAACAGAAGATGGTATGTAGGTCGCTCATCATCACTAGAGTCCTAATAATTTCAAAAATATATTTGAACATTATTAGTACAAAATCTATGATATTAATTAGTAAGCACGTTGACAATGCATGATTAATTGTTTTGACGTTGAAATAATTACATTAATTGACCAAACAATTATTATTACCATCATTATCCCATGATTGTTGCTAGAAGATGCAATGTTACGATTGGCAGGGTGAAGCGACTGTCCAGTTTCATCTACCAAATGCGCCTTGCGGTATGCTACTCCTGATAAGAGTTTCTAAAGTTTTTGAGATGTTCGAATATTTTGTGAATCTAAACTCAATTATGAATCTGCATGAACATGAAAATTTGTATGCATTAATTTTATTCAGCTGATTAACATGGATAAAAAAAATAAATTCAATTAGATAATGAAAATATAAATAAAATATGAAGTAATTATTACGTCTCAAGATGGATAGGGAGAAATCCGTGATGGAATTTGAGAAATATTATGGAACAATATGGACTTTGAAGAATTTTCCATTCGATATAATTATGATATTTTCTCCTTGAATTTGAGCAAAATCAACAATAAATTTTGGTGTACATAACTAAAAGTAATTTCGGTGCCTTAAAAATGGACTTATTTTTATCGGTGCTAATGTACAGTTAACCGCACAGATGCATTTTAGTTGTTGCACACCAGTGCGGTTAGATAAAAAACACACCAAATAGCCACAAATAAAAAAAACGCAACTTTGTTTTTTTTAAGTGAAAAAAAGGTGGTAAATTGAAAAATGGGTAACAAATTATTTTCGGAAATCTAATTTCATAAAAATTCTTTAAATAGTGAAAAATATTCATTATTTCATTATTTTTGCAAAAAATTTCAGGGAGAGATTTGCACGAGAGACATACCTGGAGCAAGAGAGCATGAGAGCACTATGGAGCAGTGAAATACTTTTGAACAGAACTATTCAGAGAATCATAATTTCAAACATTTGGTGATTCAAACCCTGTAGTATAGAATTTCAAACCATATGGTGATTAAATTTTACTGGAATAATTGTTTCTTTTACAGTTTCTGTTTGATTTAATACATGGTAAATAAAATTTTTAAATTTTACTATTCATTTTCAGAAAAATAAAAAAAAAAATTAAAAATAAAATAAAAAATCCATTATTTCGCTAAACCCTTGACTTTTTGTTTCTACCCCTTTTTCTTCCTGTTTATGTGACTTTAGAATTAGGGATTTTCATTTTAAATTTACAGGGTTTGTATTGCTATATTCCTATGACATATAACCCATGGAACAACTTATAGATTCATATCCCAATCCATGTCGACCCTTGTGTGAATGTTTAAAAAATATTTTTTTTTTAATCGGTGCACCCTGTGTAAAATAGTGCACCGGTGCGCTACTTTATTACAGCGCACTACACACGTACTGTTTGATTAAAAAAAAAAAAAAAAAAAAAGATTTTTATTAATCTGTGCGCCCTGTGTAAAATAGTGCATCGGTGCTCTATTTCATTATAGTGCACCACACACGTACTGTTTGATAATAAAAATTTAAAAACACATTTTTTTAAATCCATGCGCCCTGTGTAAAATAGCGCACCACGCACATACTGTTTGATAAAAACAATTTTTATTTTATGTTTGTGTTAATCTATGCATCGGTTAACATATAACGCATCAGGTCTCCTTGTTGACAAAGAGCACCGTATGGTGGTCCCTTGGTTTTTCGGTGCATTTATAAGAACATGTCGCACCACCTCCTCCATGACATCTTATGCTACAAAAATTAACACCAGAGGATTTTTATTAATTTTTCTGTGTTAATCGATGAACTGGTTAACATATAACACACTTGGTCACCTTGTTGACAGAGAGCACCATATAATGTTTCTATTGTTTTGGCAGTGTGTTTGTAAGAAAACGCCGCACCAACGTTAGTGCGTACTTCTTGAAAGACGCATCGTTTTCTTGATTTTTTCTTTTACCTGAAAAGTTTGTGATTTATTTAGAAAATATATTAATGAATGGTATGGTACACATTTCATATTGATAAAGAAATGTATGACAAGATATCAAGTAACAAAAATACTGATAACACATCGAGAAAAGCAAAAAAGGCAATTTCTTTGTAAATTCTTTACAAAAATTATTATTTTTGAACTATATATAAGTTTAACTAATATGTATTTTTTACCGTGTATCATGCAGATCCACAAAATGACGAAGTTCTATAAGGTCATTTATGATTTAAGACCAGAAGAGCATAAAAGCTTGATGGAAAAATTGCAGAAGGATGAATCAGGTGAATGAAAAAATATTATCGATCCAATGACTTTTTTTTTAATTTTAATTAATAATATACATAAAAATATTAGATAACATGTTTCAAACAATCCATTAATTCACATATGTTTAATGTTCTACAAGGACCAAAAACTTAGAAAAGGAATTTTATTCTAAGAAAAGAAAAAAAATATAACATGCAAATGAAAATGAATTTCTCCTTAGCTCATTTGGAGTGGTGCTGGAGGTTAACGAAAGGGGGAAAAAATTTAACAAAACTTTGAGGGATCTAGTGGAACGAATGTATAAATTTTTTTTCCACTTACAATAAAAAAATCAATCCAATTATTCCAAGAACCAAATTTTATCTAAACAACGGGATGAGTTTCCAGAGAATTGGTCAATGAGACATGTCAGATTTTTAATAGCAAAAACGTACAACAACAAAAAAAAGGAATGAAAAGGTAATATTCTTTTAAATTTTTTTCTAGAATTATATATATATATATATATATATATATATATATTACTAAAAAGAAATCATTTATAAATATCACTTTTGTTATATTTACTTTTCATATATCAATATAGAAATTAAATAGTTTATTGTCATGTTACATTTTCAGGAAGATTATGAAAATCTCAAAGGATGAATGAGTTGATATTAGAAATATGTCAGTAGGAATGTCCAAAAAGATGTACAAGGAGATGGTCAAATAAATGGACATAATTGCATCGCACGAGGAACCATCTCAACAACAACGTGCTTCAAATGTAATATGTAATCATTGAATTTTTCTATTAGGTACAACAAATAAAAAATTTAACATTAAATATTAATTTTCAAGTATTTTCTTGCAGAAAAGAAAAGAAAATGGAACTCATTCAACACATAAAACAAGACAACAAGGAAGAAAAGGGTTGATATATAAGTTTGTGAGTAATTGTTACTTCCTTATAACAACTTAACTGGATTTCATTTTTGTATATTTTAAGTTGTTTTACAACAATCATCATTGAATGTCTTCAAACATATACTAACATACAAAGAAGAACCATCAAAAGAATTGATTGACATTGGGTTAAATATGGGTTTTCAGTATATATTGGCATATCATAAATTAATTGTTGAATTTGTAAGCATCTATCGATCTTGTTTTACTTAGCTCCGTCTATAATTAATAGAACAAAAAAATATTTTATATTAAATATATGATTTATTATGGGGTATAAAACTTGTAGGAAACAAAGTATGGAGCCATAAGGAACCGCGCCAACAAATGAAATGTTGAAATATGACATGAAATTTGGTTTTGAAAGAATGTGTATAGTTCATGAGTCAATTCTTGTTATGATATGTCATTTCTTTTCGATTTACATTTATGTATATATTTAATATTTCAATTTTCATTATTCTCACCAATGTATATACACTCATTACAAATTATTTTTATGTTTGTAGATGGAAGTTGAAGAAGAAGAAAACAATCAACACTGTGAAAAAAACATTCCTCAAAATAACCCAAGTCATGGAAGTAGCTCGAGTAGTGACAATAGTTCAAGCGAAGAATGATGATCAATATGTTTGGATATCAAAGTAAGGCGTTGTATTTTTTGAAATATTTGTCTGTGAAATCAGACATTTTGTTTAGTGTAATGGACATAGGGTCCCAATTGAAAGATAGAGGGATACCAATAATTGTCCCATTTTGTATGACAAAGAGTGTCTTATTCATATATATATATAATAAAATATGTTTTAATTTATTCTATTGTGCTCTCCATTGTCGCTGTGAAATGTTACACCACTGATTAAATATTATAATGAAGAGATGCAAAATATGATGATATGATATAACAAATTAATCCAAACATAACATTCAAATGAAATAATAAAAAAATAATTGATATGAATATTGTTATAAGATATGTATCGAATTTTGATGAATAATGAATTTTAAAAAATCACAATTGTCACAGGTCGATGTTTCTAAAAAATAGAAATGAACACCGGTGCGTGTTAGTTACTGTGTACCGGTGCATTTGTATGCTAATGTGCACCAACACATTTCTACAACCTATGGGCACTGCACAAATACCAATACCAATTAAAACACTTAGTGCATTTGTGTGATACTATGCACTAGTGCGTTTGTATGATACTGCAAACCGATGCGTTTCTACGACCTATGGGCACTACACAAATACTAATACCAATTAGAATTCCCGGTGCGCTTTATCGACGACTACCATCCAGGATGTCTGATAGGCGTTGCATGCATCGGTGCATTTTTCCTTTAACGCACCGGTGCATTTTTATAACTTGACGGCCCGATGCATTGTATCACCTACAGGGTGCCTGGTGTAGTTTTACACCTTAACGTCCCGGTGGATGCACCTTCGATCGCCCCTGTGTGACTCTCTGACTGACACGCACCGAGATGTTTCTAAACGCCCCGAGGAATCCGAAATTTGTTTTCCGTCTTGGTGTTTGGTAGGTTTATAGTACCGGTGTGTTCATGGTACAATGCACCGGTGTGTTGACACCTGATTAGTGCACTGATGTGAAAAACATCCATAGCAACCTCCGGTCACCCAGTTTATTTTAGTTGTGTTGAAATTATGTTAGAAGCTTTGCCAAAACCTCTGTTACCGAAAACAGATGTTGTAGCAAATGTATTTTCGACAATTTTGGCCAATTTTATAACATTAAAAACCTCTGTTATAACCTCCTCTAGAGGGTATTTTCCTTGTAGTGTTATTGGGATGATGACATAGTGGGAAAGGTTGCAGAGCTACTGATAGAATATCAGAACCTGTTTCCCACGAATATCTCTAAGCTTAAAGGAACTGTAGGAAATTTAAGCATTATGAAGATCACTCTGAAACCAGATGCACATATTAGGGGAATTTTGAGGTCTAAAATGGGCCTCCTAAGAAAAATGTACAACCAAAATAAATTTTATAAGAACCAATAGGATTAAAGATGATGATATCAACCATGGGGGATGATTCACCATTTTTTAAGTAAAAGGGTAAAAATATTAAAAAATAATAAAATAATAAAACTACTTTTTCAACTCGTATTGTCAACATATCTCCCATTTTTTTTACTCAAATTTTGATCAAGAGTACTCGTTGGATGCAAAATTTAATTCCTCATACAAGGAGTACCCATGTTGCATACTTTTGAAAGACCTTGATACATGAAAAAACATGATTGCAATCACGTTTGTCATGTATTTATCATTATTCATGTAGCAAGATCCATCGAAAGTATGCAACATGGGTACTAATTGGATAAGTAATTAAATTTTGCATCCAACGAGTACTCCTGCTCAAAATTTGAGTAAACACTTTGGGAGATAAGTTTAAAATACAAGTTGAAAAAGTAGTTTTTTCTTTTTTCCCTCTAAAATTTGATGATGTAATCAAATCTTATTTTATTCTTTCCACTATTATTTTATAATTTCCTTAGGAGGCCCATTTTAGACCTCAAAATTCCCCTAATGCCCCATCAAGCAGTGACCATACCGATTAAATCCTAAGTATAAGAAGAAAGTGAAAGAGGAACTAGAGAAGATGGTTGTTGCAGGAATCATCGAGCCTATGGAGAAATCTGACTGGGTGAGCCCCATGGTTGTTAAAGAAAATAAGACCAAGGGAGAAATAATGATTTGTGTAGATATGCACAAACTCAACGATGCATGTGTGCATGACCCCTTCCCTACTCTATTTTCAGATGAGATCTTGGATAATGTGGGAGGATAAGAGGCTTATTCTTTTACTGATGGATTTTCAAGCTATCATCAGATGAGAATTGCGCCAGAAGACTGAAGCAAGACCACCTTTGCAACGGAATGGAGGTCTTGACAATACACAGTCATGCCTTTCAGATTGAATAATGCACCTGCTATCTTCTCGCGCGTAGTAGTTGTTGTGTTCAAAGAATTCATGCACAAGTTATTGGAGGTGTATTTTGATGACTAGACTGTGTTTGGGCTGGTAAAGAAGCATGTTTCCAACCTGTGCATGATGCTTGATACTTGTAGGAAGCATCAAAATTCTCTTAACTTGAAGAAATTTATATTTTGTGTTCTTTTTGGAATCTTGTTGGTCCATATTGTGTTTCAGTAAGGGTTGATGATAGATCCGGCCAAGATTGCAGTTAATATCAACCTAGAAGTCCCCAAAAATGAAAAATAGTTGCGCTCCATTCTGGGACACATTGGATATTATAGAAAATCCATTTAGGGCTATGATTTGATCACTGCACCTATGGAGAAATTGTTGAAGAAGGATGTTTCATTTTTTGGGGGTGAAGAATGCCAAAAGAGCTTTGAGATGTTGAAGGAAAAGATGGTTACTGCACCTATTCTAATATTCCCAGACTGGTCCAAGGTATTTCATGTGCATGTTGATGCATCTGATATAGCACTTGGAGCTATTTTAGTGCAGCCAGGAGAAGGATACATTGATCACCCCATTTCTTTTACCAGTAGGAAGCTCTCTAGTGCAAAGCGCAACTACTCAACCATAGAAAGGGAAGGATTGGCCATGGTCTAGATTTGTAGATGGATGTTTCTATTTCAAGAATATGACTTTGAAATAATTGTGAAGCCTGGAAGATTAAATGTTGGACCTCACCACCTGTCCTACATCGAAAATGGGGAGGAACCAACCAGTCTGGAGGAGGGACTCCCTGATTCACAGCTATTTTCTATTAAGGTGGTTGATGAACACTTTGATGATATTATTCACTTTCTAACCACTGGAAGTGTGCCTGGTGAATATTCAGTGCAGCAAAAGAAGGAGTTGGTTTCATGCGCAGCTGATTTTACCTTGATTGTTGGTCAATTGTACAAGTTGGGAGAAAATGGAGTGTTAAGAAGGTATGTTTAGGAACATGAAAGACTGGACATCTTGGTCGAGGCTCATGGAGGAGTGGCAGGAGGCCACTATGAAGGGAAGGGCATTGCACAGAATGTGTTGCGTGCTAGGTTATGGTTACCCACACTACAAAATGATGCACATGCATATTGTTGGGCTTGTGATACATGCCAAAGAATGGTTAAGCCTTCGCACAGAGATGAAATGCCCCTACAGCCGCAGATGGCCTTGCAGGATTTTGATAAATGGGCCATATATTTTATGGGACCTATCAATCCTCCAGGGAAGAAGACTGGCACACACTACATTATCACTACCATCGATTATGTAACTAGTTGGGCAGAAGCTAAGCCAATCAAGGATTGTACCGCAGATACCACTTCACATTTCATTTTTGAACATATTCTGACTAGGTTTGGGTGCCTAAAGATATTGATGAGTGAGAGGGGTACACACTTTGTTAATGAAACCATTGAATCTATGACAGAGGAATTTTAGATACATCACCAGAAGAGTACCCTTACCACCCTCAGGAAAATGGTGCAGTAGAAGATTTCAATAAAATTTTGGAGAATGCACTTACAAAGATCTGTAATGAAAATCAGAATGATTGGGACGTGCACATCCCTTTTGTGTTATGGGCTTATAGGACCACATGCAAGAAGTTGAATGGTAAAACACCTTTCAGGATGGTTTATAGGAAAGAATAAATCATGTTGATGGAATATATTGTCCCAATCCCACACATCGAAACATTCAATAATATGGTTGAGCTTGACATTATGGAGGAAATTCTTGTGCAACTATTTTCCCTAGAGGAGGATCAATTCATTTCTAACTTTCATCAGCAAGTGCAGAAGGGCCGCGAAAAGGCTTGGCATGATAGACACATTTGACGAAAGGCATTCAAAGAAGACGATTTGGTTTTGTTATATGGCAGTTAGTTTGCGCGCCACCCAGGGAACTTCAGGAAGCACTGGCTAGGGCCATACATTGTGAAATAAATCACTGATGGAGGTGTGGTGCACCTGGCCATGTTGCATGATAAGATTCATCCCGACTATTTCAACAGAAACCGACTGAAGCTATATAAGGATAACCATGTGCCTACCAAATGACTATATGGCTGGAGAATGAGAATACACTTGTTTTCGTGTTGCGTAGAGGAAATGCACAGACAGGTGTGATAGGAGCGCAAAGGTAGCGCGCAGAAGGAGAAACTAGCTGTTGGAACAGTAAAACTGGGTTAAAAAGTGATTTTACCATTGAATGGAGCGGTTTTTCCGCATTTAATGAGGATATCTTACGATATTTTTGACCCTTTTTACAGGGGTAAGGTGTATTTAATGAAGATCTGACCTTTTTTTACTTCAGATCGACTATAAAAGAAAGGGTGCGGGTCATATTCTGTTCCTTTACTTTCTGAGTATATTGCACCCTGAATTTATCCGTGAATTGTGACGAGAATTCATCTCTGAGACCTGTATGTCTGGCTGTGAGTCCCCCACATCTGACATAAGAAACCCAGAATTCATTTTTAGACCAAGGATGATGGCCACTAACCCTGCGAGCATGCCATATGAAGAGAATTATGTGCCTCTTACCGCACCTACAGAGCCGGGATCTGATGATGTTCATGAAGTAGTACCAGTAGTCCAAGAAGTCATGTCCACGTCAGCTAAAGGAAAGGGAAAGATGACCAAGGGGTCATCTTCCAAGTCGCGGACGTCTCCTCGATAATTCACATCCCTGCGCCAGATGATGAAGGATAGGTCCCTTGCAAGCGACCCAACCAAGAGACCCATGAGTGCAATAGAGGAGGTTGCGCTCTTCATCGAGCCCATCTCATGGATGCCGAAATATGTCAAGAAGTGCAGACCCTCGGTGAAGGCATTGAAAGATTTGGATATAGTGCGCGCATACCTTCAGATGCCACTGATCCCAAGGGAAGTTACTCTGGAGGGAGACATGTTGGGAAAAATCCCCGTGGTTAAGTTTGATGACTATGACTTGGCGAAAGAGGAAATTTTCCATGAGCTCACACCTAAATATTAACTGGAGCATGTATTGTATGATGGGGTGGTGAAGGTAGAGCCTATGTCATGGGTGAGCAGGTTGAGCAACGTGAGGATTCTTAATCTACTGAGGATTCCCTACTTTGGAAAGTATCCCATCACCAACATCTATGTGTGCTAGCTACTGGCACTAATCCATGATGGATGTTTATGGATCACGAATAAAATCCCGATAAATGTCGCGCTGATCCACTGGATCACTAACCTAACCAAGAAGAGGCCCCGTCCCATGGCCAGTTTTGGGAGGATTAATGAACTGAAGGTCGCTGCCAAATTTAATAAGGATTACAAGGTCAAGCACGACTCTAGGGGGTTCTTAGTACAACAAATTTCTGACCCAGGAGTACGTCATGGAACCCTGACCTTTGGATGCAAGCTAATGCGCAAACGTTGGCCTAAGGTGGTCCCTGTGCATGTTATAACACTAGCGGAACAATGCGAGAAGGGAGTAAGTTATAATTGGTCACAATACCTTTTCTAGGAGTTCCTGGAGAACGTGCATGATGCGCAAGATGGAGGCGAGAATTTCAGCTAATCTTGGCTACTTTTGTTGATCACTCTAATTTCCTGGGAAACGGTAGAGGGCATAGTGCTCCTAGAAGTCGAAGCCGGTGTGTGTGAAGGGGCACACTATGCCAATCAATAAGATTCACCTGACCTGCGAAGCGTAAAGGAGAACAAATGTTTTTGGGTTCTATTTGAAGGTGCATTGGTAGCATCTATTCACTCATGGCCCCAATTATCCCTGACCATTTATAACAAGTATAGAGCTATTGCAGATTTCTAGGTAACAATGCATAATGTACAAATCTGGTCATGCAAGACAACCTTCCATACATGGTCATGAAGGCTGAAATCGACCAAGTCCTCGAGACTTGGCCTGAAGCATGGAAGACTGGGCTAGACTCTGCTACACCCATCACAGCCTCCATGTATGGAAAAGAAGAAACAAAGGAAAAGGAAGAAGAAAAAGAAGCAGAAAAGGATACCAAAAAGGAGGGTGAGAAAGAAACATAGCAAGAGCCCGAAGGAGAAGCAAAGTTAGATCTTGGAGGCCTAGATGGTCTGGATGGCACTAGAGTGGAGTCTCCCAGAGGTACTAAATGCAGTGCTGAGACCCCCAAGGGCACACCCAAGAAGAGGAAAGGCTCGAAGGTCGGAGTAACAGAGGACGTTACACTAATAGAGGAGGACCTTGATAAGGCATCAGATGCAGTCGCATCTGCCTCCAAAGATAAGTGGACAACGATGGAAGAATAGTACAAGGCTGTCGTAGAAGCATTCTAGTCGAGGTTGCAGGTGTTGCAGTTGAAGAAATACAACATCTAGGCGAGTGTCAATCAAGTGAGGCCGATTCAAGAAAGCGAGCATATAAGTATGATCCTCAGTACAACAAACAAAAGGATCTGCCCCTTCCCGGGCACAACAGTGACTGTAGAACAACCTGAATTGCATGCATAGGTGTAGACCTGCCAAAAAGTTGGGATAAACCTATCAATGCTACCCAGTGGCCATATGCATGCCATTAAAATGATTATTACAGATGAGTTGCAGTGAAGGGAGGCACGCAGGCACCAACATCTGAGTTAATTTGAAAAGAAGATCGTGGTAAAGACTGAAGAGTCTCTCCAGGCTCAGAAAACGCAGCGGGTAACAATAGCACAATGAGAAGAATTGGAAAATTTGATCGATAGATTATGTGTTGACCAACCAGAGGTAGCCATTCTATAATGTTCCAAATTTTATGGAAAATTAAATTTTGATAAGGAGATGAATAAAATGGGTAGGGGACCCATTATTTGCATGATTAGAGAATAAAAATCCTCTAAGTATGAAAGAGGATCATGTTGGAGCTGGATTTCACACCTCCATGTGTGAAAGGAGGTTTTTGCATTAAGACTTGGCCAAAGTTGATCAAGTCAAGCTATGTGGCATGAGTTGGAAAGCACTATGTGGGACAACGTAGGAGGGAAGATTCTAGAGAGAGGAAACTCTAATTCGAAGTAGGGCCCATGGAGGGAAGGCTCACTTTTTTAAAAGAGGAGCAAGGCAGCCATTGAGTTCATCTTGGATCATTTGATTATTTGTCTATTCAGACAAATTGCTGCCTCTTGCTGTTCAGTAGAGCTATAGTGCCATCGAGCACGAGGGAATCCTGTTTAGGAATTCCTCTCCTTATTGAGTAGCTCATGAAGGATTTCACTCATCCTCCATATTCCGACATTCAGACCATAGCATCAGCCATCTACATCAGCGCAGTTTCTGCAGCAAATATTGTGCAGTGTTGTTGGGTGTTGCTGGAGGTTTCCTACAACACCATTTCAAGATGATATTTCAGAGGAGGGAGGTTATCTACTTCTGGGAGGTTAGTGAGGATGGTTCTCGAGCTTATTCCACTATCATTGGCAGGAGGCCAACCACTTCCATCAGTTACAGCACAGGCCCTCTCATAGACTGCGTTCTAGTTGGAGCACATTTGTAGTGAGGGTTTTGCAGGCATTTCAGAGGGTGAGATCTTTGGTGTAGGGATCAGCCTTGAAATTTAGATTTTATAAGGAAAATGGCTCTTCATCAACTTCAGCCATTCAACCTTCTCCATTCCATTCCATGTATTTATTTGCTGCTGCTACCCAGCAACTCCAACATTTCAGCAGTTTTGCATATTTAGGCCAATCCTTCTAGGATTGACTTGAGGTAGTGATTGGGCGCTTAGATATTCTCTCCCAATGATGTATGAGCCATGTATGTGCAGATCCATGATGTTTTTCACTCAGTACAGCAGTCTCCCTTCTATGACTACGCGGTCCATATTCATGGGCATTCTGCTATGGAGTAGCACTTTGTATTTTGGCATATGTTTTCATGGAAGGCTTCTTGCCTTGTTCTTTTGATGTTCATTGTATCATTTGCTGCTGATATTCATAATAAAATGGCTCAACGGTTTTCACACATCTTGGCATAATTTTTATTCACTGTTATTTCCAGTTTATGTCTTTATATTGTTGTAGCTGCATTTTTGGGTTATCTTGCAAGATTCCCAATCTTGTTGTATTTCTCTCTTGCGAATATTGTCCCTTGACAACACTTAATAGAAAGAGTTTCATAGTGGGTCAGGAAGCCTCTGGAGCTCATCCTTCTTTATGAAGGTGAAAAATCCAGTAAATTCCCCTTCAGTCTATCTCTGGAATAGATTTTTTTGTCGATTGACAATGTTTTTGGAAAAGGAACATTACAGTGGTATCAGAGCATCGAACTAGCACAGCCTGTGAGTTCGATTTCAGAGGATAAAGATGAAGAATATGAGACTAATCTCATCTAATTTTGGATCGAAGAAGAGCCTCCCTGAGGAGGAGGAGAAGAAAAGGGGAGAAGAGGAAGGTCCATGCACTTCCTATTCCCTTGAAGACCAGCATGGCAGATGCTTGGATTTCCTGATCTTAAGCAAGTACCTGGGTGACTATAAAGCCCATTCTGCAGCATTCAGGGGAGCTACAACATTCCCATAGTCTATTCAGTAGATGGAGGAGAGAAGGCCCTGTGGAAAAGAAGAAATCAGAGGCAATGGGTTTCTATTGTCTACATTTGATGGGTTTACTTCAGCTAGAGCTTGGGAGAAGAAGTTGGAGGCATTTTTATTGTTGCATCTAGTGGCAGAGAAAGAAGTAGTGGAGATGACAGTGCTGCACATGGAGGAAAAAACCTCTATTTGGTGGTTCAAACCCTTGGTCCATTCAAGGGTGATTTCTTTTGGAGACTTTGCTCAAGGGTTGATCCAAACCTTTGATGGAGGGAGTACAAAGGAAGAGAAAGCCATTCCACCATGGGAGGAGAATTGCACCAACGCTGCTACAGCTTTGGAGGAGAAACCTTCTACATCTATGGATGAGGAATCCATTGGAGGAAAATCCATTGCAGCCACACAAGAAGGTCCCAAGATCCACCAAGGTATGAGTAAATTTCCACTTTTATTTCAGCAAATAATCTTAAGGATGGTGGAATTTCATATGAGGAGGTCCCAAGATCAAATCACATGGCCACTTTACAGCCTCATGTTTGCACTGCAATGTGCAAAGGGTTCAAGGAGGAGAAGAACCCTCATCCTCATACATCTTTTATGATTTGCATTCAGCCTTCAAGGTGGGAGTGTAAACTTTTGGACAATGAAGTAAACCATGACACCTCCAGGGAGAATCATGAAGCAAATTGTAAAACTGGAGGAAGAGACAGCTGCTACATCATTGGAGGAATCAGCAGCACTGTTGAACATGGGTGGAGATGAGACATCACCTCCATCACATTTGGATCTTCATAGGTCCAAAATAGTCATGGGAGAGAGGCCTTCCCTAAGAGGTCTCCAAGGAGCTGCATTTCAAACTCTCATGAAATGCAAGGAGCAAAAAATTGGTTTGGGAGGATGGTAGCCCTCATGGGAGGAGTACCAAAAGAATGGAGAAGAGATGGCAGGGTGTTTACATCATTGGGAAACAAGGAGAAGGGATACATATTTCTGATATGACATATATATCAGTCATGATACCTTCATCACATGAGTCATATGGTGTGAGCATAATGAGGCATCAAGCACTTGAGTTGCTTGGGATTGATGGGAGAGAGCACAAGCAGATTTGCTCTCATATGATTGATGGTGTTGCAGGAGTAGAGGAGGGCACTCTCATAGTGCAAAGGGATCACTCATTAGTTGGGATTGATTGGGAGGCATTTCCCTCTTGGTAGAAGCTTCATATTTGCAGCAGCATCACCGGAGTTGTTCTTGACAAGAAGCATGTCAAGGAACAAGTTTCGCATTGACAAGAGCCTTTTTCATGAGCTCACAGTGCTGTCATTTGGGAGGATGATCGCATGCATAGATCCATATTATCTCACTTCCAGCCTATGGTAATATTCTTATGTGTACAATTGCTTATTTCATACTCTTATCATTTTGTTGCAGTGCATGGGCCCTCCAAAGGGAATATTTTTCATGTTGCTCCATGAGAAAATTTGGGCCAAACCATGTGATGGAGACAGCCATATTTCATATGGCCTTGGGAAAGTTTTACCTTCCATGTGTGTTTAGCATTCATATTCAGCCACTCACCATGCATAATCAGATGTAAGAATATACATTGTTATTCATGGGCTGAAAACAACTTGCCATATCATTTCTCAAAGCAGCAGTACTTTGGGAAACTGCGTTGTGACTACTTGGGAGACTGTTGGTACATCTTTGCACAACATGAAACCTTCAGTACTTACCTCATTTTATTGCTGAGTATGATCTCCTTGGCTAATATTTCTATTATCTCAATGAAGGACATGATTAGAGAAGAGACACATGGGATGAATGTGTCCTTGATGAGGGAGGACTCCCATAATTTCTGCATTGCATGTTCTAATGGGAACATGAGAAGAGAGATGGCCACCACAACTATATATTTGCTTCCTTTTGAGGAAGGCCATGAGTATGATGATGACATCCATCCATTGTTTATATTTGGGCATGTATTTGATTTTGTATTGTTGGTTCACTCATCTATTTATTGTTCAGTAGTAGAGATGATATTTTTGTACAATACTTGCCATGCTATTTTTTGCAGCTACAGTGGATGAGATTGTGTTGTAACCCTATGAGACATTGTTTGTACCTTTCTTCACATGGTATAACCTACAGAAAACATGTTATGGGGACTTTCTATGATGATCTTGTCCTATTCATCATGGATGACATGTCTTGGGCCAGCTGATTTTTCATGGATGGAGGGGAGATTCTTGGGGAATTACTCTTGATTTTTCCATTTGAGGGCCATACATTTGCAGCCCAGGATCAGCATACACTCCACACTTGGTAACCGACTTGTGATTTTTTCTTAAGCTCCTATTGTAGCCGCTACAACACCCTCCAAAAATTCACCATCTAAAATATTTTTAGCCCCCCTGAGCATCGAAAAGCTAAGTCAAAATATGAATTTCAATTCTGTTTCAGAAAAAGCCTTAATTTGTTGAGTCGCAGAGTAGGTTTTTTTCCCAATTTACAACCTAGCGACCCTGCTACCTATCAGGTCACCAGGTCGCCAAGTCGCAAATTGTACTCAAATTTCAAAATCGCGACCTAGCGACCTTGCGACCCCGTGACCCCCCAGATCACAAGGTGGAAAGGTCGTGAGGTCGCACATCTCATAAGCGTGGGATATTTGCGACCCAATGACCTCATTTAATGCCCACATGGGTGACCCTTTTATAAATAGAAGGGTTTCTAGGTCGCATTTCACCCACACGACAGAGAGCAAAAAAAATGCTTCTGATAGACCAACTGTAGCACGATTTTCTCGGGTAAGTTTCCTAATCCTCCTAATGTTTTTGTTTTTTCTATTTTTTACCCCTTTCCAATTACCTTAGCCATTTTTAAGCCACCCACTATCTCCCATTTCAGATCCTTTTTAAAATGAGCCTTTTCCAATTATCCAAACTACAACCATTCCTAACACAGATTTATAAATGGAGCCAACCAGCCTCCCCTGTGTCTGTCTCTTCCCCCAATGACCACTTCATCCTCATTAATGGTTTTCCACACTCAGTCCTTATATTCTTTGAAGTTAAAAAATGAAACAAAGGACCACGTCACCGTCGAAATCTTCCGGCCATCCCTAGCGCGACCTCCGACCCCACGACCCAGCGACCCCAGTCACTAAGTCGCTAAGTTGCATCTTGCTCAAAAATGGATGTTTGGGACCTTGTGACTCAACGACCCAGCGACCTGGTCGCAAGTCGCTAAGTCGCAAGGTCGCACCCTCGTGAATTTTTCAATCAATGCGACCCAACGACCTCGCGACCTTGTCGCAGGGTTGCTCCCTTATAAATTTTAAGCCTCTGCAACCCAGTGACCCAAGAAATAGGTCGCTAAGTCGCAGATCCACCCTTTCCTGGATCTCAGTTGGTTAGAGTTAAAAGCAGTACCTAGGCATTTATTATTATGGCATATGTCTTATCTTGGGACTGTTTTATGAACATGCCAGGGAACTTTGAAGCAGAGTTAGAGTGCGCCTCCATCTGTTCAGCCTCAAGAGACATGGGACCTCCAAAAATTCGCAAGAGAAACAAGAGCCCAGTGATAGATATCACAGAAGGTGAAATACCCATGTCTCCTCCCTCGATCTATGGGGACACTGTGTGCATGTTTAGCAAAGGAGAAAGCATGAGTTGGTATCAAATATACCAAGAATTTGCACAACCAAAATTTCCAGAGGGCCTCCCCGACCAAAAAGTATATGTACAAGTTAAGAGGTCCAAGCTTCACTACACAGGTGCCCACCCAGCTATATTCCCATGTGCAGAATTTATTGAATGGATCATACAGAAGATCGACCCCAGGAAGTGGGAAATTCGAGACTACGAGGGAAAGGCTTTTGCAAATCTAAAAGGCTCAGATGCATAGTTTTATTACGCGCTATCGGAATGGGAATAGACTTTCACAGAGGAATGGGCCACTACCCATGCGGTCCCCGTAGTAGACACCCTGAGAGGATGGTGGGAAGAACCCGAGAAGTTCAAGATCAAGAAGGATCAAGAATATCCAGTGGTCGGCCTTAGAAATGTATACAAGCTGGTGGCAGCTATGCTCTGTAGGATATATGTTCGTCCCAATGCCACCAAATTTAGTGGTACTTGGGTATCCCTGATGAACTTTGTCACTGTATATGGCACCCGTTTCAATTGGGCCAGCTTACTAATGGCAGCTCTCAAAACAAACATATCTGCAGCACTGGCACCAGAGGAGGGATACTCGTCTGAATTTTACATGGCCTCTTACCTATTGGATGCAGTTTGTTCCAAGTGCTATTTTGAGAGATGGGCTCACAATTGGGATTAGGATTGGGTACGCCCAATTCACAAAGAATTGCAAGTATTCTGGGACTCTAAATATAAGCAGGATATAGAGTCAATCTCACAAATTTTCACCCCTGCACTCTACAGGAAATTGTTCGGTCAGGATACCCTGTGCATGTCATGGCAAGCCATGGAAAAGTTAGTCAAGGTAGCACATTGGTTTCCATTTGCAAAATACACATTTATTCGAGTCTTCGGTTCATTCAAGACTCCCCATGCTCTGCCCCAATTCATCACTGACAAGATGCTTCTTCAGAAATTATGTTATCAGATGACTTCCGGCTTCTCAAAGGTCCTTACTAAAGGTAAGAAAAATTCATGGCCTACATTTCCCCTCACCATTGGTGCTTACACTGTTATTCATCAGTATTTTTCACCTGTTGTTGATGACTAGATTCCTAGCTGATTTTTCTAGCAGCTGATCTCAAAAATTTGTCAAATTTTCCAGCTGGAAAAAAACCCATAAATATTTTTTCCCTCCTACCTTTTCAATCAGCCCATGACGAGATAAAACCTCATTGTCAAGCCCTATCTAGCCTTAGCCATAATAGCTTGTCCATCAGCTCCAAAGAGAACAATCCAAATCTGTCCAAGAAGTCTCCCCTAAGTTAGGTAGTGGCGCTTTAGGAATTTCACCCTTGGCAAACTATCCTAAAGCCAAAGAACCTCTATCTATTATCAACCATTCCTAACAGACCTTCCTATTCTACAAATAAAGTTCATTACACCCTTAATTCATGCCACTAACAAACCCTGAAGTCTCAGCAATGCATATGCCATAGGTCAAACTAATATTAGGTGGTTTTATAGTATTTCAATGGATATTTCAAGAGCATAAGTGTACCAGTATTCCAGAAGACAGTATTAAACTCAACATGAGAAGACAGTTGCTTCTCATGTGGTTTTGAGCCTGGGATGCAGCTGCAAGATAGAGAGTTATTTCATTAAGCTCCTGTAATCACAGTCAAAGGTTAGTGAATTATAAATGACAAGAAATGCTTTGCAGATACTGGCCAAATTGCTTGTGATGTCTAAAGAGGCACAAAGGTATTTGGAAATAAGAATTACATGTATCAGAGAAATTCCCATCATAAATTATTGTCAGTTTGTCATCTTCATTTGCTCAAGCATGAATAGGCAGTAAAGGAAAGATAGAACTATTTAAAAGATGATGAAATGGCATCACTGAGAAAACCTCCTCCATACATGATCAGAGGGTTGGAAGACTGAGAAAACCTCCTTCATTTTACAAGCAAAGGGTTGAAAGACTGAGAGAACCTCCTTCATTTTAAAAGCAGAGGGTTTTTCACTGTGATAATGACCTCCTTCATCTAATATGCAGACAGCTAGGGACAGATTTTGATTTTAGGATTTTCACTGACTAAAAGGCAAATTTTAAGAGCAGTGGGAGACAATTGAAGGCTTCTAAACAGAGAAATGGTGTTAAAAACAAAAATAAAGAAGGGGTACTGTAATGATCAAAGAAGCCGACTTATCTTCTATCAGAATTTTCCTCCAAAGGAAATCTGAAGACAAAATGAACAAATTCTGCTGAGGTATGTGATTTCATCAAAAGTTTCCAGAGTTTTTCTCCTTGATCAACAGGCATGAAACCTAGCCATGATTTTCCTTCAGAAAACAGAGTTGAAATTAGCGGAAATCCATTCAAGGTTTATAAGTGGGAAGCTGGGTCAAACATAAGCCAAAGAGTGATGCTAATACTCAAAGAAGGTTTGTTCTTCCTGTTCATGGAGGTCTTTGTCAAAAAACTCATCAAATGGACAGGAGGGTAACCTAAGCCTAATTTCTGAAGAAGGCTTTGCAAATAGACACATAGGTTCAGTGGGTGTGAAAAAGGATATGGTAAGTGATTTAAAATCACAGAAAACACTCAAAACAGATAAAACATGCCACTATCACAGTCAAAAGTCCCTTTATGGACATGTGAAAATGACCTTGCTGTTGCATATGAGTCCCAAGGGTATTTAAAGGCCTTTTTCCTTGATTAACAGGTATGGGTAAGATCTAGAGTTTTTCACTTACAGTTTCAGGTGAGGTTCTTCACCCACAGTCAAGAGAAAGGCTCAAAGAGCACCTAGCAGTTCAATCAGCTTCACAGTGGGCATGATCATCTTCAAAAAATCAGGAGCAGAAACTGTCAAAATAAGTTTCAAAGTGGTGATTTATCTCCTTGCAAGAATGTCAAATAAAGCCTCACATATCATTGATGTGTCTTTCAACAGGGTTTCTTTTTTTTAGAAAAACACTGAGAGAGATGTTGGCCTTTAAAATGGCTTTCTCACTGTGAAAAAGGGTCACATGTATGAAGATCTCCAAAAAGTCATCCACAACACTTTAAAGATTCCTGGTCGAAATATTGGGTTTGTTATATTTTGAAGATTATAAATGATAAATTCGGGCTTCATTTGTTGTTTTACAACCAATACCTCTTGAAAAAAGGCTTCAAAACCCTCATAAAGCATTTCAAAGCCAAATTGGCCTTTTCACCTTCAAAAGGAAATAGGAGACCGTTGCAAGCCCATTTGCAATTTTCAAAATGCAAACAACACCTCCTCTTAGCTGCTCACTGGACCGAAGAAGCGTTTTGAGCTAATTTATAGAGTTTTTAGGCTTTTTAGCCCGCAAGGCGCATTCAGAAGCAGAAATACAAAGGCTTTGTATTGTCGCGTGGTGCGCCTGTAGGCGCTGGTCACAACTGCCCGAAGGCCGACCCAACATTTGTGTTACTGTGCAGCGCTTATCCTTTTGAACGTGCCGCGCCTATTTGAACAATCAAAATGCCTCCAAAAGGGTCTTGAAGCTGCTCAACTCTTCAAACAAAGGCCACAAACCATCCTCAAGGTAGTTTTATTTGCCTCCTTGGTGCATTCGATTTTCTAAAAATATGTTTGATGTCGTGTTTTGCAAGACTAAAAAGTGATTGAATAGAGAAGGTCTTGGTATAAAAGCGAGGTGATTTGTTAAATATATTGACGAATATTGTTACAGTGGGAAGCTATTGGAGTGTTTATATTATTTTCAAAAGGCCTAAATTGTTTTCAAAACAGAGTAATGAAACATATGCTAGTGACTAGACAGAAAGCACAGTGTTATAGGTTTTCAAATGGTTGAAGGTGTCATGACGGTGATAAGACAAAACTAACCTCTGTTAGCAAAGTCTGAAGTGACAACAGTGTTATAAGGTGGAAACAGTCCTTGAAAGGACAACATAGTGTTGGTAAGGTGACATCAGTGAGCCTATTTTGAAAATAGTGGTCTTAGTCCGAATACCTTGTCACTTCAAAAATATCCCCTTTTGAATAAGTGAAACAGTGAAACTAGTGCTGCCTCCTTTGTCCCATAAAACAAAGTGTGGTGAGAGATTCTTTAAAGTCATTTGAGGGTGTTTTTGTCTACCTGGGCATAAGAAACAAGTGATTCTAAGGTGAGACAGTTTTGTAAAGAGACAACAGTGATCAAGTCTGAAATACTCTATCACTTCAAAAGTGACCTCTCTGTAGGGTAAAAAATAAAAACTAGTACTGCCTCCTTTCTTCCATGAAACAGAGTATGTTATGAAAATCATTTAAATCATTTTGAAGGTGTTTTTGTCTACTTGTGTGTGAGAAACAATGAATAAAAGAAGAGTGTTTGATTGGGGGAGGTGTTTTGTCTTTGTCTAAATACAAGGTTGTCTTGTTTATACCAAAACAAAAAGGATCCTTATGACCTTACCCAAACACAATAACAATTTGACTGTGTGCTTTTTATTTTGATAAATATTTGTTGATTGGCATAAAAAGAGACAAAATATTGATTTGTAAGGAGCAGAAAGTTGGTATTAAAGAATCATTTCACACAGCATTTGAGGCAGTTTGCCTTGGTTAAACAGTGACTAACAAGGAGGACAGAGGTGTGTGCTTGAGAAAACATTCCAAAGGCCATTTGAGATAGCTTGGTGTTTCAGAGAACATTCAAAACAAAATGCCTCCCAGGCAAGACAGTAGGAGTGGCCTGCACAAGAGATTTGAGTCTGTTTCCACTGAAGAAGTGAATGCCCATCTGTCAGTGTTGTTTAATTTCCATGAGGTTGGGTGTTTATATTTTTTTCAAAGAGTGCAAGAGGTGAAGAGCTTTTCCCATTTGACACATCTTTGTGCTTTGAGGTTTCAAGAGAAGAATTTCCAGCTGGCAGGCCTAGATTTCAAATTCTCTCCAAGGTCCATCTCCAAGGCTGCTAAAATCCCTTATGTCGGGGAGAAGTGGTTTAGAAAAAGCCACCTGGACTCAAAAGAATACAAGCCCTTTCTGAAGCCTGAGCAT
The DNA here is from genome assembly GCA_034641835.2 of Pinus albicaulis. NCBI lineage: Eukaryota > Viridiplantae > Streptophyta > Pinopsida > Pinales > Pinaceae > Pinus > Pinus albicaulis. The sequence continues at coordinate 574,620,426 of CM076572.1, forward strand.
AGAGATTCATGTCCATCCATTTTCCTCTTCTCATATCTATTGACTAGATACGCCCCCCTCATGAAGATCATCATGAAATACTTCACTTGTGAGGGAATATTCTCCCGAGTCTGTGCCTATCACATTCGATTGCTCATGCATATCATGAGGGAAAATTTGCTAAATCTCCCTTTCTTCCTACATATAAGCATTGAGAAAATGGCCTGCACTGTTTAGAAAAGGCCTCCTTCACAGCAAACAACCTGCCTCTTCCATCACTTCCTCATCAAAGTCATCATTCTTCATCAGCTTGAGAAGAGGTAGGTCTCTTGGGATACTTTCATCACCCATCCGGATTTCTCCACTGTCCCTGCAGTTCATACATCTCCTTCACCTTCTACTCACCATCCTTCACCTTCTTCTAGCAAACCCATTCCCAAGAAGATCAAATTTACCCTAGAACAAATAAAAGAGCATGATCAGGAAGAAGAGCATTAGAAAGAAGAGGAAAGTGATGATGAGCAGTAGTATGATGAAACAAGGCAGCATGATGATGAGGAAGATGATGATAAGCAGCATCACAGTGAGGTAGAACAGCAAGGGGAAGAGCAGCATGATGATGAGCAGCATCATAGTGAGGCAGAATAGCAGACTCCTAAAGATGATGAAGGGAAGAAGCATGAATATGTGCAGCACAGTGAAGGTGAGCAGCAGCCTCATGATGATGAACAGAGGCAGCTACAAGATGAGGAACAGCAGCCTCATAAAAAGGAACAGCATCCTCATGAAGAAGAAGAGAAGCATGATAAACAATTGAAACACAATGAGGAGGACAGCCCTCAAAAATAAATGCAAAAAGACAACCAAGGCATCCATGAAGAAATCCAAGACAGTGGCAAGAATGATGAGCAAAGTAGCAAGGGTAAAGAGCCCATGGAGCATGTGCTAGCTGCCTCTCCTAGGCAAGGGGCCATGCTCTCTTCTCTGAAAGTGGCCAAGCCCCAGACATCAAGGAAAAGGGTGCCTAGAGTTGTAACTCCAAATGTGACTAGGGCCCTCCGAAGCAAGGGAAAATTTCCCAAGAAGCCCATTTTCAAATTTCCCAAGAGGAGTAAGACTAAAAGAGCCACCCAAAGCAAAGGGAAGGACAAGGAGGAAGGCAGTCATGAACAGGAAAGGGAATTCAAAATCATCCAAATCCAAAGTGATGATAGTGATAATGAAGCCCGGATCCTAAAAAATCTCTTGATCAATAGAGAAAACCAAATTGATGCTTTGAGGACTGATCTTGATAGGGCTAGGAACTTCAATCACTTTTTGCAAGTTCAAAACAAGAAGATGAGTGTCCATATGGCTGTATATGAGACACGAACCATCAAATACAAAAAGGAGGCCTCCAAAGCACAAGTGAGATTGGAAGAACTCATGGGTGAGTTCGATGAGAGCGAAGGAGAAGATCAGCCCAGGTGAAAGAGGCCAAGAACCATGGGGCTCAAAAAGGCCCTTGAGAAGCAAAAGGAAGAAGTAGATGCCCTTCTCCAATCCACCCCTCTCACTACATTGTTCGAACAAGAGATAGAGAACAATTGGGAAGCATGGCTTGAGAGAGTTAATGATCACTTGGAGAAGAAATTGGAGAAGGAAAACAGGGACTTGGACCTTCAACGAAGGTTGACCGGGCATTATAAAAAGCTCAATCAGTTTGCCCGGCGGAAATTGAAGGCTGCTCAGGAAAAACTCAAGGAGGCTAAAGGGAAGCGCCTGGCACCAAAATTGAGGAAAGACACCTCAAGGCTCCAAATTTTGGCCTCATCTTCACAACATATTTCTGAAAACCCTTGAGGGTCATGCTCGCCAAGTTTGGGCGAAATTCGACAAATTTTGGTTTTTTGTCATTTTTGGGTTTTTGACCAAAACTCATGGGCATTGCCATTTCAGTTTGGGGCATCCTCAAAGGATGAAAATGGTATCATTGGATGCCATAATTTTAGGGGCACATACTTAGCGATTTTCAGATCAATTGAAGATCATTTCCTCCCCCAAAGTGGCGAAAAACACTCGCTTTTTCTACACTCTGCCCCATTTATCAGCGAGGCCTATTTTTTTGGTTTTTTACACACAGGTCTATTTTTGGAGGACTTCCAGTGGTAAGTTGGGATAAAACTAAACATTTTCAGAAATTAGACACTCATAGATTTCCAACAAGCCATCATGGGCCTTGTTTTGACATCGGTAAGGCCTCCAAAAGTTGTCAGCAAGTCAAGGGACCCTTTGCTGATGTATTTTTTGAGTATTTTTGTAAAAATTGAACCTTTCAAAAGTGACTTTTCTTCATGTGCGTTTAGCTATTTTTGTACATGATAAGTTATGAAAAGTCAATATATTTCTCTTTTTTAGCATTTTTTAGATATTTTGTGCCTTGGGCTTTGTAAAGCCTCAAGGACAAAATCAGATATTTTGGATAGGCCAATGAGATTACAAGTTGAACTAAGAGATTTTCCTCACTTTGGCCTATATACTACAAAGGCTTTCATTGTAAAAAAGGCTGAAATTGATTAATAGAAGCAATATATGGTCATATAAGCTTTGGAAGAAACACTTGTCTCATGCTTTTGGATAGTTTCTTGGATGTTCTTGGATGATGAAAGAGGATTGTTGTTGGATTCCATGACTTGGTAGAATGGTACAGTGTCTCTCTATCTATTTTGTTTCCTAGTTTTCATTCATAAATCCATGTTCTTGCTCGCTATAATACATTAGAGAATAGATTTGAGACATGCCCTTGGAGGCACCTCAAATTTCCTGTTTCTTTATAGCTTCCATGTTTTCTTCATTCTTAGTCATGTTAAATAATCCTTGATTTCTCTTTAATAACTCAAGAATATTGTTTGCTTGTTTCATTTATGGTTTTATGCATGCTAAGTATGATTTACAGTATGCCCTACTTACTCATGGTTAGCCATAGCTCCACCTATGAAACTTCTCTTTGATTGATTAGATTTTCATTTGTTGAACCAAGGACGTCTTGTACTGATCTTGCCCTTTGCCTAAAACTATGCAATCTTGTTTTCAAAGTGCCCAATAGCTTGAAGTACTATGTTTAGGCATTCCAACATAGTGATTTGAGTTGTTTTTCTGTCTTAAATGTATTTCCCAAAATTCTAATAGCCATTTCCTAAAGTTAGAGAGTCATATATCTCTATGCATGGCTTGAATGTTTATTTCTATGCATTGATCAGATTATAGTTACATTTCTCATGATTAATGGTTTTCCCTACCATGTTTATGTCAGCTATTAAACTAGTTATACTTGAAATCCTTTGTTATTCACAAACTTGATGTCCATTTCACTCCATTTTTCCCAAAGATCCATTTTACCTCGAATCAAATCGGCCCTTCAACAACCTTGTATCACCATCTGGAAGCTTTCTTGACCTTTTCGACCCCATAGCCCAATTGATCTGACATCTTTTTCCTTATCTTACATCTTTGATCAGTTTCATCCCTCACAACCTAAAAACCAAAACCAAAAACCTACTTCATAACTAGCCTAAAATCAAAACACAATAAGCAAACACACAGTTATCCCTTAAACAAATAAAGAGAGCCCTCTCTGAGTCTAGGAAGGCTAGGTCCTTGGGCTCCAAATATTGGTTTGATGTTACTTTGTCATTTGGCTTTCCAATCAGCCAAATCACGGGACCCTAACATAATGGCGATCACAATGGGACCTTTCTGAGTTCATTTTAATCTAAATATCTTTCAAGACTCACGGAAAGCCCCTTTTTGAACTAAGTACACCTGCCATTAAGCCACCTCATTGCCACACTAACATAATGGCGATCACGGTGGGACTTTGAGTCAAAACATCCTAGGCATCCCTTAGGAACTCTCAAAATCTCAGTCAAACTTAGAAGAGTAAAGTCAGTTTGTCTCACCATCCTAGCGAAATGATGACCAAGCTGCAGGACACTCTTGCAAACCTTAGAACTACATAAAGAACTCAGAAAAACCCCAAAAAACTCCTTTAGATTGGTTTTTGTCAGTACTGGTGGTGGACCATACACATATACCTCAAAACAACTAAAAATCCACCTGGAGACTCCACTAGCCTCCAGTAGACCTTACACACTTTACTAAACTCTAGGCTACTATTCGATTGAGCCACCTCATCGCCACCCTAACATAATGGCGATCACGGTGGGACTCTGAGTGATAAACAAACTTAGATTCCCTAAAAATTCTAGCAGCCTTAGGAATAATATTTGATTGAATTATCTCACCGCTCACTAACATAGTGGCGATCACGATGGGACCTTCCGAGTTAGTGACAATCTAAGTACTCCTTAGTAACTCTCGAAGTCTCAATCAAACTTATAAAACTTAAGTGTTGTTTGAAGAGTAGAAGCTATCTCTTTCACCATCTTAGCAAAATGATGATTCAGTTATAGGAAACTCTTCCAAACCTCATAGGCTACATAAAACTCAAAAAACCCCAAAACATTCCCAGATTGGATTTTCCCTAGTTACTGGTGGTGGACCATAACTACATCTTTACAAAAACAACCAAGTTCCACCTGGCGACTCCACTAGCCTCCAGTAGGCCTGAAAACTCCATAAAAAAAAAAAAAAAAAACCAAAAAATTCATAAACCATACCTTTTATGTTGACTCATCCTTTCCAAAACTTAAAACTTATTGTGCAAACTCTGTAATCAGTGACAAACTAAGTATAACTTAGCGATTCAGAAGACTTCACCTAAACATAGGAGATAAGCAGAAATCTTCTTGCCAAAAAGAACCATTAGCTTGTCCATATAGCCTAGAAAACTGTTGAAACCAAGTGAATCACTCTTCATTGCAAGTTTCCATCTCAAATTTTGCTATAAAACTTTTTCCCGAAAGCATCTTTGATAGTGTTGGTGGTGGACCATAGTTCTCATAGAAATCCACCTGGCAACTCCACTAGTCCATCTTTTTGTTTTGACCATACTTCACATTAGTAAAACCCTAGAGAGGTCATCCATCTGAAACAATCACAAATACCATTCTCTCTAAACTCTAGACTCAAAATCTAGCTTCACGAAGAATCAACGCCAGATCTCATCCAGACCCAAATCCCCCTATCATAGTAGATGACCCAGAGAAGATTCTGTGGCAAGCTTCTGAAACTGGAAATTTAGCTACCGATAGGTCCATCCGTAAAGCAAGATCAGTACCTGAACATCTCACAGCCTTTCAGGATTCCCCATTTGACTTAAAATCATCAAAAACCATTTTTAGAAGCAAGTCACAAAGTAATATAGACTTTGACAATCTTGAGCCCCTAGATCTGCCACAGAGTCCTAGTAGAGAGGCCTCGCCTACTACACCTCCCGACTTTCAGCTTATCCATCACTTTGGCTCCTATCATCCCAGATCTGCTCAAAATCAGATCACTAGTCCAAGTACATCTGCCACACCCATCCAAACCACCATTGTTCAAACCACCTCGGCTCATCCCACAAGCCCTCATTTTGTACATCATCCATTACCTCCCGTCATGGTAGCCTAGTATGCACCCTTGGTGTTGCCACAACCCTTGGCTCCCTTACAAAATGACTATCAATCCAAAATCCTGCACTTTACTGAAGTTGAGACTACCACAGCTCAACAACATGTAGATAGGATTAGCGATGCCTTTGAATACATGGAAATAGAAGACGAGGCCATCAGAATGAGGATGTTTGCCCAAAGCCTGGGCGGAGAACCCAAAAAATGGTTTAAGATCTTAACTCCAAAAAGCATCCACAATCTCCCAAAACTCTACCAAACCTTCATAAACAAGTGGGAAATCCGAAAGAACCCCATTCAAATCTTGTCAGAGTATAACAATATAAAATGAGAAAATGGGGAAAGTGTCCAAGGATACTGCACTAGGTTCAATAGTGTGTATAACACCCTCCCACCTCACTTCAAACCTCCACTTGGCTCAGCCTTGGAAAATTTCCCTGAAGGCTTTGACCCAGACATGACTTATCAACTAAGAGACAAGGACCCCCCTACCTTAGAGGAAATGCAAAAAGTGGCCATAAGTGCAGAAGCCAACTTAGCAGAAAAGAGAGCTAGGACTAAATCAGAAAGGAAAGTCACATACCGAGATGAGGTCTCCACTTAAGCCCCTTCCTTAGATCCTATAATAGATTAATTAGTTAGGTCCATGGCCAAAATGTGGGAAAAGATAAGCGAAAATACCCCTCTTAGGGACAACCAGCCAAACCCTCCAAACACAAACCGGAACCAAAATTTTAGGAGGGAGTAGCCTCAAAACAAACCGAGGGAAAATGACCGAAAAATTAGGCCACCCTTTAATGAAAATTATGTGGAAGAAGATGATAGGGATACATAACCCATTGATGAAAATCATTTTAACCTCATAGGGTTTGATAATGACAGTGAGGTTTACCTCACAGAAGAAGAACAAGCATTCTTCTCTCCGAATCAGGATGAAACCAACTATGAAGATCCCGAGGATCCTGCCATAGATTTTCAGAATGCCATAGTAGAAGCTCACAGGTAGTATGACCTTAGAAGCAAGAAAAACCAAGACAATTCCAAGAAAGGAAGCTCAAACACTACTAAAACCCTTGATACCATCCTTAAAAAAGTAGTGGACAGCAAAAAAATCATGGTCAAGAAAACTGACCAAAACAAAGATAAATCTATTCAAACAAGTCTTGGCTTAGATGCTCCTAGCACTTCCATGAAGATTCCCGAGATGGTTGTGTCAAACAAAATCCCGAAACAAAGTCAGCAAGCTCAGAACATAGAAAAAGTCATGGCTGAAAAAACTGAAGCAAACCTGTCTAAACTACAAGCACCTTTCAGTTTTGAGGGAGAAATTGCCAAAATAAAGATTACCATGCCTCTCACTGAACTTATCGCCCAAGGCTCTTATAAATCCCAAGTGTTAAAGGTCCTGAATATAGGAAATGATGCGAACACCCTTAATCTAGTTGATGACACTCCCAAAGTGTTGTTTGGTCCAAAAATAGAAGGGAAATTCCAAGAAGGAACCACTCTTCCCTTTTACATCAGTCTAAATATCCATGATAAAATCCTTCACAATGCCATGCTAGACTCTGGAGCCTCGCATAATCTCATGCCAAAGGTTTTAATGAAAAGATTAGGCCTAGAAATCACAAAACCATACAAAGACTTATATTCATTTGATTCGAGTAGAGTCAAATATCTAGGCTTGATCAAAGATCTTTGTTTCAATTTGGCCCAAATACCTGCAAAACATCTGATCATGGACATAGTGGTAACAGACATCCCTCCCAAATATGGAATGCTTTTATCCAGATTTTGGGGAACCAAGCTTCAAGGAAATATTCAACTTGATATGTCTTACGCCACTATTCCTGTGTTTGACCAAACTAGAATACTCTATCGGGAGTCACACATGAAATATATGATCAGCAGCCAAGAAAGGACAGATAACATCCCAATGTACTCTTTTCATTCTAATCTGAACTCTTTCATTCTACACACTGATGAGGACATTGAAGAATAGTCAAAAGGCTTTGAAACAAACTTAGACACACTACATCAGCTGCCCCAAGTTCTCTATGATGAACTAGACACTCAAAATTATCATAATAATGAGCAGCTATGTCCTGAGAAAAGTGAGTGTGTTCCTTTTGAAACAGGGATAGAGCAAGAAGCACAAACCATTATGTACTATCAATAAAATTTCTCGAACCTTAGGCAAACATCAGCAGTAACATCAGGAAACTTTTTCAGAACAGATGCATTAGAAGACTTACATATCACAAACCTCTTTGGAACTCAGGGGCAAGGAAGCTTAATTTTCTTGCCATACCTTAAGGATTTACCATCACATAAATCTGCCATTTCAAATGAAACCTTGACTGTAGCCATAACAGCTCAAAATCCAGAAAAAATTCCTGATAAACTTCTTATGAGAGGAGATGATGACTGCAGCCCAAATATACTTGAGTTACTTGAACTGGCTAACATTCTGTCACTCCACCAAAGACTTAGAACTGCTAGAATTGGAAATCTTATTCAAAATACTACTTCATACCGAGAAAATAGCGAGAAACACTATGCCACTTCCATCACTCCAAGAAACAATTTCGACAAAAGAAAATACAAAAATCTGAACCAAACAGTAATAATCAAAGATAAAATAGCTGGTCATAGGATCTGTTTTGATTTTAGAAACAATAATACACACCCTTGTGACAAAAAATTTATCCTTCCTGCCCAAGACCATGATATACCAATGATAAGTGCTTTTAATCATATGTCTTTGCAAGATGATGTTTCAGGTTATAGCCAAATGATTCCTTTGCAAAGTAGACAGCTCAAAGAATTTTTCCAGTATGCTGGAAGAAGTTCCAGTTTCAAACCCAGAATTGAAAAACCACTGGATATCAAAAATATGCTCCTAAAAGCCATGTTTCCAGTTCTGAATTTCTGCATTTTGATGTACCTTGATGATGTCATCATATACTTCAAAAATGACAAAGAATATCTGCATTATTTGAAAAATATGTACAGCAAAGGAAGGAGTGGAAATCAGAGGTATACAGAGGTACAGCGGGAAGATACGGGGTTGTTCAGAGATTCATGCATTAATCTTTATGTCATGCTTGAAAGAGAAAATTTTCCAAATTTTTCTTTTCACGAGCTAAGTGGACAAAGAGTGGTAGGAGATCCTTACGAGGATAAGATGCTTAAGTTTCGCCATTTCCAAGATTTCTGAGTCAAAACTTTTTCAATCATTGTATATACCATTGTTTGAAAAATAGATCAAAAACAGGAAATTCAAAAACAATAGAAAAATAGAAAAGAGGGCGGTTTGAAAAATAGAAAGAAAGCCCCATGTTCAAAAAATAGTCATTCGGAAAGCGCGCAAGTCTAAATGCCGCTACTAGTGCTCAAACATCTTGTTCAATTATCTAGCCTAATCATAATTGAACATGTTTTAAATTTATTTGTTGATAAGTTAGTGAGTGTAAAAGATGGTCAACATTATGTAAGCTTGACTTATCAAAGAGAGTAGATTAGGAAAAGACACTATTTCCACATGCTCAAAACAAAACCAAAGAGGAAAGCAGGGATGAAAAACAAATTGTGTATCCTAGCCTTGTTTTCCTAGATTTCATTTTTATGCAAAATAATATTTGTGTGAAGCTTGTCTTTCGTGCCACAAGTACATGAAAAATCAGACTGTCTAATCTTGATTTGATCATTTTTCAATTTCATGTTTTAGATTAGAGAATAAAATCCTGTCAAACAGCCTAACCTTGATAGTCGATCTAGCATAGGTAGAGAAATGAAGGAGTTCATCAGCTTAATCTGAACTCCCGGCAAATATAAGTGTAGAATTAGATAGTGTCTCTTTTCAAAAATACTATGTCAAAGAGTTCCTAGTCCAAATGCACCCAAAAGAAGAAAAAAAATGTTACGAAATATAGTGGGGTAGGTAGAAATATCATTGATGCTAATCTTGTTGTCAATTTTCAGAAATAGCATCAAGGAAGAAAGATATTTGCACCAATGGATAAAGGAACTGGTCTTCATAAGCCAAAGATCTGCAATTCTGGACACCTCCTGAAAAGGAGCTGCCCTCATCAAATGGAGCCACTGTTAGTCATCAGTATTTTTCACCTGTTGTTGATGACTAGATTCCTAGCTGAGTTTTATAGCAGCTGATCTCAAAAATTTGTCAAATTTTCCATCTGGAAAAACACCCATAAATATTTTTTCCCTCCTACCTTTTCAATCAGCCCATGATGAGATAAAACCTCATTGTCAAGCCCTATTTAGCCTCAGCCATACTAGCTTGTCCATCAGCTCCAAAGAGAACAATCCAAATCTGTCCAAGAAGTCTCCCCTAAGTTAGGTAGTGGTGCTTTAGGCATTTCTCCCTTGGAAAACTATCCTAAAGCCAAAGAACCTATATCTATTATCAACCAGTCCTAACAGACCTTCCTATTCTGAAAATAAAGTTGGTTATACCCTTAAATCACGCCACTAACAAATCCCGAAGTCTCAGCAATGCATATGCCATAGGTCAAACTAATATTAGGTGGTTTTACAGTATTTCAATGGATCTTTCAAGAGCAGAAGTGTACCAGTATTCCATAAGACAGTATTAAACTCAACATGAGAAGACAGCTACTTCTCATGTGGTTTTGAGCCTGGGATGCAGCTGCAGAACATAGATTTATTTCATTAAGCTCCTACAATCACAGTCAAAGGTTAGTGAATTATAAATGACAAGAAATGCTTTGCAGATACTAGCCAAATTTCTTGTGATGTCTAAAGAGGTGCAAAGGTATTTGGAAAGAAGAATTATATGTCTCAGAGAAATGCCCATCATGACTTATTGTCAGTTTGTCATCTTCATTTTCTCAAGCATGAATAGGCAGTAAAGGAAAGATAGCACTGTTTAAAAGCTGATGAAATGGCATCACTGAGAAAACCTCCTCCATACATGAGCAGAGAGTTGGAAGACTGAGAAAACCTCCTTCATTTTACAAGCAAAGGGTTGAAAGACTGAGATAACCTCCTTCATTTTACAAGCAGAGGGTTTGGCACTGTGATAATGGCCTCCTTCATCTAATAAGCATAGGGCCAGGGACAGAGTTTGATTTTAGGGTTTTCACTGATTGAAAGGAAAATTTTAAGAGCAGTGGGAGACAATTGAAGAATTCTAAACAGAGAAATGGTGTTAAAAACAAAAAGAAAGGAGGGGTACTGTACTGATCAAAGAAGCTGACTCATCTTCTATCAGAGTTTTCCTCCAAAGGAAATCTGAAGACAAAATGAACAAATTCTGCTGAGGTATGTGATTTCATCAAAATTTTCCAGAGTTTTTCTCCTTGATCAACAGGCATGAAACCTAGCCATGATTTTCCTTCAGAAAACAGAGTTGAAATTAGCAGAAATCCATTCAAGGTTTATAAGTGGGAAGCTGGGTCAAACATAGGCCAAAGAGTGATTCTAATACTCAAAGAAGGTTTGTTCTTCCTGTTCATGGAGGTCTTTGTCAAAAAACTCATCAAATGGACAGGAGGGTAACCTAAGCCTAATTTCTGAAGAAGGCTTTGCAAATAGACACATAGGTTCAGTGGGTGTGAAAAAGGATATGGCAAGTGATTTAAAATCACGGACAACACTCAAAACAGATAAAACACGCCACTATCACAGTCAAAAGTCCCTTTATGGACATGTGAAAATGACCTTAATGTTGCATATGAGTCCCAAGGGTATTTAAAGGTTTTTTTCCTTGATTAACAGGTATGGGTAAGATCTGGAGTTTTTCACTTACAGTTTCAGGTGAGGTTCTTCACCCACAGTCAAGAGAAAGGCTCAAAGAGCACCTAGCAGTTCAATCAGCTTCACAGTGAGCATGATCATCTTCAAAACATCAGGAACAGAAATTGTCAAAATAAGTTTCAAAGTGGTGATTTATCTCCTTACAATAATGTCAAAGAAAGCCTGACATATCATTGATCTGTCTTTCAACAGGGTTTCTTTTTTTTGAGAAAAACACTAAGAGAGATGTTGGCCTTCAAAATGGCTTTCTCACTGTGAAAAGGGGTCACATGTATGAAGATCTCCAAAAAGTCATCCACAACACTTTAAAGAGTCTTTGTCAAAATATTGGGTTTGTTATATTTTGAAGATTATAAATGATAAATTTGGGCTTCATTTGTTTTTTTACAACCAATACCTCTTGCAAAAAGGCTTCGAAACCCTCATAAAGCATTTAAAAGCCAAATTGGCCTTTTCACCTTCAAAAGGAAATAGGAGACTGTTGCAAACTCATTTGCAATTTTCAAAATGCAAACAACACCTCCTCTTAGCTGCTTACTGGACCGAAGAAGCGTTTCAAGCTAATTTACAAAGTTTTTAGGCTTTTTAGCCCGCATGGCACGCCTGGAAAAACGTGCGGTGCGCTCAGAAGCAGAAATACAAAGGCTTTGTATTGTCGCACGACGTGCCTATAGGCGCCGGTCACAACCGCCCGAAGGCTGACCCAACACTTGTGTTACTGCGCGGCGCTTATCATTTTGAACGTGTCGTGCCTGTTTGAACAATCAAAACGCCTCCAAAAGGGTCTTGAAGCTGCTCAAATCTTCAAACAAAGGCCACAAACCATCCTTAAGGTAGTTTTATTTTCCTCCTTGCTAAATTAGATATTCTAAAAAGATTTTTGATGTCGTGTTTTGCAAGACTAAAAAGTGATTGAATAGAGAAGGTCTTGGTATAAAAGCGAGGTGATTTGTTAAATATATTGACGAATATTGTTACAGTGGGAAGCTAGTGGAGAGTTTATATTGTTTTCAAAACGCCTAAACTATTTTCAAAATAGAGTAATGAAACATATGCTAGTGACTAGACAGAAAGCACATTGTTATAGGTTTTCAAATGGTTGAAGGTGTCCTGACGGTGATAAGACAAAACTAACCTCTGTCAAAAAAGTATAAAGTGACAACAGTGTTATAAGGTGGAAACAGTCCTTGAAAGGAAAACACAGTGTTGGTAAGGTGACATCAGTGAGCCTCTTTTGAAAACAGTGTTCTTAGTCCGAATACCTTGTCACTTCAAAAATATCCCCTTTTGAATAAGTGAAACTAGTGCTGCCTCCTTTGTCCCATAAAACAAAGTGTGGTGAGAGATTCTTTAAAGTCATTTGAGGTTGTTTTTGTCTACCTAGGCATAAGAAACAAGTGATCCTAAGGTGAGACAGTTTTGTAAAGAGACAACAGTGATCAAGTCTGAAATACTCTATCACTTCAAAAGTGACCTCTCTGTAGGGTAAAAAAGAAAAACTAGTACTGCCTCCTTTGTTCCATGAAACAGAGTATGTTATGAAAAGCATTTAAATCAATTTGAAGGTGTTTTTGTCTACTTGTGTGTGAGAAATAGTGAATACAAGAAGAGTGTTTGATTGGGGGAGGTGTTTTGTCTTTGTCTAAATACAAAATTGCCTTGTTTATACCAAAACACAAAGGATCCTTGTGACCTTACCCAAACACAGTAACAATTTAACTATGTGCTTTTGATTTTGATAACTATTTGTTGATTGGCATAAAAAGAGACAAAATAGTGATTTGTAAGGAGCAAAAAGTTGGTGTTAAAGAACCATTTCACACAACATTTGAAGCAGTTTTCCTTGGTCAAATAGTGACTAACAAGGAGGACAGAGGTGTTTGCTTGAGAAAACATTCCAAAGGCCATTTGAGACAGCTTGGTGTTTCAGAGAACATTCAAAACAAGATGCCTCCCAGGCAAGACAGTAGGAGTGGCCTGCACAAGAGATTTGAGCCTATTTCCATTGAAGAAGTGAATGCCCATCCATCAGTGTTGTTTAATTTCCATGAGGTTGGGTGTTTAGATTTTTGTCAAAGAGTCCAAGAGGTGAAGAGATTTTCCCCTTTGACACATCTTTGCGCTTTGAGGTTTCAAGAGAAGCATTTCCAGCTGGCAGGCCTATATTTCAAATTCTCTCCAAGGTACATCTCCAAGGCCACTAAAATCCCTTATGTCGAGGAGAAGTGGTTTAAACAAAGCCACCTGGACTCAGAAGAATACAAGCCCTTTCTGAAGCCTGAGCACAGAGATTCATGTACATCCATTTTCCCCTTCTCATATCTATTGACTAGCTACGCCCCCCTCATGAAGATCATCATGAAATACTTCACTTGTGAGGGAATATTCTCTCGAGTCTATTCCTATCACATTCAATTGCTCATGCATTTCACGAGGGCCAAATTACTAAATATCCCTTTCTTCTTACATAGAAGCATTGAGAAAATGGCCTCCACTGTTCAGAAAAGGTCTCCTTCATAGCAGACAACATGCCTCTTCCATCACTCCCTCATCAAATTCATCATTCTTCATCAACTTGAGAAGAGGGAGGTCTCTTGGGATACTTTCATCACCCATCCGGATTTCTCCACTGTCCCTCCAATTCATACATCTCCTTCACCTTCTACTCACCATCCTTCACCTTATTCTAGCAAACCCATTCCCAAGAAGCTAGAGTTTACCCTAGAACAAACAAAAGAGCATGATCAGGAAGAAGAGCATGAGCAAGAAGAGGAAAGTGATGATGAGAAGTAGTATGATGAAACAAGGTAGCATTATGATGAGGAAGATGATGATAAGCAGCATCACAGTGAGTCATAACAGCAAGGGGGAGAGCAGCATCACAGTGAGGCAGAACAACAGACTCTTGAAGATGATGAAGGGAAGTAGCATGAAGATGTGCAGCACAGTGAAGGTGAGCAGCCTCATGATGAGGAACAGAGGCAGCTACAGGATGAGGAACAACAGCCTCATGAAGAAGAAGGGTAGCATGATAAACAAGTGCAACACAGTGATGAGGACAACCCTCAAAAAGAAATGCAAAAAGACAGCCAAGGCATCGATGAAGAAATCTAAGATAGTGGCAAGAATGATGAGAAAAGTAGCAAGGGTAAAGAGCCCATGGAGCATGTGCTAGCTGCCTCTCCTAGGAAATGGGCCATGCTCTCTTCTTCGAAAGTGGCCAAGCCCCGGACATCAAGGAAAAGGGTTTCTAGATTTGTAACTCCAAATGTGACTAGGGCCCTCCGAAGCAAGGGAAAATTGCCCAAGAAGCCCATTGTCAAATTTCCCAAGAAGAGTAAGACTAAAAAGCCACCCAAAGCAAAGGGAAGGACAAGGAGGAAGGAAATCATGAACAGGAAAGGGAATTTGACATCATCCAAATCCAAAGTGATGATAGTGATAATGAAGCCCAAATCCTAGAAAATCTCTTGATCAATAGAGAAAACCAAATTGATGCTTTGAGGACTAATCTTGATAGGGCTAGGAACTTCAATCACTTTTTTCAAGTTCAAAACAAGCAAATGAGTGTCCATATGGTTGTATATGAGACACGAACCATAAAATACAAAAAGGAGGCCTCCAAAGCACAAGTGAGATTGGAAGAACTCATGGGTGATTTCGATGAGAGTGAAGGCGAAGATCAGCCCAGGCGAAAGAGGCCAAGAACCATGGGGCTCAAAAAGGCCCTTGAGAAGAAAAAGGAAGAAGAAGATGCCCTTCTCCAATCCACCCCTCTCACTACATTGTTCGAACAAGAGATAGAGAACAATCGGGAAGCATGGCTTGAGAGATTTAATGATCACTTGGAAAAGAAATTGGAGAAGGAAAATAGGGACTTGGACCTTCAACGGATGTTGACCGGGCATTATAAAAAGCTCAATCAGTTTTCCCGGCGGAAATTGAAGGTTGCTCAGGAAAAACTCAAGGAGGCTAAAGGGAAGCGCCCGGCACCAAAATTGAGGAAAGACACCTCAAGGCTCAAAATTTTGGCCTTAGCTTCAGAACATATTTTTCAAAACCCTTGAGGGTCATGCTCGCCAAGTTTGGGCGAAATTCGACAAATTTTGGTTTTTTGTCATTTTTGGGTTTTTGGCCAAAACTCATGGGCGTCGCCATTTCATTTTGGGGCATCCTCAAAGGATGAAAATGGTATCATTGGATGCCATAATTTCATGGGAACATACTCCGTGATTTTCAGATCAATTGAAGATCAGTTTCTCCCCCAAAGTGGCGAAAAACACTCGCTATTTCTACACTTTGCCCCGTTTATCAGCAAGCCCTATTTTTTTAATTTTTTACACACAGGTATGTTTTTGGAGGACTTCTAGTGGTCATTTGGGATCAAACTAAACATTTTAAGAAATTATACACTCATAGCTTTCCAACGAGCCGTCATGGGCCTCGTTTCGACATCGGGAAGGCCTCCAAAATTTGCCGGCAAGTCAGAGGACCCTTTGCTGATGTATTTTTTGAGTATTTTTGTAAAAATTGAACCTTTCAAAAGTGACTTTTCTTCATGTGCGTTTAGCTATTTTTGTACATGATAAGTTATGAAAATTCAATATATTTCTCTTTTTTAGCATTTTTTAGATATTTTATTAGATATTTTGTGCCTTGGGCTTTGCAAAGCCTCAAGGACAAAATCAGATATTTTGGATAGGCCAATGAGATTGCAAGTTGAACTAAGAGATTTTCCTCACTTTGGCCTATATATTCCAAAGGATTTCATTGTAAACAAGGCTGAACTTGATGAATAGAAGCAATATATGGTCATATCAGCTTTGGAAGAAACACTTGTCTCTTGCTTTTGGATAGTTTCTTGGATGTTCTTGGATGATGAAAGAGGATTGTTGTTGGATTCCATGACTTGGTAGAATGGTACAGTGTTTCTCTATCTGTTTTGTTTCCTAGTTTTCATTCATAAATCCATGTTATTGCTTGCTATAATACAATAGAGAATAGATTTGAGACATGCCCTTGGAGGCACCTCAAATTTACTGTTTCTTTATAGCTTCCATGTTTTCTTCATTCTTAGTCATGTTAAATAATCCTTGATTTCTCTTTAATAACTCAAGAATATTGTTTGCTTGTTTCATTTATGGTTTATGCATGCTAAGTATGATTTACGGTATGCCCTGCTTACTCATGGCTAGCCATAGCTCCACCTATGAAACTTCTCTTTGATTGATTAGATTTTCATTTGTTGAACCAAGGAGGTCTTGTCCTGATCTTTCCCTTTGCCTAAAACTATGCAATCTTGTTTTCAAAGTGCCCAATAGCTTGAAGTACTATGTTTAGGCGTTCCGGCATAGTGATTTGAGTTGTTTGTCTGTCTTAAATGTATTTCCCCAAAGTCTGATAGCCATTTCCTAAAGTTAGAGAGTCATATGTCTCTATGCATGGCTTGAATTTTTATTTCTATGCATTGATCAGCTTATAGTTACATTTCTCATTATTAATGGTTTTCCCTACCATGTTTATGTCAGCTATTAAACTAGTTATGCTTGAAATCATTTTTTATTCACAAACTTGATGTCCATTTCACTCCATTTTTCCCAAAGATCCATTTTACCTTGAATCAAATCAGCCCTTCAACAACCTTGTATCACCATCTGAAAGATTTCTTGACCTTTTCGACCCCATAGCCCAGTTGATTTGACATATTTTTACATATCTTACATCTTTGATCAGTTTCATCCCTCACAACCTAAAACCAAAACCAAAAACCTACTTCATAACTAGCCTAAAATTAGAACATAATAAGCAAACACACAGGTATCCCTTACACAAATAGAGAGAGCCCTCTCTGAGTCCAGGAAGGCTAGGTCCTTGGGATCCAAATACTATTTTGATGTTACACTGTCATTTGGCTTTCCAATCAGCCAAATCATGGGACCCTAACATACACAGTCAAGGATTTCAGGGAGGTAGAGGTGGAAGCTGAAAAAATCAAAGGTTTCTACCTGGGGCCTTTAGATCACCGGACATAAGATCCTGAGAGGATAGCCCCTAACCACTGTAAATTGGCCAAGTTCAAATGGAGCTATCAGCATATTGAACGCTCATATGAGGATGCGAAAAGAAACTGGTATAACATGGATAGGGAACTCACCCCGGGAGCATGGTCCGATCAGGAGGATCAAGATGATCATACTCTGGAGGAAAGAATTCATGATTTGGGAGGCGCCTCTTCTTTCCAGGCCAAGAAGCTCCAAACCAGTACAGGCCAGAACTCTACCGCCAAACAGAAAGAAAAAGAAGCAGAAGCTCAGCTAGAAGTTGAAAATAAAGCGAAAGAAGATGAAGATAAGCATAAAAAAAAACTGAAGACAAAACAGAAGAAGAAATAGGTGGAGGATGCTCAGAAAAGAAAGGAAGAGCAGGAATCGAAAGCAGAAGCTGAGCAGC
Source organism: Pinus albicaulis (assembly GCA_034641835.2). Classification (NCBI taxonomy): domain Eukaryota; kingdom Viridiplantae; phylum Streptophyta; class Pinopsida; order Pinales; family Pinaceae; genus Pinus; species Pinus albicaulis. Next base: position 574,638,209 of record CM076572.1, read on the forward strand.
AGCTCAAGAAATAATTGGATCAGGTGGAGGCTGAACGCAGAAGGAAGGAAGACTAAGAAACAAAAGCAGAAGCTAAATAAAGAAGGAAGGAAGAAGAGAAAATGAAAGCAGAAGCAGAGCGCAGGCAAAAGGATAAACAGGATAAGGCAGAGGCGGAGTGGCTTCTAAAAGAAGAAGAAGAAAAAAAGAGAAAAGAGGAAGAGGATCAAAGATCAAAACACACCGAGACACCTCCCCCAGTAACAGGAGTACAAACTGAGCTGTCGCCCATCGAAGTACCTGCAATTAACACGTGTTTTGCACTCTCAGAGCCAGGCTCCTCTGAAGGATAGGAGGAGGAGGTGTTCAACCTAATGAGACTCACTTATGATCAGGTCACCTTCAAGATCTGGCAGGAAAAGAGAAGATGCCTAACTCGGAACCCTGCCGCCCCATTCACAGCCACGACGGAAAAGGATATAGTCCTAGACACTAGGACCAACCTAGTGATGATAGCATCAGCCGTCACTGCTTTTTCCACAGCCACAGAAGAAAATGTGAGCCGGATGAATAGGGAAATATTTTCCCTACAAAATAGATTACAGCACTCTGAACAAAGAGAAGCTAGGTCAGAGCAAGAAAAGAGAGCACAAAGGGAAGAAATCCAACAGCTCCAAGACAAAAACACCCTTATTAACGAAGTACCGCTTACCGTCCAGAGAGATTTGGTGACATTGGAAGCCACCATGAAGCAGGTTTATGGGGAGATGTTGACCATAAAGCAAACAGTCACACCCCTCCTAAGAGCCCAAGTGGAAACAAAGAAGAGAAATGAGCAACTGAAAGAGGCCTCTGCCGCTTTAGATAGAATGATAGAATGGACAAGCAGATATCCATAGGCTCCGAAAACCTTGCCCAAGAAAGATTGGATTTGCACTCAGAATGAAAAGGTCCAAATTCGCATGAAGGTGTAATCCAAGGAGAAATTATTTGAATATCTGGAGAAGGTGATGTCCGCATATGAGCATATGATCAGTGGCATTGACTTGATTCATGAATTTCACCATATTTCATCTTTAGGTGCATTGAGCGAGGAAAATACATGGGGATAGGTAGATCAAGAGATACAGGCATTTCTACAGCCTATCAGACAAGCCACCACTACACCTGATCTTCCCGCATCACAAGAGAACTTGGTTAATTTTGTTGTAACACTAGTTTGGATTTACACCAAACTGGCTTCCTTATCCAACTAGGTCACAATCAAGAGGGAGATTATGATTCTGAATGCCTTAGAATGCCTACATCGGTTAAGGGAAGATACTCCTCTGATATCCCCAATCGCTGCAGGTTATCGTGCATGACAGAATTTCCCCAAAGAGCAACAAGTTGATGTTCCCGACCTAGCAACCACACACACGCTCCCATGATCATATTGCAAGGCACAACTTACAAAAGGGGTCGCAAGTCGCACCTTCCAGCACCAGGTCACAGGTCGACCTATCTATTCAGGTCACAGGTCGTATCTTCCATTTAGGTCGCAAGGTAGCCCAACAGACAGGAAGGTGAAGAGTCAGGAACCCCCAAGGGTCAATCTTGTCTTATATATACCCCATTCGGGGACTTGTAAAAGGACTTTTTTTTTGGACTCCAAAGGAGAGAAAAGAGTTCTAAAGCATTAAATGGCATATTATGAATGAATACAAGCATTTTTCATAAATCCACTATTGGATCCGATGGAAATCAATGTGTCAATACTATGAGTATTTCTTCGTATATGTCTGATATCTTATGATTAATTGATCTGTGTTTTGTGATTATACCCTTTATGCATTTCAGCTTACTGTATGTGTGTATGATGGTATGTTATTTACATAGAAGATGTTAGTAACTTTATTATTGACATCTATCTCATTCACGAAAATGCCTAGTACGCATAAGTTGTTCTTACCAGGCAGAATTGTTTCTCCTATGGTTTGAAAAATCTTACAAACACGACCTTAATGATATGCTGCTAACAAAATCTCCTTCAGTTGTGTGTTTTCTTTTATACCTTACTATTCGTAGTGTTTATGCTCATTAACAATCATCGATATTGGTCTTGTATCATTTGATAAATGTACATCTTTAACTTTGCAGGGCTCATTTGCGTCCAAAAGAAGGAGTATTTAGCGGTAGCTGGACCCACACCCCGGGACGGGATCCCTATCATAAACGGTTCAGAGTATAATTGGGACTTTCTACCGGGGAGATCCCCTACTGTTGGCCGGGAAAATTTTCCTGTCAACATATTTGGCGCTAGAAGGAGGGCCTGATGGTAGCCTCCCAGCACACAAGTAACATCCCGTTACAAACTCCCCAAGGGGAGACCATACGTGAAAATACCAGGCCTCCCCCATTGGAGAACTCCCAGGAGGAGGAGGAAATCCCCCCTTTCTATGAGATTACTTTAGCCCAGCTACGGGCACTTCTCCCTATCGCCCACGAGCCTGTCTGGAGCTTACAGCAAGCCCTAGTCACTAATTCCTTGGCTAATCCCAGAACTCCTGCAGCTAATTATACGTGCCAAGGAACCCTCATCAATACCATTCCTTAACTGGTGGGTCTTATGATCAAAGATTATGTAGATGCAGTTGAGTGAATTTTTGAAGCCCCCCCAGATAGCCCTGAGGAAGGGGGAGAAGGCGGCCTCAAAATCACTGAACCTCAACCTAACACCGGCCCCCAACTTGACCATACTGTGCATGATAACACGCAAGCCAATAACCCACATGGGGGAGGAGACGGAAGAGGCCAAGGTAACAGAAGCAGGGGAGGCCAAGGCCATGGGCGAGGCCGAAATGCGGCCCACCCTCACCGAAACCCGAACGGGTTTCCTTTTCTTTACAATTGGAGAAACATCAGAAATACAGCAAACCATGGAGAAAACCAAGACATGCATTCCCGCCATGAGGGCGAGGCGTCCGGGTCTGGCACAGGCAGTGAATCTGAAAATGAGAGGGGACGTGTATACAGACCACGCCACCAATAGGACAGACGCATACAACCGCTAGCTTGGATGGCTCAGTCCCCCTTAGGTATCCAAAGCCCCCTCCATGACATGCCCCGACATCTCGAAAAACACCTCCCTAAGTTTGACCCCGAGAAAGGTACTTTGGCTGTAGACCACATCAACAACTTTTACCTATCTTTACAGATGATGAGAGTGTAATATGACGACGTAGCATGCCACCTTTTTCCTCATACTCTTGAAAATAAGGCTGCGACATGGTATAGGTCTCTCCCCTTCGCTTCTATCCCTTCATGGGAACACTTTTGTCGTACCTTCTTGCAAAAATTCTCAAAAGATGAAACCCCTTCGATGCTCCTCACAGAGCTCGGCACGTTGAAGTGTCAGAAGAAGGAGAAGGTCAAGGATTTCAATCAACGTTTCACCACTATATTGAATAAGTTCCCTCCAAACATGGCCTTAGATCACTCCATTACTATTGACTACTACACTAGAGCCCTCCCACAGGATATTGTTGTATTCGTGAAGCGCGAGGCCAGAGCTACACTGGCAGCCAACTATACCACTGCCCTTGCTGTCGAAAAGGACATGTTGTCCATAGGTTCCATTGAACACGAAGGGTGGGATGATCAAAAAGCAACCACGAAGAGAACCCAATCCTCCAGCCACAAAACTAGAGACAAAGATAAGGACCCCTTCGATCTTGAAAGTATTGCAAAACCCCTCAAGTTGTTGACCAACGAAGTCTCTGACCTGAAAAGGAAAAACAACGATTCTGCCCCAGCTGCTAAAACACAAAAACCTTTCTTCAGAAAGAATAACCCTGTCGCGAATTGGCCCCCGTCCAGCTCAAGTGCAGGTCTTAATGTGGAAGAAATCGGCAAAGACAATTTCTGCTCTTTCATCAAACCTCTCACTCAGAAAAGACTTGCCCCCAATGGATTAGGAGCATGACAGCGATGGTGAACCAACTTCTAGAAGATCAAACCCTCAGATATATGGAGGAGGAGGCTATTTTAGACGATGAGGAAAACTCCCCCCTAGATGAGGATATGGGCTCCGTTGTCCTCGCGTTCGAAGTCATACATGGAGATTCTCCCCTTCCCACCTCTGGGATAAACCTAGCAGATGACCCTAAAACAAAACCCCCTCAAAACTATGGCTTGAGGAGAAAAGGCCCAGTGCCTGGGTAGTCTTTCGAAGAGAAAATAAAATCCTTCTTGAGGAAAATCCTGCCCCCGAGCACTGAAAACAAGGACAAAAATCCTGAAAATTTTAGTCTGACTACTCCCCGAGAAAGCCACAAGACTAAAACTTCAGTAGTTCCCCCTAAGAACACCATCGAGCCCACCGAGCCCACAGATTATGGGTATAACATTATCAAGGACATGAAGAAGACCAGAGCCAACATATCTCTCTACGAGCTTGCCTGCATTGCTAACCAACGAGAGCTCATTATTAAGGCCTTTTCCAATCTACCAGCAACCAAACCCGTAAGCATCACGTCTGCCCAAACTGCTACTAGTCCCCAATCCATCGTGAATGCCGTAAACGCTAACTCCAGGGGAACCACGCCACCTTCCCTCCTCTCCTTCGAGATTTTTAACTTCAATGTCCACAATTGTCTTGTCGATTCCGGTGCATCCACGAATTTTATGCCCTTATCTGTGTGAAATAAGTTAAACATCCACCCGGAGAAAATCGATGCCATAATTATCCATCTCGATAGATCTCAAGTCCCCGTAGTTGGCGAACTAAACAACGTCATTATCCGCTTATCCTTCTACTAAAGAGTGCATCAGTGCATCAACATCGTAATCATGGATATCCCCAAGTCCTATGGCCTTATGTTGAGCAGAGATTGGTCCAGCAAGCTCCAAGGGTACTTCACCACTGATTGGTCCCACCTTTGGCTCCCGTACAAAGGCAGGAACAACCAAATACGGATCGAGAGTGAACCATACATGAAACATATTGTGACTAACCTAGATGCAACTAATGAACCAGTCTATTTCACGCAAGAAGAGCTTGGCATGTGTTTCTTAGAGTCCATCTTTCGTTGTTATCAGACTTGCCAATCCCTGATCACCCAAGACATCCAATCTGAACTGCTTCTGGTTGCTGAAACCCCCCCCCCAATCCAACCAAGACTCTTTAGAAACTAGAGCCCCTAGCACATCCTCAATAGACCCGGATCGCCTTGTCCAATCAGAAGATGAGACTTGGACCCTATACTAAGACGTCTCCAAAACCCAAGATGGGGCTGGCGCGGGCTGCATCTTGCTGGACCCGCAGAAGAACAAATTTTTAATTTCCTGCCGGTTAGAGTTTCAGTGCACAAATAATACAACTGAGTATGAGGTGCTGATACTAGGGCTCCAAAAGGCCATAGATCTAAAATTCTGTTGTTTGAAGGTAATTGGTGGTTCCGAGATTATCACTCGTCAGGTATGGAACACCATCCACTGCTTGTCTCCCTATCTCAAAGGTTATCAGCAAGAGGTATGGCGCTTAATTTCAGCTTTCGATGCTTTTGGTATTAAATCTGTAGTTAGAATGCATAACAAGGCAGTCGATACACTTTCCAACGTTGCTGCTAGGTTCACCCCACTTAGAGGTGGATTTTCTATTGAAGTTATATACAAGCCATCCATACCAGACAATGTTACTAATTTACGCATTTTTAATGATGACCAACAGGTACTGGATTTCATGCTCAACATAGATATATTCAAAGATGTAGTTATGGAAGAAGAGGATCATGATCAAGCTTTGCAAGAGGAACTAAAAAACCAGAAAGAAAATCCCATACCCAAAGGGGTCGTGTCACTCGAAAAGTTGTTCGACTTACAGAACCATTTCCGAGGGCCCCCAAATACGAAGGTGCAAAGTTCCACGTTGGCACACCGGAAAATTAACCTCGGGACAGACAACGATCCCAGGCTTGTAAATTTAGGTAGTGAATGCACCCCGCGGGAGAAACAAGCACTCACCGGATTATTTAAGAAATACCGAGTTGTGTTTGCATGGACATATGACGATCTACAGACTTATGATATGAGGATCATCCAACATGTCATATCCATCAAGGAAGGAGTGAAGTCGTTCCAACAAAAACTGAGAAAAGTACACCCAGCACTAGAACCGATGATCCAAAAGGAACTAAAGAAGCTCTTGGATGTGCGGATAATTTTCAAAGTTAGACATTCGACCTTGGTGTCCAACTTGGTTCCTGTTCGCAAGAAGTCCGGGGAAATCCGTTTGTGCGTAGACTTTAGAAATTTGAACAGAGCTTATGACAAAGAAAACTATCAGGTTCCTCCTATGGAGCAAATCCTTTAAGCTGTATCGGGGTCAGAAATGTTCTCTCTGTTGGATGGGTTTTCAAGGTATAATCAAGTACTAGTGGCTGAGCCTGATCGGCTCAAAAGCACATTCAGAACTAAGTGGGAAATATTTGCCTTCAGACGCATGCCCTTTGGGCTGATTAACTTCGGCGCCACTTTCCAAAGAGTTATGGGCATCGCCTTCAGAGTAATTATTGGGAAAAGCATGGTAGTATACCTTGACGACGTCACCATGTTTTCAAAGCACAGATCTGACCACATACACCACCTCAAGCAAATTTTTGAAAGGTGTCAAAAGTACGGGATCTCACTGAACCCGAAGAAAATTGTGTGTGTTGTCGTCGAAGGAAACTTGTTGGGACACATAATAACTCGAGATGGCATAGTGGTGGATCCGAAACGTGCGAAAATCATAGCTCAAATACTACCCCCAAGCGGGAAGAAAGCCATGCAGTCCTTCCTTGGAAAAATCAACTTTGTCCGAAAATTTATATTAGATTTCGCCTAGATCGTGAAACCATTACAAGGCATGATTAAGAAGAACGCTAATTTTAAATGGAATCCCCCTAAGAAATAAGAATTCGACAACATTAAATGATCCATCTCAGAAGCACCCGCTCTTTACAGTCCGGACTTCAACAAAGGCTTTATTTTGTACACCTTTGCCTCAGATTCATCTTTGGCTGCCATCCTCACTCAGAAAGATGACTGCCACAATGAACGGCCTATATCATTTACGAGCACTGGATTGCAAGGTGTCGAGCTGAATTACCCAGATATTGAAAAACAAGCATATGCAGTATACAAGGCGGTAAAACATTTCAGGCCATAAATTTTGAAGAATCATGTCACAGTCTTCGTGCCTCACCCAGCTATTCGCTCACTATTCGTAAAGTAAGAGTTGGGTGAGCGACGAGGCAACTAGATGACATGCCTTCAGGAGTATGACCTAGAATTTAAGCCAGCACACACTGTGAAGGGCCAAGGATTGTGCCGCATGGCCGCAAAGGCAGTTGACTCACGGGGCAACGAGGAATAAAATTGGGAACACGAGATCGATATGTATCAAATTGATAGCATGGCCCCACAGGATACATCCTCTTAGTACGCAGATCTCCTACAATATCTGAAACATGGCACCATGGGCCCCACTTTAACTACCAAGCAGAAGCATTCTTTGAGACTGAAATTTGTATCCTAGCAGCTAGTGCAGGGTAAGTTGTTCTGCAAACATCACAACGGTGTCTTGTTACGTTGTTTGGAATGGGATGAGCCACAAAAAATATTAGTAGAACTACACGATGGCCCCGCCGGGGGGCACTATGCAGGAGACACCACTGCTCACAAGATCATGTGTGTCGGTTTCTATTGGCCTACTTTGTTTAAAGATACACACGCATATGTTCGGAAATTCCAGCAATGCCAAAAGTTCACAAATAGAGATATTCGGCCTCCGGCCCCATTATAGTCTGTCGCAGTGGAAGATCCGTTTCAACAATGTGGGTTGGACGTGATTGGGGAGATCCTGCCACACTCTTCCAAGAAACACAGGTACATCCTTACCGCCACAGACTATTTCACAAGGTGGGTTGAAGCGGTACCATTACGTCAAGTCAACGATCAAGAGGTAACAGCCTTCATCACCCAATGCATCATGATCAGGTTTGGCATTCCAACCTCCCTTGTTTTTGACAATGCAACATATTTCTCATCATTGAAATTATATGATTTTTCTTTAGAAAATGGTATCGTACTTAAACATTCTGCCAACTATTACCCTCAAGGAAATTGGTTAGTCGAGTCAACTAAAAATAACCTAATCCGCATCATCAAAAAGACTATGTTGTCCCAACAACAAAATTAGCATAGGGCACTCTACAATTCCCTCTAGGCAGATCGAGTCACACCCAAACCTTCCCTAGGCATCTCCCCCTTTTTCCTCGTGTACAGAAAAGACACTATCCTTCCTCCCAACTTGTCTCTCGTGGCACTTTGGTTATCTCAGGAGACTCATGGCACTCCTTTCCCTGCTCTACAAACCCAAATAGACACACTATTGAAACTTGAGGAGGAAAGGAAAAAAACTCGGGAAAAATTCGCCATCCACCAAGGACAGATAAAATGATGGTTTGACAAAAAGTCAGCCAGGAACAAGATTTTTTAAGTAGGTGACCTTGTCCTCAAATGGGATAAATCTCATGAAGATAAAGGGAAACACTCCAAGTTCCAGGCATTATGGATGGGCCCTTTCTAGGTTAGAGATAATATCGTTCCCCACACTTACAGGTTACAAACTCTCGAAGGGAGGATTGAGGTCCTCCCTGTGAATGGACATGACCTCAAACACTATTTCACTTGACAGCCCCTCGGGGCCGTCACTGCATCCTATACCACAGTTTGTCTTGTCTTTTCTTTTGTCTTTCTTTACCTTTCTTGTTTTCAATAAATCGCTTGTTCCACATAGGCTCCATTTAACCTTTTCCTTCCCTTGGCATCCATTTTTTGAAAGGGGATATAGAAGCTACTCAAGAGGCATACTGAGTCAAGATCTATGCTGGTGTGTTATCTCTCCCCAGGCTGTAAAAGGGGGCAAGCATACTTGTGATGGGTACTCAATGGCGAGAACATGACTAAGGCCTTCAGACCAAGACGCGGCAACTTACCTAGTATGCTGGCCCAAGGGACTGCTGTAGGAAATTTTCGGTTGAATAGGTTATGTAATGTTCCAAATTTTTATGGAACATTAATTTTTTATAAGAGATGAATAAAATGGGTAGGGGACCCATTATTTTCTTGATTAGGGAATAAAAATCCTCTAAATATGAAAGGGGATCATATTGGAGCTGGATTTCACACCTCCATGTCTAAAAGGAGGTTTTTGCAAACATGCTTGGCCAAGGTTGACCAAGTCAAACTGCGTTGGCATGAGTTGGAAAGAATTATGTGGGACAATGTAGGAGGGAAGATTCTAGAGAAGAGGAAACCCTAATTCGAAATAGGTTCCATGGAGGGAAAGCTCATTGTATAAAAGAGGAGCAAGGCAGCCATTGTGGACATCTTTGATCATTTTACTTTTGAGTCTTGAAGACTTGTTGCTGCCTCTTGCTGTTCAGCAGAGGTTCAGTGCCTTCGGGCACGAGGGAGTCCTGTTGAGGATTTCCTCTCCTTCTTGAGTAGCTCATGAAGGATTTCACTCATCCTCCATATTCAGGCATTCAGGCCATCAGCTTCAGTCATCTACATCAACGCAGTTTCTGTAGCAGAGATTGTGCAGTGTTGTTGGGTGTTGCCGGGGAGGTTTCCATACACCATCCGGAGCTATTTTTCCATTGGAGAGAGGTTCTATTCATTGGTGGATTATAAAAGGAGGTTATATAGCATATCCCATCATATTTGGCATCAGACCAACCACTTTCCATTAGAGGCAGCGCAGTCCCTCTCTTAGATAGCGTTTTCATGGGTGGATATTTGTTGTGAGGGATTAGCAGATTTTGGAGGGGAAGTCTTGGTTGAAAGGATCAGCCTTTCACTTCAGATTTCTATTGGAGGAGGATTCTTCATTGTTGCAGCCATTTCAGCCTTCTCCATGTATTTCCAGTTCTTGAGTAGCTACTACCCAGCTACTCCGGCATTTCTGCAAAATGCCCATTTTTGTATAGATTTCAGCCAATCCTCTTAAAGGATTGATGTATTTTATTTTCAGGGGTTGAGATCATGCTCCCCCTTCTTATTTGAGCTCATATTGTCATATATTTGTATATTCATTATTTATGTAGCAGTTCCTCTCTATAGCTGCGCAGTCATGGCCTAGGGCTTTGTTTATGCAGCTATATATTTCACATTTTCATGTATAGGTTTCTTGAGGGTTCCAGTGCTTTTCTTGAGTGATCATTTCCTCAAGGATTTGTATTCCTATATGCTGCTATGTCATAATATGATGGCCATTATATTCTCCATCATTTCATGTGTTCATGGATTCACTACTATTTTCCATTAGATGTATTTGCTTATTGTTGTAGCTCTATCTTGAGGTATTCTCAATAGAGTAGCTTTTCCTAATAGGAAATCCCACATAGCTATAGACAGATTCTGTGAAGGGCCAGGTAGCCTCTGGATCTCACCCTCTCTTTATAGGTGACATATCCAAAAAATTCCCCCCACATTCTATCTCTGGAATAGACTTGTGATATTTCTGAAAAAGGGATATTACAGTGGTATCAGAGCATCGAACAGGCACAGCCTGTGAGTTCAATTTCAGAAGAGAATGATGAAGAAGATGAGACTGATGTCATCTATTTTTGGAATAAATAAGATCCTCCCCGAGGAGGAGGAGAATAAAAGAGGAGAAGAGGAAGGTCCATGCACTTCCTATTCTCTTGAAGACCAGCATGGAAGATGCTTGGGTTTCCAGATCTTATGCAAGTACCTGGGTGACTATAAACCCCATTCTGCAGCATTCAGGAGAGCTCCAGCGTTCTCACAGTATATTCAGCAGATGGAGGAGAGAAGGCCCTATGGAGAAGAAGAAATCATAGGCAATGGTTTCTATTGTCTACATTGATGGGGTTACTTCAGCTAGAGCTTGGGAGAAGAAGATGGAGGCAATTTTATTGTTGCATCCAGTGGCAGAGAAAGAAGCAGTGGTGATGGCAGCATTGTACATAGAGGAGGAAACCTCTGTTTGGTGGGTAAAACCCTTGGTCCATTAAAGGGTGAGTTATTTTTCAGTCTTTTTTCAAAGGTTATTCCAAACCTTTGATGGAGGAAGTAAGAGAAGCTCACACCACCATGGGAGGACGATTGCACCAACGCTGCTACAGCTTTGAAGGAGCAGCCTTCTACATCTATGGGAGAGGAAGCCATTGGAGAAAAATCCATTGCAGCCACACAAGAAGGTCCCAATATCCACCAAGGTATGAGTAAAGTTCCACTTTCTATTTCAGAAAATTATCTTAAGGATGGTGGAATTTCATATGGAGAGGTCCAAGGATCAAACCACATGGCCACTTTAGGGCCTCATGTTTGCACTGCGCTATGCAAAGGGTTAAAGGAGGAGAAAAATCCTCATCCTCATAATTCTTTGATGATTTTCATTCAGCCTTCAAGGTGGGAGTGCAAACTTTTGGAGGATAAAGAAAACCATGACACCTCCATGGAGAATCATGAAACAATTTGTGAACCGGTGGAGGAGACAGCTGCTACATCATTGGAGGAACCAGCAGCGTCGTTGAACATGGGTGGAGAGGAGACATCACTTCCATCACATTTGGATCTTCATAGGTTCAACATAGTCATGGGAGAGAGGCATTTCCTAAGGGGTCTCCAAGGAGCTTCATTTCAAAATCTCATGAAATGCAAAGAGAAATAATTGATGGTAGCCCTCATGGGAGGAGTACCAAAAGAATGGAAAAGAAGTGGCAAGATGTTTACATCATTGGGAATCAAGGAGAAGGGTACATATTGCTGATATGACACCTTCATCACATGAGTCATATGATGTGAGCATAACGGGGCAGCAAGCACTTGAGTTGCTTAACATTGATGGGAGAGAGCACAAGTAGATTTGCTCTCACATGATTCATGATGTTGCAGGAGGAGGAGGTGGCATTATCTCCTTGACCTTGGATGATAGGTAGGTACTTCCATATTTGGAGGAATCTCTTATGTATTGCAGCATTATGAAAGACATCTTTGACAAGGAGCATGTCAAATAATGGAGCTTGGTATTGATGGGAGCCTATGGGTATAGGCCAACAGCGTTGTCTCTTTGGAGCAGTGACTTATTGATGAAGTGTGCCCAGCGGAAGTGTGGTGAATCCATAACCCACAAGTCCCAGGAAAATTTCTTAATTATTGCACTTGAAAGATAAAGAGGAGGTGAGATGGATGAGGCAGCCATATATTACTGTGCTACATTCTTCTTGACTTGGATGCCCAAGCATGAGAAGAAGGATCTCCTTGCAGCACCTAATCCATTCATCTTCATGGGAGCATGCCAAACAACTATGGAGGGTTCATTCAGGGATCCATACATCATCTTACTCCTGGTATATGGTAAGAGATCTGATTTGATCTGATTTGTGTACTCTTATCATTATTTTGCAGTGCATGGCTCTATAAGAGGGCAAGCTTTTCAGATTTCTCCATGGATCAAAATTGGGCCAACTTGTATGGTGGAGACAACCATATTTTATATGGCCTTGGGCAAGTGTTTTCTTTCATGTATGATCAGTGATATATTCATCCATTTTCTATTTATCAGCAGCTATCATGACATACATAGCTATGCATGTAACACAAAACAACTTGCCATGAGATTTTCTTAAGCAACAGTTTAGGAAAACTGCGTTGTCACTCTTGGGGAAACTGTTGGTACATTTTTGCCACACATTAAACCTTCAGAAATTTCCTCATTTTATCGCTGATCATGAATTCCTTGCTGATATGGATCATATTTTTGAAATAATCATGATTATGAGAAAGGCACATGAGTTGGATGTGTCTTTGAGTGAGAAAAACACTCACAATTTTCTGCAGTGCATGTTCTAAAAGGAACATGAAAGGAGGCATGGCTATAGCCACATAACTGCTCATTTGTGGGGAGATCCATGGGCTTGGTAATGTTATCCATCCATTGTAGGTATATGGGCAGGTGTTTGACCTTATGTTTCTGATTCACTCATCTATTGTACTATTCAGTAGTAGAGGTGATATTCTTGTACAATACTTGCCATGCTATTTTCTGTAGCTATGGTGGATGAGGTTGCATTATAACCCTATGAGGCATGGTTTGAAATTTCTGCACATGGTATAACCTACAGCAAACATGTCATGGGGACATTCTATGGTGATCTTGTCATATTCATCATAGATGACATGTCTTGGGCCAACTGATTTTTCATTGATGGAGGAGAGATTCTAGGAGAATTACTCTTCATTTTTCCATTTGAGGGCAATACATTTGCAGCCCAGGATCAGCATACACTCCACACTTGTCATAATTGGGGGATAGGACAGCATGGGGCAAGTTATAGTGCTTTCCATGATCATATTTTATCCCACCTTCATTTTCGAAGCTCAAGGTGGAGGGAGATTTTTCATGAGTTGTCTTATTGGGAGGCAACTTATTTTTATGATTGTTGGCTTGGGGATGAGAGATTCATATGGGGGATGATCAGTCCTATTATATATCAGACCTCATGCCTCAAGGAGGCCCTTGGACAGCTCTTAGTTCCTTCATGGATATTTGTTTCTACATGATAGCTATTTGGGAATGTTCACCCCAAGGCTAGATTGCATTTGTTGGAGGGACAGTTTGGAGATTTGATTGCTGATATGGCATCCTTTTTCCTTGACCAGATCATCACATAAGAATGCTACAAGAGGAAGGGCAGAAATAAATTCAGATCATCCTTGCAATTGCTTAAGGGCAAGCAATATTTTGAGAGGGGAGGACTGTAATGTTCCAAATTTTTATGGAACATTAATTTTTTATAAGAGATGAATAAAATGGGTATGGGACCCATTCTTTACTTTATTAGAGAATAAAAATCCTCTAAATATGAAAGGGGATCATATTGGAGCTGGATTTCACACCTCCATGTGTGAAAGGAGGTTTTTTCAAACATGCTTGGCGAAGGTTGACCAAGTCAAACTGCGTTGGCATGAGTTGGAAAGCATTATGTGGGACAATGTAGGAGGGAAGATTCTAGAGAAGAGGAAACCCTAATTATAAATAGGGTCCATGTAGGGAAAGCTCATTGTATAAAACAGGAGCAAGGCAGCCATTGTGGACATCTTTGATCATTTTACTTTTGAGTCTTGAAGACTTTTTGCTTCCTCTTGCTGTTCAGCAGAGCTGCAGTGCCTTCGGGCATGAGGGAGTCCTGTTGAGTAATTCCTCTCCTTCTTGAGTAGCTCATGAAGGATTTCACTCATCCTCCATATTCAGGCATTCAGGCCATGAGCTTTAGTCATCTACATCAGCGCAGTTTCTGCAGCAGAGATTGTGCAGTGTTGCTGGGTGTTGACGGGGAGGTTTCCATACACCATCCAGAGCTAGTTTTCCATTGGAGAGAGGTTATATTCATTGGAGGATCAGAAAAGGAGGTTCTATATAATATCCCATCATCTTTGGCATTAGGCCAACCACTTTCCATTAGAGACAGCGCAGTCCCTCTCTTATACAACGTTTTCATGGGTGGATATTTGTTGTGAGGGATTAGCAGATTTTGGAGGGGAAGTCTTGGGTGAAAGGATCAGCCTTTCACTTCAGATTTATATTGGAGGAGGATTCTTCGTTTTTGCGGCCATTTCAGCCTTCTCCATGTATTTCCATTTCTTGAGTAGCTGCTACCCAGCTACTCCGGCATTTCTGCAAAATGCCCATTTTTGTATAGATTTCGGCCAATCCTCTTAAAGGATTGGTGTATTGTATTTTCAGGGGTTGAGATCATTCTCCCCCTTCTTATTTGAGCTCATATTGTCATATCTTTGTATATTCATTATTTATGTAGCAGTTCCTCTCTATAACTGCGCAGTCATGGCCTAGGGCTTTGTTTATGCAGCTATATATTTCACATTTTCATGTATAGGTTTCTTGAGGGTTCCAGTGCTTTTCTTGAGTGATAATTTCCTCAAGGATTTGTATTATTATATGCTGCTATGTCATAATATGATGGCCATTAGATTCTTTGGAATTTCATGTGTTCATGGATTCACTGCTATTTTCCATTAGATGTATTTTCTTATTGTTGTAGCTCTATCTTGAGGTATTCGCAAAAGAGTAGCGTTTCCTAATAGGAAATCCCACATAGCTATAGATAGAGTCTATGAATGGCCAGGTAGCCTCTGGATCTCACCCTCTCTTTAGAGGTGACATATCCTGAAAATTCCCCCACAGTCTATCTCTGGAATAGACTTGTGATATTTCTAAAAAATGGATATTACAAGTTACTGGAAGGAAAAGGAAGGGGTTAGCCTTAGATGAATAACGGAAATCTAGGAAAACTGTAAGTCCTCATATAGACCAGGAGCAACCTCTCTTGCAAGTAAAATATGTCGGGATCCCTCGTCCACTCAGGAAATAATTTCCAAAACAAAAATAAGTGCCTTGAGCACATTTCAATAAGTGCATTTATCACATGAATAAAGGGTAAAGGATTGAGAAAGGCTTCCTGTGCAAAGAGGTGATATGACGACTCTGTCGGGGTAGTGACTAGGCTCGCTGGCAGCGGGACAACGCTCGTGATTCCTAGGCAGTGACTCCACTGGGACCATCTATTTCGCTGGAAACAGAGCAACAAAATGAGGAAAAAATAAACTATACTGGATCCATAAACCCCTGGGGTTACTCCAAACTTTTTCATCCGGTCTCCAAGAATGAAAACACAGTAAAATGGCACCCGAGGGCAGGTAGATAGGGGAGAAAATGCGCAAGACTCGAAGACAGAAGAAGTGGGACCCACGAGGTGAAAGGAACAAGTATTTTAAGCCCCTCCCCCCCTCTAGATGAAACACCGGCACAGATTCTGGACCCTACCAGTGAAGCGCCATTTGTTGTAGCCGCTACAACACCCTCCAAAAATTCACCATCTAAAATTTTTTGAGCCCCCCTAAGCATCGAAAAGTTAAGTCAAAATCTGAAGTTCAAGTCTGTTTCTGAAAAATCCTTAAGTCGCTGAGTCACAGAGTAGGTCTTTTTCCCAATTTTCGACCTAGTGACCCTGCAACCTAACAAGTCGCTAGGTCACAAAGTCACAAATTGCACTCAAATTTCAAAATCGTGACCTAGCGACCTTGTGACCCGGCGACCCCCTAGGTCACAAGGTCGCAAGGTTGCGAGGTCGCACATCTCATAAGCGCGGGATATTTTCGACCTAGTGACCTCATTTAATGCCCGCACGCATGACCCTTTTATAAATAGAAGGGTCGCTAGGTCGCATTTCACCCACACGACGGAGAGCAAAAAAATGCTTCTGACAGGCGAATTGGAGCGCGATTTTCTTGGGTAAGTTGCCTAATCCTCCTAATGTTTCTGTTTTTTCTATTTGTTGCCCCTTTCCAATGACCTTAGCCCCTTTTAAGCCACCCACCATCTCCCATTTCAGATCCTTTTGAAACTGAGCCTTTTCCAATTATCCAAACCACAACCATTCCTAACACAGATTTATAAATGGAGCCAACCAGCCTCCCCTGTGTCTGTCTCTTCCCCCAATGACCACTTCATCCTCATTAATGGTTTTCCACACTCATTCCTTATATTTTTTGAAGTTAAAAAATGAAACAAAGGACCATGCCGCTGTCGAAATCTTCCGGCCAGCCCTAGCGTGACCCAGTGACCCCATGACCTCGCGACCCCCACGACCCAACAACCCCGATCACTAAGTCTCTAAGTCGCATCCTGCTCAAAACTGGATGTTTTCGACCTTGCGACTCGGTCGCAAGGTCGCACCCTCGTGAATTGTTCAATCAATGCGACCCAGCGACCTCGCAACCTTTTCGTAGGGTTGCCAAGTCGCAGGGTCACTCCCTTCTAAAGTTTAATCCTCTGCGACCCAATGACCCAAGAAATAGGTTGCTAAGTCACAAATCCACCCTTTCCTGGATATCAGTTGGTCAGAGTTAAAAGCAGTACCTAGGCATTTATTATTATGGCATATATCTTATCCTAAGACTATTTTATGAACATGCCAGGGAACCTCGAAGCAGAGTTAGAGTGCGTCTCCATCTCTTCAGCCTCAAGCGACATGGGACCTCCAGCAGTTCATAAGAAAAACAAGAGCCCAGAGGTAGAGATCACAGAAGGTGAAATACCCATGTCTCCTCCCCCAATCTATGGGGACACCTCGTGCACGTTTAGCAAAGGAGAAATCATGAGTTGGTATCAAGTATACCAAGAATTTTCACAATCAGAATTTCCAGAGGACCTCCTCGACTGGAAATTATATGTACAAGTTAAGAGGTCAAAGCTTCACTATGCAGGTGCCCACCCAACTATATTCCTATGTGTGGAAGTTATTGAATGGATCATACAGAAGATCGACCCCAGGAAGTGGGTAATTCAAGACTACGAGGGAAAGGCTTTTGCAAATCTAAAAGGCTCGGATGCAGAGTTTTATTACATGCTTCCAGAACGAGAACAGACTTTCACAGAGGAATGGGACACCACCCATGTGGTCCCTGTAGCAGACACCATGAGAGGATGGTGGGAAGAACCCGATAAGTTCAAGAACAAGAAGGATCAATAATATCCGGTGGTCGGCCTCAGAAAGGTATACAAGCTAGTGGCAGCTATGCTCTGTAGGATATATGGTCGTCCTGATGCCACCACATTTAGTGGTACTTGGGTATCCCTAATGAACTTTGTCACTGTATATGGCACCCGTTTCAATTGGGCCAGCTTACTAATGGCGGCTCTCAAAACGAACATATCTACAGCACTGGCACTAGAGGAGGGATACTCGTCCAAATTTTACATGGCCTCTTACCTATTGGATGCAGTTTGTTCCAGGTGCTACTTTGAGGGATGGGCTCACAACTAGGATCAGGAGCGGGCACGCCCAATTCACAAATAATTGCAGGTATTCTAGGACTCTAAATACAAGCAGTATGTAGAGTCAATCTCACAAATTTTCATCCCTACACACTACAGGAAATTGTTCGGTCAGGATACCCCGTGCATGTCCTGGCGAGCCATGAAAACGTTAGTCAAGGTAGCACATTGGTTTCCATTTGTAGAATACACCTTTATTTGAGTCTTCGGTTCATTCAAGACTCCCCATGCTCTGCCCCAATTCGTCACGGACAATGTGCTTCTTCAGGAAGTATGTTATTAGATGATTTCCAACTTCTAAAAGGTCCTTACTAAAGGTAAGAAAAATTTGTGGCTTACATTTCCACTCACCATTGGTGCTTACACAGCCAAGGATTTCAGGGAGGTAGAGGTAGAAGTGGACCAAATCAAAGGTTTCTATCTGGGGCCTTTGGATCACAGGACATACGATCCTGAGAGGATAGTCCCTGACCACTGCAAACAGGCCAAGTTCAAATGGAGCTACTAGCATACTGAACGCTCATATGAGGATGTGAAAAGAAACTGCTATAACATGTATAGGGAAATTACCCCAGGAGCATGGTCTGATCAGGAGGATCAAGATGATCATACTCTGGAGGAAAGAATCCGCGATTTTGGAGGCACCTCTTCTTCCCAGGCCAAGAAGCCCCGAACTAGCACAAGCCACAACTATGCCACCCAACAGAAAGAAAAAGAAGCAGAATCTCAGCTAGAAGCTGAAAAGAAAGTGAAATAAGATGAAGATAAGCGTAAGAAAAACTTGAAGAGATCAGTAATACGAGTCAGCAAGAGGATGTGTTATCTTAAAAGGAAGGAAGAGCAGAAGGAAGGTGAGTTGACAGAGTTTCAAGAAAGGATTGGACTGTGTGGAGGCCGAACGTTACGAAGAAGAGCAAGAAACAAAAGCGTGGTTGAACGACGAAGTATGAAGTGTTGGCAATATGATGCAGTAGTGTTGTCTTACGGTAACCCACCTAATGAAGATGAACATGAGACCGTTGACATGTGTTGTCTCAGATGGCAAACCACTCGAAGGTTATTCTTGACTTGATGATTCTGGTAAAATGACAAATCGACATGAATGATGTTTGTTAAAGAAGATGCCTAGTGTTGTCCTTGAAACGTGAAACTTACTGATGAAGTTTTCTCGATATATGTCTTGATGAACTCGTTTAAAGATGTAAATCTGATGTATCTACGTACAAGGTAAGGGCAATGAAGGTGCGAACTAACACAAGCAGATCTTACGAAAAGAGTATGTCTCAAGGCATACGCGGATTTGCCTAGGAGAAGTCGCGTATGCACGCGGTAAAGTACGTTCCAAGTCGCGTATGGGAAAAAGCGCTCATAAAGTGCAAAACCAGGGGTAACCACCATGGTATTGACCCATTGTATTGGGTAATGATTCGTCTAAATGACCCCGTCCAGGAATACCATCGGAAGTAATGTAGTTTTGGGCTCATGGTATTGTTTTGGCTCATGGTATTGAAAAAAAGGGCTCATGGTATTGAAAAAGGGTAAACCTTTATAAAGAGTAACAATTCATCTTCCCACTACAGGATGGGACAAGATTTCCGAGCTGAATGAATATCGCAAGCATATCCGTATGGAAAGGGTGTTGCTTGATAATAGATCCTCAATCTATGATGACCCCATGGAAGAACGATGAAGCAATATTCAGACCGATCGTGTGTGTAGTCGCTAGGATCTCGTTTTCAGAAGGCTTAGATCCAGGATGAGTGCTAACATTTGTCCGAAGCAAAAGGCTCCATGAATCGAACATTCCGATCTGAAGAAGTATGCTGCTCTATAATGGTTGAAGATCCATACGCTAGTTCGCCGCAGAGGAAGCGCGTATATACACAGCTTCGCTGAAGAGAAAGTGCGTATGCGCAATGAAATGAGCTATCTAATGTGTACAGAAGTATACGCTAGTTTATGTGAACGGAAGCGCGTATATACGCGACATCAGTGAAAGGAAACCGCGTATGCAAACTAGGGTTTCTGTCTCGTGGTGAAGACAATGTCCGTATTTGTTCGTTTTTCAGCATCGATATCCCGTCATGAGTTATATGTATCTGTTTCATGGTTGACTGTGCTTAAAAGTATGAAAGGGTCCAGTCTGAAAATATGATGAAACGTGGCCTGCAAGTGGTGTCCTAAAGGAAGCTTTGGATCCAGTGTGAAAATTGATGAAATGTGGTCCATAGAGGTGTTGAGGGTTGTAGCCTTCAGTCAGGGGGTTGTAGCTCCCTTCCAGGAGAGGCTGGTAAACGAGTCAGGGGGTCGTAGCTCCCTTCCAGGAGAGGCTGGTAAACGAGTCAGGGGGTCGTAGCTCCCTTCCAGGAGAGGCTGGTAAACGAGCGCAGGTGGGTGCCTGCGTGCTGGTCAAGTCTACGCCAGCACACATGTTGTAAGATGTTTTCTCTATAATAAAATATTGAAGGCTGAGCAACTGCAGCGGTGGTTTTCTCCCGACTTGGGTTTCCACCTAAAAATCCTGGTGTTCATGTGTGATGCTTTGTGTGATGGTTTATTCTGTTCTTACTGCACATGTTTACTGTTTATTAAACATCTGATGAATGAATGATGGAATGATATAAGTGAAGAATTAATGATTTAACTAGATATCTGTGTATACGCGAGTTTCATAAAGGGTATCCGCGTATATACGCGAGTCTGTATCAGGAAAGTAGCGTATGGGTTTTAGAAGCAAGAAAAAGTAAAAGTTTTAAAATACTGATTCACCCCCCCTCTCAGTATTTTTCCCAACAGTTGGTATCAGAGGAGGTCCTTCTACAGAAGCTTGATCGCTTGAAGGAGATCCATCGCAATGGGAAGTCAAGAAGGAGTGATGTCTATAAAGCCACCTCTGTTCAATGGAAGCGATCTAATATTCTGGAAGGTACGAACAAAAGCTTATCTGCAAAATCTTGGTGCAAAAGTATGGGCAATCATGAAAGAATGTGAACAATAATTTAGAGAAGAAAAGGATACTTTTGTGGATGCTCTAGAAGACAATAATTTTCGTGAATAAAACACTCAACTCAAAGTAAGCCTAGAAGAAAAGAACATAATCATAGAGACTCTTGAAAATCAGCTTGAATCAAAAGAAAAACGCATTGAGGAATTGGAGTGTGAAGTAGTAAGTCTAAGGAAAGATAATGAGAAAGTGAAATCTCTCAATCTTAGATTTTCTAAAGGTTCAGAAACCTTAGATGAGATTATCAAGGTACAACGGTCTCCTCTTATAAAAACAGGTCTTGGATATACTGGGGAATCTTCCCAGACTTCAGCACCAAATTATCTGAAAGCAGCCACAGCTGGTGCACTTCATTCAGCCACTCAGCAAGGGAACAAAGGATCTTTCCAGGTAAAGCATGATCATCTCAATTCAAAGAACACTAACAAGGAGATCTTTCAAAGAAGCTACAACCAACAGGTAAACTCAAATAGAAGATTTCATGATCGCAGAAATTTCTACTTCAATGGACAATGTTTCTCATGTCACAATTTTGGTCATAAAGTTGTTCAATGTGTTGCATATAAAACCATCATGACAAGAGAAGCAAGAAATAAAAGAATGAAAATTGAACCAAAGAAGAACACCTACAACAAATTTTCGCCTCTTCAAAACGAAGTTGAATGTACTTATTGCAATAACTTTGGTCATGAAGAATCTGAATGCAGGAGCAAGATCCAGCCAAAAGAACATGTTCCCTCAAGCTCTAAAGTATGGAAAAAGAAAGAAATCAGGTTGAAAATTGTGGGATAGCATTATTTGCAGAAGGTGAAGAAAATCAATGGTACATTGATAGTGGGTGCTCAAGACACATGACAGGTGACAAAAGCAAAATTCTTACATATAATGCTCTAGAAAAGGAAAAGAAAGTTACATTTGGAAATGATACTCCCGCTGTAATTAAAGGAAAAGGGTCAGTATTTCTAAAAGAAAAGGTGAAGGCTAATGATGTCATGTATGTGGATGGATTAAGGCATAACTTGTTAAGTGTAAGTCAAATGTGTGATCAAGGAAAAGAAGTGGTCTTTAGTTCAAAAGAATGTGTGGTTCGTGATCTTGATACAGGTAAAATCATTATAAAAGGAAAAATAAATCCAAGCAACCTGTATGTACTAAACGACATAGATCAATGTTACTTGAGCAAGTCTTCAGAAATTTGGCTATGGCATAGAAGGCTGGGGCATCTGAGTTTCTCTCAAATCAACAAAGCAAGCAGGCTTCAAGCTGTTCGTGATCTTCCCAATGTTAATCTTCCAGAAAGTATCATATGCAAATCTTGTCAATTTGGTAAGCAGACCAGAGTACGATTTAATGCCAAGGAAGGATCATCAAGTAAGCCTCTTGAACTCATTCATACTGACATCTGTGGACCTATGAGGAAAAAGTCATTACGTGGGGAAGAATACTATATTTTATTTATTGATGACTATTCTAGAATGTGTTGGATCGGGTTCATTAAACACAAAGATCAAGCATTTGAAAAATTTCAGAGCTTCAAAGCATTGGTAGAAAATGAATTAGATCTAAAAATAAAGTGTCTTAGATCTGATCAAGGAGGAGAATATATATCAAATGAATTCTTTGAATTTTGTGAACAAAATGGCATAAAAAGACAGTTCTCTGTAGCAGGCACTCCACAACAAAATGGCGTAGCAGAAAGAATGAATAGAAAAATTGTTCAAATGGCTAGAGCTATGCTAGCTGATTCTGGAACTCCTGACATGTTCTGGAGTGAAGCAGCACATACAGCAACTAACATTCTCAACAAGGCTCATGTTCGGGTAAATAGTGACAAAACTCCATATGAACTCTGGTATGGTAATTCTCCCACTGTGAAGCATTTTAGAGTTTTTGGAAGTAAATGCTTTATCAAAAATAATGATGAAAAGCTTGGAAAGTTTGAACCTAGATCAGATGAAGGGATATTTCTTGGTTACTCATCTTCAAGCAAAGCATACACATGTTACAATAAAAGGCTTTGAAAGATTGTTGAATGTATTGATGTTGTTATTGATGAGTCTCCTGCAGCTCCTAAAGAAGAAAAACAAACAACAAAAGAAGATGATAGTGACATATGGCCTTCTACATCAAATGGAAATGATATAGACAGTGGATCCAATGAAGAACTTGAAAATGATCTATCTGAAAAAGCTCCATCCAGATATGTTCAAAAGAATCATCCTGAATCTCAAATTTTGGGAGACAAGGAAGCAGGTGTACGAACAAGGAGAACTCTTGTGGGATCTTCTAGTCATCTAGCACTTCTATCCACAATTGAACCACACAGTGTCAATGAAGCTAGCAAAGATGAATGTTGGAACCAAGCCATGAATGAAGAGCTTGATCAAATTGAAAAGAATGACACTTGGGAATTGGTACCAAGACCACATGATAAAAATGTCATTGGAACTAAATGGATTTCCAAGAACAAGTTAAATGAGAATGGGGAGGTTGTAAGAAACAAAGCTAGATTGGTTTGCAAAGGGTATACTCAACAAGAAGGTATAGACTTTGAAGAAACTTTTGCTCCTGTAGCTAGACTTGAAGCCATAAGAATGTTTCTTGCCTTTTCAAGTCATCAACAAATCAAAGTTTATCAAATGGATGTTAAATCTGCCTTTCTTAATGGTGATCTAGAAGAAGAAGTATATATAGAACAACCGGAAGGATTCATTTTGGGAAATGATGAAAATATTGTTTGTAGACTTAAAAAGGCTCTATATGGTCTCAAACAAGCTCCAAGGGCATGGTATTATCGTCTTGACAAATATCTTCATCAACAAGGATTTCTAAAGGGGTCTGCTGATAGCAATTTATACACAAAAGTTGAAAATGATAAACTATTGATTGTGGTTGTATATGTTGATGATATCATTTTTGGGAGTAACGAAGGATCTATGAGTCAAAAATTTGCTTCTGTCATGCAGCAAGAATTTGAAATGTCCTTACTTGGGGAACTAACATTCTTTCTTGGCTTGCAAGTGCATCAAACTACAGATGGTATATTTCTATCTCAAGCAAAATATCTTAAGCAAATTCTGAAAAAGTATGGCATGGAAGAATGCAAACCTGTAAGTACACCAATGATAACCGGATGCAATCTCAGTTCTCATGATGATTCTCCTCCAGTGAATCAACCAGAATACAGATCAATGATAGGAAGTCTACTTTATCTCACTGGGACTAGACCAGACATTATGCATGCAATTGGGATTGTTGGACTATTCCAAGCTAATCCAAAAGAGTCTCACCTTCAAGCTGTTAAAAGAATATTCAAATATCTTCAAGGAACTCAAGACCTTGGTCTATGGTATCCAAAGAATGTTGATCTTACTCTTCATGCTTACACTGATGCAGATTGGGCTGGAAGTGTTGATGATCGGAAAAGCACTAGTGGTGGTGCATTCTATATGGGACCCCGGTTAGTATCTTGGTTCAGCAAGAAGAAAAATTCTATTGCCTTATCTACATCAGAAGCAGAATATGTGGCTGCCGCATCTTGTTGCACTCAACTCCTTTGGATGATGCAAACCTTACAAGATTTTCAAATCAAATGTACACCTCCTGTCCCCATTAAGTGTGATAATACAAGTGCCATCAGTATTTCAAAGAATCATGTTATGCATTCGAAGACCAAGCACATTCCCATCAAGTATCACTTCTTACGTGAACAAGTGCTTGAGCAAAAGGTGAAGTTGGAGTATGTTCCCTCCAAAGAACAAGTTGCGGATATCTTTACCAAACCTCTACCCAGGGAAGCATTCGAGTATCTAAGACAGAAGTTGGGAGTGTTCTCTGCCAGTCAAAAGCACAAATCTGCATAAATTTAGAAGATGGAATTGGATACGCGGGTTTCCTGAAACACAGTCGCGTATATACGCGAGTTCATGCACAGAAAACCGTGTATGTCTGATTGCTGACAAATTTTGTTTGGAGTCAGCTCTCTTCAGCACAGCTGCAGTGCTGTTTGGTATCTCTGATACTGTTTGGTATCTCTGGTGGTGTTCCAGTTCTCATAATTCTATTTCTAATGTTTTGATAAAGATTCCTTGACGATTTGTTGGTAAAAGTGTTCAGGATGCACACACTAAGGGGGAGCCTTAGTCATATGGAAAGGTGGCTTGGATGCACAGATACAGGGGGAGCCCTAGCCTTGCTGAGCATAATGCATTGTTGGCATTATGGTGGTTCTTATATATGATATCTCTTGAGATTTTTCTGGTATTGGTCACGTAAAGTCATATTTGTAATTTGATGAAAAGGTCTTGTTAAGACCCATGATGTAAAATTGTAATATTCAGTCATGTAAGGACATGTCAAATTTGTAAACCCACTTGGTTGGGTAGTTGAGTCTCATATGTAAATCCACTTGGATGGATAATTGATGTAAGTATGAGTCTTTGGTGATAGGAAGTTCATAGAGTCATATACTTCATTGAAAAATATGTTTGACGATTCAGCATGAACTCAGGGGGAGCTTGGTCACTTCAGTATATATCAAATCTGTAGAACGTTTCTTCTACATGAGGAGAAAAGGGGAGAGTGTGTTGGTTTTGATCCGCCCTTTTCCCTTGATGTCAAAGGGGGAGAGTGACATGGTGTTTGAATGGTGTCAAAAATGGAGAGAGTGACATGGTGTCATTGTATTCTTAATGTACCTATCTATTGTGGTAACCAAACACCATCGTGGTTGCCATCAAGTCCAAAGGGGGAGATTGTTGGCAATATGATGCAGAGTGTTGTCCTTGATGGCAACCCACTGAATGAAGATGAAGACATGAGACTGTTGACATGTGTTGTCCTTGATGGAAAACCACCTGATGAAGTTATTCTTGACTTGATGGACTTGGTAAATGATGTAAATCTGATATGAAATGATGTTTGTTAGCAATATGATGTTGAGTGTTGTCCTTGAATTGCAACTTACTTGATGAAGTTGTCCTTGATAGAATATGTCTCAATGAACCTGTTTAAAGATGTAAATCTGATGTATCTACAGAGAGTACAGAAGGCAATGAAGAAAGGAATTCAGCATGTGCTAAATCTATGGTGAAAAGAGTATGTCTCAAGGAATACGCGGATCTGTCTAAGGGAAGTCGCGTATGCATGCGGGAAACAACGTGCCAAGTCGCGTATGGGAAAAAGCGCTCATAAAGTGCAAAACAAGGAGTAACCACCATGGTATTGACCCATTGTATTGGGTAATGATTCATCTAAATGACGCCGTCCAGGAATACCATCGGAAGGAATGTAGTTTTGGGCTCATGGTATTTTTTTGGCTCATGGTACTGAAAAAGGGCTCATGGTACTGAAAAAGTTATTCATATGAAGAAATTCTTATTTGATCATGAGGATGGGAGCAAGATGTCTGAGCTTGAATGAATACTTCTCTGTGAAGTATATCTGTATGGAAAGGGTAAAGGTTTGATAATAGATCTGAATCTATGATGCACCTATGAAGAAATGATGAAGCAGAATATCTAGATCTGGAATGTATGTGTAGCTACTAGATCTGTTTCTGGAAGGCTTAGATCTGAGATGAGGCGAACATGTGTCTGAAGTAAAAGGGTAAATCTGAACTGAATATCTGATCTGGTATACCTGTGGTTGAAGATCCATACAGCTAGTTGTATGACCGTATATCAGCGGCTTATTTGCGAAGAAAGCGTGTATCTGCTTGATAAATGAGCTCTGTAGTAATGTCACAGTATACGGTAGTTTTATGTGAGCGGAAAGCGTATATATCATTTATCGATGAAAGGAAAAGCCATTATGTAAACTAGGGTTTTCAAAGTGCAGCGAAAATGTCACGATGCAATTATATTTCAGTTTCTTGATATCATTGATTTATATGTCTGTTTCATGGTTGATTGTATAACCGTTGGAAAGGGTTCGGTCTGAAAATATGATGAATTGTGGCCTGCAAGTTGTGTTCTATTAAAGTGGTTGGATCCAGTGTGAAAATTGATGAAACGTGGTCCAAGGTGGTGCTGAGGGTTGTAGCCTTCAGTCAGGGGGTTGTAGCTCCCTTCCAGGAGAGGCTGGTAAACGAGTCAGGGGGTCGTAGCTCCCTTCCAGGAGAGGCTGGTAAACGAGTCATGGGGTTGGAGCTCCCTTCCAGGAGAGGCTGGTAAACGAGCGCAGGTGGGTGCCTGCGTGCTGGTCAAGTCTGCGCCAGCACATATGTTGTAAGATGTTTTCTCTATAATAAAATATTGAAGGCTGAGCAACTGCAGCGGTGGTTTTCTCCCGATTTGGGTTTCCACCTAAAAATCCTGGTGTTCATGTGTGTTGCTTTGTGTGATGGTTTATTCTGTTCTTACTGCACCTGTTTACTGTTTATTGAACATACGATGAATGAATGATGGAATGATATAAGTGAAGAATTAATGATTTAACTAGATCTCTGTGTATACGCGAGTTTCATAAAGGGTATCCGCGTATATACGCGAGTCTGTATTAGGAAAGTAGCATATGGGTTTTAGAAGCAAGAAAAAGTAAAAGTTTTAAAATACTGATTCACCCCCCCTCTCAGTATTTTTCCCAACAGGAAGAAGAGAAAATGAAAGCGGAAGTAGAGCGCAGGAAAAAGGCTAAACAGGATAAGGCAGAGGCGGAGTGGCTTCTAAAATAAGAAGAAGAACAAAAGAGAAAAGAGGAAGAGGATCAAATATCAAAATACACCAAGACACCTTCCCCAATAACAGGAGTACAGACCGAGCTACCGCCCATTGAAGTACCTAAAATTAACACGCATTTTTCACTCTCAAAGCCAGGATCCTCTGAAGAACAGGAGGAGGAGGTGTTCAACCTAACGAGACTCACTTATGATCAGTTCACCTTCAAGATCCAGCAGGAAAAGAGGAGATTCCTAGCACGGAACCCTGCCGCCCCATTCATAGCCACGATGAAAAAGGATATATTCCTAGACACTAGGACCAACCCAGTGTCTAGATTACAGGACTCTGAACAAAGAGAAGCTAGGTCAGAGTAAGAAAAGAGAGCACTAAGGGAAGAAATCCAAAAGCCCCAAGACAAAAACACCTTTATTAATGAAGTACCGCTTACTGTACAAAGAGATTTGGTGACACTGGAAGCCACCATGAAGTAGGTTTACGAGGAAATGTTGACCATAAAGCAAACAGTCACACCCTTCCTAAGAGCCCAAGTGGAAACAAAGAAGAGAAATGAGAAACTGAAAGAGGCCTCTACCGCTTTAGATAGAATGATAAAATGGACAAGCAGATATCCACAGGCTCCAGAAACCTTTCCCAAGAAATATTGGATTCACACTCAGAATGACAAGGTCAAAATTCGCATGAAGGTGCAATCCAAGGAGAAATTAATTAAAGATCTGGAGAAGGTGATGTCCGCATATGAGCATCTGAACAGTGGCATTGACTCAATGCATGAATTGCACCATATTCCTTATTTAGGTTCATTGATCGAGGAAAAGACATGGGGATAGGTAGATCAGGAGATTCAAGCATTTCTACAACCTATCAAACAAGCCACCACTACACCTGATCTTCGCGCATCACAGAAGAACTTGGTTAAGTTTGTTCTAATGCCAGTTTGGATTTAAACCAAACTAGCCTCCTTATCCAACCAGGTCATAATCAATAGGGAGACTCTGATTCTGAATGACTTAGAATGCCTACACTGGTTAAGGGAAGATACTCCTCTGATATCCCCAATCGCTACAGATTATCACGCATGGAAAAATTTCCTCAAAGAGCAACAAGTTGATGTTCCCGACCTAGAAATCACACACACACTCCCATGATCAGATTGCAAGGCACAACTTACAGAAGGGGTCGCAGGTTGCACCTTCCAGCACCAGGTCGCAGGTCGCACTATCCATTCAGGTTGCAGGTCGCATCTTCCATTCAAGTCGCAAGGTAGCCCAACAAACAGGAAGGTGAAGAGTCAGGACCCCCAAGGATCAATCTTGTCTTATATATACCCCATTTGGGGACTTGTAAAAGGACTTTTATTTTTGGACTCCAAAGGAGAGAAAAGAGTTGTAAATCATTAAACAGCCTATTATGAATGAATACAAACATTTTTCGTAAATCCAATATTGGATCCGACGGAAATCAATGTGTCAATACTATGAGTATTTCTTCGTATATGTCTGATATCTTATGATTAATTGATCTACGTTTTGTGATTATACCCTTTATGCATTTCAGCTTATTTTATGTGTGTATGATGGTATGTTATTTACACATGAGATGTTAGTAACTTTATTATTGACATCTATCTCATTCACGAAAACGCCTAGTACGCATAAGTTGTTCTTACCAGGCAGAACTGTTTCTCCTATGGTTTGAACAATCTTACAAACACGACCTCAATGATATGCTAATAATAGCATCTCCTTCAATTGTGTGTTTTCTTTTATACCTTGCTATTCGTAGTGTTTATTCTCATTGACAATCATCGATATTTGTCTTGTATCATTCGATAATTGTACACCTTTAACTCTGCAGGGCTCATTTGCATCTAGAAGAAGGAGTATTTAGTGGTATCCGTACCCACACCACCAGACGTGATCCCTATCACAAATGGTTCAGAGTCTAATTAGGAATTTCTATCGGGGAGATCCCCTACTATTGGCCAGACAAATTTTCCCGTCAATAGCTCCTCACGTTCCTTTTTCAAACTTCTTATCTCTTTTAAGGTAGCTACAAGTTTTTCCTTGAAATCTTCTTTGAGGTATTCTTCATTTTCTTTATCTTCTAGGTCTTCCTTGGTCTTGATGTCTTCACACTTGTTTTCAGATTCCTTTATGGGTTCTAGATTTCCTTCTTACTTCCCATCATCTTCTTGATTATAGATCATGGTCAATGCTCCTTTTGAGTGATTGTAGTTTTTCCCTGTTAATTTTAGTTAACGATGGTATGTTCTATGCTTAAAGGAATTTACTTCAATCATTCTTATTAGCCCAATTCAATTTCCTAACATTCACAGTAAATGTTGATAGAACATAGACAAATAACTAGAAGACAAGCCAAGACAATGGGACACAATAATTTGGCAGATGCTAGGGAAAAACCCCAATGTGGGGAAAATCCTTTGATCAAATATTCTTATTATTCTTCAAATTCAACTGAGAGAGAGAGTACAATTTATAACAATCAACAGGATGCCCTAGCCAGAAAATTCAATGTTGGTCAAACCAGAAATATTCCTCCCCAATGAAGCTCGATCAAAACCAGTCAAACTCAACCTCAAAGAATAGTTAAAGTTAGCCCAAAACAGTCCTAAAATTCTCGGTTAAACCTAGTCAATGCACTAGTCAAATATGCAGTCAAAGTTGTGGTCAACATTGTAGTCAAACAACCGAGATTTCCTTGATTTTCGTACCACCAAACTCTGCCTCCCAAACTCAAATTATGTCTGTAAAATTGAAGTCAAAGTATGAGATTTGACCCAAGGTCAAAATTGGTCAATGTTGTTGCAGAAGCCCTAAAATAGTCTAAAAATTGTAGCTACTCTTTCACACCTGCAAAGGAGAGAGAATGTCTTCTTGAGGTTTTACAAACCAATGAGAAGGAGAGATAATGTGAGATGAGATGATGTCCAAATGAGGTTTGATTATCTCCTTTTTATATCCATAAATGAGGGGTGGTGACACATATTTTGGGGCTTGTGAGCCTACATTACAATTCTGGCCGACTTTGAAAATTTGCACATGTGAGAGAAATAAATTCAAAATCCAACTTCTGCTCATCCAAACAAGATGATCTTTAGATTAATCTTGCACCCTATGAAAGAGGAATCGAAAAAAAAAATATCATCTCCATCACATGAGCAGTGAAAGTGGAGCTTATCCCTAGTTTCTAAATTTAACACTCCCTCTCAACTAGGGAGAACTCCACCCATCAATCTATCTGTCAACCTGTGCAATTCGGTCATCCTGTACCATCCTATCATCATGTTGTCCCTGTACTTTTTTGGCTCTGCTCTGCTGAATCATGAAGAAATAATGAATAATATTTGATTGAGAGTGAGTCACAAGACTTTTCCACTCTCCACTGACCTGAAGTAAGTTTAGAGGTAAAAACCTCAGTCTGACTTGATCCCAGATCAAGGTGTTGGACACGACCCATCCTAGACATAGAGAGTACAAAAATACATGATGCGTACATCGGTAATGCTATTGTCCCTATCCTCATTTCCCAACTCATTGGCTAGATGAGAGGTACTTTCCATGAGTCCCGGACTACATGGGTAGGATGTATGTGGGGCATAGATCAAGAGAGGGTGAACCATCTCAATATCATAATGGTGGGGAAATAGCACACCAACAAGGTAAGGCAAACCTAGCTCTGTGGTTGCATATAATTCTAAGAAGCCATCCCCAAGCCCCCTAGAGCTCCCATAGCTCAAATTAAAACTCAAGCGAGACCCTCATAAGAGGTTTTGTCCATTATTCCAAGATTCTCACTTAAGGTTAAGAATTTTACCTTCCTCGGGGGCTTCGTGAGAATATTTGTGACCTGCTCATTAGCCCCGATTTGATGGAGCCTTACGACACCTCGTTGTACCATATCCTGGATAAAGTGGTACCTAATATCAATATGCTTGGAGCAGCCATGGAACACAAAATTCTCTAAAATTAAAATCCCACTTTGGTTGTCGCAAAGGATCACAACGGCATCCATTACATGCCCAAACAACTCACTAAATAGCTTCCTCAACCAAATAGCTTCACAATAGGCCATACTTACTACAATTTATTCATCCTCGGCAATTCTCAAAGCAACTGATTTCTGCTTCTTTCTCATCCAGGAGATTGAATCAGAACCTCGAGTGAAGCAACATCCAGATCTGCTCTTATGATCCACCAAACTTCTTGCCCAGTCAGCTTCAGTACAGCCATGGAGCCTCATGCTCTCGACAGTGTATCTTAGTCCATGGTTGATTGTGCCTCAGAAATATCTCAAGAGATTATTGATACCAATCTAGTGAATGTGATGAGGCTTGACCATATATTGACTCAACATGTTCACTGCAAAACATATGTCCAAGCGTGAGTTCACTAAGAACATTAGGGCCCCTACGAGTTGACGATACTCGATAGTATTTCCAAAATCAAGCCTAGCAGCACTTCCACACAACTCCTTAAAGTTGAGTTTCATCAGAGTATTCATGGACTTGCAGTGAACCAAAACTTTCCAACAACTTCACAATATATTTTCCTTGAGAAAGGAAAATATCACCTGGCTTTTTCTAGACCTCCAGGCCTAGTAAGTAGTGCATTATTCCTAGGTAATTCATCTCGAACTCATAAGCCAACTCCCTCTTACATTGATGAATGAGTGGGTCTACACCTGTTAGGAAGAGATCGTCCACATAGAGAACCAGAATGAGAGGTTTTTCATTATCAACCTTGAAGTAAAGGTTTGGATCAGCTTCCCTTTGAGTAAATCCCAAATTCATCAAGTAGCTATTGATCCTCTCATACCAAGCCCTAGGGGCTTTCTTCAGCCCATAAGGATCTTTCTTCAACCTGCATACATTTGTATCTCTATCTCTATCTCGAACTTTGAACCCCAAAGTTTGTTCCACATAGACCTCGTTCTTGATCGATCCATATAAGAAGGCAGTCTTTACATCCATCTAATGTAGACTCCATCCTTGTGATGTCATAAGGGAAATGATCAAACATATGGTGGTGTAGTGAGAAATGGTGCAAATATTTCATCATAATCTATACCTTCTTTCTGTGAGAAGCCTCGGGCAACAAACCTTGCCTTGAATTTTTCAGCACTTCTATCGGCTTCATGCTTGATCTTGTAGATCCATTTTGAGGTGACAACAGATTTGTCCTTCGATCTAGGAACCACATCCCAGACATCATTTTTTATGATCGACTCATATTCTTCATGTGATAGGCAGGCTCAGATTGAACAATGGTGCTCATCACTACTAAGTACCCTTGGTACCTATTCAGCTTCTAACTTTCATAAAATGTTCCCCTTGGAGAAATATGTCTCTCGACGTCTTCAAGGGTGTCTCTAAGACATAAGGGTCTTATTTTATTTGAAGAAGTAGGCTCACTAGGAGGTGGATCTATAGGATCCATCAGACCTTCAACATCAGGCATCTTTTCATCCTTCGATTCTTCTTGCTTTCTTGCTTCTTCTTCTTTGTCTTCCTTTGAGATAGGAAGATCTCTAACCTTCCTAAGGGCAACATATTCATCGAAGGTGACATCATGACATAACTCCACTTTTCTTTGACCAGGCACATAGATTTTATATTCCTTCGAGGTTTCACTCTAGCCCACAAACGTTCCCTTCTTTCCAGAAGCAACCAATTTGCTTCTCTTTTCTTTCGGCACATGAAAATATGTGGGACTTCCAAAAATTATAAAATGAGAAACATCAGGTTTCTTACCAGTGAAGACATCTTCAGGAGTTTTGGAGTCCAATGCTTGATGTGGGCATATATTTTGAACATACACAACGGTTTCGGTGGCTTCTCCCCATAGGAAATTCGGAAGACCTTGTTCATGAAGCATGGTACGTGCAGCTTCAATAATAGTTTGGTTCTTCCTTTCAGAAACTTCATTTTGTTTGGGAGTATATGCAGTAGTGGCCTCCCTCTTAATGCCAGCTTTTCTGCAATAGTCATTAAACTCGTTTGACTCATATTCGATTCCATTATCGGTCCTCAAATTTTTTATCTTCTTACCTGTTTGATTTTCAACCAAGGCCTTAAAGGTGCATAACCATTTGAATACTTCATCCTTTTTCTTCAATAAGTATATCAAATTCTTGTTGGTGAAGTCATATATAAACGTGAAATAATATAAAAATCCTCCCAAGGATATTATGGGCAACATACCAGATAGATCAAAATAAATCAATTGTAGAACATCAATAGTCTTGGATTTACTTCAGGGGAATTGTCCCCTTGTATTCTTTCCTTCATCACAATCCTGACATACACCTTCATGATCAACTTTGAAATTAGGCATACCTATTACCAACTTCCTTTTTTTGGGAAGATCTTTATAATGAAGGTGTGAAAACCTCCGGTGAGATAGCTCGGATTGAAGATTTTTGTTACATGTCATGGCTCCCAATAGACTTCCTCCAACCTGATAAAGTGTATCAACCCTAAAACCAAGAGTGAATGCTTCTTTTAAATTCCTCTTCCAAATGTTTTCCTTTCCATCAATGAATGCCACCTTGAATCCTTTGTCTTAAATTTCTGAGATAGACACTATATTCTTCTTCAAGTCAGGTACATACAACACATCTTGCAAACGAAGGACTTGGTCTTGATTTAGAAGAAGGATCATAGTCCATGTCCCTTTCACGGGATAGGTGGCATTATCTCCAAGGATAATTTCCAAATTAGTATCATTTTCAATAAAATTAGATAAGGCCTCTTTATATCTAGTGAAGCTCCTAGAGGCACCATTATCAATCAACCAATTATCCAGGGTGTAGGGAGGAAATGCAGCAGAGAGGGAAGATATAAGAATATATTGATTTTTCTGGTTATCAACAACATTAGATTCATCATACCTGGAGTTCCTTGACCTCTTGAAAGGTTTACCATTACCATTTCCATTTTGAGAAAAGGGAGCCTTCTCTTTCCTTTGTTGTTGAACCTCTTATTCCTTTTATTTCCATTTCCCCTGAAGTTGTTATTGTTGTTGTTGCCATCATATAGAGGAGAGTCCCTTTTATTGGGATACTCTCTAGCATAGTGACCAAACATGTTACAATTGTAACAACTACCCTTCCTTCCTTTGGGTCTTGCTCTTCCTTGACCTTGATTTCCAGGACCAACATTATTCTTCTTCTTTTCATGAGCAATGAAGGCAGTAGGATCAAATCCATTTCCATTTGAGGGTTTATCTCTCTCCATAA
Source organism: Pinus albicaulis (assembly GCA_034641835.2). Taxonomy (NCBI): domain Eukaryota; kingdom Viridiplantae; phylum Streptophyta; class Pinopsida; order Pinales; family Pinaceae; genus Pinus; species Pinus albicaulis. The sequence goes on from CM076572.1 coordinate 574,673,040, forward strand.
TCCTTGTCTCTTCTTGAGTGCATCTCATCAACAATTCATCAAAATAAATAATTATATTATTATTGAGAATAGTGGTATTGAATACATATTATGCCTGGGGAAGAACTCTAAGAGAAATGAGAGTGAGCTCTCGGTCAGCTATGACCTCTCCAATTGATAAGAGATCATTCTTGATTTTGATGATCTTCATGAAGTAGGATTGGATGGACTCTCCCTTGTCCATCTAGATGTTCTTCAACTTGTTCTTCAAAAGGAGAATTTGATTAGCATTTCTAGCCCTGAACATGCAAACCAACTTATCATACATCTCCTTAGATGTGCCCAACTTGGAGATATAAGCAACCAAGTGCTTGTGAATAGAAACCCGGATTATCTTTTTCTCCATGTTTTCCCCTTTTTTGTACTTTGTTTTAGTGGCAGCCAGTGCATTTGATGGAGGCTCAATGATCTTTCCCTGCACATAATCCATAACATCATTTTCCTCCAATGTCAAATCCAAGGACATTTTCCAAGCATGATACTTATCATTGAGCTTGTCATCAAATTTGAAGTATGATAAGGAATCCATTAACCCTTGTCATTGTCTAATCAAATTTTAGTGATTTCTCTTCTCGTGCTTGCTTGGGATTTTTCTTCACCTCATCTCTGATGCCATGTTAATTTTATTTAATGATGGTATGTTCTATGCTTAGAGAAATTTACTTCAATATTTCTTACTAGCCCAATTAAATTTCCTAACATTGGCAGTAAATGTTGATAGAACATAAACAAATAACAAGAAGACAAGCCAACACAAGAGGATTCCAGGTAAAAAACCAAATGTGGGGAAAACCTTTTGATAAAATCTTCTTATTATTCTTCAAATTCAGTAGAGAGAGAAAGTAAAATTTACAGCAGTCAACAGGATGCCCTAGCCAGCAAAGTCAACATTGGTCAAACCAGCAATATTTCTCCCCAATGGAGCTCGGTCAAACTCAGTCAAAGTCGACCTCAGACAATATTCAAATTCAGCTTTAAAAAACCTGAAATGCTTTGTCAAACCTGGTCAACGCACTGGTCAAATCTACGGTCAAAGTCTTTGGTCAAAGCTACAGTCAACACTGCAGTCAGATAACCAGATTCCCTCACGTTGTTGTAGAAGCCCTAAAACAATCTGAAAATTACAGTTGCCCTTTCACATGTGCGGAGGAGAGAGAATGTCTTCTTGAGGATGTACGAACTAATGAGAAGGAGAAATAATGTGAGATGATATGATGTACAAATGAGGCTTGATTCTCTCCTTTTTATATACATGAATGAGGGGTGGTGACACATATTTTGGGGCTTGTGAGCCTACATTACAATTCTAGATGACCTTGAAAACTTGCACATGTGAGAGAAATAAATTCAAAATCTAACTTCTGCTCATCCAAACAAAATGATATTTTGAACAATCTTGCACCTCTCCGAAAGAGAAATCAAAAAAAAATATCATCTCCATCATATGAGCAGTGCAAAGATGATTTTTTCCCTAGTTTCCAAATTTAACATTCCCACATACCTTTTGCTCATATGAACATTTTTCCACTTTGGCTTTTATAACATTAAGCTTCCCACTCAAGATTGCTTTTATTGATCTTGCATTATATTCCTTGGATTCTTCTTCCATCATGATTTTAGTAGTCACTGATTCCCAGACTTCAAAACGTTGAGACAGTAAGAAATTATTCATTCTTGTCTTCCATATTTCAAAGTTTCCATTGAACAATGGAGCTTTCCCAATTTTATTATCTTCTGCTTTCATGGCTGAAGAAGAGACATATTTAGAAGGATTGGAGGCTTTCTTCCTTGGCTTTGCCATTTGTGTTCTAAGGATCTACCTTCAAGTTGTTAGGCTTTTAAGTGAAGGTTCTGGCTTTGATACCAATTGTTGGAAATACTGAGAGGGGTGGTGAATCCATGGCTTTTGTTACGCATTTGTTATGCATCTGGAAACACAGTGTTATGCATCTGGAACATTGTTATGCATCCGGAACACAGTTTTTATGCATCTGGAAAGTACTATTTTTTGGGTATTTTGGCTCCCAAACCACTAAAAAATTCTCAAGGGTCATTGGCATCAGTTTTTTAAGCTCTTACAATAGTGAGTAAGCATTTTATATCCTCCTGTGGTCAATTTATCAAGTATAGTGTTGACTTTCTTGCTCACTTCCTTCTCCATTATATTTTCACTTCTTCTCATTATTGAAATATTTCAGTGGACCAAACCCTAACCCTCTCATCTAACACTATCCTACACCTCCCACATACATCATACTATCATTCCCCACCACCCATACCCTTCCTAAGAATCATTTTCTCCAAACCCTAATTTATTGCCAATTTTCTAGTATTAAACTGGGAAATTCTTGTGTTTCCCTCATTTGACCACTTTCATCACATCCATTTCACCTAATTTCACTCATATCATGGAGAAAACATATAAGCCTATCTCTTAAATTTTTTGCAGAATTTTCCTTGGCTTCAAAACCCTTCATCTCACCCTCTAAGCCTACCCCAACCCTATACTCTATTTTTCCAAATTATACTACACATTCCCATTTCATCTACACACTAGGGTTTCATATTTTCACTGATAGACAAGATGGAGAGTGAGAAGAAAATCCTCAAGGGAGGGTGCCACATAAGATTTGAACCCTCCACCATGCAATAAATCAATGCTTCACCATTGGTAAAAAGATGATTTGAGAGGATTGGATGTTTGAGGTTATGTGAGAAGATTATGGAGTGAGGATATCATATTCAAATTACAAGCTTATTTGCCTCTAATATCAACATGGGAAAGGCCATAATTGCAGGTGTAGATTTTAACCTATCATGGGCAGAAGTGGACATAGACCTTAAAGATTAAAAACTATTTCTCTAACCTCATGCTAGAGAGAAACCAAAGTACATATTCCCTTTCAGACACCTCCCTAACAAATATGCTCCTTTCATGAGGTTAATAATGAAGTATTTCACATGTGAAGGGATATTTTACAATTTGTATAGGAACCATATCAGGTTGTGATTAATTTCACCTCTACCAAATCACTTGATTTGCCACATTACTTGTACAGAAGTTTGGTTAGAATGACTGAGAAGGTTCAGACAAGAAACCAGGATCATTACCCAAGTCTTTTCCACCATGGTCTAGTCAAACTCATTGTGTTGCATCACCTTTCAGCCATCAACATGACTTGTGAAACCTTCATGGAGAGATTAGTAGCAGCGTCTTCCACTAGTCCTCCTGCCTTGCATAGCACACCATTACCATCACTGTCATCACAGCCAATGGAGATTGGCTCTTCCAGCATATGAACTCATATTTCAAAGACTCATAGGTTTTTTGAGTTCACTCACACCTATGATAAGGGAAATATATGGGTCTTTGCTCCCAAATATATCAAAAGTGTACCTAAACTTGACACTATTGTTGAGAAAAGTGAAATAAAGGAGCACCCTCTCATACATCAAGATGAAACACCTTTGCAACAACATAGTGAACTAGCGCCATTGGAGGTTGAGGTAGCAGAGCAGGTTGAGGTCAAATCAGCTAAGGAAATCATTAGGGAGAAGCATGACGAAATAGCAGAGCTGAGGAAGATTTTTTCCATTCCAAATTCTCAAATCACATTCCTACAGTAAGAGAAGTGGAAATTGAAGGTGAACCAGATGATACAAAGCAAACCTAATTCGGACTTAGAGGTACCTAAAGGTAAAGGAAATTAAATCATAGATTTTGATCAAATGTAGGACACGGAGACTGAAACACGGCTAAGAAGGCAAAATACAATATGCCTTAAGAGGGCACTGGAGCTAGAAAGAGAGTTAGCTCATCCACCTAAAGAGTTGACCTTTGATGAGCTAATAGCTATGGAGATAAATCAAGACAGATAAATCTGGTTGGGAAGGTTAAATTAACATTTGGAGAAGCTCTTGAAGAGAGCTAAGAGAGACAAAAACCTCAAAAGACACATGGAAAATCACTATCTCACCAGGAACATAATTTCACAAATAAGGCTAAAATAGTTGAAGAAAAGGCTAAAAGAAACTCAAATGAAGCTTAAAGAGAAGGATAGCTTAGATTTCGTGGCTGAATTTTCCTTGGTTGTTTAGCCCATAACTCACAAGTTCTACAAAAACCAATTTTGAGAATTTTTGAATAATTTTGGTATTTTTTGTGACTTTTGCACAAATCTGGAAATTCCCTCCTCACATATGTGTAACAAGAATTTGTTATGCTTGTTTTATGGGTATCCAAATGATTATTGGCTTATATGGTTGGATGCATTTTGATGATTACATCACAGATCAGGAACCATTTTTGCATGACAAGCTTTAATTTTGCAGAAAAGGCCCAAAAACCACTCATTTTTAATGTTTCTGCCACTTTTTTGGAGGACTTGTTATGCATCCAAAGTAAGCTTAGGAGAATGAACTTTTGGAGACCTTCCCATTGGTCACTTTGAAAAATTCAAGATGTTCTAGAAACTAGACACGAAGGGCTAATTGACTTATCTTCAAGAATTGGATTTTGACTCCTAAAAGTGCCTCAAAAATGGCTACAAAATTTTGTTACACATTTGTAAAATTTTGTTATGCATCTATTAGAAAGTGTTACACATCTGCATAGGATTCCTCAGGACACTTTTAAATATTAGAAATGTTAGAATTTTGAAGTTTTTTTGTCCTATGAGTTGGAATTATATTAATTAAGTTGCTTTTTTCCTCTTATAATGAGGGAACATGTAATTTAATGTGGGGTACACACACTCCTATTTCATAGCTGAATTTATAGAATGGTTTCTAACCTCCCTAGAATCTAGGAAGTGACTCATCTCATGTATTTATGATGCATTTTGTATGGAATTTAGACCCCATGAGGTGTCATGGTTCATATTTTCTATAAGTAGACCCTCTTTAGTCTTTTATTAGGTTGGATAGTCTTATTTTGCAGTGGACTATTGTACATCCTTTTGGAATGAAATCAAAGACAGACTTGCGGAACTTGTGTTGAGAATCTTGTGGTATGCATTGGAGCATTTTTTATTTATTTGTATGTTTATCTATTCATGTTGAATGATATATTTTCCTCTTTTAGATACATGCTTCCATGTGTTTATATTGTAAGTTTATAAGAAGAAATCATGTATGTTCATGCTTTGTTTTAGACAAGGTTTACATGATATGTCTATGTTCTTCTAAATGAACAAATCCACCTCAGTGCTCATTCAAAATTTCTATCACTTCATCCTATACTCAATGACCAATTAAACATGCTTTCAAGCTACCTATCTGGTCTCACACATTCTCTACAAATTGACCTTGGAATTTAGACCTAAAAATCCTAGACCTACCCTCCTCACTAACATTCCTATCTAGCTCTTAAAACATCAAACAAAAATCCTATTCACTGAGCTTACATAACTAGCCTAAGATCAATAGATATACAGTCATTCCAATTACTTGAAAGTGACAACGAGAGATCCCTATTTGGTCCTGGTAGAGCTAGCTACCTGCCCTAAAGCCTTGTTTGTGCCATTACCTTCCTTCAATTCCAGTCTCAGTCTTGGGAAGTTGGGGGGAGTGATAACATTTTTGGCGTCATCACAGGGGAGCGATTGAAAAAATTTTCCTGGGAATATTTCTTTAGGCCTATGAAGGTTAGACTTGGGGGTGACAAGATATAGCATTCGAAACACATTTAACTCTTAAATTTGAGCCAAAGTCCAAAAATTCCTATCTAAGTTGGCTCCTAAAAGACATACTAGGTCAAATCCAGACCCATATCCCTCACCAATTGTAAATGACCCTGAGAGTCATTTAAGAAATCATAAAACCAAGTCTCAAAAAGTTGGAAGGGCTATTCCTCCACTTGTCAAATCAAATTATTTTCCTACGAGATTTGATTTAGAATATTTTTCCTATAATTCAGAATTTGAAACATCCTTATTCAGGTCTAAGAATGAAACCTTTCTTTTAGAAACTATCTTTGATCTTATTGATTTTGAGACCTTTGTACCATTTTCCGGGTCTTCTTATTATGAGTTTGATAGTGAAGTCTGGTCTAATTTCTACAAACTTAAAGGCTTGGTGGATAAATTTCAAGAAACTTTAGAAAGAGTTTATTTCCAATATCAATAGCAGGCTTTTTCTTCATCATTTCTTCCTTTCATTCCATCATTACCTCTGAAAGTTTTCACCCCATCATACCCTCCATTATTCATGGCCAAATTTCCTTTGTTGATCCTACCTCAACAACCCACTACACTACCTCATAACTATGGTCAGAGACATCCTTTTTTCGATGGAGCATCAGAGGTTACTGCTTATCAACACATTGTCAAAGTGGTTGATTTCGTAGATCTTGAAGAGATTGACAATGACAATGCCAAGATGTGCATCATTGCACAGAGTTTCTCAGGAGAGGTTAATAAATGTTTCCACTCAGTCACATCTGGTTTAGTAGGTACTTCACAGTAGTTAATTAAATTTTTTATGGAAAAATGGGAAGAGAAAAATAATCCATTACAAATTCTAGCTGAGTATAACACCTTGAAAAGGAATCCTAATGAGTTTTTCCAAGACTTTACAACTAGATTCAATAACATATATGATTCTATTCCGGAGAATATCAAGCCTCCTCCAGGCCTTGCTTTACTTTATTACCCTAATGGTTTTTACCCTGACATGGCTTATCAGCTCAGGGAAAGAAACCCATCAACTCTTAAAGAAATGCAGAGAAACGTAGTGAGAGTGGAAGCTAATTTGATCATCAAAAAGTCTAAAATCAAGATGGAGAAAAGGGTCACTACCAAAGAGGAAATATCTACTTCATCAAAGGGAAAATTAGCCACCTTAATCAAGACCATGGAGAAGATGATGGATAAAATTTCCATTGTTGATAGATGAGTTGAACCCTCCATTCGAAATCCCAATTTCAAGGGTCAAAATCAGCAGCCTCAGTATAGGATCAAGCAAAGGGAACAGAGGGGTCAGGATCCACAAAGTCAGCAACAAATTCACACACCATTTTATTAGAACTACACTGAAGGCCCTCATGAAGAATATGAAGAATAAATTTCTGGCGAGAATCATTTATTTGAGGAAAATAAGCAGCCTATTTTCCTCACTGAAGAAGATCAGATTTCTGCAAAAATTTATGCACCGGGAGATCAAAAATATGTCTTTTCCAATGAAGACATGCTATCAGTACGGACAGAATATTATTAGAGGGAATATCATAATTCTCTTTCTAAAGTTCAGAGACAATATGGTTTGAGGATTAGGAATTTTCTCATAACCTCCAATCAGAAAAAACAGAATGCTCAACTAGATGTTCATCATAAAGAAATCGTTGCTCCAAATCAAAGCAAAGACAAAGGACCTATTTTTCCTAATCATGCTAAAGGAAATGAAGCTTCCACCATCAGTGATAAAAGGGATAAATAATTCCAAGATGGAGGACAGAAGAAGGATATTTCCCACAAATATCAGCTCGAGAAGAAATATGCATCATTAAAAGAGGTAGAAAAACATTCTGCTCATTTTAGACTTGAAAATTAAATTGCAAAATTGAAAGTATCCATTCCTCTAACTGAAATAGTCAAGAATGACCAGTACAAATTTCAAGTAGCTAAGTTGGTTAGGGTGGATCAGATGTCTGACATGGTTAATGTCAGTGATGATCACCTGAAACTTCTATTTGGTCCTGTTGTTGATGGTGATCTAGAAGATAGTGAGGCCCCTCCATTTTATCTAAGCCTCAAAATCCATGATTTTATCCTCCATAACACCATGCTTAATTTTGAAGCCTCTCATAACCTCATGCCCAAGGCCATATGGACATATTAGGCTTGGATATCACAAGACCTTACCATCATTATTTAATCATTCGATTTAGAGAGGGTAAAATGTCTTGGCATCATTAAGGACCTAGTGGTGTCTTTAGAGAAAATCCCAGCCAAGAATTTCCTCATGGATGTTTTTTTGGCTGATATTATTCCCATATATGGAAATTTTCTCTCCCAATCATGGGAGCAAAGCTTAGAGGTACCTTGCAGCTTGACTTTTCATGTGCTACAATTCTCGTCTTTGAGCATCTCAGAAAATTATACCGGGAAAGTAAAATTAAGTACATGATCAGTAGCAGAGAAAAGCCTAATAATCATCCCATACATGTTGTCCACATGGGTTTAGATTCCTTATCTTATTCAATGATTATTTTTCAGCATCTTCTGAAGTTTTGATTGAAGAGAAAGCATAAAATTCTGAGTTTTCTAATTTTGTTTTAGAAATTGCAAATGCAGAAATTCAAGAAAAGATGCCAAATGGTTCGAAACCAAGTGCATCATCCCAAAAAAGAGATGAAACAGTGAAATAAACAGAAATTTTTGGTATAGAAGAACCCTCTCAAGCAGCAAATAAAGTTATGTCATCCAATATGCAACTTCCTAGTGAATAAAGTATTTTGTGGACCATGGACTTTGATGGAGCCTTAGGAAAGGAAGGGGTTAGCATTGGAGTGTGGATTCACAACCCTATAAATCAGTCACTAAACATTCCTCCCAATGTTTGAATGACCTCTTATAATTTTCCTTTCAATTTTTCAAACAATGAAGCTAAGTATGAGGCTTTGATATCCGGTTTGAAAATTCTCAAGTAGTTAGGTGCCAAGAAAAATTTGTGTATGGCAACTCCGAGCTAGTAATAAAACAAGTCAAAGGGGAATACTAGGCCAAGCATCCAAGGATGCGATATTACCAAAATGCATTATTAGATATCTTCAAGACCTTCACCGAGTATACTTTGTCATTGATTCCAAGGGACAACAATGTTTTGTTGATTCTCTTGCTACTTAAGCCAGCATGTTTAAAATTCCAGTGTATCCTAATAATAATTATGAGATTAACATCAAACACCGCCCTTTTGTTCCAAATAATGTTCAATATTGGCAGGTATTTCAAGATTATAAACATATCAACAACTTCTTACATACAGAAGAGGAATTTGTGAATTCACAAATGGATAACCAATACTATGAAGATGACCAAGAATTCCATGCAGCAGAAATTCAAGTGCTTCAGCTGAAATACAATTCCATTCCAAGGGTTTTAGTGCCTTTGGAGGAGATTTTCGATCAAGATGATGTTGCATGCAAACCAACCATGCTACCAACAGAAGTGGGAGTGGAAGATCTCAATCTTGGCACTCCGAAAAAGCCAAATATTGTCAAGATTTAAAAATCCTTGAGCGCATAAATGAAATTTAAAAACCAAACGCTTATGTCTCAGTTTGTTGATGTATTTACTTAGGAATATTCTGATTTGAAAGTGTACGATAAGAGTATAATCCAACATACAATTCCCTTAAATCCGGATCGGAAACCTTTCTGTTAGGAGTTCAAGAGAATGAATCCCAAGTTTCTTCCCTCCATTCAAAAGTAGGTAAATAGATTATTTATTGACGGTATTATTGTTCCACTTTGATTTTCAAATTGGATGTCTAATTTAGTTCCAGTGAAAAAGAAGACATAAGAGATTTGTTTGTGTATAGATTTCATAAATATAAATAAAGTGTCACTGAAATACAATTACCCACTACCAAAGATAGACCATATTCTGCAAAGGGTAGTTGGATATTCTAGACATTCATTTTTGGACGGGTACTCTGAGTATAATCAGATTTTAGCCCACCCAGATGATCAGGAAAATGCAGCCTTTACAATACCATGGGGCACCTTCATGTATGCCAAAATTCCTTTCGGATTGAAAAATGCAAGGGAAATTTTTCAGCGAGAAATGGATATCGCTTTTTCCAATGAAAAGGATGTCTTTTTGCTCATATATCTTGATGACATCACTATCTTTTCCAGGACAGATAAGCAGCACTTATAGCACTTGAAAACAGTTTTTCAGAGATGTAGAAAGTTCTGCATATCCCTGAACCCAAAGAAGAGCCTTTTTCGCTATGGAGGAAGGTAAATTTTTGGGCTATATCATATCAAAAGATGGAATTAGGATATATCCTTCAAGGATTGAAGCAATTCAGACCTTGGACTATCCTAGGAGCAAAAAGGAATACAGTCGTTCAATGGAAAAATCAATTTTTTAAGAAGGTTTGTCCCCAATCTTGATGAACACTTGAGGAAAATTACTGACATGCTGAAGAAATATAGTGAAGTAAAATGGTTTGAAGAGGCGAATAAGTCATTAAATCAAGTTAAATTTTATTTATCTCATGCTCCTATTCTTATTAGTCCAGATTACACACTTGATTTCATCATTTTTTCATTTTCTTGGAAGCACGCTCTAGTTGTTGTCCTTATGCAGAAGAAAAATTAGAACAGGGACTAGCCCATCACCTTCTTCAATAGGACCATAAGATATGTAGCCTTGAAGTAAAACATCATTGATAAACAGGCCTTGGCATTAGCCAAAGCATTGAAGGACTTTCGGGTCTATATTCTCCACTCTTATGTCATTGTGTATGTCCCAAATGCTACTGTCAAATAAGTGCTTACACAGAATGATTCTGAAGGGCGACGAGGAAAATGGATCGCTGCTATGTTGGAATATGACTTGGAAATCAAGCCTAAGAAGTTGATCAAGGAACAAGGCATGGAAAATATTATGGCAGATTCAAATCTACATGCTTTGGAAATTAATTTTATTGCTACATTATCTAAAGAGCGAGAGGCTGAAACATTACCTAAGGTATCTAAAAAAATTTCTTCATTGCCTAAGTATGTTGATATAGTTCAAGTTTTGCAATACTTGAATCCTCCTCCCAACTTACCAAGTCATAAAGCTAGATATTTGAAGTTGAGAGCTCTTAAGTATTGCATCCTTAACAGTGTCTTGTATTAGAAAGATTTGGGCGGAGTGTTGTTAAATTTTTTGGTTGAAGGAGAAGTTGAAAAAGTGATGAGTGAATTTCATAAAGGCAACTGTGGTGGTCATATTTGTTGGAATAATACAACAAAAAAGATCTTGAGGGAAAGTTTTTATTGGCCAAGTCTATTTTTTGATGTCTATAAAACGGTCATGAGCTATCATGAATGTAAAATCTTTCAAGGAAAGACAAAAAAATTTCATTTTCCCTTAAAACCAATTAAATTCCAAGCATCATTCCAACAAAGGGGACTTGACTTCATTGTCAATATCCATCCTCCATCATCAACCCAGCATAAATGGATACTAATTGCCACTGATTATTTCACTAAATGGATTGAAGCCATCTCCACGAGGAAAGCTACTGACTCTGTCATTATTTAGTTTTTAGGGAAAAATATTCTATCTCATTTTGGTTGTCCATACAAAATCATTACTGAAAATGCATCTGCCATTAAGTCCAAGAAAATGATTGAATTTTGTGATAAGTATCACATTAGGCTTGGTCATTCTACAGCATACTATCCTCAAGGCAACGGGCTAGTTGAATCATCAAATAAATATTTAGTGAGCATAATCAAGAAGATATTGCAAGACAATAAGAGAAATTGGCACACAGAACTCACAAATTCTCTATGGGCGAACAGAGTTAGAATGAAGAGATCAATCAACATGTCACCTTTCCAGCTTTTGTATGGTGTTGACACAATGTTACCTATTTCTTTAGTTGTACTAGTGATGAAGATTTTGCAAGAGATTGATAGTGAACCAAATGATATCCAGCGAAGAATCAACTAAATGATTCATCTACAGCAGTCAAGAAATGAAGTCTTCAGGAACACTTCAAAGCTTCAAGAGAAAATCAAAAATATTTATGATAATAATACCAAAGCTAATTATTTTAAGCTTGGAGATGTTGTTCTTCGTTGGGATGCCCGGAATGAAGACAAAGGTAAGCACGACAAGTTTGATAATCTATGGAAATGTCCTTACAAGATAATTGCATTCAGATGTAATAAGGAATTTTATTAGAGGATATTGAAGGGAAAGAAGTTCTTGGAGGACCCATCAATGGTAGGTTCCTCAAACATTACCTTACTTGATCATTGAAGAGGAGGTCCACTTTCATTGTACATATAATTTCAATTTTTTGTCCAAGAATAAGGAAGTTCTTGCAGAAGTTTGAAACCTAGGGAGAAGGTCATGATACTTCTACATTGAGCTCATGTTACTCTCTCAAAACAGTTTAAAAATTTTGAATCAGTTGTCAAGTTAGAGTCAAGTCAGTTTTTTTTAGTCAAGGTCATTTCCAGATTTATTTCATCATTTCAAGTTTGTCAAAGTTTTTTCAATTTCCAGTCTTGACTCCGTTTCCCAATGGTAAGGCTACATGATCTACGATGCTATTGACACCTCTTGAAGAAGCTTCCATCCCCAGATGGAGCCAATTTTAGTGTCAATATGTTAGTGATCAAACATACTCTTTCAGTTAATTTTCTAGTAGTCATAGGTCAAAAATTTTGGTCTTTTCAAACAAGTTTTCAAAATAAATTTTGGTCACTGAAGGAGTCTAGTTTAGAAATTTTTCTCCCCTCATCCCATCCATGGAAATCATCACCTCAAAGGTCATCCCACTCATTGTCATTTATAAGTCTTAGTTCATTCACCCCATCTCATCTAGGTTTGTTGTCTAGGTATCATTTTCTTGCCTTTGAAAAAATCTAATTTGTCATCAAACAAGGCAAACAATCCTTCATTTCCATCATATAAGTCTTCTAAAGGGAGTTAGCATACTTAGGAGAATACAGTAAGACAATTTTTCATATTTCAAAATTTGTTTCAATATCAAATGATTTAAAAAAAACCAAAACTATTTTCATAGTTATTGTTTTCACTAGAGGAAAAAAAGTCATTTCAAAGATTATAAAAGGAAAAAAGAAGTGCATTCAAACTCATTCTTCTCTTTTCATGTGTGGTAGAGCTCCTCTCTTACCTCCATTGGACTCCATAGTGGTCAAGGGTTTGAATAAAGGCAAGAAAACTACTTCAAAGCCAGTTTGTTACGCATCTATAGCACCGTGTTACACATCTAAGCAGTTTGTTACGCACTATGTTACGCATCCTAAGCAGTTTGTTATGCATCAATGGCTTTTGTTACACATATGTTTCACATCTAGAAACACAGTGTTAAAAATCTGTAACACTGTTAAGTTTTGGTTATTTTGGCTCCCAAAACACTCAAACAAGCTCAAGGGTCATTGACATCATCTTTTTAATCTCTTAAAACATTAAGTAATCATTTTATATCCTCCTATGGTCAATTTAGCAAGCATAGTGTTGATTTTATTTCTCACTTCCTTCTCCATTATATTTCCACTTCTTCTCATCATTGAAATATTTTAGTGGAACAAACCCTAACCCTCTCATATAACAATATCCTACACCTCCCACATACATCATACTATCATTCCCCACCATCTATACCCTTCGTAAGAATCATTTTCACCAAACCCTAATTTCTTACGAATTTTCTAGTGTTAAACTGGGAAATTCCTATGTTTCCCTTATTTTACCACTTTAATCACATCCATTTCAACTAATTTCATTCATATCATGGAGCCAACATAAAATCCTATATCCTAAAAAAAATTCAGAATTTTCCTTGGCTTCAAAACCCTTCATCTCACCCTCTAAGCCTACCCCATCCCTATACTCTATTTTTCCAATTTACACTACACATACCCATTTCATCTACACATTAGGGTTTCATCTTTTCACTAATAGACAAGATGGAGAGTGAGAATAAAATCCTCAAGGGAGGGTGCCACATAATATTTGAACCCTCCACCATTCAAGAAATTAATGCTTCACCATTGGCCAAAATATGCTTTGAGAGGACTTGATGTTTGAGGTACTGTGAGAAGATTATGGAGGGAGGATATCATCTTCAACTTACAAGATTATTTTCCTCTAACATCAACATGGGAAAGGCCATCATTGTAGGTGTGGAGTTTAACCTATTAGCATATGTGATTTCTTCAACGACTAGTATACCTAGTCATGGGCAGAAGTGGTTTAAGGGCATAGACATAACTTGAAGATTACAAACTATTTCTCAAACCTCATGCTAGAGAGAAACATAGTACATATTCCCTTTCATACATCTCCTTAACAAATATGCTCATTTTATGAGGTTAATAACGAAGTATTTCACATGTGAAGGGAGATTTTCCAACTTGTATAGGTACCATATTAGGTTGTTGATGCATTTCACCTCTACCAAATCACTTGATTTGCCAGAAACCAAGATCATTACCCAAGTATTTTCCACCCTGGTCTGGTAAAACTCATTTTTTTGCATCACCTTTCAGCCATCAACATTACTTGGAAACCTTAATGGAGAGAGTAGCAGTAGAGCCTACCATTAGTCCTCTTGCCTTGCATAGCACACCATTACCATCATTGTCAGCACAGCCAATGGAGATTGGCTCTTCCAGCATTTGAAATCATATTTCAAAGACTCCTATGGTTTTTGAGTTCACTCACACCTATGAGAAGGGAAAGAGATAGTTATTTCCTCCCAAATCTATCAAAATTGTACCTACACTTGAAATTATTGTTGAGCAAAGTGAAATAGAGGAGTAGACTCTCATGCATCAAGATGACACACATTTTCACCAACATAGTGAACCAGTGCCATTGGAGGTTGAGGTAGCAAAGCAAGTTGAGGTCAAAACAGCTGAGGATATCATTAAGGAGAAGGATGAGGAAATAGCAGAGCTGCGAAAGATTTTTTCCATTGCAAATTCTCAAATCACTTTCCTACAGTAAGAGAATTGGAAATTGAAGGTGAAGCAGCTGATACAAATCAAACCTAAACCAGACCTAGAGGAAGATAAAGGTAAAGGCAAGAAAATCAAATATGTTGATCAAATTCAGGACATGGATACTGAAACACAGCTAAGAAGTCCAAAGACAAGAGGCCTTAAGAGGGATATAGAGCTATAAAGACAGCCATCTCATCCACCTGAAGAGTTGACCTTCGATGAGCTAATAGCTATGGAGATCAATCAAGACAGATAACTCTGTTTGGGAAGGGTAAATGAAAATTTGGATAAGCTCTGGAAGAGATCAAAGAGAGGCAACAACCTCCAAAGACACATGGAAAATCACTATCTCACCAGGAACATAATTTCACAAATAAGGATAAAAACAGCTAAAGAAAAGGCTAAAAGAAACTAAAATGAAGCTTAAAGAGAAGGGAAGCTTATATTTGTTGGTTGAAGCTTCCTTGGTTGTTTATCCCATCACTCACAGGTGCTACAAAACCAATTTTGAGATTTTTTGAAGAATTTTGGTATTTTTTTTATTTTTGCACAAATCTAGAAATTCCCTCCTCACATATGTGTAACAAGAATTTGTTACGCTTGTTTTAGGGGAATCAAAATGATGATTGGATTATATGGTTACATGCATTTTTATGAGTACATCATATAACAGGAACCCTTTTTGCATGACAAGCTTTAATTTTGCAGTAAAGGCCAAAAACACACTCATTTTCTATGTTTCTTCCACTTTTTTGGAGGACTTGTTATGCATCTGGAGTAAGCTTGGGAGAATGAAATTTTGGAGACCTTCCCATGGGTCATTTTTCAAAATTTAATATGTCCCGGAAACTAGACACATAGGGATAGTTGACCTATCTTCCAGAATTGGATTTGGACTCCTAAAAGTGCCTCAAAAATGGATGCAAACTTTTGTTATGCATCTGTCAGAAAATGTTACACATCTGCATAGGATTTCTCAGAATACTTTTCAAGCTCAAAAAATGTCAGAATTTCGAGGTTTTTTTGTCCTATTAGTTGGAATTAGAGAAATTGAGTTATTTTTTTCCTCTTATCATGAGGGAACATGTAATTTAATGTGGGGTACACGCACACCTAGTTCATAGCTGAATTTTAGGGAATGGTTTCTAACCTCCCTAGAATCTAGGAAGTGACTCATATCATATATTTATGATGAATTTTGGATGGGATTTCGACACTATGAGGTTTCATGGTTCATATTTTCTATAAGTAGAACCTATTTATTCTTTTAGTGGGTTGGATAGTCTTATTTTGCAATGGAGTTGTTGTACAACCTTTTGGAATGAAATCAAAGGCAATCTTGCAGAAATTGTGTTGAGAATCTTGTGGTATGCATTGGAGCATTTTTTCTTTCTCTGTATGTTTATCTATTCATGTTGAATGATATATTTTCCTCTTTCAAATACATGCTTCGATGTGTTTACCTTGTAAATTTATAATCATAAATCATGTATGTTCATGCTCTGTTTTAGACAAGGTTTACATGATATGTTTATGTTCTTCTAAATGAATGAATTCACCTCAGTGATCATTAAAAATTTCTATCACTTCATCCTATACTCAATGACCAATTAAAAATCCTTTCAAGCTACCTATCTTGCCTCACACATTCTCTGCAAATTTACCTTGGAATTCTGACCTAAAAACCCTAGAACTAGCTATTGAAAAGTGTAACTAGGATCAGTCTTCATAGTGACTACGTAATTATGTATTTATGTAAAGAAGAAGACAAAGATAATAAAATGTATTTTTAGTGTACTTGCTTCATGGGTTTCATGAGCAAGATTTTTATTATAGGTCAATAGACTTCTTCTTGATGTCTATTATGGTTGTCTTCTAGTTACAAGCGTAATTAAGTGTCATATGGAGTGGCTAGACAATGCTCCAAGACATTTTCATAAAGCTATGGAAGAATGGATTAAGTCAGCCCTCATTCAACGTTGAAAGATAAGCTCAAGATGTTGTGATCTAGTTGGCCTTCAAATAGCAAGTAAAGTCGGCCTACAAGCATAATGGATGGTAGGCATAAAACAAGTAGTTACCTCTATATATATTGAGTGACCTGCGGTCATTTGGAGACATCAATATTTGGACAACTCTGAAGAAAATTGTGGATAGCTATAAGGTTAGAAGAGCATGAAGGAGTCTATTATAAATGCAATTCAAAGGCAGTGTTGAATTTCAAGGCGCAGATATGTTTTTGGGTATTGTTTTTTAAATTGTGGATGTGGATTAATGAGAAGAGGTTGCGGACTAAAGTGTATTCAAACCTGTGATGTAAACAACTGCAATCCAAGCAGAATAGATTCTATGCCTTGTGTGTTATAAGGATTGTCACCAAACTGAAGAGAAGGGTCATTCAAATGTTATTCTGCATGGTAATAAGGTTGATAAGCAGTCCAAATGTTATGATAATAAAACTCTCAATTGCAATGCGAGAAAAAGAGGAAGGTAAATATGTGATTTGCCTTCCTATTCATGGTTTATAAAAGAAAGTATATATATATCTCTAGTAAATAAAGATTTAAGGATATGTGAGGAAAAAGATAAGATCTCAAATGATCTTAACTGAACAAGCAAGAAGGAGCGTTTGAAGATAAACTTAGAGACTGAGTTCTCTAGTGTTGGTGCAGGAGAGTGCAGGTTGGTGCAGAGAAGAAGGATAAGCATTGGATATAAACAACGAAAAAGTGACAAGGTCCTGGAGGCATATATATTTCAAGGGTCTGAGTCTTGGTCATGGTACTTATCATTCAAAAATCTATAAGAAGAATTTCTTGAGGGTTTTCCTCTCCAAGACTGAGAGGTTTTTCCCTGGCTCGAAGAGCCTAACTTTTTGTCTCTTCTATTTTGGTAATTGAATTGACGAAAGAATAAATAAGCTAACATGAGAAGACATGAGTTAATAAAGTAAGCTCACAAGTAATTATCCATCACTTAAAACATCAAACAAAAAATCCTACTTACTAAGCTTACATACCTATACTGAGATTAATAGATATTCAGTCATTCCATTGACTGCGAAGTGACAACGAGAGATCCCTCTCTGGTCCTGGTATGGCTAGCTACCTAACCTAAAGCCTCGTCTATGGTTACCTTCCTTCAATCCCAATCTAGGCCTAGGGAAGTTGGGGGGAGTGATACAACATCCACGGTTAAGGTCCCTAAAGTCAATACACACCCTGATATTACCAGTATTTTTGTGGGTGATCACGGGGCTAGAGATCCATGAAGAATCTAAAATGGGGGAAATTATCCCTCCGTAAACCATATTTTTAAGCTCTTGCTTTATAAGAGGGGCGAGCTTTGGATTTATCCATCTTAGTTTTTTTTTTACAGTCTTCACCCCTTCCTTGAGAGGAATGGTGTGCTGGATAATTTAGGGCTATATGCCTTTAGGTCATCATATGACTAGGTAAATACATCCTTAAACTCTCGTAGTATATTTTTGAGCTCATCCATTTCCTTTCTAGAGAGGTTCTTCCCAATCTTGATGATTTGGGGATAGGTCATAGATCCCAAGTTTAGACCTAGAGTGTCAGGGTTTTCTTGGTTATTATTGGTAATACTAGAATCGTTCTTGTCAAAGTGTTTCTCATTGATGACATCCTTCTCTCTTGAGCAGAATATTTCATGGTCTTGTAGGAATTTATTTTTCTCTTGTTCGTCCTCAAAAACAGGCCAGTACTCTTCATATTCAAAGATGGAAGGCCTATGAATTGTACCAATGTTGCACGTGCGTTTTCTTGCAACATCATGAGGGATAATTTTGGTAGTGGAAGCAGCCACAACTAATGTGTTAGCCATGTAATTAAAATATCTGCCAAATGCTCGGAAAGATAAATCATTGAACCCCTTAATGATGTGAGTTATTCTTTCTTTATAGGGTTCCAATTTCTCATCCTCTGTGTCAAAATTTCCCCTAATTTACGAGATAACTAGATCAGAATCCCCTTTTATGATTAATTTTTGAATTCCTCTTGATTTTATTTCTTTAAGACCTAACAAAAGGGCCTCATACTCAGTTATGGTATTAGTGCAGGGGAATTAGAGTCTTATCGAAAACAAAATATATTCTTCGTAAGGGGAGATGATCAAAATTCCGGCTCCCGACCCCAATTTAGAATGCACCCTATCGAATAACATTACCCATAACCCTATATGGGGAGGGGCAACAACATGTTCATTTTTGAAAAGCCTCCATTCCCCAATGTTTTCATTTTCTTCCTTTAGGTTACTTTCATCTTCATGTAATGAGGCAATCATAGGGGTAGAAAATTCATATCTAGGAATTAATGCATAAGATTTTTCTTTCCATGGGAGATAGATGACAAATCCAGCTTTACTAACGGATAGGTTGAGAACTACAATCAACTTTTTGGAAACAATCATTCCCCACACTAGGGGGGGTTCTACCACAACTATATTGATGGATAATCTCTTTTCTAGATATGTGTGAAGAAATGAATTTACCCCTTCTATGATCCCACATACCTTAAGCTTGTCAGAGTTCAAGATCATCTTAGTGAAAAATTTCCTTGAAAGCTTGAATCCTAGATTTTTCATATTGCTCGAAGACATGATGTTGATAGGCTACCATAATTTAGGATGTAATTCCTTAATGTGAAACCATTTAATCCAAAGTCAATGTTGAATGGATTTGTTGTATCCATGGTTATCCTTAATGGGACCTTTAAGATAGGATCATGGGTCTTCTCCTTCACTTCAGGGTTTTCTCGGGGTAAAGCATATTCTTCATTAATGGAAGGGTTCTCATCATCAAATGAACTATCTTCCTAAACCTGGAGCATATTGATAGATGTCTGCCTTATGGATTGATCTAGGTCAAATATGATATTTTGGGCTTGGAAGAAGCTATCATGTTGCTTATTTTGAGCATCAAACGCTCGTCTTCCTACGAAGGAATTTAGGTACATAGCCAAGGTTATCTATTTTAGAGGGGCTAAGCTATGTGGGAAGGCACGAATGATATAATTGAACCTATGATTGAATTATGAAATGGATTCATCACTCTTCTTTTAGATATATGGGAACTCTTTGTATAATTGAACTAAATCCTTTTTATGGCACCATCTCTTTTCAAATGTTTCGAGAAAATCCTCTCATGAAGATATAGATGATGCAAGAATGGAATAATACCACTCATGGGCCTTTCCTATGAAGCTTATGACAAATGAAATTATGCAGTTGAACTCATTATACAATTTCGTACATGTTAGGCCTTCAACCTTTAGAGGGTGCTCCTGAGGATCCTCGTCCCCACTAAATGTAGGTATGTCAGAATCTTCAGGCATAGGGGCGAATAGTGCCCCAATCACAATTGAAAGTTTGACAGACTCGGAGATTTTATGCTTGTGTTTCAGCCTCTTAGCCCTCCTATCAAATAAGGAGACATGGGATTCATGGTTTTTTCTATAATGATAGGTTAGTGTCTCAGGGCCTTCCATATTGAGATGGAGATCATAGAGTTACCAAAGGAATATTAATAAATTCCTTCAATGAATCAATTCCTCAATGATTCACCAGGGACGTAGACATGCTTCATCCCTGGAAATGGCACCAGAAATATTACCACTCAAACCAGCAGGAGACCTAAATGGGTTCCTAATAGGGAAACTACTATGCCAAGGGAAATGGTGGAGGCTTAGCCCACTGTCACCACGGTTAAGATTCCCTGCTCTTTATGGAATTTCACCGATGGGAGGAGTCTCGATAGTATAGGAATCATTTGTAAGTATATGTCAATGGATAGGTGATGAGTGACCCTCAAATCCTTTTCCATTAAGGTGGATTGAATAATGGAGCTTGCTTGCATTTTAACCAAGGGACTTGGTCCACTAGGGTTAAGGGATGAGGATTTAAGGGTCGAGGTAGAAATAATAGGCTTATAGACGAGGTTCCAAATCCCTAATATCCTTGGGTAACTTGGATTCCCAAGTGGACTTTGACAAATAATATTTGATGAGAAACGGGACCACACGGGGCCAAGTGGACCCAGTCTAAGTTCGGGGATGGAACCAACAGTGTTCCTATCCTAGACAAGGTGAGGGGAGAGGATAAGAAAATAATTTTCACTTCAAAAGGTTAAATTAATCCTATTTAGTTCCACCCTTGGGAATGACCAGGAAGATTTCAATCATATATATATGGCTCAGTATTCCCAGAGATTCCATGGTGAGAATGACTTGAAAATTTGTGGAGAGGGAGGGGACACACCAGCATAGTAGCCTAGGGAAAATTGAAATTTTTCCTTGGGTCAATTCCCCGGGATATTGATGCCCTAGGTGACCCTTGAAGGGTAGACTTGGACAAAATTGAAAAAGGTGTAAAAGTGTGAATAAAATGATCACCCTTTTATGGATCAATGTTGTAATATAGTTTGGGAGATGGAGTTAAGGATGAATAATGAGTAATAACTTGGTTTCTTGGACAAGGAGGATTGAAAAATAAGCTTTGTCCATTATTGTTGTGGAGATAAGAATAAGAGACTTGCAAGCATTTATACTTCTAGAAAAGAGTTAAATCTTATTGAAAAAGCATATCTATAGGAAATTTCATTCATATGACGTTGGACCATACATTAAATTAGCTAAAACATGCTCAATTCCACAGCTTAATCATGTAGCAACTAGCCCTAGCTTTAGCAGTATGTACAACAAGAATAATAACATCAAAAATTACTTACAGTGTCATAGATTATATCCAACCAACAACTCATTGCATTAACAAAGCTCCAAGAGAACAAAAATAGCCTAAATCCATACATCAAAACTCATCCATCTCCAAAAAGCTCCTCCAATGAAAAATTATGAATTCTCTAAGAGAGAGATATCCAATCCAAAATGTGATGATCCAATGAATGTAGCTGACATGAATATATCAGCTCCTAAGGAGCTCGCATTAGCCTAAGGGGGCTCTAATTTCTCTAATAATAATAAAATGTGTAAATAACACCCCTATTGGTGACAAGCCCACCAATTTAGCTCATAGTTGTAAAAGTAAGCCACACAAGGGCCAAATAATGATGTATACCTGTCATAAGGCCCTCTATGAAGCCTAGTAACATCCTAAAGTGCCATAACGAGGAATAAATTCTTTGGAATTCTGTGGTGCTCCTAGTGCGTTTGGGGGCACATAAATGATCCCATGAGTCTCCAAATGGATCAGAGATGCTTGTAGATGCTTTTTGAAGGCTCAAATGCTAGAATAAATTTCATCAGTCCTCGTGCAAGCCCTGGGGCACCCTCCAAGTGTGTGGTGCACTTGTGGGGTTCGTTGGGCATGGTGCATCTTCCTCGTCCAATAGTGGACCTATAGTAATCCCTGAACATCTGAAGGGGTCCATGAATCATTTTTTGTTGTTGTGGAGGCCATTGCCTCTCGATACACACCCTATGTGTGTCAATATAGCCCTTGGGGGTTAGGGTCGCATATAGGGAGATCAAACTTGTTAAATTTAGATAACCATGGTGTTTTATGCTTGATACACTTTTACTTCAATCTTTAATAGGCCCAATACAAGATAGAAATCACATAAAATTGAAAGTAAAATGTTGATAGAAGACAATAATAGATCAATATAAGACAAGCCAAATATAGATCAGATTTACAATTCCTTATGTCCAATGAAGATATGAGATATTGTTGTGTTACGGCGTTAAATAGGATACTTCAACCAGTAAATTATTTCTTGGTCAGCCAACACTTTCATGTGTCACACCCACAACCCTCAAAGACAGCTCATCACAATTAAATGCAATTCAAACCAGGGACAGCGCAAAAATTTAACGCAGCAAACTAGGGCTTCGGTCAAACAGCCCGAAATTCATCGATTTTAGTGCCCAACTGTACGGCCTCCTAAAATCGGAATTTCTACAGAATAATGAGGTCAAATGAACAAGGGTTGACCACGATCAATGCTTGTCAATGTTGCAGCAGAAAAGCCCTAAACAGATCAGCGCAGAAAATAACAGCAAGCCCTAAATAGATCAGTGCAAAAAACAACAGCTTCGCTCCACACGTGGGAGGGAAAAAGGCTATCAAATCAATCATATCACAATGAGAGAATGTGTGAGGAGATGATGATAAAATGACCTCTAAGTCTCTCCAATTTATATTCATCAATGAGGGTGTGTGACATATCTCTTAGGCATGTGGCATAAATCTGTCTGAACTTGCACATGTGGAAAATAAATTCAAAATAAACATCCTACTCATCCGATCAAGATTATCTTTAGATCAATATTTCACCTCTCCAAAAGAGGAATCCAACAAAAATATGACCATCATCATATGAGCAGTGCAACATGGATATTGGACCTAGTTTCCCAAAATTAACACTCCCAGTCAACTAGGGAGAACTCCATCTGTCCACAAGTGCCATCCATCATGTACCAAACAAAACATTGTGCGTCATCCCGCCATAACCTGCTTTTCTAAATCTTTATTTCAGAACAAAATTTGAGTCACAAATACATCACACACAGCTGACCTGAAGTCAGCTTAGAGGTAAAAACCTCTCTCGGGCTCAAAAAGAGTCTCATACTAACCAAAATTTACTTTACTGACCCGAAGTCAGTTTAGAGGATAAAACCTCATCATACTTGATTCCAAATCAAGGTGTTGGACACATTCCATCCTAGGCATAGAGAGTACGGCAATCTTCAATGCATCCATCTGTCTTGCTATGATCTCTATCCACATTTCCCACCTCATTGGTCAAATGAGAGGTACTTCCCATGAGTTTGAAAATCCATGGGTAGGATGCATGCGGGGCACAGATCAGAGAGAGTGGAACCAACTCAATATCATAATGGTGGGGTAGAAACATAAAGAGGTTCGGCAAGCCTAGCTCTGATTGTGCTTATAACTCCAAGAAGTTATCCCCAAGCCCCCTACAGCTCCCAGAGCTCATATTCCAACTCAAGCAGGACCCTCAGAATAGGGTATTTCCATGATTTCAAGATTCTCACGGAAGGTTAGGAACTTTACCTTCCCCAGGGGCTTTGTGAGAATATACACTACCTGCTAATCAGTTCCTGTATGATCGATCTTTACGGTTCCTCACTATACCATATCCAGGATAAAGTGGTACCTGATATCAATATGCTTGGATCGATCGTGGAACACGGGATTCTTAGAAAGAAGAATCCCACTCTGGTTATCACAAAGGATAACAGTGGTATCTATAACATGCCCAAATAGCTCATTGAAGAGATTTCGCAACCAAACAGCTTCACAACAGGCCATACTCACGGCAATGTATTCGACCTCGGCGGTGCTCAAAGCCACCGACTTTTTCTTCCTGCTCATCCAAGATATCGAAGCAAAACCCAAGGTGAAGCAACATCCAGATGTGCTCTTGCGATCCACCACACTGCCAGCCCAATCGGCATCAGTATATCCATGGAGTCTCAAACTCCTGGTA
Organism: Pinus albicaulis; assembly: GCA_034641835.2. Classification (NCBI taxonomy): domain Eukaryota; kingdom Viridiplantae; phylum Streptophyta; class Pinopsida; order Pinales; family Pinaceae; genus Pinus; species Pinus albicaulis. The sequence continues at coordinate 574,697,267 of CM076572.1, forward strand.
GTGTATCTTAGCCCATGGTTGATAGTGCCTCGAAGATATCTCAACAGATTCTTGGCACCAATCCAATGAATGTGATGAGGATCAACCATATGTTGACTCAACGTGTTCCCTGCAAAACATACATCCGAATGGGAGTTCACTAAGAACATCAGGGCCCCTACAAGTTGTCGATACTCTGTATCATTTGCTATCACGGGCCCAACAACGTTTGCACTCAACTTCTTAAAGTTGAGTTCCATCGGTGTCGACACGGACTTACAATCCACCATACCAAATCTCTCCAACAGCTTCACGACATATTATCCTTGAGAAAGGGAAATCTCGTCTGGCCTCTACCAAACCTCCAAGCCTAGGAATTAGTGCATCAGTCCTAGGTCTTTCATCTCAAACTCGGAAGCTAGCTCCCTCTTACACTGACAAATGAGAGGGTCAGCACCTGTCAGGAAAAGATCGTCCACATAGAGAACCAAAATGAGAGGCCTTTCTCTATCAGCCTTAAAATAAATTTTTGGATCAGTATTACTTCGAGTGAAGCCCAGCTTCGTCAAGTACCTATCTATCCTCTCGTACCAAGCCCTGGGGGCTTGTTTCTACCCATAAAGGGCTTTATTCAGCCTACATACATGGTTGTCTCTATCTCGAATTTCGAATCCCATAGGTTGCTTCACAGACACCTCTTCCTTCATAGATCCATGCAGAAAAACGGTCTTCACATCCATCTGATGTAGACTCCATCCTTGTGTAGCAACAAGGGAAATAATATATCGAATGGTGGTATAGTGGGCCATGGGTGAAAATATATCATCATAATATATGCCTTCCTTTTGAGAGAAGCCTCGGGCAATGAATCTTGCCTTGTACTTTTCAGCACTTCCATCAGTTCCATGCTTGATCTTATAGAGCCATTTCTAGGTGACAGCAGATTTTTCCTCTAGTCTTAGTGTTACACAGTAATTTTTCACCGTCCCTACCATTCCTCGTCCCGCACAATGGAGGACCCATTTTGTGACCTGTGAACATTTTCATGCCTTGAAAACATCATCAATGCATTCCTCTAAGCATGAGCTTCATTTGCCCTAAAGACATCTCCTTGCAAAAATCATGAAAATATCTTTGCATTGGCTAGGCAGACAGGTCATCAGCTTTCGCGCAAATGGGGAAAATCCTACAAAGAGGCTGCACCAACTGGCACTCTGTCCTAGAGCAGCAGTCGCGCCAGCCAATTTAAGGAGTGTTTTTTTAAATAAAGATTGCGGAAGTTGTGTTTCAACCAACTCAGAAACCATTGCCTATCTTGAGTTGGGAGGTTTGGCTACGGGAGTTCTATGGAAGGGAAGTGGTTTGCCACCTTTCATGGAACCTTCCTTCATGATAGGGCCAATCCCACCATAATAGGGATCCCAACTCCCTCCTTCCCCATCTATAAAAGCTTGCCTCTTGCCATTGCAAGCTAGTCTTGAAGTGCCTAAGCTTTGAATCTCCAAATTCCCAAGAGCCTTTGTGGCCGTAAGAATAATCTTTCCTTCCTTGCGGCTGTCTCAAGTAAGGAGACTATTGTCGAGAGACTCGTGAGAGTTTTCTCAGTTCTTCTCATGAAGCTTTATGTAGACGTGAACGACTGGAGACCCATCCGAAGGAGACCACGACGTCAGAACTTTGGTTGTAATCTCTTTCGATTGATATTTAATGAATGATTACGATTATGGTTCCACTCTGTTTTCGATGATGTTAATATGAGTAATATCCTTTCTGACTGATATTGAGTTACGTATGCCGGATTTTATGCTTGTATCTTTTTGTTTCTTGCATGTGCAGGTGTCCATCCGCGGGGATCGTGGAGGATTGTGATCTGCCGAGGCTGAGGAACGGGAACGCTCTCTTCTTCAGATCATAGCATTGGATTCCAGGTAGGCTTCCATCTTTAGTCTTTTCATCCGTAACTAGAAACTTGCGTCGTAACATTTTTTATTGTTGCTAGACCCCTACTGGGCTAGTAGGGATCGCCTCTGTCCGCAGAGGGGATTTACCTCCTCAACAATTTGGCGACTCCGCTGGGGATCATCTGGATTTCACTGTCTCGTTTGTATTGTCTCGCTTTGATTATTTTATGTTTTTCCTTGCTTGATGAGCCTTCTGGGTTGGGTTCTTTTGTTGTTTTTTACTTCTTGGTTTGCTTAGTATGCATTGATTTGCTTCTGGAGTAGTTCTTTTTTGTTTTTGGCTGAGAAACTCGACTGGTGCACTTTTTAGCTCGACAGTCGCGCCAATTGGCGCATGTTGCTTTTGTTTAGCCCGCGCCAATTGCTTTCTGGTGCCAGTTGCAGCCTTACAGTCGCGCCACTCCTGTAAGGTTTTTGAGTTTGGTCAGTTTTGAACTCTCTGGGTCTGGTCAGTGCTTTTCTTCTTGATTTTCCGACTACATGAGTGTGTTGGAGTCCTGTTTGACTGGGAATTCACCTCTGTCCTTGGGTTGTTTTCTTTTATCTATCGATTTCACGTTTTGAGCCCTAGGGCATCTAGTGGCTTAGTGTATCGAGCCCTCCTTGGGAGTTTTGGGGTTTCGTTTGTCCGGTCGAATTTCTGATTGCTCCTCCGCATCCTCTTAGTAGTTGTTCATTGTGTTGTTGCGATTTTTGGGTGATTTTTCATTCCTTCATTCAGATTTCGTTTGGTCTTGCTTTGGGCCTAGATCACACAGTCCATTGGAGCCTTTGAGTCTTTTTCTTGGTTTTGAGAGACTTTGGTCGATTTGGGATCTGATTGCTTGCGTTGTTGAGTGAAATTTGTTTGTTTTTCTCTCTCGAATATCGTTTCTCGAGTTGTTCCGTTTGTTTTCAGTTTGTTTAGTGCATATTAGCTATCAAACGTTGAAAATTACAAAAAAAAATCTCTTGTGCTTTTGGTTGAATTAGTGCAAATTGTAATCTTTTCGATTTTGCTAGTGATTAGTGATTTGGATGAAAAGTTTTCAATTTCATTAGTTGCATTAGAGATCTCATTGTTTGTCTCCCGATCATTTCGTTTGTGTAAAAGCTCTCAACTCTTCTGTAATTAGTTTTCATCGAACGAAATTTTGGACTGTGGCATGTAGCTTTGCATTTAAAAGTCTTTTAAGACACTACATACGATAGGGCCTGAAAATTGAAACTTAATCGAAGATCAACTTTAAAATTTATTCAATTAACCTAAGGCAGCATTGAAACTTAACGAAACATTTTTAGAGGTCTAGGCTAGAGACGTGTTCCGGCGTCTTTAAACCTAGCAGTTGTTGTTCGCCGTTTGGCTTTAGACAGCGCTAGTACGGACTTGTGCTCCCCGTACCGTCGCGTATATAAAGGGAGACCCCTCTAGGTTTTCAATCCTTTATCCACAGGAAGCCGAGTCTGCTGCCCTATACCCGTGATACACCGAACACAGCATTCGGGGAGACTACCTGCACGTACGGAAAGTCCTTGGTCGATTTCTGTTTCATTTTTCAAACCAAGGTGTATATTGCGGTTCACGGATATTTGGTACACCCTTTGTGCCTAGTTTTTCCTGAGCAGTCATTTGGTCTTTTCTGACTCCCTAAACTTGAAAAGACCGTCAAGCGCTTGTCCTTTCACGCTTGTATCAACTCTGAAAGAGATAGAGTCATCTTTTTATCGTTTCTCGACTCTTAAAATATGAAACGGTAGAGTTTCTTACTTTCCAATGTGGTAAAATTAATCGCCCACGATTACACACCCGTTTAGACATTGCTTGTTGACCGTTTGATCGTGTGTCTTAACTCTTTTTCGGCCCGTGTGTGGTTTTGAGTTTTGATGGAAACTTTTTCAGAGTTTACCAACCAAGGAATCCCCTCAGAAGGGAATCCTGGTCATTTTCCTCCTTTTGGAAATGTTGGTGCTCCTTACATGGCAATGTTGTCCCTTCCTGGGTTAACTGTTGGGTTGCCTGTTTGGTTGTTTTCAACCTCTGTAGTCCCGAATGTCTCCACTACTGTTCAATCAGTTCCTCCGCCTGAACAACATCATGTTTATTCTAAGGTGGACCTCTCCCCTTCTTCACCTGTTTCTGCGTCCTCATCTTCTACTTCGCCTGGTGAAAGCCTGGATTCGAGTAACCAGGTGGTTAAGAAGAAGAAGAAGAAGTATGATAAGCGAGAGGCTAAAAGTGCAGCCACTGGTTCCGAGATATCTCCTCTTGATAAACCTTCCAACCCTCCACAGAAAGTCAAGTTCCCTTGCCTGTTGTGCACAGGAGACCATCTTCTTCGAGACTGCCCTGGTATCCCCAAGGTGCTCGAAGCATGGTCCGACGGCCGTTCGCCGTTGCCTTTGACTTCCGGGAGCCAAGTTGGGGGCACGTCTTCAGCTGCTGTTGATAAGACTCCTACGAAGCAGGGTAAGATCACCAATCCCTGTAAGTTATGTGAAGGGCACCATGCCATTCACCTTTGTCCTTATATGGATGAAGCCAAGCGAGTTTTGGACAACCCAACCGGTTCTACACCATGCCTTCCACCTGGTTATAATCATCTTTCTTTGAGTCCTCTGCCAGCTGATCCTATGATTGGTCAAGAGTCATCCTTGGTCGATCCCACTCCCCCAGAAATTCAAATCCATGAATCCGTCCCTGACCAACCATTGGTCGTCGGATCGGTTGAACTGGCCCCATCTGCGGTACACCAGCTCTTTTCTGTCGAGAGTGGATCTCACACCCCCCATGTCCTTCTGATCTCTTCAGATTCTTCAGACTTGGAGAAAGATTCTCCTGTCCCTGTACTTCAAGAAGCCGCACCTCCGCCTCCCATGATGGAGGCACCGGAGGATATCCCTCCCGCCTTCGAGATAGAGGTTATGGAGGATGCTCCTTCTTCCGTAACACCAAGGGAAGACCTTCTTAGTTCGATGGTAGACCCTCCGAGTAGTCTGATCGCCTCCTTTGATTGGAGTCGATTTGCAGGATTCCGCCTTCCGTCTTACATGCCTTTCGAGATCACAGTACAGGCTCTGGGTCTAGTCGTACCCAGCACCATTATAGACGAAGGTGCCTTTGTTAGTATTCTATCCTCAACTACCTGGCAAGCTTTCGGTTCGCCGCCGCTTGCGCCTGTTACGCAGAATCTGTTGACTTTTAACAGAAGGACGAGTCAACCATTGGGGATCCTTCCAAGGTTACCGGTTACTTTGGGAGGTAAAACCGTCCATATGGACGTGATGGTCGTTCCAGGCCCCTTGGATTTCAATCTGCTCCTGGGGCGCGATTACACCTATGCCATGGGAGCGCTTGTCTCCTCCCTTTTTCGTGTGGTCTGTTTTCCGCATGAAGGAAGGATCGTGACCATTGATCAATTGTCGTTCTTTGGTCCTAATGTGGCAACTGGTCCGCCATCACCCTCTCCTGGTTTTTATCCACCTGTTGTATCTGCCCCACCGCAGGTCAACTACGTGTCTACCTACCCTGTGCCCGTACTCAGTGAAGACGTCGTCGTGCATAGTGTACTGGGGGCATTGGGTCCTGACTTCCATGATGTTTTCCTTCCATCGGGAGTGGAACTCTTGGAAGCACCGCCTTCTTGTTCATTTTGATGTAAGTCGGTTAGAGCACAGTTTCCTCCCTGTGTCAATCTCTTTAAAAAATGAAACCTGGTTCTCGGAGCATAGTTCCTCCACTTGTGTCAAGCTCCTAAACACAAAGAAACAAGTTGTTTGAGGATAGTTCTTTTAAGTGTGTCAACCTCGTTAAAATAATGAAACGCGAGCATGTTCAATTCGACTTTTTGTTTTGAACCTTCACTCCATTTTCAATGGACTGAAGCTTGGGGGGCATGCCCGTCTCCCTCATTTCAAGCATAGTTTGCATATGTGTGTGTTCATGTGTGCTTTTAAGCTTGCATAAAAATGAAATGTGTGAGTAGATACATTGTGTGAATACATTTTGCATTGGGTCGTTTGTTATGTAACTGATACATTAGATTACATTTGTATTAGACATTTGCATGACATATAAAAAACATCATCACATGTAAAGAAAGATCCATCCAAAATAGTCATATGTATATATATATAGATATGTGTCGAAATGTTTGCACAGTGTGCGTCACATAAAGTCAAAATATACATAGTCGTCTTAAGTACATCCGGAGACGATATGTCTCTCAAAAAATAGGTGTGGTATAAATCCTAAGCGCTAATCCGCATGGTGCTCATGATAGCATGTGACTGCACGCACTAAGCGTCTCAGGATTCGGTGGATCCGACTCGGAACTCCCACCGTGTGGCGCTGGTATGCCATCGGTACGTCTGCCAGCCGTGCATAGTCTGGGATCCCGTGGGCAATGCCCTCGAGATTCTGGATCAACTCCTCTCCTCCGGTGCCCTCTCCCTGAGGATCAGGGGTGAGTTGTGTCCTCTGGGAGATTGGAGACATCCTAGCTGGTCTCTCAGGTCCCACATCTGCATGCATATATAAAATGTGTTAGGACGAATGTGTATTAACAAAAAAAAACATAAAAATATAAAATCAAAAAACATGAGGTCTTACCCAACTCCTCGTCCCAGTCATCTCCTTTTGGCAGTGGGATATCTGGGTCTCTGGTAAAGTCAGTTCCTGCATAAGGCCAGTCTTCCACAACAATTAGCTGGTGCCGTAACCACCTAGAGAATTTTGGCCTCCAGGACATCTGTTGGCCGCCTCCAGCTCTGGGCATCAATGCAGCCCAGCGAGCCATTCTTGGCTCTCGTGGTATCGGATCTGCTACTGCAGCCCCTTGGCCCTGGAATATTGGTAAGCGTTCCAGAATGAACGATACCATAATGGAACCATAACTGAACTGTTTCAGTTTACCCTGTTTGCATTTCGTGAGCTGCCTTTTCATATTGATTGTTACTGCTGTTGCCCAGTCGAACAGCAGGGGACTCATGCATTCTGAGGCCAGCAGGAGTTGGGCCTTTGTGGCCTCGTGCGGTGCCTGCGACCCAACAGCCTGCGTGATGGTATGGAGAACCACTCTCAATGCTAAATCAGGGATAGTGTGGATATCCACCTTCTTGCTTCCTGATCCCGTTTGAGCTCCTTGGCACACTCGTGCCATCACTTCTTCCATCTTCTCCCCAGATGGTCTGCTTCCAGTCAACACAGGAATCGGACCTCTGCGGGACAATCCAGTGATAAAATAAACATCGAATACCTCCAGCTCTAATACCTGGTCTCGTAACCTGAACACTTGTTCATGTTCGTCCCAGATACTGATTAAATACTGGAGGAGCTCGGGCTGAGCTCGTAGACACGGTGTGAGGAAGAACTTTTTCAGCCCACAGTTTCTAAGGGTGTTCATGCAAGCTTGACTTTGCATGGCTTGTTCATTCTCTTCTCCATGCTCTCGTTCTTTCCATTCAATCGCCATTTTGCTTGATTACCTGCATTCATATGGTCATGAACCCTTAGTTAGATCTCTGATGAGTCTCAAATTCCATGAAATTTGGTCTAAATGTCGAAATTTTAGGCGGATTTTTAGGTTCGGCCGCTGGCGGGGCTGTTTTGTGAACAGTCGCGCCATGTGGCGCGGGCCCTTTGTATAAAAGAGCTCATTGGCGCGGGTCCATGCCCGATACCCGCGCCAATGAGCGCGGCCCTAAATTTTCAAAAATGGCTCTAGAAAACTGATTTACAGGGTAAAACTATTAAAAATTGGATGAAAATGAAGAGCAAGGGAGTTCCTCTTACCTGTAGCAGACAAGAAGCTGAATGGTCAACTGGATTCGTCGCAATCACCGTCAGAAGTTTCTGCTCCAAATGGACCATTGTTGCTTTTTACCAAGGTAAATAGTAAATGTAATTTTATTTTTACCAATTTGACATATTTATAACTTTTTGACATGAAATGAGTTGTAAAAAGTCATTTTTATCGAATATTTTTATATGTTATGTCGAAAATGGATTTTACGCTTGCTTGGTACGTGCAGCAGCAGGTTTTTGCGACTTTAACGATGGAAACGAGTTGTATTTTATACTTTTCCGGACTCGGTAAATACACGAAAAAGCCACTTTGGAGTCATCTTTCAGCTCTTTTCTGACTCTCTAAACATGAAAATATTGCCGAGGCCCTTGTCATTTCGATCTCGTTAAATTGGACACGAATCGACATCTACCCAGTATACATTTAACCCTTTTTCGGGCTGGGATGGATTGATTACGAAAAAGGAATACCCTAGCCTATCGCGACTAGGAGGTTTTCTCGGATATTGTTTTCTACCTTTTCAGATCTGAGGAAATATTCAGGAAAAGGGACCTGTGGAGTTTACTTTTCCGTTGTCTTTTCAAACTCTCTAAATATGAAAAGACGCCAAGTTCTTCCTTTGTCAGACTCGTTAAACCCTGATGACATCGGATTCAGTCGAAATGACGTTCTTTGAGTTCCTCCTTCCTAGGACTCGTTAAATGCACTAGGATGGATTCACCCGAAGGGCGGACTTATATTACAATCATATGCTATCCCTTTCAAGCTTGTTATCAAAAATAATTGGGGTACTCGCCAGAAATGGTGGGGGAAAAATGGAATCGTCGTCGTTGTCGTCGGCAGTATGTCGCTCTTGAACATGGCACTTGTCTGCATTCGTGTCGGGTTGGGGACATCTCATATCGTTTCTTCAATTTGCCTCCGTGGGTTTGGATAATCCCTTTTGACCTCTCCTCTGCTCATTGCCTTGTCACCATGACCTCTGATCTGTTGATGTCAAATACTGCCAAGTCCACTGTCGTGCCATTTATATGTTCAAGAGAAGTTGGCCTCTGCAAATATCAACCTTCCTCTGATTCTCATACGATCTTGATTCCCAACAAAACATCATTTTCCTCTGTCTCCTGTCGATGATGTGGGAAACATTATGGCCCACCTTCGATCAAGGTCAGTTCCTGTCGACTTCAGCTCATTATCCAGGAAGCTGATCTAGAGACTCCTTTATGGTACCTTGGAGCCTGCATGCCTCAATGGCAGGTTCGTTGCATTCGACGTGAGGTTTTCATCATTGGCCTCCGATCGAGTGATTCTGCGGGTGTTCGACGCCAACTCATTGATTCACACGCCGTAGATTGTACCTGTAGTACCTTGAGGACCATTGTCATTATTGGTGGTTTCTCTCGCGTCTGTTAACAGCTTTCATCATTGGCTGGTAATCAGACGATGTTCTTGCATGTTCGACTTCAACTCACATATTCACATGCCTGAACTTGTACTTTGTTTGGGTCGAGATGGAGCGCAAGACCCTGGATTGTGTCTGTTGTAATCCAGGCTGCGATTGTGGATTATTATCATTATGTATATGAATCACTGATTAGATGGCTGCGACCATACCTGAGTCTATTTACTTGATCCTCGTTGGATGGCTGCGCCCATACCCTGGATCCGGATTATAGTGTACTCTGTTTCGGATGGCTGCGCCCATACCACACATACATCATGTACTTGAGATATCAGTTGTATTTTTCTGCGCAGGTTTTCCGACAGCGGGCCTTCAGTTGAACATGTTCTCGTAAAGCATTTCACCCCTCTCTCTCTCGGGCCTCATACTTTAGGGGGCATCTGTTACACAGTAATTTGTCACCGTCCCTACCATTCCCCGTCCCGCACAATGGAGGACCCATTTTGTGACCTTTGAACATTGTCATGCCTTGAAAACATCATCAATGCATTCCTCTAAGCATGAGCTTCATTTTCCCTAAGGACATCTCCTTGCAAAAATCATGAAAAACATCTCTTTTTGCATTGGCGCGAGTAGACAGTTCAGCACTCGCGCCAATGGAGAAAATCCTACAAAGAGGCCGCGCCAACTGGCGCTCTGTCCCAGAGCAGTAGTCGCGCCAGCCAATTTAAGGAGTGTTTTTTAAATAAAGATGGCGGAAGTTGAGTTTCAACAAACTCAGAAACCATTGCCTATCTTGAGTTGGGAGGTTTGGCTGCGGGAATTCTATGGAAGGGAAGTGGTTTTTCCACCTCCCATGGAACCTTCCTTGTTGATAGGGCCAATCCCACCATAATAGGGATCCCAACTCCCTCCTTCCCCATCTATAAAAGCTTGCTCAATTCCATGGCAAGCTAGTCTTGAAGTGCCTAAGCTTTGAATCTCCAAATTCCCAAGAGCCTTTGTGCTGTAAGAACCCTCTTCCTTCCCTTAAGGCCGACTCAAGTAAGGAGACTATTGTCGAGAGACTCAGGAGAGGTTTTCCCTTTCCCTGGTGAGCTTTGCGAGATGTGAACCACTGGAGACCCATCCGAAGGAGACCACGACGTCAGAAATTTGGTTGTGATCTCTTTCGATTGATATTTAATGAATGATTATGATTATGGTTCCACTCTGTTTTCGATGATGTTAATATGAGTAATATCCTTTCTGACTGATATTGAGTTACGTATGCCGGATTTTATGCTTGTATATGTTTGTTTCTTGCATGTGCAGGTGTCCATCCGCAGGGATCGTGGAGGATCGTGATCTGCCGAGGCTGAGGAACGGGAACGCTCTCTTCTTCAAATCATAGCATTGGATTCCAAGTAGGCTTCCATCTTTAGTCTTTTCATCCGTAACTAGGAACTTGCGTCGTAACATTTTTTATTGTTGCTAGACCCCTACTGGGCTAGTAGGGATCGCCTCTGTCCGCAGAGGGGATTTACCTCCTCAACACTTAGGACCACTTCCCAGACATCATTCTTCATAATGGACTCATATTATTTGTGCATATCATCCTTCCAAACTTGATGCTTTATGGCTTCTTCTGTTAGGATTTACTGCAGAAATAAAACAAGAATTTACTGAGAGAGAAATAAACATAAAGAACCCAGCAACAAATTTTTGAACCCTTTGTTAAACTGAGAGGGGGGGGGTGAATCAGTTTAACACATTCATAATCTTTTATAATTTTTATTAAACCTTATTTACACCTTCATTTCATATCCAACTTAATATGTGAGTAATCTTAGAATGTGAGCAGCAAGTATTAATATAATATAACAGCATACTTAATATGAGAGCAACAGGTATTAAGTAGATGATTTAAATCAGATCAACACATAAACATCATGCACAGAGACACCAGGTATAAGTGGAAACCCATAAAGGGATAAAACCACATCTTATTATTGTTGTGATGCAAAGGCAAGCTCCAACTCCCTCTCACCACTATTTTTCTGTAGGCACCAACCTACAGGAGGCTCCAACCTCAATTCTGCAAGCTTCAACTTGCAAGAAAGCACCAACTCCCTTCAGTTTTCTGTAGGCACCAACCTACAGGAGGCTCCAACCTCAGTCAGCTACAACTTGATAGGGAAGCTCCAACTTCCTCAATTTATCAAACTGAATGTTTGTTGATTTACCTCAGATATCAACTATGTTCTGTACCTTCTCTTTCTGCTCTTCTTCTCTTAATCTTCTCTGCCTCAAACTTCTATATTCTGCCTTCTCTAGATTTACTCTCTCTCTCTCTTATGCATATCCAGTTGATATTATTTATAGAGTTCCTCACATGACTGTTTGTATTTCACAAAGAATTTGGAGTGAACAGTCATGACTCTTTGGCTTCTATCTTCTTATTCCTTTATCCAACTCATTTTTAAAATTATAGCAATATGTACAAATTTCCAAGCTTCAGTGGGATTTTGTCTTTTCCTTAGGATACTTGCCTTTGCATCACAAACAATATAAACAAAAAAAATATTTACATTTTCAGTTACACATTTCAATATCACTCAGCTCTTTTTCTGAACTTTGGCTTTATTGGATTTGTCTTTTCTGCTGCTGTTGAGTGACTGATCTGTATATTTCCGTTCATCATGCCTGCAAAAATTCTTGTGACTTTTTCAGTTCCTACATTATTTGTTTATCTCTGTTAGTCTCACATTTTCATCCCTGTGTTTATTCACCTGTTCATTGTACTTTTGTGCACCTGCTGCATATATAACTGTTTTTTAATATAACAGCTGATTTTAAATTTGGGCAATCTCACAACACCACTTTATTCTACGCTGGCAAATTAATATCTCAAATCTCATAGATTTGAGATATTAATTTCAAATTTAGTATATGTATGTAACATCTCATTTTCACTTCTTTTCCATGGGAGCTCTACTATCAACCAATGGTCACTGTCACTCTCATTCGCATCCTTAATATGAACCAATCATACCATATAGACCTTCCCTACTAACCAAATTTTACTCCACCACGAGTATATACGACTTCTTCATGCATACTGTAACATATCAATATATATATAAAATGTCTTGAACTATATCCAAACCTTCAGATATATTGAACCATTCCTTTTAAATTCCGCGGGGTTGATGACTAACTCTTGAACCAATATACGAGGCCTCCAGAATTACAGATTTATGGAATGACATTCTCAACCTTGCGCCCATATAATATAATTGCACCATATTACAATCTCTCGGCCACATAACTCAATAGTCCATCTTCTCATGACTCCATGCAACTAACACTAGGTGTGTGTGGGTTAAGTCACCCTTCCGCTAGTTATTAAACCCAAGGTATTAACTGGCCCGAAGCATCTGTGTAACCCTCAACCACAGGCTTATGGCCTTACCACGAGGTGCCACCATACAAAGTTCAACCTTAATTAAGCTCTTTTAATTTTTTCCATCGGACCTTATGCTAAGGTTACAATACATCGACTGACATTAACAAACCAAATTCATTACATATATCTCCGCCCCGACCCCACAATACAATCACGGAATGCATACATCGTACTGTTTATTAAACTTCGTGCAAATCCTGCGAGCGATCACCATTAGATATTGAGCCTCCAGATCAATGGTATGTATCAATATCGCACCGAGTCTTTGGTCGATAGTTAACGGGCGATGGCGCGCAGTGGATGGCAGTTTTGCAATGTCGGTCGGGGACACGCGTCGATCTTTCTATGGAATCGCTCGCAACTCTTCAAATACCGCTTGTCGACGATAGGTGGTGTGATGAAACCCACCTTTCAGCTCTAAACCGTCGTTACTGTTCCTTCAGTCATGGTTCCCTACTCCAGGTTCCGTCCTCGCCTTGTTCCACACTTTTTTGTGTTCCGCTCCTTTATAGGTGGCCCTTGTTCCCTGACATTTCAACACGGTCCTACCATATGTATAATGCATAGCTCCATTACTCTATGCTTCCAAGGTTCTGTTCATCAACGCCCTATTTCGTTGCGCTCAGGTTCCTCTGCCTTTCACTCATGGTTCTGATTATTCTCCACCAGGACGCATGCACATATTCACACAAACTAATTCAAGCAGAGCAGATATACATTCACACATAAATCAAATCCACAAGGCACAAATATGCAGAAACATTTCTTATTTACATAATGGATTGAATTACAACCACTGGCTGGCCAGATATTCAATCTGATGGCCTTCTTCCCCTATGCAGCTCTCTGCAGATTCAAGCAGGTCTATGTGCAGGTTTGTGCAGCTTTCTAAGCAGGTCTGTGCTCCTTGATGTTGCTCCTTACTCCTCTTTTTGCCTCCTCTACTCCTTGACTAATTTTTTCAGGTGTTCCTCCTTTGTCATCTCTTTTGCCATCAATGACAACATTTCCAACACAAATCACATAAACATAAACACAATGTTTAACCGGGAAAACCCCAAATCCGGGGAAAAACCCAACCAATGAAATTTCATTAACCATTGGCCAAAGTCTTGGCCAATCCAGCCAAATGAGCCTTCACCACTCACCTCCAGGCCTACATCACAATGAAGTCTTGCCAGCCTCTTATAGGCTCCATTACATGCAATACCATGGGCCAAAACCATGGGTGCACAAAACCATGTGCCCCAAAAACCACTGCTATTTACCCTAGTCAACTTTGACTCTATCCCGAGTCAATTTTACCTAACATCTTCAAATTTTCCAGACTCAGATTGTATTATCGTACTCATGGCTACTAGATACCCTTGGTATCTCTTCAGCTTCTTTCTCTCACAGAATGTCCCCCTTGGGGAAATATGTCTCTCGGCACCTTCGAGAGTATCCCTAAGCCATGAGGGTCTTCTCTTATTTGAATAAGGTGGATCAATGGTATCCATAGGTCCTTCAACATTGGGCATCAGGTCATCCTTTGGCTCTTCCAGATTCCCTGCTTCTTCATCTTCTTTGTCTTTCTTGGAGCTATGAAGGTTTCTTACTTTCTTAAGGGTAGCATCTTCATCGAAGGTGACATTGTGGCATATATCCACTTCTCTTTGAATAGGCACATAGATTCTATATGCCTTCGAAGTTTTACTGTAGCCCACAAACATTTCCTTCTTTCCAGAAGCATACATCTTGCTTCTCTTTTCTTTCGGCACATGAAAGTAAACAGGACAACCAAAAACTCTAAAATGAGAAACATCAAGTTTCTTACCAAAGAAGACTTCTTCAGGAGTTTTGGAGTCCAAAGCAGAATGCAGACATCTATTTTGAACATACATAGTAGTGTTCGCAGCTTCTCCCCATAGAAACTTAGGAAGACCTTGGTCACATAGCATGACGCGGGCAGCTTCCACAATGGTCCTGTTCTTTCTTTCAGCAACACCATTTTCCTCAGGAATGTACGCAGTTGTGGTATCCCTCTTAATGCCAGCTTCTCCACAAAAATCATTAAAATCATTTGACTCATACTCGATCCCATTTCCAATCCTCAAAACTTTGATTTTCTTCTCGGTTTGATTTTCCACCAAGGCCTTGAAGATACGAAACCATTTGAATGGTTCTTCCTTCTTCTTCAAAAAATATATCCAGGTCTTGCAGGAGAAGTCATCTGTAAAAGTCATGTAATAGGAACATCCTCCCAAGGATGTCATGGGTAGCATACCACATAAGTCATAATGTATCAACTGCAAAATATCAGTTGTCTTTGTGACATTAGAGGGGAATGGTCCCCTTGTATGATTCCCTTTTGCACAACCCTGAAATATACCTTCATGATCATCTATAAATTTGGGCATCCCTGTCACTACCTTCCTTGCTTTAGGAAGAGCTTTGTAATGAAGATGTGCAAACCTCTGGTGCCATAACTATGTTTGATGAATTGTATCACATGTCATGGCCCCCAATGGACTTACTCCAACCTCGTAAAGTTTATCAACTCTAAAACCAATATAAAGAGCTTCCTTGAAGTTCTTCTTCCATATAAGTACCTTTCCACCAACGAATTCCACCTTGAACCCTTTGTCTTCCATTGCCGAAATGGACACAAGGTTCTTCTTCAAATCAAGTACACACAACACATCTTGTAATCGGATGACTTGACCTTGAGATAAATGGAAGGTTACAGTCCCTGTTCCTTTCATGGGATAGGTGGCATTATCTCCAAGGATCATTTCCAGATTAGTATCCTTCTCAACCAAATCTGAAAGGGCTTCTTTATAACCAATGAGGTGCCTTGAAGCACCACTATCAATCAACCATACATCCAGGGTGTCGGGTGGAGATGAAGCAGAGAGGGAAATTACAAGAATAAAATCATTTCTCTTATTATCAACAACATTAGACTCATCATACCTGGAATTTCTTGACCTCTTGAAATATTTCCCACTTCCACTACGATCAGAGAAAGCCTTTCTTTTTCCTTGGAACCTATTGTTCTTGCCATTTCTTCTCGAATTGTTGTTTTTATCATCCCTGGGAGAGTCCCTTCTATTAGGGCACTCTCTTGCATAGTGACCAGTCTTGTTACAAGTGTAACAACTTCCGTTCCTTCCTTTGGGCCTCTCTATACCATGGTTTTGATTTCTCAAGCCACCATGGTTCTTCTTCTTTGCATGAGCGGTGAAGGTAGTAGGGTCACTTCCATTACCATTAGAGGCATACTCCATCATTCTTGTTTTCTTTTGAGTGCATCTTGTCAATATTTCATCAAAATCAGGAATCATATTATTATTGAGAATAGTGGTATTGAATGCGTGCAAATCACGGAGGAGACCTCCAAGTGCAATAAGAACCATCTCTCGATCAGATATTTCTTCCCCAATAGCTAGGAGGTTATTCCTGATTTCAGTGAGCCTCATAAAATAGGATTGAATAGATTCATCATTACCCTTATTGATATTCTTCAATTGATTCTTGAAGAAGAGGATTTGAGTAGCATTGCTAGCCCTAAACATGCTCACCAGATTATCATACATCTCCTTAGATGTCTTCAGCTCAGAAATGTAAGCAACCAAGTTCTTATGAATATAATCCCGAATAATCATCTTTGCTTTGATTTCCCCTTTTCTATACTTCATCTTCATGGTAGCAGCTGCATTTGATGGAGGCTCTTTAATATTCCCCTGTACATAGTCCATGACATCTTGATATTCTAGCGCCAAATCCAAGGACATCTTCCTTGAAACCCTTGTAGGTTGAGGAGGCCATTTTTCCTTGATAGGATTTTTTCCTTCAGAGATAGCTTCCAACACCAGCTTGGACTCTTGGACTTTGTCTTCACCTCAGCTTTGATACCATGTTAAATTTAGATAACCATGGTGTTCTAGGCTTGATGCACTTTTACTTCAATCTTTCATAGGCCCAATACAAGATAGCAATCACATAAACTTGGAAGTAAAATGTTGATAGAACACAATAATATATCAATAGAAGACCAGCCAAATATAGATCAGATTTATAATTCCTTATGTCTAGCAAAGATATGAGATATTGTTGCATTACAGCGGTTAGCAGGATGCTTCAACTAGCAAAGTCTTTCTCGGTCAGCCAGCACTTTCATGTGTCACACCCACAAACCTCAAAGACATCACATCACAAGTCAACTCAAGTCAAACTAGGGATAGCGCTGGTTGAGATTCAACAAGATGATGAGCTTAGTGAAAAGAGTCGCCTTCACTAAGTGGGCCCGTAGGCTATTTTTGGCGCAAGCCTATTTGTAGACATGATGATCATATTTTAGAAGTTGCAGGATGTTATTTGTGTATGGTTGATCAAGTTGGAAAAATAGATGAAATTCTATTTTTAGAATATTGGGGGAAGTCTATTTATAGATCGTCAATCTAAAAATATATGCATGTCGATTATTATAAGCTCTTAGTAATAATCAAACTCTAAACAGCAACTTATTCTCTTGGAGCACTTCAGTTCAGTGCACATATGTGGCACATTAGCTGACAGAAGGAATTACGCAATTCCTAAGGGTTTACTGGAGCTAATGCATGGAGGACTCAGTTAAAACTCAAGTGGCAGAGTTATGACACAGTTGGAAGAATTAGTTATGGAGTTGTATTTAGTTTAACTCAGTTAGACTCAGTTGAGCTAGTTGTATCTAGTCTAACTGAATGATACACTAGTGAGAGTGGAGTGAATTAATTAGTTAATTAATTCACAAATAATAACTCATTAATCAATTTAACAATACAATAAATAACTACGTGCATGGCGCTTTCCGCCGGAGACTAGTGGAGAGATAGGTGGAAAGGGCAAGATGGACTATCTCCAGACTATTTATGATGCATTGATTGAGGATTGCGCAGTCAAGGATGGAGTAATTTGAATTCATTCAGAGCTATTCTTCAGCAGAGATTGCGCAGTGGAGGCAGGCTAGCAGGTGGCAAAGATCGGTGCATGGATTTGCAAGATTGGTCCTGATTAGTGTATGAAAATTATACTGTACTGAGAGCTTGTGATAAGATTTGTATGTTTGTATTAGATTGTCGTATGATCTCCATGTTACATAATATATAGTTGGGGTTTTCAACTTCAGGCTTTCCCGGTTAAAAACTGTGTTATGTGCGATTGAATATTTTTTGTTTATGCTTCACATGTGTGTGCAATTAATTTTTCCGCAAAATATTAACAAGTGAAATAGATTCAGTATCTTTCATAAAGTTAAATAGTGTGAGATCAAGTGGATCTAGGACATATGCATGCTTAGTGCATATAATTTCTACAAGTGCAGAAAATCCAATGCATGCAGCTTCAAAAAAGTCAACGCAGCAAACTAGGGCTTCAGTCAAACAGCCCAAAATTCCTCGATTTTAGTGCCCAGCTGTACGGCCTCCTAAAATTGGAATTTCTGCATAAGATTGAGGTAAAATGACCAAGGGTTCACCATGGTCAATGCTAGTCAACACTGCAGCCAAAAATCCCTGAACAGATCAGTGCAGAAAACAACAGAAAGCCCTAAGCAGATCAGTGCAGAAAACAGCAGCTTCGCTCCACACGTGTGAGGGAAAAAGGCCTCCAAAGGCTATCAAACCAATCAGATCACAATGAGAGAACGTGTAATGAGATGATGATAAAATTAGCTCCAAGTCTCTCCAATTTATATTCATTAATGAGGGTGTGTGACACATCTCTTAGGCATGTGGGATAAATCTAACCGACCTTGCACATGTGGAAAATAAATAAAAAATCAATGTTCTTCTCATCCAATCAAGATGATCTTTAGATCAATATTGCACCTCTCCAAAAGAGGAATCCAACAAAAATATGACCATCGGTATATGAATAGTGCAACATGGAGATTGGACCTAGTTGCCCAAAATTTAAAAAACCCAAATGGAAACCACTTGTGATCCTGCATAAGATCCAATGTGCCCCCTAGGATTCTAGTACAACCAATCATTAGAATAATTGTGTAATAGAGCTTAAAAACGATGGATGACAAAATGGGAACTTCATAATGGCATGCCCTTCCATAGTGGGATTTGGCGTGTGATAGTTTCTCCAAGCTCCAAAGAGGGTTAACCAAGAACATTATTAGGTGGTTTCAGCCCTTAAAGGGGATAGTATGTAATATCCCCAAATTGGGATTGCTAGCAAGGCATGCCTGAAAAACGCATTTTTCAGGAATGTATGCTTCAGAAAACAAGATTAGCCTTTGTATCCCTTAGATCTGAGTATCTAAGTCCTAAATCCAAGAGGAAATCAGAAGCGAAGCAAACTAGGTGAGGTAAACAAGCCTCTCACACCTAGAATGGATGGAAAAATGCCCAATAATGGGACTGCAGCAAGATGTATACACAATACTGGAGTAGAAGCAAGATATTCACTCATGAAATGTGTCAAGAAACACATTATCATTATTTTATGTTACAGCAGCAATTTCTTCTTCATTTTAAGATCCAAAAGTTGGGGAAAAGCAGCAATTTATGCCCTAAAAAGGTTAATTTCAGAAATGTGCGTACAAATTAAGGGAAAGTGATTGTGGGATCTCGTAGCTTAGGTAATTTGGGACCTACATGCCAAATTTTAGCAAAAAAAAAATGACTCTAGCTATGTTAAATAGATCTCCCACTCCCAATATGGCTTAAAAACACTAAAACCCCATGACTTGACTCAATAGAAATTTACTGAAGCACAGACTGCGTGATTTTCTGAATTTTTTAGGCACAATATGGTATAACATTAGATATATACTTTATTACATCATAATATGGAAGAAAATTGAGATCAAGCTCCTTTTACATATCAGAAAGGTGACTCGGCAAGGGTTTCATGGAAGCACAATATACAAAAGAGTAGATCTGTAGATCTAGATCTGGAAAATGTACTTTAATGCAGCACTAAATAAATTTAGCTTAAATATACAAATGACAGGAGAATAATAAGATACAAATCTTTCCGGGAGAAGGGTTGGCCCTTCCTCCAAGGAAAAATCTCACAAGCAAGGGATCAAACCCTGCTACTGCAGCACTCTAGAAAATGACGTAGTTTTTGAAGCTAACTCCACTGTAGAAGATGAGAAGTGATTTGGCCACATTCCAAGATCTGAATATCAGCCCAAAATTTCTAATGCACTCTTCCAAGAGGTTAAAAGACACACTCACTGAGAAGAGGCACTAGTATAATCTAGATCTAAGCAGATCTAGGCTCCACTTGTTGCAGCTCACTGAAATAAGTAAACCTCAATAGGATTTACACTGTCTAAGGGAGATGTAGCTTGGCCATATGGCTGATAGTGGAAGAGAAGTACAATTCCCTCCAAGAGCTACTCAATGGGAGGAGAGAGAATCCCTAAACAAGAAATCCTCACAATTCTCTGCTAAACAGCCAAGAGAATGAGATATGTCTAAGCAAACAAATATTTTCAATACAATGTGTTCAACAACCTTCTCTTGAGCCTTCCCCTTCCCTTTATAAGATGAGAGCTTGAGAAACCCTAAACCACCTTCAAAACTTTAGCTCCTTTCACATGAAGATCTTCCATCTAAAACTGTGTTGATCAAACAGGAGGTTCAATGTATCTGGACAGTGTTGTGATTTGGTCTTGTTGACCAAGTCAATCTGCCTCATCCCTTTTAACACTCAAGTGCAATCAATCCAGCTCAAAAATTTCTTCCTATGTTTATCTTTGTTCACACTGAATTGGTTTTATTGATGATCTTTTCTTCTTCATGCATGCATGTTGACTTAGTCAAACTTGACTATGTCCTCATCCATTTTCCCTTGTTCACACCCATAAGTGTAAAATCCAACTACTGTGATGATCCCCTTTTCACATTATAAGGGTATTTTATTGAGACAACCATGATTTGCCTCTGTTCACATTGGGCATTGGTTTATTTTGATGTTTTTAGGAGTTTACATGTCCTCCTTTACATTTTATTCATTAATTAAAAAAAATCAATACAAAATGAAATATTCCTATTAGCTTAGGCTAATTAGGAATATTACAGTCCTCCCCTCCAAAAATGTTGCTTGTCCTCAAGAAACTGCAAGGTTAGAACTGAAATGGATGGGGAAAACATCTTCTACCAAGCAATCATCCATACAGAATGAGTCACCTCCCAACATGGTAACTCCAGAAAATTCTCCTTCACCTTAGGTTCCTGCAAAGAAGGTGGGCTGAAAAACTAAACATAGTAGACAAAATTTCCTATCCCACACTGTCCTTCTCTCCACTTAAGATAAGTGTAGAGTTATTTTTTATCTTGGGCTGCAATGACATTGCCCTCAAGTGGCAACATGAAGATTAGATATGTAAAGATCCTTCCTCCAATGTTGTAAAACCAGTTGGCCAAAAACATTCCACATGTGATGGATAGGAGAGCATCATCATATGGCATCCCATCACACATTTGGCCCACCTACAAGAGAAACAAATATTTGGCTATGGTGGCCACAAATCCTCCCATGTTCCCCTTAGAACATGTACTGCAGAAAATGTGGGAGTCTCCTTCCTAAAAGGACACATCCAACTCATGTGTCAGTCTCCCAATAATTCTTTCAACAAGAATAGAAATAATATCAGCAAATGAATTCATGATCAGTACAAGAATGAAGGAGATATTGATGGCTTCATGTGGTGCTTGAAGATACCAACACTCTCCTAAGTATGTACAGCGTAGTTTTACCAACTGCTTCTTTAGAAGCTTACAAGGAAAAATGTTTATTGATACACAGTTAATCATGTATGTCATCATATGGTAAATATATGGGTATAACAACTGATCATACATGTAATGAGTAAAAAAATTCCCAAGGCCACATAAAATATGGTTGTCTCCATCATATAGTTTGGCCCAACATTGGTCATGGATAAAAATCAAGAGCTTACTTACTTTTGGAGCAATGCACTGCCAAGAGATGGTAATAGCATGCAAATATTTTGTTGCACAAACAAAGCTCTCACCATATGTTTGAAGTAAGAAGACACATGGATCCATGAATAGATCCTCCATAGTAGTTTGGCACACTTCCATGAAGAGAAATGAACCAAGTGTTGTCTGCAGATCCTCTCCCTCATGCTTGGAAATCCAAGACAAGAAGAGTACATCATAGTAATAGATGTCCTCATCTACCACCTCATCTTCCTTACCTCCTCTTTGCCCATCAAGTGCATCAAGTGTGAAATTATCCTGGGGATACTCCATCAATAAACCCCAACTCCAAAGTGGCAACGTTGTTGGCCTATGCATATAGGCTCCCTCCAACTCATGGCTCCAATCTTTGACAAGTAGAATGTCAAAGGAATCTCCCATAATGCTGCTACACATAAGAAGTCTCTCCCATGGGAAAAGTACCTCTTGAACATCTAAGGCTAAAGAGTAGCCCCTTTGAACCATGATAGTTCCATCTCCTACTCCTACAACATCATGCAAAGTGTGAGAGAAAATCTGCCCTTGCTCTCCTAAGAACAACCAAAGCAACAAAATTTTGTACTACCTCCTCATACTTCCATCATACAAATCATGCGATGAAAACATAATGAATGATATGAAGATCACATAAACACCATGCATCCATACTCTTTGCTGCTCAAAGATGCAAGTATCCTGCCACAAACCCTTAGAAAGAGGATGATGACCAAACTCTTTCAAGAGTAACCAACGCAGTCAAGCCTGCTGTTTCCCGGTATCATAGATTTGCAAGTAGCTTTCCATCTTCTTGCTCATCATCCACACCCATCCATCCACATGTGGGTGCCTTCCATATTTTTCTTCCTTAGCATTCTCCCAAGGAAGACTTTCATGCTCCCAAATCAGATTTCTGCTCTTGCATCTCATGGGATGTTGAAATGTAATCTTCTCAAGGATCAATTTGATCCCATAAGGATCCAAATAGGTGGTAGGAAAAAACCTCCCATCATGATGTGTATGGCTCAAGAAGTTTCCAACACACACATGAGATATTTTATCCATCTGAAGCTGTCCTCCATCATCTACCTGTTCCTCCTTGAATCCCTGAAGATCCAAGGGTGAGAAGGAAAGAGCTCCTCAAACTGTTGAAGAACTTTGCACTTCATGAAATGTTGAAGTGCACATTTCATGGGATCTCTTGATGAGACCTCCTCCTCATGCATGGTCTTCCAAAACCAGTGGGGTCTTGGATCTGCTGCAGGTAGAAGTTTCTCTTTGAGCTAGGGAGTGCTCATTGAGAAAGTGTCATCTAGAAAGGAGAAAGGGTTTCTCACTTCAATATGTCTACTATCTACCATTTCTTCCTCCTTTGCTTCATGAATGAAGTTGCCATGTGAATGCTCCCATAAGGCATGGATCCTCTTTTCTTCATCACTACCTTTGAACAGCGCAATGCAACTCTGTTGCTCTAAATCAGCAGCATGCAAAGATGTAGATCCCTTCATATGGTCTACTGAAATGACAAGAGATGGAAGTTCAATCATACCTTGGTGAGATGTAGAAGCAAGAGCTCCTTTCTCAACTATGTTGTCTTCCTCCACTGTTGAACATGAAGGTTGCTCTTCCAAGGTTGTGACAGCGCTAGTACATGCTTCCTCAAGTGGTGGTGAGGATCTCTCTTCCTCTAGCTGAATGAACTGAGGTAAAGCTAGAGTATCCTTGGAGTCTCTAGATTTAGCTTTGTATTCACTTAGAATATCATATTCCAAGTGTCCTCTATGTATCTTGTCTTCTCCTATTTGAGAATAGGAAGTGCATGGCTCTTCCTCTTCTTGAAACCCTCTAGGAGTTTCACTGCAACTCTTCATCTGCTTAACCTCCTGGGGAAGGTCCTTTCTGGATCTGAAAACTGATGAGAGTAATCTCATCTTCTTCATCATTCTGATCTTCTTCTATATTCTTGGGCTGAGACTCACAGGCTGAGCCAAGAAATATGCTCTGATACCACAAGGCCCAACCACTACACCAAAATCCCATACTGTTAGTGAGGGCGGCATCCTAGGGTGTTAAGGGTGGGGTCTTAAGGCCCACCAGAGCATTTGAGGGCGGTGGCTAAACAACCCCTCATTACGCAGACCCTGGACACGTAATGGACACGTAACGCATTATTTCTAGAGTAGTCTTTGCATATAGCTGCAGCCCCTCTCTTTGGATGTTCTTCAGCTAGACTAGTTTGTGGGAGATCTATTTAACCCACCTAGTTTGATTTTTTTTTGCTCTCCTTTTGGATTTAGATCTTAGATGAGCTGATCTAAGGGATCCAACTACTACACTGTAATATCCCAAAATCGGGAATTTCTACACTATTGTGAATATCTTAAGATATTCCAAATGTGGACATCCAGCAATATGAAAACAAACAATGAGAGAGCAGTGTTGCATCAACTTCAGAAAATGATAGGAGAACTCATAGCCATCTTATTAAAACAATAGCAGCAAAATGTGTACAATATCTTGAGGAAAAATCTACTCAAGAGAAGAAATGATTAGCCTCAAGAAAAAAGTACATAAATGATGACAAAACACTGCTACACAAGTGTGCCCAAGCTATGACTGCGCAATTTATATGAGACACTGCAACATGAAAAATGGTAATACAATGATATGACAATATCATCTCAAGAAATTTGGGGGGGCAAGCTCTCAACCCCTGAAAACAACGGTACAACAATTCTTAGAAGGATTGGCTGAAATATATGTACAAATGGAAAATCTGCAGAAATGCCAGAGTTGCAGGGTAGTAGCTGCAACTCAAAAATGGAAATAGAAGGAGATGGTTGAATATGATGTCCAATCTGAAGCAACCCTCCTGCAATGAATCTCCCGAGTGCAAGGCTGATCCTAGCACTGAAGATCTCACCCTCCAAGATAGTGGTGCAAACCCCCACTGCGGATACACACTGGAATAACGCAGTCAAGGAGAGGGACTGCAATGTAATAGATGGGATGCTTGGCCTGATGCCAAGATATGCAAATCAGCTCTGGAAACCTTCCTCACTAACCTTCCTGAGGAGTAGGAGCTCCCTCCTCTAAAATATGAGCCAAGGAATGGTGTTGTGGAACCCTCCACTGCAACACCCTACAACACTACGTTATACTTCAGCAAAAATAATGCAGTGACTGAAGGAATGGATTTGGCCTCGAGCCTAGATGTGGAGAAATGAAGTGCAATCCTTCAAGAGGCCTCTCAAGAAGGAGAGGAAATCCTAAACAGGAATCCCTCATGCTAAACAGCACTGCAACTCAGCTAAACATTCGGAGACTACAAATAGTCTACTAGACCAATAATCAAAATACTCAAAAGCCAAACCACTACACCAAAATCCCGGACTGTTAGTGAGGGTGGCATCCCAGGGTGTTAAGGGTGGGGTCTTAAGGCCTACCGGAGCATCTGAGGGCAGCGGCTAAACAACCCCTCATTACACAGACCCCGTACATGTGGCAGGGCCCACCCTAAATAGGGCTGCCCTAAATAGGGATATTACAGCCCACCACACCCCGCGAGTCTCGACCTCGAGACCTCTACTCTGATACCACTATAATATCCCCAAATTGGGATTGCTAGCAAGGCATGCCTGAAAAATGCATTTTTCATCAATTTATGCTTCATAAAAAAATATTAGCCTTTGTATCCCTTAGATCTTAGTATCTACGTCATAAATCCAAAATAAAATCAGAAGCCAAGCAAACTAAGTGAGGTAAACAAGCCTCTCACACCCAGAATGGATGGAAAAATGCCCAATAATGGGACTGCAGCAAGATGTAAACACAATACTAGAGAAACATCAAGCTATTCCCTCATGAAATGTGTCAAGAAACACATTATCATCAGTTTATGTTACAGCGGCAACTTCTTCTTCATTTTAAGATCCAAAAGTTGGGGAAAAGCAGCAATTTATGCCCTAAAAAGGTTAATTTCAGAATCTGCGTAAAAATAAGGGCAAGTGACGGTGGGATCTCATAGCTTAGGTCATGTGGGACCTACATGAAAATTTTAAGCAAAAACAAATGACTCTAGCTATGTTAAACAAATCTCCCACTCTCGATATGGCTTAAAAACACTAAAACCCCATGACTTGACTCAATAGAAATTTACTGAAGCACAGACTACGTGATTTTCTAAAGGTTTTAGGCACAATATTGTATAACATCAGATATGGAATTTATTACATCATAATATGGAAGAAAATGGAGATCAAGCTCCTTTTACATATCAGAAAGGTGACCCGGCAAGGGTTTCATGGAAGCACAATACACAAAAGAGCAGATCTGTAGATCTAGATATGGAAAATGTAGTTTACTGCAGCACTGAATAAATTTAGCTGAAATATAAAAACTATAGGAGAAGAATAAGATACAAAGCTTTCCGGGAGAAGGGTTGGCCCTTCCTCCAAGGAAAAAGCTCACAAGCAAGGGATCAAACCCTGCTACTGCAGCACTCTAGAAAATGACATAGTTTCTGAATCTAACTGCACTTTAGAAGATGATAAGTGAGTTGGAAACATGCCAAGATCTTAATATCAGCCCAAAAGTGCTAATGCACTCTTCCAGGAGGTTAAAAGACACACTCACTGAGAAGAGGCACTAGTATAATCTAGATCTAAGCAGATCTAGTCTCCACTTGCTGCAGCTCACTGAAACAAGTAAACCCCGACAGGATTTACGTTGTCTAAGGGAGATGGAGCTTGGCCACTCCCTGATGGTGAAAGAGAAGTACAATGCCCTCCAAGAGCTACTCAATGGAAGGAGAGAGAATCCCTAAACAGGAAATCCTTACAGTTCTCTGCTAAACAGCCAAGAGAATGAGATATGTCTAAGCAAACAAATATTTTCAATACAATGTGTTCAACAACCTTCTCTTGAGCCTTCCCCTTCCCTTTATAAGATGAGAGCTTGAGAAACCCTAAACCACCTTCAAAACTTTAGCTCCTTTCACATGAAGATCTTCCATCTAAAACTGTGTTGATCAAACAGGAGGTTCAATGTATCTGGACAGTGTTGTGATTTGGTCTTGTTGACCAAGTCAATCTGCCTCATCCCTTTTAACACTCAAGTGCAATCAATCCAGCTCAAAAATTTCTTCCTATGTTTATCTTTGTTCACACTGAACTGGTTTTATTGATGATCTTTTCTTCTTCATGCATGCATGTTGACTTAGTCAAACTTGACTATGTCCTCATCCATTTTCCCTTGTTCACACCCATAAGTGTAAAATCTAGCTACTATGATGATCCCCTTTTCACATTATAAGGGTATTTTATTGAGACAGCCCTGATTTTCCTCTATTCACATTGGGCATTGATTTATTTTGATGTTTTTAGGAGTTTACATGTCCTCCTTTACATTTTATTCATTAATTAAGAATATCAATACAAAATGAAATATTCCTATTAGCTTGGGCTAATTAGGAATATTACATAGTATGTCCAAGGTACATCCCTCTAATGTGGCTAGCAAGTGATTAATAAGTGGAATGGAATAGGGAGTGAGAGGGGAAATCCCAAGTCACATACTGCGGCATAGGGGTAGACGGATAAAGGGAAGCCCACACCTGGGTATATAATGTGTAGGAGGGAGAAATCGTGGTACATGAGGTACCCCAGCCTTGATTTTTCCACTATTACTTATATGCCTTTTTCTTTTCAGAAATTTTTATTTAATTAACTACTCATGGCTCAAAGGAATAAGAGCATGATGTGTAAGATGTAGCAATGAATACCCCTTTTTAGGTAGGGCGGGTTATTTCTCTCTAGGGTTTGGGGCAATCATGGGTTCCTGAATGATAAAAGAGGCTCATCTAGGGCCTATGGAACTAGGGTGATGGCCATGGATTGGGGTAGAGCTCATGTATTGGCTTTTTCCCACGTGCTAATTATTTTTGTCCCGACCATATTTTTCATTTTGTGGTACAATTTCCTGTTAAATGTGGCCAATTATTCTTTTTATTTTTCTTGCAGTTGCATCAATATTGGGGCATCGTTCTAGGCCTGACCCAAGGTGGGGGCAAGGGGATAGGGAAGCCGACCTTATATGGACCCAGAATGGCAATGTGGACCCAGGTGCAATAAATGATGAATGCGGATATATTGAGTGGAAAAGGAATAATATATGCAAATAGGAGAATGGGACCACGCACCTAAAGCCAGGTTTTCCCAAGTAGTACCACCCTAAAACCAAATGTTAAATAAAGGAGATCCCACAGGACTAAGTGTTAATCAAGGTTGTCATTAATGTCATTATGTAATTGACTGAGATGAAAAATATTCTTGAGATGCCCTAGAATGTGATGATAAAGTTGAAGACAATAGATGTCTGGTTCCAGATGATGATTTCATAACTCTTGGTTGATAAAGATGTCATCAATGAATATGTCAAGCCACGAAGATGTCAAGCCACTAATGAAGAAGTCTTTCTCGAACAAATCCTTGAACTAACTATAATTTTGCTAGTGCTAATCATGCTCCTTGATTGATGATCTAGACCTTAGGTGCCACTATACAAGCCTTTGAAGTGGAGGACTATAATTGATGAAGTTATACTCTTGAAGAATGACCACACCTTGACATGATTGGAAGACTGCTTTGGATCTTTTGACAAATTAATGAAGGTTGTACTATGACATATCACTACACTAGTATATGATGACTTGGTTGATACGTGATGTTACATGAATGCTACACTCCTACATAATGACTCTATTATCCTATGATGACATTGATAACAATGAAGAAGCCACACTGTCTCAAACATTCCTCATGTTGTCCCAAATATTTTATACATAAAATTTAAGGACAATCACAAAGAAAACTAATTTTTCCAACCTTAGAGGCAATCTTTCAACATGGCACCTACACCATGTTAAAGAGGATTTTTTCCTCTTTCCAATGAGCCCTTACTTGGCCCGAAAATATAAGTGGTTTGGGAGATATGAATTTTTCAAGTTAAATAAAATAAATATGTCCTTGAGCCGACCTGTGCTAGCCTACTCATACATGTCAGCTTCACTCAAAAGGACATGTCTATTCGTCATAAATAAAATCCTATATATATATATATATATATACATGACATCCATCACCTCATTCGAAGCAAGATTTTCGGTGAATACTATTTCAAAGTATAACACAGTAAGCAAAGGAGGCCGAGAAGGACAGGACTTAAAAGATAAATTGTTTGATCTGTGATTGGGTTACCTAAGACCGATTGAAGATTTTTATGTGGAGATTTATAGAACCTCAAATCTCATCTTGGACCTGTGGCACTGTTCTAATTTGGACCTAGGACAGTCTTATGCAGAGGGCTAAAAATTTTGGAGGAGTTTTGATAAAAGCTCAGAAATTAAACTCGGATTTATGACAGTCCTAGTCACCTATGGCTCATATTTCCACCCTATAGAAGCTCGTTCCTATGGGGTAGCTACATTCTTGTTGCCCATATTTGTGATAGGTGTTTGTGGTAGCTCGGTTCAGGAAAAATTCTTGGACTTATCTCAGAATTACAAGGACCTGTCACATATTTTGGAGGCTTGGATCACTACCTAAAGAACTCATACCTGAAGTGTACATCTGTGTTGTGAGACTTGGATTTCTGAACTATAAAGGATTGAACTTAACCTTAGACTTGCGGACAATATCCAGAACTCGATGCTGTAATATCCTTGAAGAAAAGTCATTACTAGATCTCAGACCAGTGATAATACCTTAAGGACTGTTATCTTGAAGGCTCATTGTAACTTGGACCACAAATAAGTATTGAAGAACAATTAGTTCGATTGCAGACCTATGACTTCAATACAGTCCTGTAGGATCTCAGTTCTGTGACAGTCTTAACAGTCATAACAGCTTGGTATTTTATGGCAGGATCTGTGACAGTTATCTGTGGTAAAACTTGACACAGATTTGTGATAACAATCTAAGACTCGGACCTGTGTGTGGAGGTTCATTAAAGCTCAGATCACCTTAATAAAGTGACAATTATGGAAGCTCAGAATTAAGGCTTTCAAACATGTGAACAGTTTCAAACCAGTAAAACAGTGACACTTGTACAACTTAGAATTGTGACAGGCAGTGAACAAGTTTTGGAGGAAAGAATTATAACAGTGGTTTTGGGCATCATATTTGGAGTTGAGATTGTTTGAATACTTTGTTAAGTCTTGTTGAAGGAGAATTGATGACTTAAGAAGTTTGGAGACAATCTTGAGAATCTAGTAGACTTTTTGAAGTCTAGTATGCAGAATTTGTGAAGATTTGCTAGAAAAATTGTGAAGACTTGTTGACATGTGAAGACTAGTAAAGGTTTGTTGACTTGTGAAGCATTATTGGAGAAGCCTTCATTGTCTTGGAGAATTCTCGGGACAACTAGTAAAAGCTGATCTTGGTGGAAATCTTGGAGACATGATGCAGTGTTGAAGGGCCTCATGATGCAACCTTGAAGAGAAGTGATTGGGTACCATGAAGGACAGTGGAGACACCTTCATGTGAAGATCAAGGTTGTCATTGATGATGTGACGTGGAGACTAAGTGTGACAGGGCTCATTGAAGAAGACTTTGGGAGCCGTGAAGAATAACCAAACATATTTTGATGAAGTGAAGTTGAGGGTTGGAGCCCAAGAGGTGGGAACCTCATAGAGACAAGGTCGGTGCCTTGGAAGATAGGGTTGGATCCCTAGAGGATAGGAGTCCTCAAGAAACCAGGTCGGAGCTTGTACCAGAGATAGGGTTGGAGCCCTTGAGGTTGGTGCCTAAAAATTGACAAGGTTGGAGCCTTGGAAGTCCAAGTTGGTGCTTGGCAAATACAGGTTGGAGCCTGGGAGATTGAAGATCAGTGTCTTCATCTAGGGTTAGAGCCCACATATATTGTACTTGATTTATTGCAAAGAATAAATTAGTAAAATCATTTATTCTTATTGTTCATTTTTTGTTCTAAATAGAAGTGATCTAACTGGTAAAAATAACAATTGAAAAGAAATATTGATTCACCCCCCCTCTCATTATTTCCAACAATTGGTATCGGAGCCAGTACCTTCACTCAAAGCCTAACAACTTGAAGGCTGATCATTAGAACACAAATGAAAAATCCAAGAAAGAAATTCTCTAATCCTCCTAAAGGTGTGTCTTCCTCAACCATCGAAATTGAAGCTAATCAATTTGCGAAGGCTCCATTGTTCAATGGAAATTTTGATATATGGGAGGCAAGAATGAGAAATTTATTGAAGAATCAAGGAATTGAAGTTTGGAAATTAGTGATTACTAATGACACGATGGACGAAGAATCCAAGGAGTACAATACAAGAGCAATGAAGGCAATTTTGAAGGGGTTACCTAATTCTGTGAAGGCCAATTTTGAAAAATGTTCGTCAGCAAAATTCATATGGGGAAAACTTCATGATCTTCGCTCAAAAGGAGCTTTGACAATGATCTCTAGTCAAGAATATGATGGAAAACAAGAAATTAGTCCAGAATTAATCAAGGAAGTCGAAGACAAGAGAGATGACAACAAGGCTAAATAAGACCAAGAAGATGAAGAGAACAAATAAGACTTTGAAGAAGATTTCTTGAATAAAATTATGGCTTCCATGGAAGAGATTAACAGTTTTAAAAAGGAAAATGAGGAACTTAAGAGGAAAGTACAAGATGGTGACCAAGACGAGACAAGGAAGTAATTTGACTTTTTCAAGCTTCAAGTACAAGAAAGAGATGAGGAGCTTGCCAAACTTAAAGAGGAATTTCATCAAAACAAAAGAAAGCATCATGAAGAAGCCATATCTATGAAAAATCAATTGGATAAGGCAAAGAAAAGGGATGAAACTTTGTCAAGCCACCTTAAACAAAGACATAAGAGCTTGAACAATCTTGAAGCATAGATCGGTCAATACAAGGAAGAGGTCTCCTCTCTTAGATATCAACTAGAAGAAGCAAGGAAACAAGTGCAAGGAGCTGAGAAGCTAATGGAAACTTTAGCATTCATAGAAGGACAAGTTGATGAAGCAGAAAAGGAGAGAAACACCATGATATGCCAACTAGAAGAAAAGGATGAAGAAATATTCAAACTAAAATCAGATATCAATCTTCTCAAGGTAGAAACATGTGAAGCTACAAGAATAAAAGAAGAAATGGAGAGAAATCTAGCAAAAGAGAATGAAGAAGTCTTCATAATGAAATCAAATATCATCTCCCTTAAAAATGAAGCACGCAAAGCAACAAGGGTGATGGAAGAAATGAAGAAGAAACTAGTTATGAAATATGAAGATTGTGAAAATTTGAAAGGAGAAATTGTCTTTCTTAAAAAGGAAGTTGACTTGCTGAATAAGAACTTGAAAAGCTCTCAAACCCTAGATGACATCCTTATTCATCAAAGGTCTCCCCTTGATAAATCAGGGCTTGGCTATTCAAGTGAATCCTCAAGCAAGAATGATAATGTTTCAAAAATCAAGGATGTGAGGAAGCCAGGAAGAAATGTTGATGCTCCCTGTTCTAGCAAAGGCAAGGAGAGATTGAAGACAACAATGGAAGAAATCTTACTCCAAGGAGACTTGCAAATGATGTCAAGAATACAAAATACAATGAATATCATCAAATAATCCCAAGGTAAAAAGACTCCAGAATTACATCAAGGAAATATTCATCTCCCAGGTACCAAAGTATATTTTTTGGTTATTGCTATGTAATATCCCTATAATGGATTCTTCAGAAGATCATGCCTGAAAAACGCATTCTTCAGGTATGAGGGATTTAGCTATCATATCATATCTCCGAAAATGTTCAGAAACCAAAATTAATAGCAGCAGCAACCTTTACTCAGCTTTTAAGGGCAAAAAGGTGGGGAAAATTGAGGATTTTGGCCCTAAAATGAGTGAATAAGGAAATATACGTAAAATGACGGGTCAAGGTTCTGGAATATGTTATAATAGGTCAAGAGGGACTTCCATGTCGAATTTCAGCTCAAAAAAAGGCGTTTTTCTATGTTAAAAAATTCCTCCTTCCCGACTAGTCAAGAAAAACCCTGATTTCCCAAGACTTTGAATATGCAGAAATTTTATGAAGCAAGGGAAGCGTATTTTCTGAAGGAATATGATGTATAACACTATAAATAATCATAGAATTAGTTTGAGAACAAGGCATAGGCTTTCAGTAAGGTTAAACATCAGTTTTATATAGAAAACTCCTCAAGATAGAGGTGTCGCAAGACAAAGATTGATCCAGAAATCCTTCAGCGTTTTCTTCAGGAGGTTGAAGCTTATATTTATTATATTACAGATTTGAAACTGGTAAATACATGAAAACATAGATCTATAATGAGACAAAATTCCCAAAGGTCTCTTTATTACTTTCCCCTTGGGGATTTCAACAATACATGAGAATGTCGGAGCAAATCTAAGTTTTACTGCAGCAGATCTGAAGAATGATTCAAAATTTCTGAAGCAAACTTCAGTATCAGATCAGAAATATACTTGGATTGGTTGGCCAATCCAAGGATCACCCTCAATCAGAGATCTAACTCCCAAAATGATGCCAAAACCCTTGGAACGTTGCTCCTTCAACAATAACGCAGATCTGGGGAAAGAACTGTGCAGTATACCATGAAGAAAATATAGGCCTGATGCCAAGATCTGATAATAAGCTCCAATATCTCCCAATCTGATCCTCCAAAGGAAAGAGAGACTCTCCCTCTGAAAAACAAGAGAAGGAGGTGGTGTCGTAAAGTCACCATGGCAACACCCTACAACATAGTATTACGCTGCTGCAGCAATAACATTGTCCTAGAGGATGATGCTAAGAAAATAACCTTGCCCGAGCAGGCACTTGAAGTCCCCCGGGGCTAAGGGTGAGATCTCCGCATGGAGACACTCGGTGCACTAAACAGTGCAGCAGATGGGTTAAACGGCCAGCGTGCCAAAGAAAGACAAAATGTCTCACTCAATAATCAATAATCCAAGAATCCAAGCATCACTCAAATGAGGAGGCTCCTCCATATTTTATAGTGTTGGTTTCCCTCCAAAACCCAATGTAGCCTCTCTCTCTCCTCACATCCTCATCCTTATCTGCACAGAAGCTTGGAGAAACTTCTAGAGTGTACATAGGCCCCCTCCTCCACGTGGTGTTGGGTCCCCCCTTGACTCCCACTTAAGTCACAACTTTGTGCTACTAGGTGGATGTCTTATTTCATTTAAGTGAGTTTAGACCCTCTTTACTCACTTTTTATTTACTTACAAACTATAGGTGGAAAAATAAACAAAATAGAATATTCCAATTTGTTGTCGCAAATTAGGAATATTACAGTCCCCCCCGGCAAAATGTTGCTTGCCCTCAAGCAACTGCCTGAACTGGTCTCCTCCTAGCGGATGCTCTCCACCGATACTGCAAAATATGCCTGGGTCCCAGATGCGCCACTGAATCTCCCCGGTACTCTGCATCATCCTGATATGAACGGATCTCTCAATGCCAGGGTCCCAAACCGATCTCTCACGGTACCAGCCAACCAACAATCCTCCTGGATCCCATTGCCACCATGGCCAATAATAGCCCAAGTCCCATGGCTCAGACTACGCACTGCCTCTGGCTATGACTGATGAAGACCATGACTCTCGCTGTGCTATATCTGTCATGGTGTAAGCCGTCCCATCGACTGTGTACCAGCTCATCACCTCTCTCCACTCAAGGCATGAAGTGAGGAACATCTCTCTCATGTGGATCCTCCATCCCCAAGCAATCATCCAAACAAAATGAGCCACCTCCCGACAAGGCAACTCCTGAAAATCTCCTTCCACCTCAAGCTCCGGTAATGAAGGTGGGCTGAAAATCTGATCTTGGCAAGCATCATAGCTTACCCCATGTTTTCCTTCTCTCCACTCATGACAAGTGTAGAGTGTATGCTGATCTTGGGCTGCAAAATCATTGCCCTCCAATGGCAAAGTGAAGAACAATCCTCCAAAGAAGGTTCCTCCAACAATGAAGAACAGGCTGGCCCAAAACAATTCATCCATGAAGAATAGGACATGTGCATCAGGGATCACCCTAATGAGATGTTTGCTGAAGGTGTTACATGAGGATACATAATGCAAGCAATCTCTCACAAGGATACAACGTAGTCTCATCCACTGCAACTTCAGAAACTTACATGGCAAGCAATGTACAAGATTCATCACATCTACTAATGGATAGTAAATGGCTGAATATGACAGCAACATAAGACCAAACACTTGCCCATGGTTGTACAATGGATGAATATCAATCTCATGGCCCACCTCAAAAGAGAACACATATGTAGTAGTGGTGGCCATGCCTCCTCCCATGCTCCCATTAGAACATGTAGTGCACAGAATGTGAGAATTCTTCCCACTCAAAGACACATCTAACTCATGTGTCTCCCTCATAATCAAGCCTCCCATACAAATCTGATCTATATCAGCAAATGGAGACATGATCAGCAGCAAAATGAAGGAAACGCTGAAGGTTACATGTGATGAAAAGAGGTACCAACAGCTTCCCCAACAAGTACAACGCAGTTTTACAAGTCGCTGCTTGATAAGAGTACAAGGCAAAATGTTTATGTTAACCACGCATGTCTTCATATGATACATGATATAGTGCTGCAAATGAACATACATGAGGTGATAAAACATTTTCCCAAAGCCACAAAACATATGGTTGCCCCCATCATGTAGATTGGCCCAATAAAACTCATGGAGCAATATGACAAGCTTGCCCCCTTGTGAAGCAATGCACTGCATAGGAATGGAAAGAGTGTGCAAATCAATGAATGTATAGACAAACTCCTCACCATATGCTGGAAGTAAGATGGTACATGGATCCATAAATGAGTCCTCCATAGTGTTTTGGCATGCTATGAAGAAGAATGAACCATGTGCTACAAGAAGATAATCCTCCTTATGCTTGGAAATCTAAGTTAAGAAGAAT
Organism: Pinus albicaulis; assembly: GCA_034641835.2. Classification (NCBI taxonomy): domain Eukaryota; kingdom Viridiplantae; phylum Streptophyta; class Pinopsida; order Pinales; family Pinaceae; genus Pinus; species Pinus albicaulis. Next base: position 574,732,785 of record CM076572.1, read on the forward strand.
ATGCCATAGTGATAAATGTCTCTATAATCATTACCTCCTCTAAGTGCAACAAATATGAGGTGATCCTGGGACCTATGGGTTATAGATCCACCATATCTTTGCTGGGCACACTTCATCCATAAATCTCTGCTCCAAGGTGACAATGCTGTGAGCTTATGCAAGTAAGCTCCTGTCAATACAAAGCTCTGTTCTTTGACATGCTCCTTGTCAAAGACTCCTCTAATAATGCTGCAACAAATATGGAATACCTCCCAAGATGGAAGTGTTTCCCAATCATCATCAAAGACCAAGGAGATAGTGCCATCTCCTCCTCCTGCAACATCATACAAAGTGTGAGAGCAAATTTGCCCTTGCTCTCCCATAAACAAACCAAGCAACAAGTCATTGTGTTGCCTCCCCATACCTCCATCATACCAATCATGTGAGGAAGACATAATGAATGATATGAGTATTATATCAACACCATGCATCCATACTCTATGCTGCTCAATGATGCAAGTATCACGCCATCTTTCCTTCATCCTCCGACTCTTAGGAAGAGTGTTTGCCAAGTGATGGCCAAACTCTTTCAAGAGTAACCAACGCAGCCAAGCCTCCTACTACCTGGTATCACATATCTGCAAGTAGCCTCCTAGATCCTTGCTCATCATCCCCATCCACTCAATCACTTGTGGATGCCTCCTTCTTTTCCTCATCCTGGTACTCCTCCCATGAGGGCTACCATCCTCCCAAATCAAATTATTGATTTTGCACTTCATGGGATTTTGAAATATAAACTTCTCAAGGATCAATGAGACCCTATCAAGAATCAAATAGGTGGTAGGCAAAAACCTCCCATCATGATGTGTATGGCTCAAGGGATGTCCAACACAAGCATGAGAGATGTTATCCATCCTAAGATGTCCTCCATCTTCTATCTGCTCTCGTGAGAAGGGAATAAAAGCATCGCATCCCATAGTGTGTCGAAGTGCATCTCCAATGATATCTCTCCTTGAGACCTCCCCTTTATCCATGTTGCACAGCACAGTGCAACCAAGCTGCTCTTGATCTGCATTTGGAACTTCTTGCAGGGCTACAAGAGTTCCTTCCTCACAAGTGTTGGATGCCCCAACTGTTGATGCGTGTGGCTGCTCCTCCATGAGTGTGATAGCGTTTTCACAAGCCTCCTCAAGAGGTGATGTGATCTCTTCTTCTTGATGAGAATTCGAAGCGCATGGTACTTCCTCTTCTTTTTCTTCAATCTTCTTGACCTCCTCAACAGTGGATGCATCTTTTCTGGATCTGAAAAAAAAATAAACTCTCCTTTTTCACCATTCCAGTCTTCTTGGGCTTAGACTCACAGGGACTAGTGGATCCCTCATGCATGGGAAGAGGTGATATTTCAGTAGTACACTGAAAATCTGAACTCTGCATGCTATAAACTCCTCTGTTACCATAGTACCTTCCTCCTTCATCCAGTCTGAGCTGACAGTAATATTTGAAGGGCAAATCTGCTTTGAATTCTTCCCCCATGGACTTCCATTCTCGGAGATAATCTCCAAAGGGTACATGACCACGCTGTTGTGAGATCCTCATATTTTCCATAGATAAATAGCTCCACAGGTTGAGCCAGAACTATGCTCTGATACCACTGTAATATCCTATAATGGATTCTTCAACAGATTGTTGAGCCTCAAAATTGTGCTTTCTTTCATTCCACTTTACCTCATTTTCCTTTGTCCATTGCTATCCTAGACCCAATTGATCAATGAATTTAGTTAAAATTACTTCTAGAATGATTTACATGACTGACTTGCTAAGTTTTGTGATTTTTTCCATTGTAAATCATTTTGACCGGAACTCGCTGCAGAATGCAGACATTCCGTAGCTAACCGGCGATTCTGCAGCTGTCTTCACGTTTGATTATGTTCCAGGTGGCCTCTCAAGAAAAACCGCATATGGGTATAATCCACGTCATGTCTACATTGTTCGTTGCTCACCATGAAGGAAGAAACGGATTCTGGGTATGGTTTTGGTACGTGGGAACACATTTAGGAAGGCAGACTTCTATTAGGACTGTCTCAGTCCAGATGTTCGTTTCCTTTTTACGCAGCCACTTCAAGAGTCCTAATGTGATTCCGATAAGGAAAGACAATGTTCCTGAAATTGTTGCAAGTCTTGTTATTTACATTTGTTATATAAACACTTGGGAAACCGAGAGCTAGGCTAGATTTCATTCTAGATTTTGCTTAGATTCTGTGCTACATTTCTGAAGACGCAGAGTGCTCTGTTCAAGTTATTTCACTTTTAATGAAGCAGACAGTGTTGTTTTGAAAGCGTTGATTTGATTTGGATTTAGATTCCGTCAGGTGGTAGAGGGCCCCTGCCTCTTGCACGGATTTATTTGCGTAATTTAGATAAGTATTCTAGCTGCCTTTACGTTTTTGAAGTTGAGTTCGTAGTTTCTTTCATTAGCTACTGTAGTTATACTCATTCTAAAAACTCTTCCAAAAGAAGAAGCTCTTCCAAAATATTATAATGATGAATGGGAATTGGCTACAGTATTGTAGGATTTGATTGTAATCTCTTTTATTCACCATCACAGTTATACTTATGCTAAGCACTCTTCCACAAGAAGAAACTCTTCCAAGAAATCTTTATACTGTCTTAAGCATGATTGTGATCTTGAACGTTTTAGTTGTGTGTTTTCACTAAGTACCATAGTTGTTCTTGCTCTTAAACGCTTGTCCAAAATATCATAATGATGAGTGGGAAATGGCTATGATATCTTAGATTTTCATTGCTTTCAGTCTTTACGTTTGCATAGCATGGTTAGGATACTCCGGAGTTTAATTGCACTTAACTCATGTTCAGTTGTTTTGCTTTAAGTTTGATAATGACTTGTAGTTCAGCACTGTTTTAGGCTAGTGACATTTTAGGTTTGGTTGTAGCTTAACTCATTGCATTGGCACTCCACATTAAGTTTTCATTCACTGCATATTAGATTACTTCAGTTGTTAAACTTAACAAAACAACCTTCATTATCTACAAACCTCTTCTTGTTCTAAAATCCATAATTGATTCATAACCATATGAACATAAGACAATATCATTTTAAGGCCTAAAGTACTTCTGCAACTTCCTGATCATCTTACAAACACACATTTCCTCAAAAGACTATTTTAAAAATCTCTAACCTTTGAGTGAAGTGTAGTGTTATCAAACTAAGTGGCAGAATAGAGTTAGGAACTAGCCTTAGAGTAAAATACCTTATGATGGTATCAATGTTTTACTCCAATTATGCTTCAACAAATATCTAATCAAGGACAAAATGTTGCATCATTATAAGTTAGTTGTTTAACTGTTTAGATAGGATTTGCATACTTAATTGACCATGTCTCAAGCTCTCTCTCAAAACACCTTTGATGAAAGCATTTGACAAGTTGAGTTTATGTTTTGAATCATTTGTTTAAAATTCATTATCAAGCTTTGTTTCTACTTAGTCATAGTTTAGATTTGATTATGTTTCAGTATTGCATTTGTATTTGTTTACCATCATAGTTTAGGCTTCACTCTGTTTTTACCAATAGTTTCCCTTCATTTAGCACTTAGTTCTTTTCCTTTTCAAAATAAAACCATAAAACCAAAAACATCAGAAAACACTAAACACAACGTAGTGGGAAATAGATACCTAGGCACATATAGTGCACCACACTTCAGTAGTTTACTGACCCTGGTTGACAATTAATGAACTCAATTTAGGAGACTAGATTGAGACCAAACATTTTGGCGCCATTGTCGGGGAAGTGTAACTAGGTAACCTTATTTCTTACATCCAAAAAAAAAAAAAAACACAAAAACAAAAACAAAAACTTCAATTACCTACCACATCCACTATATCATGTGGTGCAGTAAGAGCCACACATCCACATCATGAATTCATATTTGCAGGTAGAAGAAGAGGTGACAAAGGAGGTTGAAGAAATGGATGGAGATGATGACAATGAGGAAGATCTTTTTGGATTTCCTATTCAAGAAACTGATATCAACATTCAAATGAAGAACATCCATCCATCTGTACTTCCTAATTTCAAAGGTATGAGATCAGAAGACCCGGAAACTTTTCTTTTTGAATTTGAAATAATTTGTAGATCTTATGGCTATTCATTGCACATTCAAAAATTGAATTTGTTTCCAGCAACATTGAAGGATAGAGCTCTTAGATGGTTTATGACTTTAGGAACAAATTCTATAAGGACATGGGATGATATGAAAAGAGTATTTTTGGAAAAATATAAAGGTTATTGCATGCACCATGACCTTAGAAATGAAGTCTTTAACATGAACCAAAAAGAGGATGAAAGCCTAGAAGATTTAGTAGAGAGATTTACTTATAATACCAAAAGATCTAAATTGCATAATTTAGGATCAGATGCATTAAAAACTCTCCTACTAAATGCTATAAAGGATGAATGGATTGATCTTCTTAATCTTGTGGGAAAAGGAGATGTTTATCGATTGTCATTTCAAGAAATTTGTGAACTATGCAAGAACATATCAAGAGGAAAAGAAAAGTGTGTAAGGTCCCATCAAGATCCATTTATGGCAAAAGTAAGTAAGTCAGCATCAGGATTGGTAAGTCAAACTGAACCTAACAATTTGCTAAACATTCTTGGTAATTTAAATGAACAAACTGACATGCTAAGAATGCAAAACAAGCAAAAAGTTGCTTCATTTATATTTTTCCCTAAATGTAGAAAGAAACATGCTTTGCATGAATGCCCACCTGATAACATTAAAATGTGTAAAATTTGTGCAGGATCACATACTACTGAAGATTGCCCATCATTACCAGGGTTGAAGGAAATTTACCAGAAGAATAATGGAGCAAATCAAGCACAAGAGAAACTTTGTTATGTAGCTCCAAAAGGACTATGGCAGCCTCATCAACCCAATATGATGCAATATCCTTATGCATAGTATCAAGGTTATGCACAACAATCTCAAGGTAATTGGAAAACACCCTTGCCTTGGCAATCTTGGCCATCTCAATCCCAACCTCAAAACCAACTTTGGAAACCTTGGCCATCTCAATCCCAACCTCAAAACCAACTTTGGAAACCTTGGCCATCTCAATTCCAACCTCAAAACCAATCTTGGCAACAAAGTTGGCAAAGGCCATACAAAGGAAATCCACTTTCTCCTCAATCTTTTCCTCTCTATCCTCAATACCATGATCAATGTTATCCAAACCATTTGTCTCCACCACAACATCAAAATCACCCTCATTTGACCTCAATTCAACCTTTTCCATTACCATCCACACAAACACCCCAAAGATTCCCCACTCCACTACCTCCACAACCATTTCATATCCCCAAAAATAAAACACCTCAATCAACTTACAATTCTGAGGTATTGCAAAATGATTCACCAGCTATCATTGAAGAACAACAACCAGAAGAAGAAGACTCAGATAAGGTCCAAGAATCATGGATGTCTGTTGATAAAGAGAAGTTATTAGAACCAGAGATTGAAAAGTCTCATGCATGCCTATCACCAGATTCTATGAATGAAGATCACATCTCTGAAGACTTGCATTTCATGATAGAGGAAAGACAAGGAAGACAAGATTACATTGAATCTTGGTTCAATTCAGTCATCGGATTCCAATGCTCAATTATTCAATATCTTCCGACATCATCTAAATCAAGACAGTTGGCATCTCATATACAGGTACATATCAAAGAGTGTCTTTCAAACCTACATATGAGTTTATCTATCATCTTGTTACAGACATGGTTCCATTGGAAGTACTCATATACTTGAACAAGATTTTCTTTTTCAAGTAGAGTAGGACATGAAAAATAAAAAATAAAAAAAAATAAAGGTATAAACATGAAAACCAATCATTGATTGGCATGTTTATACAGAAAAGATAGGGTGAAAATCAGAGTCTCTCTGACACTCTAACTTTTCCACTTTGTTTTTGCAAGCAGCTGTTACAAAATCATAAGTTCAGATCCATAGTGCTTATGATCCATCTCATTTCATTTCACTCCATTCACTTATCCATCCATACTCCATTTCATTCATTCACTCATATTCTACTTCATTCCATGTTTCATTCATCTCATTCCATACTCCATCCATCTCATTTTCATGTCAAAATTTGAAGATTGATGTCTTGCTGTAAATGAATAAAACATGTCATGGATTGCAGGGCAGTTCTTATGTTCTTTCACTCCATTTCATAAACTGAATCCATTCCATTTCATCATCCACTTCATACATATCATATCTCATCATCCATCTTCATTCATACCATATAACATTTCACCTATATTCCCAAACCACTCCATTCCATGATCAAAATGCTCTACAGGTACATTCTGCAGCTTAACAGACATTCTGCAGCTGTTCAGCCTTTCCGCAGCTAGCCAGACATTCCGCAGCTACAAATCCTGAAGGCATTAGTCAGCAGACATTAGAATTGCAACAAAATATCCAGTGTATCCATGAATAAGAAGCATCAAGAAGAATTATGAAGACTCTTCCAAAGGAGAACAAAGAAGACAAAGACTACAAAAATCAAATGAAAAGCAGAGGTAACAAGTTTAGATTATAATGGCATTTCATAAAGTTTAGCATAGTTTTAGTTATGAATTGTTCGAAAAGGTTGTTTTAATTATTTTTATTGATCAAGACCAATAAACCCTCCACAGAATTTGGATTAAAATCTCTCATTTCAAATTCCATATTCGACATCATTTAAGCGATTAAAATGGCCGAGGTGTTTGAATTCTTCACGTCACTTAACCAAATCATTCAATGATGATTCTCTTTTCCGTTGTAAAAATATTCGCCATCTTTTCAATCATTAATTCGTTTCCTCCACCTCACTCCATTGCCCCATTCCGTGACTACTTCCATCACTCCATTCTATAGCCGGCACTTCATTCCGCAAACAGAGATATCCTTACCACCGAGAGCAGAGCAAAAGGGTAAACGCAGAGGTATAGCAGCGTGAGAATTTGAAGCCATTTGATTCCGTGGGCAGACAAAGTATCACTGTGGGCTGAGATTGAGCATTATCACTATAAACACAGAGGTATAGCAGAGAAGAATTTGAAGTCATTTGTCACCGGGAGACAGAGGTATAGCATTGAAGAATTTGAAGCCATTTGTTACCAAGAGACAGAGATATAGCAGTATGGGAATTTGAAGCTATTTTCATTGTCAACTAGAGGCATATCAGTCCGAAGTTTGAAGCTGTTGTCACTATCAACCAGAGGTATATCATTCCGAAATTTGAAGCCATTGTCATTTAGAACTTGAAGCCATTTTAATTCAAAGGTGAAAGTTATTGTTTCTGTGGGTAGAAGAGTGTTAATCTAAACATTGAAGAAGAAATCATGGGTTTCATTGTAAGAACTGAACCAGTGGGTTCAAAATATTTAGAAGGCTACCCTCAATGCAAAGAAATGTTGCAACAGATAGGATGGTTTCAATTTTTGGAGAAATTTAATGGCTTCCACAAAGAAGTCACTAAAACATTTGCAAGATCATTTCAAGGAGCTGAAGTTGAAGTGGGAGATGTCAAATTTACTGTCACTGAAGTTTTCATCGCAGAAGCTACAGGGTTGCTTAGAAATGGAGAGAGATGGTTCAAAAACAGAGAATTCCACAATGAATCCTGGAAGCAAATTCTAAAATCACCAGGTATGGATGTCATTGTATTTAAGAAAGGAATTCCAAGTTCTGCATTGAAAAATAAATGGAGAAACATACTACTTCTTCTGCAAAAAATTATTACATGTGAGGGTAGATATGGTACATTTTATGTCTACCACATTAGACTGATAATGCATTTTCTGGGGGAAGACTTAAACCTACCCTATTTCTTGCTTCAAAGCTTGAAAAATATGGCTTCCTGTGTTCAAAGAAGGGTTCAATTTTTAGAGACAACTTTATATCATCATGGTTTGGTTAAAATTTTGATTGAACATCATTTAACCAAAACAAATGATACATGGGACAATTTCTTGATAAGAAATCATTTTGAAGAGCCAAAAGAACCCTCACCGGAACCACAGCCTACAAGAAGAAGTAGAAAATGGAGAGCTTCAAAAGTTGAAATTGACAAAACAGTCCAAGAAAGTAGTGAGGAAATCATCTCAGAGAAGTTGACTCAAATCAAGAGACAACTTAAGAAAGAAAAAGTAATCAGGAAATATGCCATGGAGAAAGGAGAGGGATCTTCTCAGCCTAGAAGAAGCCACAGACTAAAGGGGAAACTAAGGAAAACTCAAATCAAACAAACAGGGGTGATTAATATAGAAGATGAGGAAACATCCATTGAAGAAGATGTTGAAGAGGATTTTAATGAAGGCACCCCTGAAATTGACCCTGCTCAACAAGAAATTTATGACTATGTGGAAACTTTGGAAAGGAGAGCTTCAGAAAGTAAGGAGAGAACCCCTAGTCCTCCACTATCTGAAATAGATGTATTAAGAAGGGATAGATATGAGTTGGAAATACTTAATAGACACATCAAAAATGAGAATGAAATTCTCAAGGATCAAGTCAAGCTCAAAACTGATATGAACTCAACCTTATCCCTACATAGAGACAAAGTGGAAAAGACCAATGACAAGTTGAAGAAGAGGAATAAAAAGCTAATCAGGGCACTTACCAACCTAAGGTTCAAACTTGTTATCAGAAAACCCAGAAGATCTTTAGCTTCCAGACAAAGGAGAAGGAGAGGATTAGATGTTCTTGCATAAGCCTCTGAGTTCATAGGATAATTTGCATGAGGACATGCAAGGAGACAGCAGTGGGGGTATGTTGAGCCTCAAAATTGTGCTTTCTTTCATTCCACTTTACCTCATTTTCCTTTGTCCATTGCTATTCTAGACCCAATTGATCAATGCATATAGTTAAAATTACTTTTAGAATGATTTACATGACTGACTTGCTAAGTTTTGTGATTTTTGCCATTGTAAAGCATTTTGACCGGAACTAGCTGCAGAATGCAGACATTCCGTAGCTAACCGGCGATTCTGCAGTTGTCTTCACGTTTGAGTATGTTCCAGGTGGCCTCTCAAGAAAAACCGCATATGGGCATAATCCACGTCATGTCTACATTGTTCGTTGCTCACCATGAAGGAAGAAACGGATTCTGGGTATGGTTTTGGTACGTGGGAACACATTTAGGAAAGCAGACTTCTATTAGAACTGTCTCAGTCCAGATGTCCGTTTCCTTTTTACGCAGCCACTTCAAGAGTCCTAATGTGATTCCGATAAGGAAAGACAATGTTCTTGAAATTGTTGCAAGTCTTTTTATTTACATTTGTTATATAAACACTTGGGAAACCGAGAGCTAGGCTAGATTTTGTTCTAGATTTTGCTTAGATTCTGTGCTACATTTCTGAAGACGCAGAGTGCTCTGTTCAAGTTATTTCACTTTTAATGAAGCAGACAATGTTGTTTTGAAAGCATTGATTTGATTTGGAGTTAGATTCCGTCAGGTGGTAGAGGGCCCCTGCCTCTTGCACGGATTTATTTGCGTAATTTAGATAAGTATTCTAGCTGCCTTTACGTTTTTGAAGTTGAGTTCGTAGTTGCTTTCATTAGCTACTGTAGTTATACTCATTCTAAAAACTCTTCCAAAAGAAGAAGCTCTTCCAAAATATTATAATGATGAATGGGAATTGGCTACAGTATTGTAGGATTTGATTGTAATCTCTTTTATTCACCATCACAGTTATACTTATGCTAAGCACTCTTCTACAAGAAGAAACTCTTCCAAGAAATCTTTATAATGTCTTAAGCATGATTGTGATCCTGAACGCTTCATTTGTGTGTTTGCACTAAGTACCATAGTTGTCCTTGCTCTTAAACGCTTGTCCAAAATATCATAATGACGAGTGGGAGATAGCCATGATATCTTAGTTTTTAATTGCTTTCTGTCTTTCTGTTTGCATAGCATAAGTTAGGATACTCTGGAGTTTAATTGCACTTAACTCATGTTCAATTGTTTTGCTTTAAGTTTGATAATGACTTGTAGTTTAACACTGTTTTAGGCTAGTGACATTTTAGGTTTGGTTGTAGCTCAACTCATTGCATTGGCACTCCACATTCAGTTTTCATTCACTGCATATTATATTACTTCAGTTGTTAAAATTAACAAAATAGCCTTCATTATTTACAAACCTCTTCTTGTTCTAAAATCCATAATTGATTCATAACCATATGAACATAAGACAATATCATTTTAAGGCCTGAAGTACTTCTGCAACTTCCTGATCATCTTACAAACAAACATTTCCTCAAAATACTATTTTAAAAATCTCTAACCTTTGATTGAAGTGTAGTGTTATCAAACTAAGTGGCAGAATAGAGTTAGGAACTAGCCTTAGAGTAAAAGACCTTATGATGGTATCAATGTTTTACTCCAATTATGCTTCAACAAATATCTAATCAAGGACAAAATGTTGCATCATTATAAGTTAGTTGTTTAACTGTTTAGATAGGATTTGCATACTTAATTGACCATGTCTCAAGCTCTCTCTCAAAACACCTTTGATGAAAGCATTTGACAAGTTGAGTTTATGTTTTGAATCATTTGTTTAAAAGTCATTATCAAGCTTTGTTTCTGCTTAGTCATAGTTTAGATTTGATTCTATTTCAGTATTGCATTTTTATTTGTTTACCATCATAGTTTAGGCTTCACTCTGTTTTGACCAATAGTTTCCCTTCATTTAGCACTTAGTTCTTTTCCTTTTCAAAATAAAACCATAAAACCAAAAACATCAGAAAACACTAAACACAACGTAGTGGGAAATAGATACCTAGGCACATATATTGCACCACACTTCAGCAGTTTACTGACCCTGGTTGACAATTAATGAACTCAATTTAGGAGACTAGATTGAGACCAAACACAGATCATGCCTGAAAAAAAAATTCTTCAGGTATGAGGGCTTAATATATCATATCACATCTCTAAAAATGTTCAGCAACCAAAATTAATAGCAGCAGCAACCTTTGCTCAGCTTTTAAGGGCAAAAAGGTGGGGAAAAGTGAGGATTTTGGCCCTAAAATGAGTGAATAAGGAAATATGCGTACAATTACGGGTCAAGGTTCTGGAATATGTTATAATAGATCAATAGGGACTTCCATGTCCAATTTCAGCTCAAACAAAGGCGTTTTTCTATATTAAACAGTTCCTCCTTCTCGACTAGTCAAGAAAAACCCTGATTTCCCAAGACTTTGAATATGTAGAAATTTTCTGAAGCAAGGGCAGCATATTTTCTGAAGTAATATGATGTATAACACTATAAATAATCAGATAATTAGTTTGATAACAAGGCATAGGCTTTCAGCAAGGTTAAACAACAGTGTTATATAGAAAACCCCTCAAGATAGAGGTGCCGCAAGACAAAGATTGATCCAGAAACCCTTCAGCGTTTTCTCCAGGAGGCTGAAGCTTATATTTATTATATTACAGATCTGAAACTGGTAAATACATGAAAACATAGATCTATAATGAGACAAAATGCCCAAAGGGCTCTTTATTACTTTCCCCTTGGGGATTTCAGCAATACATGAGAATGCCGGAGCAGATCTGAGTTTTACTGCAGCAGATCTGAAGAATGATTCAAAATTTCTGAAGCAAACTTCAGTATCAGATCATAAATATACTTGGATTGGTTGGCCAATCCAAGGATCACCCTCAATCAGAGATCTAACTCCAAAAATGATGCCAAAACCCTTGGAACGCTGCTCCTTCAGCAATAATGCAGATCTGGGGAAAGAACTGCACAGTATACCATGAAGAACATATAGGCCTGATGCCAAGATCTGATAATAAACTCCAATATCTCCCAATCTGATCCTCCAAAGGAAAGACAGACTCTCCCTCTGAAAAACAAGAGAAGGAGGTGGTGTCGTAAAGTCACCATGGCAACACCCTACAACACAATATTACGCTGCTGCAGCAATAACGTTGTCTTGGAGGATGATGCTAAGAAAATAACCTTGCCCGAGCAGGCACTCGAAGTCCCCCGAGGCTAAGGGTGAGATCTCCGCACGGAGACACTCGATGCACTAAACAATGCAGCAGATGGGCTAAACAGCCAGTGTGCCAAAGAAAGACAAAATGTCTCACTCAATAATCAATAATCCAAGAATCCAAGCATCACTCAAATGAGGAGGCTCCTCCATCTTTTATAGTGTTGGTTTCCCTCCAAAACCCAATTTAGCCTCTCTCTCTCCTCCACATCCTCATCCTTATCCACATTCTCATCCTTATCTGCGCAGAAGCTTGGAGAAACTTCTAGAGTGTACATAGGCCCCCTCCTCCACGTGGTGTTGGGTCCCCCCTTGACTCCCACTTAAGTCACAACGTTGTGCTACTAGGTGGATGTCTTATTTCATTTAAGTGAGTTTAGACCCTCTTTACTCACTTTTTATTTATTTACAAACTATAGGTGGAAAAATAAACAAAATAGAATATTCCAATTTGCTGTCGCAAATTAGGAATATTACATGCTATTCTTGTACAAACTTTGGGCATATGGAAAAGTATTGTAGGGCATATCACAAAGTTAAATATAATGGTCCTCGTCAATCTTCTGGAAGCAATTTTGAAAGAAGAAGTCATGATTACTCATTCATGAACAAGATGGAGTGCTTCAATTTCCTTAACATTGGACATATGGCTTGTCATTGTAATTTGACTTGGGTCCCTAAAAAAGTTAAAACCATGACAACCATGCCAGAGAGGAAAGTTACACAAGTATGGAGAAGGAAGAAAATTGGGTCTGAAAGTCTCTTGAACACTTCAGCCAACAACACATGTTGATTTGATTACATTCTTGGAAGATAAGATATTCCAAGTGTTTGATGATGAGATGCTGTGAAAAAATAGAGAGAGAGAGAGAGAGAGAGAGAGAGACCATGCATACAACCTAGGGGAGAAAGCACATTAAAGAAGAGCACCATGACAGGGGGAGCAACATATCTTACATGGAGAACCATCATTGATGAAGGAAACATGAATAAACAACATGCCAAGAAGAAGCTTGATAGGGGGAGTACTTGGGAACCCCATTTTCCATTGATGTCAAAGGGGGAGAGAATGTTGGAAGGGCAAGAATATTTACATCAATGAAAAAAAGGGGGAGATTTTTAATCAAGGTTGTCATTGATGTCAATATGGAATTGAACGAGATGGAAAATATTCTTGAGATGCCCTAGAATGTGATGATAAGGTTGAAGACAATAGATGTTTGGTTCTATATGATGATGTCATAACTCAAAATTCACCCATTATCAATAAATTTCCCCTAATTTTCTAATTACAAAATGATCATCTATTCTCCCAACACTTGTTAAATGTAGAATTGGGCACATGGAGGGTTCATAGCGCTATAAGGCCCTAGAAATTTTAAGCATTGAACTTAATATTGGGACTTGACAAATAGATAGCTCCTATTTGCATTTTTAAATGCATAAACTTCGTTGGCATTGTGTTGCTTTATGCACATCATCCTAATATGATTATCACATAAAGAAAAATTTCATCAAATAAACCACAAATGAAACTCACCACAAAATCAAAACAATATAAGGATAAACATCAAATTTTCAAGGATAAAATGATTTCAAAGCATGCCATTGATCGCTCACACAGTAGTTTCAATTATTTAATTTTGTAGCACAAACCCAATTATTTCAAAAATAAAATACTCATAAGACAAAGCTTTCAAGACAAGTTATTCATCAGATCATGAGTGCTAATGTGGCCCATCAAAGAAAATCATAACCTCAAAATGAAAAATTCTCCCAGTAATTTTGAGTTGATTAACCATAACACAAAATACCTAACATATCATTGGGCCACATAAGAAGACCAAATTGGGGAAATAGTGACTCAATAATTCCACAAAAAGGTACCACAAATACATATATCACATATGCTTCCACTAAGCAATATTACACATCCTAACAACCCCTTTAATATGGACTAGGGGCATAATACAAAATGCATGAGGAATAAGGTGACATTACATCACATCCCCTTGTTGAGAAATCAATGCTTATAGGAATTAGAGTTTGGTTCCTCTTTCTTGATAATTACTTGTGAATTACATTGGCTTATTTTGATTCTTTGTTAGTTTATCTTTCATCAAGCAATTACCAAATTATATGTATATGAAGACCACAAGAACATGATAAACAATGTGTATGTGCTTAGCTAGGTAAAAACCCCTACAAGGGGGAAACCTAGTCAAAAACTCTTCCTTTAGTAGATTCAAAGCAAGATGAGACACTTACAGACCCCTTAGACCTAGACAAAGACCTCCTCCAACCACCAAGTCAGCCCTTTCCTTCAATAGATGTTCCCTAACAAAATATCCAAGTGAAATCTCCCCAGCAGCAGCATTAGTCCAGAATTTCGGCCCCCCAGCAGCAGAACTTTGACCCCCAACAACATAATTTTGGACCTGTAGTATACATAGAATTTCGGCCCCAGAAACTACTCAAAAACTTTTCACATGTGAGAGATAGCGCAGAAACTCAATTTAGGTCTTCCTAGCAAATTTCATCCTTCTCCAGTTACTTCGCTCTATTTTCCGCCTCTCTTCCTTGAATATCAAACTTGTTGAGTGAATGTTCCAACTAGGTCGAACTGCCTCTCTATATATTGCCTTTTTTTCGGGTTTAGTTGCCCTAATTTAGGTCGAATTCATGGAGACGGGTCCAACTTAGTGTGGAGGTAACAAATAATCATTTTCACTCAAAAATAATTCTTTTTACATGATACAAAATCCCAAAAGAAAAAGAATCAAGACAAAACCTAGAATCATTCAATGGAGACATTGACCTAGAAAACATTGACCCGAGCATGAAACCCATGCTTTAATAAGTCATTTTATTTAATAAAAAATTATTTTTACAAGTACAATTATGAAGACCGAAACTAGTTACATTCTTCAACAATCCCTCTTAACAAGGGAGGTATTCATAATTATATACATATAAGAGTACATGGAAGATTACTAAATGAAATGAACTACGAAGAGTTCTAGCACACTCACTATTGTGGACTAGATACCTAACCAAGGTATTATATGTGGGTGGGACTAAGGGGACTCAAGCTTTAGCCATTATAGGTACCATTAGTCATTTAAACTCTACCACCAATCCAAGGATCTAGGTGTGTATCCAAGTTCGGAGCTCCATGACCAATTCCACCTTCCCTCTTCGGGATTTATACATAAACACATAGGGCAACTAGATATCATCCCAAACATCTTTCCAAAAGATGCTTCATGTCTCCCAATCAACAAAATCAAATAGATCCACCAATCCAAGCATGCTTCAAACGTTCAACCTTTTATGGAGAGATCTTGCACAATCAAAACCCCAATTAGTAATAAACATTTAAATAAATTCAAGTAAACACAACTATTCAGGGTCCTCAATTATTCGGATGTTGCTTATATCATCATCAAGTTATCCAAATATATTTTTTCAGAATCTTTCTTCTTTCACTTCTTCAGCAACACCAAATACAAACTCAGTACTTCTCAAGTATTTTATTTGCGACTTCATGAAACACGAACATTCATCTGTAATACTTTCATTCATTTGGTTTCATTCTTACTTCAAGGTGTTCGTTGTCATAACATGCCCTTCCTCTCAACTGAGAAGATATATTCTTTCTTCTATCTAGGCTCCCTCTCAACTTAGGGAGATAAATAGCTTCACAATATCGGAGAAACTTCATTATTTCAAGGCTTTTTTTATTTCTTATGACATCAAGGTCATATTGATCATAATCATTCTTATAGCTTCCTTCATCATGATTAACCAATATTATCAAGTCATCTTCACTTACGAACATCTTCAACATCTTGAATATTATGTCCCTGCAAAACTTTAATAGCAAGTACAACCAAAAAAAATATACAAAAGCATGAATTTAACTATGTCATTATGATGGAAACATCAATTGATTCATGATTTTAGACATCAAATACCTAAACCTAGTTAGATTCATAATCAGCAAGGTCATATCTTTTATATTCTAGACATCAACTTCTTGCTAGAGTTTTGTCATAAACCCTAGACTCCATATTCGAGACACAAAGCTTAGACAGAATTCTACTAGGGTTTGTTACGCACCCTAGATTTTATCATCAAAGCTAAATCATATTGAAAATAATATCATCATATCCTAGAATATCAATCTATACTAGGGTTTTGTTAAACCCTGGATTTTACAAAATATAAGCATCAACAATTAAGTTAGCATACTTGCATATACATATCTAGGATGCATTTCATATCGATATCTAATGAATAATGTAACTAGGTTCGGTCTTCATTATTAATATATTTGTCAAAAAAAATTATTATTATTAAATGACTTATTAAAGCATGGGTTTCATGCTTGGGTCATATTATTTAGGTCAAGGTCTCCATTTTCGACTTCTAGAATTAGTCATTACAGATTTAAATTAACCCATTATGGGATTTTGAATCATGTAATTAGGTTTTTGTCAAAAAAATTTGGTCAAAGACTCCTCCATCAAGTCATCCTCAGCCTCTTCATCAAAAATATTCAATTCAAACCCTTCATCAAGCCTCCATCAAGTAATCTTCTTCAAGTCGGCCTCAAACAAATTAATCTTCAAGTCGGTTTCCTCATGCCAGCCTAAAACAAGTGACACACCTCTTCAAGATTGCATGTTGGCTCATTTATGATGGACGAACCACTATATATACCCAACTGAAGTTTTCGCATTATAACCATATAATTTCGACAATAATTATAGAGATAGGTTCATGGTAATTGCAGATATATAAGTTTGGATAACTTTAGGAGATAATTTCGATGTAATTGCAGTAATCAAATTTTGGTATCATTGCAGAAGATAAATTTGTATCACAGGTGTCACAGTTTGGTGTTATCACAGGAAGAGGATTCGGTGCATCTCAGAAATATCAATTCGTTGCTAACTGTTAGTGTCAGTATTTGCATACTTCCACCAGGGATCAAAACACATTTTGCATGTGCATATTAGGTGTCCCATTCTAAAGAAATTTTCAATCATTCCATTAGGTCATGATATAAATTTCTCCACTAGTGGTTTTCCTTCTCAATAAACTTCATTCTCTCTCAGAAGATCATATTGGCTGACTCATTCTCATGTCTCCTTGAGCATAACAACATCTATGGAAATGCTCTTTTCACCGGGAAGTCTTTTGAATCAAATCTCATTCATGAAAGTCAGGTCTAAAGTAGTCCCATTAGGTCATTAGGTTTATATATTTGTCAAGGTCACTCCTTCATTTCAGATGAGGTCGGCACATATATGAGAGGGACTAAATAAGAAATTTTGTCTTCCTATATGAAGATCATCATGATGTAATTATCATATTTTCAGAGTTGTATTTTTTAGTTTAATTATTTTTATATCAAAATGTCATTTTGATATAAAATTCAATATGCAATTTATTTATATTTTTCCAAATGTAATTTTATGTTCTCATATGTAATAAATTCATCCCAAGCTATCAAATGCAGTCATTTCCGACCTAAGTGGAGCAAAGAGAGCCAAACTACAAAATGCAAAAAGTCAGAGAGATAAAGAGTATCAGTGCCAAAGTCCAAAGGCAAAAGTGAACATAAAAAAAGTGGGTAATTCAAAATAAAAATTCAAAACCACTAAAGCTATAAAGCCATTCAAACACTTCAAAGTAAGTCAGTGGCTTCATTCATCCATCAGTCGTTTCCAGCAAAGGAGAAAATTTCAAGTTTTCAAGCATTTTGAGTCAAATTTCTGGGTCGCAACGCGTTTTCACTCTGTAGAAATTTGAATAATAGCTGAATTATTCACCGAGATTATCCTGATTACACACTATTTAAGCTTCATGCATAATACATAACCTCTTCTATAATTGATCATCAATTTGCGGAAATAGAAGCAGTCGCATGCGCACATTAAAACATAATCAAGCACACATATAACACAGTATGTAATGGGGAAAGCTTACAGCTGAAAACCCCCAACTATCTTTATATTATAATGATAGAGAACATGTAACAATACATAACACAAAGCTCCTCACAACTCTCAGCACTATCTCACATGCTACACACAAACTAGCTCAGATATGAACAAGTCACAAGTTCAAATCTCCTCCACCTGTCTGCCTGCCTCTACTATGCAATCCAAGATGAATAATGATGAGATCCAAGTTCGAATCCCACTGGCTTGTACTGCGCAATCCTCATTGGCAATCTCAATCAATGTGTGTGCAAATCTCATGCACAGCTATAGTCACAACCGATAGTAGACTCACCCTTTCACCCACCTCTAACACTGGTCTCCACTGAACTGTCCATGCATTGCAGTTAACTGATGTATTCTTTAGTTGATTTATGAGCTAATAATTAGTGAATTAATTAATAATTAATTCACACCACTCATCACTAGTGTATTTATCAGTTAGACGAAATACGACTAGTTCAACTAAGTTAAACCGAACACAACTCCACCAACTGTCTCATCAACTCCACCAAACTCTGCCACATGAGTTCTAACTGAATTCAACCATGCAATAGCTCAACTAACCCTTAGGAAAAGTGTATTTCCTTCTGTCAGCTGCATGTGCCACATCCAAGCATCAAACTGAAGTGCTCCAAGAGGATAAGATAATGTTTATAGTCTAAATATTATTAAGGGTTAATAATATTTGATTGTTCTATTTTTAGCCTGGCAGTCTAAAAATAGATTCCGCCCAATGTCTAAAAATAGAGGTCCATCTATTTTTACCAACTTGACCAATCATCCATAAATAGCATCCTGAAACTCATATACCATGATCCATATGTCTAAAAATAGACAGTTTAAAAATAGACTTTGCGCCACAAATAGCCTGCGGGCCCACTTAGTGAAGGCGACTTCTTTTCACTAAGCTCCATCATCTTGTTGCATTTTCAACACACTCAGGCGCTACGTGTTTTCCCAGATGTTGCGAGTTTACCCTTGGTCGATGTGCATTCTCCCGACAACTGCTAAACAATTAACACAAGCATTGCGCGTTTACCCTTGGTCGTTGCGCGTTTGCCCAGTCACTGCACGTTCCTCCAAGACGCTGCACGTTTTCTCAGGGAGGGTTTCAAAGGGTTTCACAACCTCCAACAAGTTTCATTTCCTCACAAATTTCTTCAAAGGGATTTAAATCAGTAAGTGGACCCTAAGACACCTCTCCTTCAATATATTTGGTGTTTCATAAGAAATTTGAAGTGCTTATTGCTATGAAACCCTAGTTTCTATTTCCTTCCAATTTTCATGCATCATATCCATATTCATGTCCCTAAACACATATTAGTCATAAACACTGTTAAATCTTAGGGTTTTCATTGACATTCACTCCCTCCATTTTCCTAAGCTATTCATTTCACATTTCACTCCCTTCATCTCATTCCATTTGCCCTAGGGTTTTCAAGCCTTCAAGTCCACGATTTCTGAAGAGGAGGACAGAAGTGTCAGTGAGGAACAATCACCAAAGAAAAAATCATGTAAGGAGGGAAAATCATCAAATATGAACCAGCAACCACAAAATATCTCATGGCTTCTCCCCTCACTATGTCATGTTTTAAACATGTTGGTTGTTTTGAGTTTTGTGAGAAAGTGTAGCAGATCCAGTATCACCCTATGTTGACAAGGTTGTTCATTACCAATATTCATGATAAGCAGGTCACTCTTGCTGGGGTTACTTTTGCCATGTCTACTAATGCCATTGCAGTTGCTACAGGGATCCCTAATGTGGTAGAGAAATGATTTAAACAAGGAAACCTTGATCAGAGCTGCTATGAACCATATCTTAAACCTAGATACAAGGATGACAAAAATACCATTTTCCCTTTCTCTCATCTTCTTGACCGATATGTCCCTATGATGAAAATAATCATGAAATAATTCACTTG
The DNA here is from genome assembly GCA_034641835.2 of Pinus albicaulis. Lineage (NCBI taxonomy): Eukaryota > Viridiplantae > Streptophyta > Pinopsida > Pinales > Pinaceae > Pinus > Pinus albicaulis. The sequence continues at coordinate 574,752,775 of CM076572.1, forward strand.
TGAGGGGAGGTTTTCTCGACTCTATTCATATCATATCCGACTCCTCATGCACTTCACTAGAGTCGGAATGCTTCACATGCCCTACTATCTCTCTCGCGGCATAGACAAGATGGCATACATTGTACAAAAGATGGATTATAATCATCAAATGCAGAGTCTTTTCCACCACTCCCTAATCAAGATGATAGTCATGCATTAGCTTGAGCAAAAGAACATTCCATGGGACACATTCAAAGAAAATGAAGTTTTCACTACCCCGCCTAGTCGGCATGAGCAGAGTATCCCCTCATCATCTCATCCTCCCATATCCACTCCTCCATCTCAACCTATTGCTCATACATCATCACCAAGTCAGTAACATTCACCCCATGTTGATCCCTCTTCTTCACCTTTCTATAACCCTTCACCATCATTACATCATGATTCTGAGTCATCAAGCAGTGAGGAGGACATTGAGGCAACTTGGGCTAATTTGACTGATGTTGAGCCATTTCCCAAGACTTATCAAAGAGGCTAAAGGAATGTGTTTGCTTCACTTGGTGTGAAAGGGTCCATGCCTTCTTCATCAACAAAATAGGTGGGAAAAGGCAAGGAAAAGGCTAAAGAGCCAATCATTGATTAGCAGGAGGATAAACATGAAACAGAGCATGAGTTTCAGTTGATTGACCCAGATGAGGAAGATGAGGGTAAAATCACCAGTGCAACGATCAAAGGAAAATAAGAAAATATTAGTGAACTTCAAGCTAATATTGAAAGAGAAAAATATGTGATTGATTTTCTTGAGCAAGAAAATCAGCAGCTGAAAACCAAGCAGATCATCAATGAGGTAAAGACCATCAAAGCACGAAGAGAGGCAGAAAAGGCCAAGGCCTTGTTGGAGGAGACCTTGGAAAGGTTTGGTGAGATTGATGATGAGGAGGATCAGCCTCCAAGATAGAGACCAAGGACTAGAGGGTTTAAAAGATCTCTAGCCCTTGAACGACAAAGAGAAGTTGACTTGGCAGAGCAGCTCACACCAAGTGAGTTGCTTGCCCTGGATATTAGCAAGGACAGGGAATCATGGCTTGATAGAGATAATCTACATTTGGAGAGGTTGCTAGAGAAGGCCAACAAGGACAATGACTTGTTGAGGACAAGATTCAAAGTTCATGCACAGAAAGAGAATTGCATTGGCCAAGCTCAAAAGAGCTAATGCTAAGATTGAAAGTTTGACTAAGAAAAGGGAGAAAGCGAGGTTATATATTCTTTCGAAGGTGTCTTTTCATGCCTCAAGATCTTGATAACAAAGTACCCTCACAATTTTTGCAAATTTTTGGCACACTTGGCACTTGAAGTCATTTTTGGTTTTTTGAGTCTTTTTGGCACGCAGAAATTCTGCCAAATGCATAGCGACCTGGACACTATGCTCTTTTTTAGGGCCTCTAATTGACAAATGGCCACCATTTTCATGTTCATAGTGATGAAGACATCAATCCTAGCAAGTTTTAGAAAATTTGGAGAAGAAACGGTCCCTCAAAAGTGCAAAAAACTACCAAATTTTCATGTTTCTGCCTCCTATTTGACCTGGTCGCTGCATGTTTACCAATGTTGGGCAATTGATTTTTTGACAGGAAAAATGGGTACCATTTTGGAAACTGGAGGTAGATTTGGAAACTAGACTCAAAGATCTTTCCAATGCTCTATCATGGAGCTGATTTGGACACCTGAAAGGCACTCAAAATCAGCCTTAAACATAGGTCATTTTGTATGCCTACGCACTGCATGTTTGCCAGGAAAATGCATTTTTCACAATCTTCAGCAAATTTTGAAGTTTGAATTTTTACTTTGGAAAATGAAGAAATTACTGATGTAAATGGTCATGGTGAATTTAAATTTCATGTTTTGACTTTCATCTAAGGTAGATACATTAGGTGAGTCCTCTAGAGGTCAAATGAATTAGTTTCCTCTCTTTTAGAGGCAAATTGTTGGGTGTTCCTAGTCTTCAATTTATTGTTTGGCATTAGGTGTAACTAATTCCCATCTCATGGATTCTACTCTCTGAGGCTAGCGAGAGTGGTTTTGAGGTCTATATGATGTAGTTTCTCATTCATTGTAATGGTTGGACTCATTTGGAGGTTTGGCTTCTCAAGAGACACTTTTGTATCAGTTTTGGCCTGGACATTAATCAAATTTGCAGCTATTTTTATGGGATCCATGTGGTATTGTGTCTAGTTTCAGTTTCTTCTTCTGTGTTCATATGTTAGAATGTTTTGTGTATTTCATCCATGATTTCATTGCTATTAAGTGAATGTTTTCAATTTAGATGAACAGAATCCATAATTTCTATGCTCTGTTTTGGGTAAACATTCATAATTTTTAATTTCTTCAATTTAGAAAGAAAACATGAATTCACCATGCTCTTTCTATCTCCTCACATGTCTTGATCATCCCACCATCGAAACCCTAAAGTACTAAACCACTATACCTACCTTTCCCTATAGAACACCCTGTGAATTTTGACCTAATTTCCTTGTCCTGACTGTTTGACTCATTTTGATCCAACACAACCTTATACAATCAAAATCAAAACTCTGAGCTACTATACCTAGCCTAATATCTTCTTTCCTCAGTCATTTTGGTTGTGATCTATATGGAGAGAGCTCTCTCCTTTCCTATTAGGGCTAGCTACTTGGCTAAGCGTGGTTTGAGGTTACCTCGGAATTTCCTTTCTCAGCCTAAGGTTTAATCCGAGTGATAACACTAACTACAGTTTTGGTGCAGCCTCAGTGATATCTCAGTCATGGTGCCTACACAGTATCAGTGCTCTACAATGCAGTAAGCTGTGTTATCACAGTCAAGGTGTATCACAGTTTTCGGTGCTATTTCAATGCGAAAGATATCGGTGCTACTTCAGTGTGAAAGATTTTGGTTCCATCGTAGTTCTTAGTATCATGACAAATGATGATTTCAGTGGAATCACAATAAAGAAATATTGGTTTCATGACAGAGATGAGGATGTCAATATAGTGAAATTAAGGATGACTTGATGGAGGAAATCTATAATTTAAGAGTCTTATTCGTCTCATCTTGAATCTACTAAAGGAAGAATTTGACCGGGTTTTCCCCAAAGAGTGGGGTTTTTCCCTAGTAGTGTGCCTACAAATTGTGTCATCTTCTATTTTTTGTTTGGAATTATTCTTGATGATAAGAAAAGATAAATCAAAAGAACACATAATAATAACGAAAAACATCACAAGGTAATTTCATAATATGAGAAATTGTTTAACTACCACTGTCTGAGTGTCTTTGTTTTATGGCTCATGTATGAAATCTAGGGTTTACACTAGTGGGAAGTCTAATATATATGATTTCTAAAAGTTATTATATACTTTTCCTTTATTTTGACTTATTTCTAGGGATCGCTATATGACAGAACTAATCTTATGTCATCTTGATTGAGTTGTTGATGTGATTTAGGGTTTGTAACAAACCTAGGCTAGAAGTTGAAGTATTGAAGTATGTTCTCTTAATTATTATGTTTTTAAAGTCTAATGCTTTTGCTCCTATAAGATTTCTTTGTGACTAACTTCATGCTTCTATAGATATGTCTGTACTTGTCGTCTAAGTTGTGCAAGTACATCATATTCAAGTTGGTAAAGATGTATGTAGGAGAAGGTTATATGTTAAGCATGATGAGGATGATGGAAGTCACGAAAATTCTCCAACACCGAAGGAAAATTTTGATCTCCATATATTAAGAGGGAGCCTGGATAAAAGAAGTGATGGTTATGGTTCTCTACTTCATGTGTCATGCACTAGACCAGGACTAATAGCCATATGTCTTAGTGAAGGCCAAGAGTAAGAATCATAGTCATGATTAGAGAATTATTTGTTGAGATTTTTTGTAAGAAGGAAAGAAGGATCTGATTGAAGAATATGTTGTTTCATGTAAAGTAGTAAAGGAAAGTATATGAGGAATATTTTGTCAAATATTCGGTTGATAGTCCTACTGCATTGAGAAGAAGCATCAAGTTGCTTGAAGACCCTGGAGGTTTGTGTTTGTTTATGAACATGTGAAAGTATATTATTGATTGGGGTTGTGTTTATACAAGTAAATCTCTTGAAGGTTTGATAAGCATGATGATTACTGATTAGTTTGATCAAGAGAGATTTTTTGTTGAGGCTTTGTGAGTGAAACATTGCCTGGAAAGACATCAGGTATGCACTTTGTTTTGATGTCTGGTAGGAAGGATGGCATCAGGTGGATGTGCACATAGATCCCTGGATTGATGGTTAGTAAGTAAGCATGTGGTACCAATAGAGGTTGAAATATTTAGTCCATCTTAGTCCCACTCAGATAGATTTTCCTAGTCAAGAATCTAGTCTGTGGCATTGCGGTGCCTAAACTGTTGAGAGACCAAATGGATAGATTTCCCTAGTCAAGAATATAGTCCATGGCATTGTGGTGCTTAAAATTCTTCATAGATAGTGAGGTATTCCATGTACCTATTTAATTATATATGAATACCTCCCTAGTTAAGAGGGAGTGTTAAAGAATGTAACTAGGTTTGTTCTTCATTATTAACATATTTTTCAAAAAGAATTTATTATTATTAAATGACTTATTAAAGCATGGGTTTCATGCTTGGGTCATATTATTTAGGTCAAGGTCCCCATTATGTAATTCTAGGATTAATCATTACAAATTTAAATTGACCCATTATGGGCTTTTGAATCATGTAATTAGGTTTTTTTCAAAGATTTTTTGGTCAAAGACTCCTCCATCAAGTCATCCTCAGTCTCTTCATCAAAAATATTCAAGTCATCCTCGGTCTCTTCATAAAAAATCTTCAAGTTGGCCTCTTCATCAAGTCATCTTCTTCAAGTCGACCTCAAACAAATTAATCTTCAAGCTAGTTTCCTCATGTCGGCCTAAAACAAGTGACACACCTCTTCAAGATTTCATGTCGGCTAATTTATGATGGACGAACCAATACATATACCGAGCTGAAGTTTTCACATTACCACCACAAAATTTTGACAACAATTACAGGGACAGGTTCAGGGTAATTGTAGAGATAATTTTGGTAAGTTCGCAAAACTTCAGGAGATAATTTTGGTGTAATTGCATTAATCAAAGTTCGATATCATTGCAGAAGATAAATTTGTATTACAGGTGTCACAGTTTGGTGCTATTACAGATTTGATGCCACCATAGTTTCCACAGTTCAATGTTATCACAGGAAGAGGATTCGGTACTATCTCAGAAATCTCAATTCGTTGCTAACTACAGTTTTGGTGCAGCCTCAGTGACATCTCAGTCCTGGTGCCTACACAGACTCAGTGCCCTCCATTGCAATAAGCTCATTGCTACCCTAGTTAAGGTGTATCACATTTTTTGGTGCTACTTCAGTGTGAAATATTTTGGTGCCATCTCAGTTCTTGGTATCATGACAAATGATGATATTTCAGTGGAATCACAGTAAGGAAATCTTGGTGTCATGACAGAGATGAGGATGTCAATACAGTGAAATTAAGGATGACTTGATGGAGGAAATCTATAGTCTAAGGGTCTTGTTCGTCTCATCTTGAATCTACTAAAGGAATAATTTAACCGGGTTTTCCCCAAAGAGTGGGGTTTTTCCCTAGTAGTGTGCCTACATTTTGTGTCCTCTTCTATTTGTTGCTTGGAATTATTCTTGATGATAAGAAAAGATAAATCAAAAGAACACATAATAATAATAAAAAACATCACAAGATAATGTCATAATACAAGAAATTGTTTGACTGTCACCTCCTTACTTTCTCAACAATATCTACTAGGTAAACCAAAAATACAAATATTAATATATCAAAATTAGATATACAATAGTTTCATTGAGACTAGGGTTTCAATCATACGAACAAATATACAATTGGGGTTTCATTTCCTAATATCCTACTATAAGGTTTTGTTCATGAATCCTAAATCACCAAACCCTGAAATACTAGGATTTTTGCTAAAACATTATCAAAACCCTATACACCAAAAGAATAGGATTTCTAAACTTTATCAACAACCCTTATTGGGGTCTTATTATTTAATATTGACATACCCTTAGCAACAAGAGGCTAGGGTTTTACAATGAACCCTAAAGGTTAGGGTTACATAAGAATGATCAAATGACATAATAACGAGGGTACATTTAATCTCATAATTAATCACCCTAACAAGAATCTTTGTGATTCAAAACCCTAGACATAACAATGTCAATAATGTAAAGAAAATTTCAAAAGATAATGAACATACCTTTTCTATGAAGAGAACCTTGTAACAAAACTTGTAGTTTAAGACATACCTTGAATTGTTCTTAAATAAACCTTGTAGGACTTCAATTCTATCCTTTGAAGTCTCATTCATAACCTTTGTGTATTCTGCAATCTTTCCTACCAAGGAGAATACAAAGAAAAGGTTATTACATATAATATAATCAATTCTTGGTATTGTTGAAAAGTGTAACTAGGTCGGTCTTCATGTTGACTATGTAATTATGTAAAGAAGATGTCAAATATAATAAAATATATTTTTGGTGTACTTGCTTCATGGGTTTCGTGAGCAAGATTTTATTATGTAGATAGACTTCTTCTTGATGTCTATTAGGTTCATAGGAATACATATAATTTGGTGTCATATATATATATGAAGTATTTAGTTTAGATGTCTATGCTCTAAATACCTTGCAAAGAATCTCACAAACAGCCCTCAAACAAGCTGGAAGACAAACTACTATATAGCGAAGACAACCCTCCAATGATGCTAGAATAAACAACTCATGAAATTTTATTTATGTCGGCATACAACTTGAAAAAATTTTGGCCTCAAATATAATGAATGGGTCAGCTTAAATATAGGGGGAAACAACTATATAAACCCCACTAAAATGCGCAGAATAGGAATGAATTCGGACAGCTACAGGAGATGCGATGTACAGGAATGTGGATTTCCCTCTGAAATTGCAGACAAGTTTGGGTTAGGTTGCAGAATTTTTTGGAAGGAAAACTCTGAAGTTATATTACGGATACCAGAAGGATGGTAGAACAGATCAACACAGGAAAGTGTTGGAGAACACTGAAACTACAGTTCGGACATCAGATAGATCAACTGCAGGAAGGTTTGCGGACACACTACAGTAACTAAGTGTGGATTTAGGGTTGTATCTAAGTGTGGATTAGGATTGCGTCTAGGGTTGTATCTAAGTGTTGATTTCTGTGTTAAAATAAGCAGCGTTCAAGTGCGGATGATGGTGCTAGAGAAGGGAGTATTCAAGTGTGGATTACATTGTTAAAGAAGACTGCATTCAAGAATAGATCAAGGTGCCAAAGAAGGTTTAGTTGTGTCAAATCATGAGATAAAAAGGTACAACAAAGTGCATAGTGATTGTGCTAAAGTTATGATTGCATCCAGCTGATATAAGTAAACAATCAATGCCCTAAGGAAGCATAATTTATGTAGAGACCGATCTCTCTAGTGTAGAAAGGTAAAATTAAATGAAGGACAGTGTAGAAGAACATAATAATCAGCAACAAGGTCTTGGAGTCATAAGAAGCTCAAGGGTCTGTGTGACGGTCATGGTACTTTTCATTTAAAGATCTATAAGAATAATTATTTGTGGGTTTTCCTCTCCAAAAGGGAGAGGTTTTGCCCTGCCTCTAGGAGCCTAACTTCCGTGTTTTGTGCTCATTGATACTTGACTTGATGAAAGATTAATTTAAATAAAATAAGAGAAGACATAAGTATCATAATTAAGGTCATAAGTAATTATCAAGAAAATAATTTGTATTAACCTATAACCCTCCAAATTCTCAACATGGTATTAGAGCTAAGGTGTTGAACATAAGGGTTGCTTGTCGACAAAGACACTCAAAGAAGACAAGATCAAAGTTAGGGTTGGAAAGACAAATATGTTTGCAAGGAAGACTATCTAACTACTTCAAGTAAGATCTCATACCTCATTCAAAAGATCAACTCATTCAAGAAAATAATAGTTGCCATCAAAGATTTGCACTTAGACATTGTTTGAAGAGAATCCCAACTTCTGAAGATAGTCTTTATAATCAAGGGTTCAAGTACATCAACATTGAAGAAAGGAAACCCTTGACTTCATTATCAATCATCATCAAGGAAGCTGCAAGAAAATCCACTCAAGTAAGTATTCATGACCCTATCTGTCAAGATGCCTTATTGTAAAGAAAGCAACAAGCTGGTTGGGTCATCAAACTTTAGTGCACGGAAGAAAAGAATAGACTTGAATTTCATTGAAGACGAAGTAATGGACTATATCGAAGGATCTATTTTTCAACCCCCAAAATAATATGCTCCAGCCCATGCCAAGTACATGAAGGGAGAAATTAGAACCCAAAGGATTCTCATAGAATCCATCAAAGATTCTCTCATTCCCTATGTATCAAAACTAAAGACTGCAAAACAAATATATGAGAAATTAGTGGAGCTATTCTCTATGAGTACTGCAGGAGAAGCAATCTCTCTTAGACAAGAACTATACAAAATGAAATTATCAAGGGAAGCAGGAATCACTCCATACTTTATGAGGATTTCTGATCAACTGCAGGAACTAGGAGAAGTGATCTCTGACACTGAGATGACTACAGTGGTGCTAAATGCTCTACCAGAGGAATGGGGAAAGTTTACTTCTAGTCTATATGGGAAGAAAGAAGCCACTCCATTCCGTGTTTTATGGTCTCTATGTAAAATAAAGGCAACAAGTCTAAAGGCCAAAGCTGATACAAGACCAAGTGAAGAGAATCATGCCTTTGCAACCTCATACATGAAGAAAGGAATATTTGGAAAATTTGGCACTCAAAGAAAAAGAAAGAATATGGGAAACGTATGATGCTTTGGATGTAATGAACTTGGAATTATAAAAGAGATTGTCCTAAATCTAAAAAGGACAAGAAGAAAAAGGAATAAGCCCATGTCAATAATGAAATAGAAGAACCTGATGCTAAAAGATCCAAGGAGGAAGAGAGAGATCTCTACTATGATTGAGATCATCTTTAAGTGATATATGATTGATTGTATAATAGAAAGCAATGTACATTAAGAAGCATCTCAATAGAAGCATGAAAGGAGCTCTCAGTGAAACAGCTTCTGGAAAATCTCTCTACTAAAGTAAAGCAGTCATCAGATTGAGGGCCATCATGGTGACAGAATTCTGGGATGTGATGACATATTGATGAAGTAGGCCAAAGGAATGAAGCTCTTCATTCAAGATAAACTGCTAGAGGATGACTCGGGGAAATAGGTATGAGGTATGCAGACATATATGTTGATATTGGATGTTGTGAAGTCATGTCATATGGTTGCAGGAAATAGACCTCCATATTTAGGAGTATGATCTGTGAAGAAGGATCTCTCAGTGCATTGACAGATGAAATCAACATAATATGACCTCATAGATATGAGTTGGTTGTACATATACAAGAAATTGGAAAATTTGTAATATCCTGGGAATGAAGAATGTGCATAGAGGAAGAGATCATGAAATGCAACCATGTCAAGAGGTAGTTATCATTTGGAGGCCAAGAAGATGTGACTAGGAAATATCCTTGGCAGATGTGTAGACTATGACAGAAGTCTGGTAAATAAGAAGACCCTTGGAAAAAACATGTCACTAGGAGATGTGTCAATCTGTATGAAGGATTTTGATGCCTACAAGAAGATGTCATGGAAGAAGATGTCATGGTGAAATATCATCACTAAGGTAACTTTTGTTATAAAATTTCATATGAATATGTTTATCTGGATGAAGTTGTGCAGGGCTGCTAATCATGAGAAACGATATGTAATCCTTGGAGATGATTCGAAGGAAAGCAGCATGGCATAAAAATGGACTAGAAAAAGGAAGTTTGATGAATCACTTTTTGATAGCTGACATGACTCGGGAAGGAAGTGATGGATGATATGTGCCCTATAAAGCTAAAAGTTGAAGATTCCTCAATATCAAAATCCTTGACATCGAGGACAAGAATTATTCATGACTTGGGAAGACATAATGGAGGATTCGGTAATCATCTGGCATTCGATACTCTTTGAGAATGTATTAGGGCATTCAAGATAAGAGTAGTCCGGGATCGATATTCTTTGAGGGCTAGCTACCCAAGAGAAGAATATTCCAAGGTCATACTTTGGGAACACCCGGGTGGAGTATGTACCTTGGAGAGACAATGATGATGGTGTCTATAAGACATGTGTCTCGCTAGAATTGTAGCCCAGTGTCTCGTTGAGAGATGGCACTGTCAGTCAAGGCCTTGCACTAGGACAATGTTGGTTGATATGACGTTATACAGATGTGATTACCAATCTGATTATTCTTATGAGATTCTTCAATTTGAAAGTAACCATGTACCTGTATGAATACCTCCCTATTTAAGAGGGAGTGTTGAAAAGTGTAACTAGGTTGGTCTTCATGTTGACTATGTAATTATGTAAAGAAGATGTCAAAGATAATAAAATATATTTTTGGTGTACTTTCTTCATGGGTTTCATGAGCAAGATTTTATTATGTAGATAGACTTATTCTTGACGTCTATTAGGTTCATAGGAATACATATAATTAGGTTTCATATAAATATGAAGGATTTAGTTTAGATTTCTATGCTCCAAAGACCTTGTAAAGAAGCTCACAAACAGCCCTCAAACAAGCTGGAAGACAAACTACTATACAGCGAAGACAACCCTCCAACAATGTTGGAATAAACACCTCATGAAATGTTATTTATGTCGACATACAACTTGACAACTTGTTGGCCTCAAATCTAATGAATAGGTTGGCTTAAATATAGGGGGAAACAACTATATAAACCCCACTAAACTGCGCAGAACATGGATGAATTCGGACAACTACAAGAGATGTGAAGTGTGGGAGATGCGAAGTACAGGAATGTGGATTTCCCTCTGAAATTGCAGACAAGTTTGGGTTAGGTTGTTGGCTGTTTTGGAAGGAAAACTCTGAAGTTATATTGTGGATACCAGAAGGACGGTAGAACAGATCAACTGCAGGAAAGTGTTGGAGAACACTGAAACTACAGTTCGGACATCAGATAGATCAACTGCAGGAAGGTTTGTGGACACACTACAGCAACTAAGTGTGGATTTAGGGTTGTATCTAATTGTGGATTAGGGCTACGTCTAGGGCTGTATCTAAGTGTTGATTTCTGTGTTAAAATAAGTAGCATTCAAGTGTGGATGATGGCGTTGGAGAAGGGAGTATTCAAGTGTGGATTACATTGTTAAAGAAGATTGCATTCAAGAACAGATCAAGGTGCCAAAGAAGGTTTAGTTGTGTCAAAGCATGAGATAAAAAGGTACAACAAAGTGCATAGTGATTGTGCTAAAGTTATGATTGCATCCAGCTGATATAAGTAAACAGTCAATGCCCTAAGGAAGCAAAATTTGTGTAGAGACCGAGCTCTCTGGTGTAGAAAGGTACAAGTCAGTGAAGGACAGTGTAGAAGAACATAATCAATCAGCAACAAGGTCTTGGAAGCATAAGAAGGTCAAGGGTCTGTGTCACGCTCATGGTACTTTTCATTTGAATATCTATAAGAAGAATTATTTGTGGGTTTTCCTCTCCAAGAGGGAGAGGTTTTTCCCTGGCTCTAGGAACCTAAATTTCGTGTCTTGTGCTCTTTGATAATTGACTTGATGAAAGATTAACTTAGCTAAAAGAAGAGAAGACACAAGTATCATAATTAAGGTCGCAAGTAATTATCAAGAAGAGAATTTGTATTAACCTACAGCCCTCCAAATTCTCAACAGATATGAGAGGGAAACCAAACATAAAAGAGGAAACAAGGAACAAGATACTTATCTTTTGGTAAAATGGTGGAGTTTCCCTCCTAATCTAGTCCTTAATGGTTCTATTCTTCCTTTCTGTGACTCCATTATGCCGGGGGTTGCAGGGAACAATGAGCTCCTTCTTAATACCTACTTCTTTATAATATGAAAACAATTCTTTTGAAGTGTATTCCCCTCCATTGTCAGATATAAAATTCTTTATATTTCTTTCAGTTAAGGTCTCCACTTTGGATCTAAATTCTTTGAAATTTTCAAATAATTTGTTCTATGCCTTGAGAAGATAGAGCCATGTCTTTCTAGAGTGATCATTGATGAAGGTCACATGATAAATATGGTCTCCATGAGATTTGTTAGACATTGCCCCACACACATTGAAATGAATGAGGTCTAATATCTCCTTAGACCTCATATTGTTGAAAATGTAACTAGGCTCGGTTTTCATAAATGTATTTGAGTCATTATGTAATGTACTTGTCAAAATAATAAAGAAAAGAATTTGTATTATTATCACAATGACTTATTAAAGCATGGGTTTCATGCTTGGGTCATCATGTTTTAGGTCAAAGTCCCCATTGAGGACTTCTTTGATTTATTCTAAGTTAATAGAACCATTGTACATTTAAAGAGACCCTTCTTGGGCTTTTGAATCATATAAAAAGGTTTATTTTTTAGTCAAAAGTAAATTATGTCACCTCCACCCCAAGTCGGCCTTAAGAAGATCAAGTCGGCCTCAAGGAGGGAAAATCGACCTCACCTAAAGGTTATATATTGAGCATATCAAATTCATTTGGAGCATCATCTCTCACACAAGTTTGATATCAAGAAGTATCTTGGAAAAAGTGTGAAATTGGAGATAGAGGTCAAAAGGAATGTGAGTTTGGTCAAGGGTCAAGAAAAAAAAAAATTGAAATTTTGAGCTATCTATCTCTCTCTTGTATGGGCTACTTTAGGAGATTGGAGTCTCTTTGTCTACATTGAAGTTGTTGCTACCAGTTGCTGCCAAGACAAGTTTGCTAGGTCGAAGTCGTTGATGTTGGTTGTTGATGCCTCAAGAAGAAGTACTAAATCAAGATCGAAGTTATTGGGTCAAAAACGAAGTTGCTAGACAAGTGTTGCATCATAGTGTTGTTGTTGTTGCCAGGTCAAAGATAATATTATATACAAAAGAAGAAGAGGTTTGACTTGGTGTGGAGGAACTTTGTGTCAAAGTCTAGAGTCTTGGATTATCTGAGGAAAACTATTGAAGGAATAATTGTTGACTGGGTTTCCCTTAGGGTGGGGTTTTTCCCTGGCTGTCTGCCTATATCTGGTGTCCTTGATCTATGTGCTACTATTTTCGTAATTGCTTGATGAACTAAGTGAAAATAAGATAAATTTAATAAAAGGACAATAATAGCACAAGTAATTATCAAGTTTAAGAAAATCTTTCTGCCTTTCTGCTTTTCTAATATAGTATCACAGCTTTGGTGAAGAAAGAGGAAAAAGGCAGTCTTAAGAAAGTTGATCAAGGAGATATTACTATCTTCAAGGACAAATTTTGATTCAATCAAAGGAGATAATAAGCTTGAAGGAGCTTCAAACTATAGGTCATGGAAAAAAAAATTGACCTCATTCTTGAAAAGAACAAAGTATTGGATTTGGTTAAAGGGAAAGTGAAGAAGCCTACTGAAGAATCCAGTGATGCAGATAAGGTGAAGTTCAAAGAATTAGAAATATTTTCCATGACACTAATAGTAGAAGGCATCAAGGACAATCTTGTCCCATATATATCCAACATTGACCATGCTCAAGAAATGTATGAAGCTTTGTCAAAGCTATTCACTATTAAGAACATTAGTCATGTAGCAAGCTTGAAGAATGAACTAAGGACCACAAAAATGGCTAAAGATGACATTGTGGCCTCTTTCTTTGTGAATATAGCTAGAATAAGAGATGATCTTCTAGCTATAGATGAGATTGTACCAGACAAAGAACTTGTGATTACTGCATTATTGGGTTTGCCAACTACTTGGAGTGTCTTTGCTTCGGGAATCAACCGCTAGAAGGAAACTCGCATTTTTGAAGAATTATGGAATGCCTGTAGCCAAGAGGAAATGAGAATCACATCAGTGTCCAACAATGAAGAAGTTTCAAATGACTACACTGCGCATCATAAGAAGGGAAACTTCGAGAATTCAAGAGGACCAAGAAGAAAGGTAGACATGTCCAAAATAGAATGTTACCAATGTCATAAAATGGGTCAGTATAGAAGTGATTGTCCTGACAATCCTAAGAATAAGAAAATGGAAGGAGATCAAGCCAATGTTGTTGAAGAAGGATCTCCCAAGAAGCTAAACTCGAAGAATCAGACATAAGGGACTTGCACTACTAAGTCCTTTTCTCTAAGTCCTAATTATCTTATTTTGCATATTTGATTTTTTTTGTATTTGTAGGTTTAACATATTTTTGGAAAGACATTTTTGAATTTTTCTTAAGGTTATAAGTATCCCTCAAGCTTTGGAGGGAGCCCTTAACAACTTCCTAAGTTAAGCATCATACTCCTTTTCAATTTTGGTTTCTCATACTTATTTAAGTTTGTTTATATTAAATACTAATCACATCTCTACTTCTACTCTATTGATTAGGAAAGGACAATTGTATGCTCAAGAATTGTGGAAGGAAGCCTCACAAGACAAAGCTTTGGAATTACAAGGAAGGAACAAAGGTATGCCTTAAACTATAAAGTTTTGATCTCTTCATGATAAAGGTTTATTCATTCTTTTTATTCTACATTACTAACATTGATGTGTCAAGTTTTCTTGAATCATAAAGATTCTTGATTGCGTGATTCATCACTAGATAAATCTTCCCTCCTCACATCTTTTCCAATTATTCTTACAGAACCCTAGAGAGATTCTCTGTAAAAACCCTAACTTAAGGGTATGTTGATGAAAATGTGTGAATCCCTAGACTACTTAGGGTTATTGATGAAGTCTAAAGAAAATATTTGATGCTTTGATGATGTCATGTTTGGGGTTTTGGTATGATTATGAAAGCCCTAACTTGTTAGGGTTGATTGGCAACGTCTGAAATCTCAAACCTTTAAGTTTTTGGTAAAATAGGGTTTGTTGTATTATATATTGAAACCCTCGATCTTTAGGGTTTGGTAGAGTTTCTGAGAAAGACCCTTATGACCTAGGAATGAATCCCTAGGTATGTGTTTGTTCATCTGATCAAACATGTTAGATGTCTGAATGTGTTTACATATGATGTGCTTATGGAATCCTAGATATGTGTGTTGACCTAATTATTGATGGTCATAAGTCTTAGGGCTTAGAACTAAGTTCTTGTCAAAGTTTGATATTATGGGATGACATTATTCGGGAAACCTAGGGTTTTGCAACTAAACCTTAGTAGAAGTTAAAATTCTCTAATATGTGATATGAAAATTTAGCATTATGATTGTTGTAGTCTAGTAGATGAAAATCTAGGCTTTATATCAAACCCTAGTGGAAGTTAGTCATATTGTTGATTGAATTGTGATTAGTTTTGACTGTAAAATCTTGTGTATGAAATCTAGGGTTTGTATGAAATCCTAGTGAGGAGTCTAACATGTGAATTCTAAAAGGTTGTTAGATGCATTGTTATACTTGTTTGAAATGTTTCTAAGGGTTGCTATATGTTATAAAAAGTTTGTCATATCTCTGTAAGAAATATTGAAGCCCTAGATCTAATTGATATCTTGAATTGTTGATGTGATTTAGGGTTTGTAACAAAACTTGGGCAAGAAGTTGAACTATAAAAGTATAGTCTCTGGTTGATTATCTTTGCAAAGTCTAATGCTTCCATTATTGTAAGATTTTGATATTGCTAACTTCATGCTTCTATAGATTTGGTTGTACTTGCTATCTAAGTTATGCAGGTACATCATCTTCAAGATGGTGAAGATGTTCATAAGTGAAGTTATTATGATAAGCATGATTTGTAAATGATGGTGGTCAAGAAACCTCTGATAAGAAGGATTGAAATCATGAAAGATTTTCCAATGTCAAAAAAAAGGTTGATCTCCTTAAGTTAAGAGGGAGCCTGGATAAAAGAAATCTCCTTAGTTAAGAGGGGGGGCACATCATAGTCACGATGGTTACCTTTAAGTAAAAAATTGGAGAATACACTTTGAGGTACTGCTAAAGCAATATTTAGTTGTAGAATATGTTGCTACATGGGAAGTAGGAAAAGAAGTTGTATGGTTGACGAAACTTTTGTCAAGATTCATTTGGAAAGCTTTAAGTCCTGCTATGAAAATTTGAGAAGTATTGTCAAGTTATCTGAAAGACCCCGAAGGTTTGTATTTGCTTATGAACATTTGAAAGTGTATTACTAATTGTGGTCGTGTTTGTAACGGTAAATCTCTTGGAAGTTTGATAGCATGTTTTACATGCTAGTTACCGATCAGTTTGATTGGGAGAGATTTTTTATCCTTGATCTGTTGGATCAAGGAGGATTCGTTATTGATTGTAATAATCAAAAGTGTTGAGGCTTTGTGAGTGAAGCATTGTCTGGGAATTATCCCGAAGTAAAAGAGGTGGTGTTGGCCATAAAGCTCTAACCTCGTATACACACCTGGCTCCTTGGGATGGTGGTTAGTAAGTAAGCCTGATGATACCTAGAGAGGTTGAAAGCTTTAGTCCGCCTTAGTCCCACTTAGACAAATTGCCTTGGTCAAGAATCTAGTCTGTAGCGTTGTGGTGCCTAAATTGTTGAGAGACCTTGGATAGATTTCCCTGGTCAGGAATATAATCCATGGCATTGTGGTCCCTAAATTCGTCATAGTTCACATAGTTTGAGATCTTCCTTGTACTTGTATATGATGAATACCTCCCTAGTTAAGAGGGGGTGTTGAAAATGTAACTAGGTTCGGCCTTCATAAATGTATTTGAGTCATTATGTAATGTACTTGTCAAAAGAATAAAGAAAATAAATTTTATTATTGTCACAATGACTTATTAAATCATGGGTTCCATGTTTGGGTCAACATGTTTTAGGTCAAAGTCCCCATTGAGGACTTCTAGGATTTATTCTAAGTTAATAGAATCATTGTACATTTAAAGAGACCCTTCCTAGGATTTTGAATCATGTAAAAATGTTTATTTTTTAGTCAAAAATGAATTATGTCACGTCCACACCAAGTCAGCCTCAAGGAGGGAAATTTTACCTCACTTAAAGGCTATATATTGAGAAGATTGAATTCATTTGGAGCATCATCTCTCACACAAGTTCGATATCAAGAAGTAGGGAAAAAGAGCAAAATTGGAGAAAGAGGTCAAAAGGAATGTGAGTTTGGTCAAGGGTCAAGAAGAAGAAAAAATCGAAATTTTGAGCTATCTATCTCTCTCTCGTGTGGGCTACCTTAGGAGATCAAAGTCTCTTTGTCTATATCGAAGTTGTTGTTGCCAGTTGCTGCCAAGACAAGTTTGCTAGGTCGAAGTTGTTGATGCTAGTTGTTGCTACCTTAAGAAGAAGTACTAAATCAAGATCGAAGTTATTGGGTCAAGATCGAAGTTGCTAGACGAGTGTTGCTGCGATTGCTAGGTCGAAGGTAATATTATCTACAAAAGAAGAAGAGATCTAACTTGGTGTCGAGGAAGTATGTGTCAAATTCTGAAGTCTTGGAATATCTCAGGAAAACTATTGAAGGAAGAATTGTTGACTGGGTTTTCCCCTAGAGTGAGGTTTTTCCCTGGTTGTCTGCCTATATTTGGTGTCCTTGATCTGTGTGCTATTATTTTGGTAATTTCTTGATGAACTAGGTAAAAAGAAGATAAATAGAAAGTTAATAAAAGGACAATAATATCACAAGTAATTATCAAGTTTAAGAAAATCTTTTTTTCATTTGATTTTCTAACATATATCACTACTTGTAAAAGGTTTCCTTGTATTATTTCCCAAAGCACATCCCTAACATGCTCCTTTATGATCTTCCTTTATGTTTGGGATGCCCTTTACCATTTGACTAAGTGAGTGTATTATCTTGTATTGAATATGTCCATATATTCTACGCCATAGTTCAATAGGATTGATCTCCATGTGAACTAGAGCTTGAGGAGTTGGTGTTATAACTCTTTATAGCTTTCCTTCATGAACTCCAATAACTTTTTCCTTTTCAATACTTGAATCCTTTCCCCAAACCTAAACTTTGCCATCTGCAAATGCAACCCTATCTCTTTTATCTTCTAAACAAGAAATGGAAAGCAAAATCTTTTTCAAACCTGGGACATAGAGTATGTTGTTGAGTTGTAGCTTTGCTCCACTTTCCTACTTCAATGATGTAGATCCAAGGCCTTTGACTGCATAATTGTTGTTAGTTTCACTGCATGAGATGATGGTTCCCTTGATAGAGTATGAAGTTGTCCACTTTCTCATGTCATATGTCTTGATGCTCCTCTATCAATGATCCACGCGTTGTCATCATCAAAAGTACCTGTAAGTGCAACCAAGAATCCTTCACTCTTGATTCTCCAAATAGATTGTAGATGATCCATTCAATCTAGCTTCCTGCAATTCTTACGATATTGAATATCATTTGCAAGTAACTTTCCGTAGAGGGAGTAACATTTTCTTCCAAAACTGCTTTTCCTTTCTTCAAGTAATTGCCAACAAAGTGATATTCAACCTTCTTTAACCTTAGCTTTGATACCATATTGAGAAATCAATGCTTATAGGAATTAGGGTTTGATCCATCTTTCTTGATAATTACTTGTGAATTATGTTGGCTTCTTTTACTTCTTTGTCAGTTAATCTTTCATCAAGAAATTATCAAATTATATGTATATGAAGACCACAAGAACACGAGACACGATGTAGGCACTCAGCCAGGGAAAAAATCCTACAAGGGGAAAACCCAGTCAAAAACTTTTCCTTCAATAGATTCAAATCAAGATGAGACACTTCAAGACTGCTTAGACCTAGACAGAGACCTCCTCCAACCACCAAGGCAACCCTTTCCTTCAATAGATGTTCCCTAAAAAAATCTCCAAGTGAAAGCTCCCCAGCAACAGTTTCAATCCATAATTTCGGCCCCTTAGCAACAGAACTTCGACCCCCAGCAACAGAATTTCGGACCTGAAATAGACAAAATTTCGACCCCAACAACTGCCTAGGAACATTGGACATGTGAGAGAGATAGCCCAAAAACTCGATTTAGGTCTTCCCGGCAAATTTCATCCTTCTCTAGCCACTTCACTCTCTTTTCTGCCTCTCTTGAAGATCGAACTTGTTGAGTGAATGCTCCAAATAGGTCGAACTTCCTCTCCATATATAGCCTTTATGTTGGGTCGAATTGCCCTAATGTAGGTTGACTTCATGAGGACATGGACGACTTGGTGTGGAGGTGACAAATAGCCTTTTTGACTCAAAAATAATTATTTTTACATGATACACAAGCCCAAGACGAGTCTAATCAAAATGACAATGACTCTAATGACTCAAGACAAAACCTAGAAGCCTTCAATGGAGGCTTTGACCTAGAAAGCATTGACCCAAGCATGAAATCCATGATTTAATAAGTCATTTTCTTTAATAAATTTTCTTTTGACAAGTACAATTATGAAGACTGAAACTACTTACATTCTTCAGCACCCACCAGTGTCAACTTCTTTCATCCCAAAACTAGATCTCAACTTCACAAAATTTGCTTCTGCAAAGATTAGGTGAAGATGCATGTTCCGTGTTCTTCACTTCTACAACACTTGAATTCAACAATGTCATCCTCAACGAGATTTCTAAGGTAGCGAACATCTAACTACAATGATTAGCCTTAACATGAAAATTTGGATTATTTGTCAACTGAATGGCACTTTAATTGTCACATCTGATTTTTTGTAGCCCTCTTAATTAAAACCAAGTTCATATAAAATATCCATGAGTTATTTGGCTTCCTTCCCTACTACCTTTGTTGCTCTATATCCAATGTTGAAAGAAGATTATCAATAGTGTGTTTACACTCAAAAAAATGCCATCAAGTTGGCATATTTGCACTCCCAGGAAATAAAAAAAATAACCCAATTTCAACTCATATCAAAGTTTTCTACAATTCAACCTTCAAAGCCTTTATCATACCATCATTATTGCTATAATAACCAAATCATTTATATAAATATTAAGAATCTAGATTTCACAATTTTTTCTCATTATATAAAATATTGGGATCTGCTCTACATTTTTGGAAACAAAACTTCAAAGACTGCACATCAATTTTATCAGTCCATGTTTCAGAGCATATCGAGATTCACTCAACCTGCAAACATACTTAAGATTTTGAATTTTCCTTATCAATAGAACTTGGTGGTTGCTACATATAAATTTCCTCTTGAAATTTTCACTCATTTCTTTTTGGATTTTCTATAAATTATGCATCAATTGTTCTAACATGGCATAGCAGATGAGGATTATAAGCCACCATGTTGATTGGTCAAGGAACTCAATATGGTACAATTAACTATAATCAATGATTCTAAATTTTGATAACAGAAACTTTCCATCCTTGTGTAAAGGATTCAAGTTGTCAGGTGATAGCAAATATAAAGCTCTCTCGTTCTGTTCTTGTTTCAATGTTTACCTAAATACTATTCTGTACCAATCGTGAAGGGTTTGAAGAAATTGATTGTAGTGTTTGTCAAATCAAGAAAGAGTTTTGACCCCTTTCAACCATTGCCAGCAAGACTTTGAAAGGGGCAGATACACAAATCATATCATAAGCCCCATGAACAGACATTGAGGTGACAGACAAAATACTTGCCCGAAAAACAGAATTATCACTTACTACTTCCTCAAGTATAGGTTTACATGTTACCATAGCACGTTATAGCTTCTTCTTTTTGTTGCTATGTATGCTTTTTTTTTGTTAGAAACTTTGGTAGAAATCCAGCTCTGGACAGCAGGATTAAAGTGGGAACAGGCTGATCATTTTGCAGTCCCAATGGGCCGAAACAAGTATAATTCTTTAATGGAATATAATGATTTTTCTTATAAAAAAATAAAAATAAAAAGCACCTTGTAGCTTTCATTTAACATAAATGTATACGTTCCACATAGAAGCTACTAGAAGCTTGGTTACAATGCCTCTGATGTTTGCACTAATAACACTTAGCTTATGAGTGTAGCCCAGCTATAGTGTCCCTAGCAATCACCACCTTCATGATTTATTTCTAGATACGTTTATCTCATCAGATCATTTTTCTGAGCCTGTGACTCCTTTTAACTTTACTGAATTGCAAAACTCTACAAAATGTGCCCAAAATGCAAACAACGCACAATGAAATTGCCAAAATACATCCCAATCAATCTTCAGACAAAAGCTCATCTAGTTCCTGTGCAAAATCATCAGCTGCTTTTGTTTGGTCTGTTTCTTTTATACCATTTTGTTCATAAAATGATTTTCTTTGTTGATTCCAACCCTCTGCAACCCTTTCTAAATTCTCTCCTACTTCTGATCCATGCTCCTGTACAACATTTAATAGTTCATCTACATTTTGCATGGTACTCGTCTCTGTATATTCAAAACATAAGATTATTTCCATCTTAGTAACATTTACATATATGTAAGAATGGCAGCATAGTTTGATATTCAAATCATATTTCAAGCATGGCTTATTAATGTGGTTGTCTTGAGAACATACCCTTGATAACAGACTCTTTTGCCATTGAATATTCTCTTCCCAGCTTTCTGAGCTCATCCAATTTCAGATCTTTCACCTGTAATTTCAAATGCACATTTTAATGGCAGATTTGAAATTAATGTTTAAAGACATGTCTCAGTGTGTCCACTTCTTGACCTTCAGAATTTTCTGAAATTAGTACCAAGTCAAAATGTAGACACAACAAGACATAACGTGGACAATGCACACATTTTTTGACACAATACTAAATCAAAAGCATATATGGCAATAGAAAAGATCTTTTGTATTCCCTGTTAAAAAAATTAATCAAGTCTAATGACACTAACAAGATTCATATGAACATGTTCTTGTACTGGCATATGTGATAGCAACCTGTTTTCCAAAACGAATGAAAATCAGTTACAACTTTTAGAGCTGAAATCACATGAAAGCAAATCCTCCTATACATGAACTTGATTTGAAAGTAATCTTATGAAATGTTTGATACTTTTCTGAGGCGATCCGAAGATGTGCATGTTGCTGCTTTGCCATTGCATTAACAGTTTTTGAAACTAGCTCCTCATCAACTTCAACAAAACCGAAAAGAAACATATGTTTGGCAAGCATCTTCTTCACCACAGCTATAGCAACTCCCACACCATTATGCTTTGCATCAACCACAAGAACATTAAGCTTTTCCAAGTCCTCTGTATTTCGATGTATTCAAAAACAAGCATTGTCAATATATTCTGATGTCTATGAAAATATATCAGATCCAAACCAGAAGCTTCAGGTGTTGAAAATTGCCCAACAAGCTAAAATTAATACTCTAAAAATGACTTCATTTAACCCTACCACGTTGATCAAATTATAGAAAAAAATCATTTTCATATTCAAAAAACTTAAATTTAACCATACTCAGAGATAAATAGATTTTAAATGGTCTATCAAACAACTGTGTTTCGTAAAGACAATATAGTGCATATAATCCTGCAAGTCTCCTCGAAAATGAATCTCCACCAACCATGTGACCTGCATGCATAATTAACATCACTGATTAGTGGCTCTAAAACAAAGATTCTGATTAACTAGATTTTATATACTGTGTCACTATAAATGGGTTAAAATCAAAGAGAGAAATTTCCAAAACTCCCTAAGAATTTAGAAAAGTGTTTTCCTAAACAGTTGAAAAGGAAGATTTGTAATATGTTACAAGAACCATAACAGCCACATACTTATTGCACGGTCATACAATGTCTGCATGAAGAAAGCTGAATCTTTATCTGTGGGCCTAGCCTCATGGATGAAAGAAAACTTTCGGCCACGCCAGATAACTTTCATTTCTTCAAGTGTTGTTGCTTTTATCTGTAACATGTATAAGATTACTGGCCGTGCTGAAAATCTAGATCTAAATTAGTTCCTACTGAACTTATTATATCTTTGCCAATAACATAAACTGTATATATAAAAATATATAAGAATTAAATCCAAGGAGATAAATACAACCTGTGTGAACTCATCAACAAGCTCGTCAATATCCAGTTTGAAAGGAGTCACATCCATGACAGTAGCAATGAACCCTCCAATTATTTTAGAAAATAAATGTTTATAAAAGGCATTACCCAGTAACACCAATGAAGTCAGTAAATTCCCTGATCAAAAACTTACAGAAGTAAGCCACAGAAGAGAAAATGGGCATCACATATGATAGTGAAATATAAAAGTATTAAAAGAATGACAATGCATAAAACCGAAGGCAGAACAAAAGAGAATATCGATCATCTTGATGGGTGAGGTTGAAATAAGCAAAAGAAAATAGTGATACAGAAAGATCGATAGATAGATAAAAACCTATAATGAAAATCAGTGGACTTGGATATATTCATTTTCGAGGAGACTTGCAGGATTATATGAACTTTATTGTCAATTATGACAAGCTAAAATATAAACACATGTATCAAAACGGAGTATGCATACCCTGTGATTTGAGATTTGTTAGAGCTACTTATCCCAAGGATAGAATCGTCATCACTGTTTGGTACTGTAGCCTCAATGATAGGCCTTGAAGCATTCCTAGCCCCTCCCGAAGTAACCTAAACAAATAAGACAACAATAATGTTAAAATAGGATATATGCACATACATTATAAGTTAGTGTATTCTACAAAAAAAATCAATAAATACAAAATGATATATATTCAAAGAGACATTTCCGCCCAATGGTTGCAAGACATGTTGAATAGCTAAAAGGAGACCAATACCAACTAGTACCGTCATTCCATTATAGTTCAACACCACACATCAGTCAACAATATAGTATACAAATCGTAATTTAAATTTAGAGAAAGGAAAGGATATGATGACTAAAGGACAAGGCACTAGTCCAAGTCTTTGGTGATCATCTCAATTTTTTCTCCATAAATTTCTCTCCTTAAATTCAGTCCTTTTTAAGGCTAGAGAGAAAAACTATGGCTTGAAGCAAAATTTTAAAGAGGCTTTTTGGTGGTTTGAGAGCCTAAACATCAAGAGGAAGGTATTGGCTATGTGACCTATCATTTTGGTGGGCATCCACTCAAATTTCATTTGTGAAATCTCTTGCTCTAAGAGGGAAACCCTAGTTTCTTCTCCCTCAACTTGAGGATTTTCTTGAGAATTCAATGAGCCTTGGAATAGCCAATTATTTTTGCAAGGAACCCTTTCTCTTTGTTCTTGACCTTGAGAATACCTATCACCATCGAAAAACCTCAAAACCCTATGTCTTGAACCTTGATTTCTAGGGCTCTTCTTAGAGAGCATTTTGCTTCCTTGAAGCCTTGAGCCATTATTGAGTCTCTCTCTTGAATGAGCTCTAGCTTGATCACTTTGTGCCTTATATCTAGCATATCCATTTTAAGTGATCTCCCTCCTACCGGGACTCCTCCCATTGGTGAAATTCCATAAAGAGCAGGGTGTTTTGGCTCACGTGACACTAGACCTCTACCCCAATGTTAGCACTTCTCCTAGCTCTTGTCTTGTAGGGTTTCCCTCTCCAAGGCCTACTAGATTTTGTGGTAACAAGGCAGACATCAAGAAAGAGTTGACAGTTCCTTACAATTCAAAGTAGAATGGGGTTGTTGAAAGGAAAAGCAAGACCATCGTTGGGGTTACTAAAGCCATGATCCATGATCTTGATCTACCCATGTTCCTATGGATAGAGGTGTGTACAACAGTCTACGTTCAAAAATTGAGTTCTCACAAGGTCTTGGGGCACAAGACTACTGAGGAGGTCTTGACAAGAGTGAAACCAAAGGTGGTACATTTTTGCATCTTCAGGTGTCCGGTGTATATCCATGTACCATCAAAGAGGGGGTCAAAGTTGGAGCCCTTAGGATAGAACAACATTTTTGTTGGGTACAATGAGACTTCCAAGGCATACAAGTTGTACATTATATCACAGGGGGAAGACTATGTTGAGTAGGGATGTGAGATTTGAGGAGCACAGAGCCTTGATGAAGTCAAATGATACCATACTAATAGCAGATGATCAAGAGCGAGAGGCTCCAAAGGTTGAGGAGAGGCCAACACTACTAGCAGCAAGTACTCAGTCTTCAAATTAGTAGGAGGAGCGGGAAGCACTTTATAGTTCTATCAAGAGGATGGATGGAGCAAACTCTTAGGGATGTTGAGGAGCATGTGGAGAGAGAGAGCAGACCACCGCAAAACTTTTTGAGCTACATGGCACTTATGAGTGACATCAATGATTCTGAGCCTTCCAGGTTTGAGGAGGCAACAGACTAGCAGGTTAGGAGGGATGCCATAATGAAACAGTATTCTTCCATTATGAAGAACAATGTATGGAATATTGTGCCTATGCCAATAGGAAAATCAGTGGCCACTTCAAGATGGATCTTCAAGATCAAACATGTTGCAGATGGGAGCATTGAGAAGTACAAGGCTAGGATCATGGCGAGAGGGTTCTCCCAAAAGGAGGTAGTGGATTATGAGGAGACATTCGCTCCAATCGTTGGATACACTTCTATCAAGGCTATTATGTCTATTTCCTTAGAGATGAGGTCGAGGATACATTAGACGGACCTGAAGATAGCATTCCTTAATAGAGTAATTGACGAGGTGTATATCGAGGAGTTGTAGGGTTTTGAGATGCATGGGAGATATTTTTCATGAACGTAAGTTAAAGAAGGCTTTGTATGGTCTGAAGCAGGCACCTCGGGCATGGTACTCAAGGATTAATGGGTATTTGCTAGCCATGGGCTTCACCAAGAGTGAGGCAGATCCTAAACTGTACTACATACTAGTTGGTGATGATCCTCTCATTCTAGTACTTTATGTGGATGACCTCTTTCCCTCAGGGTCGGAGAAGCTAATAGAGGTGTGTAAGAGAGATATAGGGGGGCAAGGTTCAAATGAAAGATATAGGCCATGATGCAATAACTTTTGCAGTTGGAGGTGTGGCAACAAACAAGTGAGATCTTCCTCGAATAAGGGAAGTTTGATGCTAATATCCTAAAGAGATTCAGGATGGTGGATCATAGGCCTATGTCAACACCCATGATTACCAACTTGAGGAAATTGGTTGCTTCTAAGATAGAGTCGATCGATCCCATATGGTACCGTAAGTTGATATATTCTTTGATGTATCTAGTCAACACTAGGCCAGATATATGCTTTGTTATGAACATATTAAGCCAATTTATGGTGGAGCCAAGGAGGGTTCATTGCGTGGCAACAAAGCACATGCTCAAGTATCTTCAAGGTACAATAAGTATCAACTAAGGTAAGTCAGAAGATGTGGAGTGCAGTTAGCAAGCCATACTAGCTCAGACCAGGGTACGAGGGTAGAGGACAGGAAGAGCACCTGTAATATCTCGAAAAACTATTTGACAATTTTTTTTCCGGAATTTTGTTTCAAAAAATTACACCAAAAATTTTCTTTATTTAAAACCCAATCAAATTGCACAATTTGCACCATTAAATTTGGATCAACCCCTCGGTGGTGAACACATTGGACACTCTATTGGACAGCTTGTTCACATTTTATTGCAAACATTTACATTAGAGACTTAGCACTTGTGGATGCCATCTTGTGGTTAGTATTATCTATATGTCTAGATGTACAGTTGAAGGATCTCTCTAAGAAAAGCTTGGTTGGGTTTTCCCCTTTGTGGGGTTTTGCCCTGTGCTGATTTTAATGTACCTTGGACAAGTGGTTTCCCATGGATTAGTCTCTACCTAGGTAAAAGTATACAAAATATTTTTTTTCCAAAGTGTGACTTTATAAAGTGAAAGTGACTTTATAAGAGGTAAAATCAATGTTAAACTATAAAGTGAAAAGTGACTTTAGACATAAAGTACAATGTGGGTACTTTATTTAATGGGTGGGTTGAAAATAGAAAGTGGGAATTAAATGCACATTTATTTTCATCCCTTGATCTAAATGAATTTGAATCATTAGATCTTAGGGTTGCCCAAAATTCATTTAGGGAAACAAAAGGAGGAAAAGAAAAAAGACACTGTATTCATTCTTCATGAGCAGATTGGAGAAAGGAGTTTCAAGGCTGGAGAAAAGTTCTGAAGGAGAAATTTGTTGTAGCAAGCTATAGGAGTGATTTCTGGGCAAAGTTGGGCACGGAAATCAAGGCATAGAAGACAGCAAAAGGTACAATATGAGCATCATTTAATGTTGTGAGCTACACGTAGTTCGAGAGAAGTGTTTGAAAAGAAATTTAAAATACGTACAGTCCCTACGGAATCCATACAGTACAGTCCGTATAGTCTATATCTGTATAGTACATATTTTCAACTTCAAGTGGGCATGGAAATCGAGGCAAAGTGGGCACGGTTTTCAAGGAGTTTTGGGCTGAAGAGATAAGTTGTATTTTGCTATTTTGTTTTGTATACAAATGTATTTATCCTAAACTTGAAAGATAAATAAATTTGAAGAGCTCTCTAACAGGTTTTCCCGGAGAAGATTGAAGGGATTTTTCCTAAGTCTAAGTGGACCAAAATCTGTCTGTATTTTCTTGTGTTGCTGGTCTGTTTATGTCTAGATTTATTTTCAGCATGTGTTGACATTCCCATGTGTTTAAATCTGAAAATTTCATTTCCAGAATTCTAGATGTTGAATGTATGTTTATGAGTAAGGGCATTTAACTGGTTGGGATTGCAGGAAACTTTTTTAGTCATCAAAGTTCAACATGGTATTATAACTACAAGCTGAAAATTGCAGTTTGAACAGTAGACAGTGGTTTGGGACAGCAAACAGTGGTTTGGATAACAAACTAAATTTTTGGACAGCGAACTGATATTTTGGGACAGCAAGGTGAAATTTCACACAGACTCAACTTTTGGGACAGCAAAGTGTGTTGGAAAGTTTATTTCTCCATTTTCTTGGTTTTGTAAATTTTGGACAACAGTCATGGCCATGTTCTTAAGGATAGAGGACAGACTAGATGGGATATCCAAATATGTCATTTGGAAGGACATAATTCAGACAGTGTTTGGGGAGGCAGCAATTTGGGACATAATGCAGCAAGAGGTTGTACCTCCTACTGCTGTAGATGAACTTGCTGAATTCACAAAAAATAATGCAAAGGCAAAAAGGATTTTGATGGACAGTCTGAAGGATCATGTGGTTCCTCAAGTGAGAGGAAACACATATGCATATCAAATGTGGACAACTCTAACCACTCTCCATCAGAGTACCAATGAGAGCAGGAAGATGGTACTCAAAGAACAATTGAAGAACATCAGGATGACAAATGTTGAAAGTGTAGTTCATTATCTTGGCAAGCTCAAACAGGTACATAATGATTTGACTGCTATTGGTGAGGCAGTTGCACCGACAGAGTTAATCAAGATAGTTGTAGTGGGACTTCCTAAGTCTTGGGAGGTCTTTGGAGATGTTGTTACCTCTAGGGAGAATCTTTTCAATTGGGACAGATTCTGGGACGATTGTGTGCAGCGTGAGATACAAAAGACTGGCAGTGGTGGGGTGAAGATAGCAGATGAGAAGGATGTAGCCATGATAGCCAGGGGGAAGAACAAAGGGAAGGCCAAGAAAGGGGCTTCATCAGATGGGGCTATGGAAAAGGAGAAGAAGAAGAAGAAAGATACAGATATGTCAAAAGTCAAATGTTGGGCATGTCAGAAGATGGGACACTATGCTGCTACGTGTCTGAAAGGAAGAACAGAGCTATTGTTGGGGATGCTAGAGTGATGATTCATGATCAGGGGTTGCCTTTGTTTTTGTGGGTTGAAGCCTGCAATATTGTTGTTTATCTTCAAAACAAGAGTCTTCACAGAGGAATTGGGAATATGACTCTAGAGGAGGCTTTCACTAGAGAGAAGCCTCATGTGGGACATCTTCGTATCTTTGGATGTCTCACATATTCTTATATCCCCAAGGAGCAAAGGATGAAGCTGGAACACATGGCAGAGAAGGGTATCGTTATGGGTTACAACGAGACTTCGAAGGCCTATTGGATCTTCATTCCTTCTAAACAGAGAGTGGTGATTAGGAGGGATGTGAAGTTCGAGGAGGAGAGGGCCTATCGGAGATCACGGGACTATGATGAGAGAGAGTCACAGACTTCTCCTCAGCAGGGAGGTCAGGTACAGGGAGCTAGACCTCAGGGTTCTGGATCGACCGGTACAGGAGGTGCTTCAATGTCAGTGACATCTGGGGCACCAGTGGCGAGTTCACCAAACACTTCTTTGGGGAGTCCACTGGTATAGAGTTCACATGGCACTTCAGCTAACACAGGCACAAGTGCCGATACAAGTTCTTCGAGGACAGATGTTGGTACAGGGCCCAAGCACACCAGGGTCAATTGGCAGACCTTCAAGTTCACCAGACTGGGGAGCAGAGGATGAGGATCCCTATGGGGAAGCTTGTCCAGGGAAGAGCAGGCCCAAGTGGCTTCAAGACACCTTGAAGGAAGCAAAGTCTGTTGGTCCTCTGAAGAGGGTGAACAGGGAGAGTGTGCCACCTGAGCGGTTTTGCAGTTATGTAGCGAAGGCTACCAGCATTGTTGACTCTGAACCTACTAGTTAGGAGGAGGCTACCAGCCAAGAGGTATGGAGAGAGGTTAAGGTGGAGGATTATGCCTCTATCATTAAGAACAATGTTTGGGAGGTGGTGCCTAGGCCTGAGGGCAAGTCAGTTGTGACTTCCAGGTGGCTCTACAAGATCAAGCATGCTACAGATGGAAGCATTGAGAATTTCAAGGCAAGGTTTGTGGCTAGAGGGTTCTCACAGATAAAGGGAGTTGAGTATGATAAGACCTTCGCTCCTTTAGCTCGGTACACTTATATCCGGTCCCTTATTTCTATTGTTGCAGAAATGGGTTGGCAGATCCATCAGATGGATGTGAAGGCCGCATTTCTGAACAGAGTTATAGAGAAGGAGGTGTATGTTGAGCAGCCACAGAGCTTTGAGGTACTTGGGCGGGAGACCCATGTATGTCGGTTGAGGCGAGCACTTTACGAACTTAAGCAAGCTCCGAGAGCTTGGTATTCGAGGATTGATACTTACTTGCAGCAGATGGGTTTCACGAAGAGTGATGCAGATCCGAACCTATACTACATTGTTGTAGGGGACGATTTGCTCATTCTTGTGTTATATGTTGATGACTTGATCATTACTAAGGCAGAGAGACTGATTAGTGGTTGCAAGGAGGATCTTGCTATGGAGTTCGAGATGAAGGACATTGGGCTGATGCATTACTTTTTGGGGCTTGAGGTGTGGCAAGAGGAGGGGCATATCTTTTCGGGGCAAGGGCAGTATGTTGTGGATGTGTTGAGCAGATTTCACATGGAAAACTGAAGACTCATGTCTACACCTATTATCACCAACTGGAAGAAGCTTCATGCTTCAGATTCTAGTTTGGTGGATCCTATTGATTTATGGTAGCATTGGATGTGCTTTAGCCTTGTAACTTTGTATATAAGCTAAAACACATGTATTCCATAAAACCCAGAAATGGTTTTGGAAAATTCCACTTAGATATGGTTTAATTAAATTAATTAATCGTTTTTTAATGTTTTTATAAGTCTAAACTTAGGGAAACTGATTAATTAAAGGGTATTAATTAAACTAAGTGTGAATCTTCTAGATAAAGTCATGGATCACCTCCAAGTTAATCTTAGCCCTTGATTATGTTTTAATCTTGGTCGTTGAAGGGTCAATGGAAGAATATAAGAAGGAGGGTGAGAGGTCTATGGAAAATACATTGAACACATTGAGCATTTGGCATTTTCGAGTTTGTGTGAGGAGACATAGCTTTTGGTCAGAATCGAATCACTAGGGCAGGATTTGCTAAGTGATTTTGATTCAGTGATCAAATTCAGAGAGGGGCCAAAGCAGTAACTGGTCAGGAGGACCAGGAGTACATTACAGAGAGAGGCAGCGTTTACGCAGAGAGAGACAGTGCAGTTTTCTGAAGAGGTGACGCAGTCCTTGAAGGGAATCACGCAAAAACAGCGCAATGTCTTCCAGAGTCAGTCCGGAGATAGCTAGATGTTGGGGTTTCCGAGCCAGGAGGGCCAAAATCCAATCTCAAATATGTTTGATCAGTTGCAAGGAGAGGTGACACAGTTTCTCAGGCTTGCCCACACAGGCTTACGCAGTTCCAGCATAGGCACTCATGCAGAGGCAGAGAGGGGCTTCACCAGCATTGTTTAAATCAGTCGGAGACTTGCAGAGTGAGGTATATCTCACAATTACATCTGCTGTCTAGATTTATCTGAAGGGTTTGCCAGATATTGGCACCCTAGTTGTACTCAAGATACTATTGCTTAATAATATAAAACCATCGGATCTGCTGCACCGGTTTTTCCAAGTTGGGTTTTTCCAGGGACTTAGTCCAAAAATAATTGTGTCAAATGTGGTTGTTTTTCATTGCATTTTGTTCAGTTTGTTTCAGCACTTAGATTCATTCCGCAGTTTTATTTGTGTAGACTGCTTCAGTAATTACTTCGGTATTTCAATGTAATGAAATAATTATCAAAATAATAGGAGATTCAGATTTGTTGCAGTAGGAATCCAGATTTAGGATTTTTCACATGGTATCGGAGCTTATTCAAGCTGAAGTGCAGGAGAAACAAGAGTGAACCAGCAGATCAGCGCAGGAGAGACTGGGATTTGCGTAAGCAGTAGCAGACCCTCCCAAAGATTACGCTATCCAGGCCAAGAGGGCAATCCAGTGCAGAAAAAAGGCTCCCTCTGAGAGAGTTGACAGAGGGATAAGCATTTTTTTTCAATTGCAGAAGAGGCAGCGTAGCTGAAGGACGCAGTTACTACACAACAGTAAGAGCTAGTGCATAAGCATCGGAAAATTTCTGAAAAACACAAATTGGGGATTTCTTGACCTCAGAGAGTTTCTTACTCAAAGAAGCTCAGTTTTCTCGTGCAGCAGAAGAAGCAGTGACTTACTCCACAAGGAGTGATAAGTCTAGCTGAGCAGAGGGTTAGAGAAAGAAATCGATAGTTGAGGAGATGGCCAGCAACAGATTGCGTGACTAAGATAGATTGGAGGGTGCCTCCAACTATGTTATTTGGAAATCAAGGATTGAGTTTCTCCTTGATGAGCATGATCTGAAAACCCTCATAGACAGCACAGTTGCAGAACCTCTTGATGTAGCACACCTGAGACAATTCAAGAAGAATATGGCAAGAGCCAAGCGATTGATCCTAGATGGTGTGAAGGATCATATCGTACCTCACATAGCAACTAAGAACACTGCTAGAGAGATGTGGGTAGGGCTAGAAAAATTATACCAAGGATCTTCCAAGCAGCGGAAGATGCATTTGGAGGAGAAGATGTGTAATACCAAGATGAAGAAGGGAGAACGTTTTGACTCCTTCCTATCCCATATTCAGGTTACCCGAGATCAGTTGTCAGCCGTGGGGGTTGCTCCTAGAGACTCAAAGTTGGTAAGGCTCACTCTGAACTCGGTTTCAAAAGACTATCAGGTCTTTGTCCAGAGCATTCTGGGTAGAGAAAGGCTTCCAGGATGGGAAGCAATGTGGGCAGCGTTACAGCAAGAAGACCTGAGGAGAGACCTCCTCAAGATCCATTTGGAAGATGGCAACAGTGGGTCGAAGGTCAAGAAGGAGGAAGAAGATAACACTGCCCTTGCATCAAAGGGGCAACAGAAGCAGAAGAAGAAAGATCTGTCTAAGATCAAATGCTTCCAGTGTGGGGAAATGGGACATTATGCCACACAGTGTCCTCTTAAGAAAAAGGATAAAGAGGAGAAGGAAGATCCTCAAGCAGGAGCTGCCAATATTGAGGCAGAAAGAGATTGTGCTATGTTAGCTCATATTCCGAAAGGAGAGAAATGGGATGACTTGGAGTTGTAGATCCAGAATCTACAAATGGAAAGATCCTAAAGTATTTCCGGACTCTTGGATCACATGTGAGCTACGACAGCCTAAAGACAGTAGCAGGATGGACAGTTGCAGTAGAAGATGAGAAGACAGTGCAGTGGCTAGCAGTACTAGATCCTAATCAGCGCAGAGAGGGAGCAACAGCAGCGCAATGCACACTAGTGCAGCGCAATGCAGAGCAGTGCAGAGCAGCAACAACGCAGTATTTTTCAGAGAGCTAGTGCAGAAACTAGCAACAGTCAGTCTTATTTTCCAGTTGCAGATTTTCTTGTCCAATTTCGGATGTTTTTATGTTGCAAGTAGCAACAGTGCAGCAGCAGCAGTAGTTGAGCAGCAGCAGCAGATGAGCAACAACAGCGCAATGCACAAGTGGTGCAAGGCAGTGCAAAGTAGTGCTCACGCAGTGCAGCAGCATGGTTGCAGAATTCAGAGGGAGTTACAATACAATGGCAGTTGACAGTAGTATGCAGAGTCAGCAGCAGTACAAATGCAGCATTTTCTTTTGCAATGTTGGTGAGCAGCATCAACAGCACAGCAGTAGATGTTCCAGAAGTCAGAACAACAACACATTGAGTTGTCTTGCTATAGCACTTTCCTCGCTAAGAGAGAGTGTTGATTTATGGTAGCATCGGATGTGCTCTAGCCTTGTAACTTTGTATATAGGCTAAGACACGTATTCCATAAAACCCATAAATGGTTTTGGAAAATTCCACTTAAACCTGGTTTAATTAAATTAATTAATCATTTTTTAATGTTTTCCTACGTTTAAACTTAGAGAAACTAATTAATTAAAGGGTATTAATTAAACTAAGTGTGAATCTTCTAGATAAAGTCATGGATCACCTCCAAGTTAATCTTAGCCCTTGATTATGTTTTAATCTCAGTCGTTGAAGGGTCAACGGAAGAATATAAGGAGGGTAAGGGGTCTATGGAAAATACATTGAGCACATTGAGCATTTGGCATTTTCGAGTTTGTGTGATGAGACACAGCTTTTGGTCAGAATCGAATCACTGGGGCAAGGTTTGCTAAGTGATTTTGATTCAGTGATTAGATTTAGAGAGGGGCATAAGCAGTAACTGGTCAGGAGGACCAAGAGTACATTATAGAGAAAGGTAGCATTTACGCAAAGAGAAACAATGCAATTTTCTTAAGAGGTGACACAGTTCCTGAAGGGAATCATGCAGAAACAGTGCAGTGTCTTCAAGAGTCAGTTTAGTGATAGCTAGAGGTTGGGGTTTCTGAGCCAGGAGGGCCAAAATCCAGTCTCAGATTTGCTTGATCAGTTGTAGAGAGAGGTGACGCAGTTTCTCGGGCTTGCCCACGCAGGCTTACGCAGTTCCAGCGTAGGCACTCACGCAGAGGTAGGCTTCACCAGCGCTGTTTAGATCAGCGGGAGACTTGCAGAGTGAGGTATATCTCCTAATTACATTTGTTGTCTAGATTTATCTTAAGGGTTTGCCAAATATTGGCACCCTAGTTGTACTCAAGATATTGCTGCTTAATAATATAAAACCCTCAGATCTGCTGCACTGGTTTTCCCGAGTTGGGTTTTTCCGGGGACTTAGTCCAAAAATAACTGCGTCAAATGTGGTTGTTTTTCATTGCATTTTTTTCAGTTTGTTTCAGCACTTAGATTCATTCTGTAGTATTATTTGTGTAGACTGCTTCAGTAATTACTTCTGTATTTCAATGTAATGAAATAATTATCAAAATAATAGGAAAAGTAACTCAGATTTGTTGCAGTAGGAATCCATATTTAGGATATTTCACAGATCCCACATTGTATAGGCAACTTATTGGGTCCTTGATGTATTTGGTCAACGCTAGGCCAGATATATGCTTTGCAGTGAACACACTTAGCCAGTGCATGGTTGAGCCCAGAAGGGTGCACTGGGTAGTTGCAAAGCACATTCTTCGCTACGTGCAGGGCACTGTTAATTATGGTCTCGACCATAGGCGGGGAGATGGAGTGAGGTTAACAGGTTACACAGATTCAGATTGGGCAAGGTGTTCTTCTGACAGGAAAATCACTTCAGGGTGTTGCTCCGGATTGGGTTCGACAATTGTGTTGTGGTTCAGTCAAAAGCAAAAGTCAGTTGCTTTGAGCTTTGTTGTCGCACAAAATGTCTAGGCACCGCGACAACGACTTAAATCAAAGGTTGTCACTGTGATCCCCAATCTCTCTGTTTAAGTTGTCTCCTTATAGCAGACTAAGGGGGGTAGACCCTATGGAAATGGAATGAAGGAGAACTAGTTGGGAACCAACCAGTTCAGGAGACAATTAAACAACCAAATACTTATAAAAGATCTAGCAAGATTAAATGATTTGATTAAATTTGAATGATTGATACCAGTGCCTTATTGAGTCAACTATCCTACTAAGGAAATTACAACGAAGTAATTGATGAGAAATTGCTGCTATGCAATGCTAACTTAGAATGCAGAATGCAAGGAAAATGATTTGAAGGAGCGAGATGAAGCAAGCTTCGAAGATGAAAGGTGATGTTAAAAGCCTAAAGCACTTAGATTACAAATAATCTAATCTAACCACTAAGTACTTAATCAAAAAAGTCGATTATGAAGATGCCAAAAAAAATACTCAATTAAAAGATATTCAATTTGTCACAGATCCACAATAGAGTGCTCAAAAAAGATATCAATCACTTGAAAATTTTCATAAACTTAAACATTCAATATAGATATAATAATTCAAGCAAATGAAACAAAAGTTAATTAAACAATAAGTGATTTTAATCGATAGCAAACATTCAAAATTCCATCAAACTCAGCTGAAGCATATGAAAGTAATTAGCACTTAAATCTCAATAATTAATCATCAAGAAATACCATGAAATTTAGATGCTAAATAAACATTTCAAGTAATTTATGGATTAAACGATATTCTAAAATAATGCAAATCCAACAAAAAAAATTATTTTTCTCCTATAGTCAAACTTAAGATATATTATTTAGCAAGATTTCAGATTTGAAGTATTAATTGCAGCAGTAATTTAAACCATAGATCAGCAAACAAACGATACCAACACCAATGCCCAAAATGACTAAAAATAGTAAAAATTATTGAACTTGAATAAAAATCAATTTTTAGGGCTTGATTAAGATAAACTTCTGATCTGATATTTTTATTTCAGCAGTGAAACAGTGACAGATCAGCAAGATAAAAGTGTCAAAAATAGCTTCCAAATACTTCCAAAAATAGCAAAAAATGTATTAAAACTTGCAAATTTCAATTTTAAGGCTTTAAGAGAGTTTGATTCAGTTTTTTTCAGAATTGATAAGTTTATAACAACAATAAATTGATAACAGATCAACAAACTAAAAAAAACTGAAGATGATCCCCACAATGTCTAAAAATAGTAAGTTTTGCCGAAAAACGGAAAATTCAAATTTTTTAGACCTTATTTAGGATATGCATCAGAAATGTTCAGATCTGATTTTTCATAGTTATGTAGTAATTTCTAACAAGCTTCAAAGTCAGATCTAGGCAAAATTAAAGATGTCCAAGTGGCCAAAAACTCTAAAAATGAAGATTTTACAACTATAAACAACTTTAACGGTTTGACCATATAAAATGTGTTTATAGGGCCTAATTATTTGTGATTTGTTTGTTGTAATAAAATTTGCAGAAAATAAGGGTTTAGAGATCAAACCCTTCGCCCAAGGCCTTGAAAATCCCATTTTTGAAAATCATTGAAATTTTGGGATAACGTTGCCGCTTGAAAATTAAAATTTTGGAGACCAAAATCCTGCAAAAATAGCCTCAAAAGCCTAGACGTCTAGGGTTTTTGAGGTCTCCAATTCCAATTTTTTAAATCTGAAATTCTTGCAAAATTTTCAGTGGCTGACCCTACAAAATTTTCTAGACACTAGATCTTACCCTCAAGGGCCTAGATCTAGCTCTTCTTCCACTTAATCTCACCTGCAAACAAATATTGAGCCTAGATCTTGCCCTCCAGGGTCTAGATCTAGCTCAGATCTGAAAATTTCCTTGGCTGATTTTTCAGATCTATTCCTGCACAAGTGAAAAGAGAAAAACCCAATACCCAATATGTACAAAAATAGAGAAAATCCTAAAAAACCCAAATGTTAGAATTCAAATTATGTTACAAAACTTCAGATCTATACAAATTAGTCACAGATTTATACAGATAAGTTACAAATCTATATAATACATTTACAGATCTATGCACAAGAGTTGCAGATCTATCAGATATGAGGAGTGTAAGTCTGACTCCGCTCCCAGATCTAAAGATCTAAGGCTCTTACTAGCTATATCTAACTTTAAATTCAATAAAAGTTCAGATAAAATTTTTGTATTTAGGCACAAGCTCTAGAAAAACCCTGCAAGAAGAGAACTTAAGATAACCTTGGGGAATTAAATCCGAAGGGCTCTTTAGATCTTATTTCCTTGGGAGTCAGCTGGTCCAACCGAGAACTTCCCTAAACGCCCAATTCTAAATCTGAGAGATTTCTGCACACTGAAAGTTAAATTGTTAAACCAATAGAGAAATAAGATAAAATGAAATTTTCAAGAAAGAGATACCGGCTAACACAATCCAATTAAAATTCTTACCCTAACTCCAGTAACCTAAGCAAGATACCTATGCAATAGATTACTCTACAAGAGCTATTAATCAACAGTTCATTGAAATAATTACTAGCAGAATATAAAGAACAAGTTTACCATAAAATGCCGAAGATGAACACAACCATCAAGTAAAACCCCAAAGACTTTGTTTGTATTATTCCAGAAAAGTATTACAGGAGAGCTTCAAGAGCTAGTACACGATCAAGAGATCGAATGAAAAAATCAGACTAACACTGACCTCTAATTTATAGATAAAATCTCCAACGACTAGTCTGCTTGATCCCCGTCAAAGTAATCTCGACTGTCGAAAAGGATTTGATTATATTTTAATCTCATCCGTCGAAATTATTATTTTTTGAGGAATTTCGAATTCTTCAATTAATTCCCTTTTAATTAACTCAAAAATAATAATTTTGAATTAATTACCTCAAAAAATTGACTGACTTAACTACCAAGGCCCAAGAATCCAAAATTTCTCAAAATTTCCAATATTCCCTTGGCCTGGACCTTTAAAAATGTATCTTTTAGAGACCCACGAATTTTGCCTTTGAAGAATTTAATTTGACCTAGAACATAAAATTAATTAAATTTCTGGCTTAGGATTTTTTAATTTAATTTGGCCAGAAAATTAATTAATTGACTCATGAGGGGATTAATTATTCTTCCAACCCTCTTTACATAAGATTAATACATTAAACCATGAGGGGAACACCCGTTCATAACAGACCCTCAATAACTGCCCAATTCTGCGACTTAGAAATATGACATGGTAGACCCAGCGATCTGTAATAAAATGTTCTAGCCAATTAGCTATGATCATTCCTAGATTACTTTTACAAAAACTCGATAAAAAACACTAGGACTCATTTAATATCTTGACGACAAAATCCACCCTATCTTTGGGGTGAGGCTGGAGGGGAAAAAATATGCCGATCATTTGTGTCTAGAGATACAGATGAATCAGTGAGACGAAAAACCTCCTAGGATAGAAATCATCACCAAAATATTAGGCTTACCTAGCTTGTTACATATATGATGGTCTTACTACGATCATTTACATTATAGATATGCATAATGGGTTTACATCATTTACAAAATTGTCGGTTGAATGATGAAATATGAACGGCACGAACACTCGAACATGATATATCCCTTTTGCAAAAAAGGAGTGCACTGCTATGGGGTCGTTGTCAAAGATTGATCAACATCTGGCTCTACTTGAGGACACATTGCTTCATCGGAGAAATGTGAGAATCCAGAATTTGCATCCAAACAATACACAAAATTATATAAGTAGCACCATCCAAAATTCATCATATAACATTAAACTCATTAAAATAGAAGCTCTTCATTTATTGACTATTCTACTAACATGAAATGTAAATCTACTCTAACTACAAAATGAAATGTTGAAAGGACAAGGTGTAAGGTTAGAGATACAATACAAAGGAAGCCCTGTGGCATCATATGTGTTCAATATAGTGCATACTAAGCATTCCTGCTTTCAGGCAAGTCTGTGGGTTGCTTTTCAAATGTGCCATGCCAGATCCTGCATATTGTAAGACTTTGTCTTATCTGAATATCAAGTTGCTCTCAGCCATCATATGCATCTAGCCACTTACTTCTTCTTTTTTGCTTTTTTCTCTTCTTAGTGGGCTGTGATGTCAGCAATAAGACCACTGTAGATTTCCTGTCTTTATCTTGAAGATGTTCATATGAAATATCTCAAGAACCTAGAGTGTGACCAATCTTATTCTGAATATACTCTGTCAATGGTGACACATAAGCTTGGTATTTCTTAATGTCCTTCGTAACCATAGTTAATTTTTCCTTAATGGGAAAGGTGACCTCCCTGTGATGAGATGGGAATTGCTTCAACAGACAAGAAGGCTTATGATCTATTGATGAATCTTCATTATCAAATTTGGGTTGGAACTTTTGTATATGTAAATTTTTCATTTCTTCCAACATTTTCTGTATGGAACTCATCTCCCTAGCATGCCTTACTATTAATTTTGCTTGATTGAGTTCTGTTTTCACGAATCTGTCTTGCAAATTGGTCTGATTTGCCTCCATAATTTTCATTTCCAGCAAGTGATTGTCCTTCATGGCAATCATTACCTGGGTGTGTCTTGCTTCCATTGCAATCATATGATTTTGAATAATGGACATCTGATTAGAATGATTAATTTCCATGATCTTTAACATGTTTTCCATGACATTCATTTCTTGTGCATGACTTGCTTCAATAGCATTTACCCTATTTTGAAGATTGATCTGGTTAGCTTCCATGTTTTGAATCATTTGCGTATAATTGGGTTGCATATCCTTAACCATCTCAGTTGATTCCTTAACAGGACTTTCATGATCTTCTATAGGCATGTGATAGTCCTTACCAACAACATTAATTTAATGGCTCACCCCTGCCATTCTACTATATATGATTCTTTTGACAACATGGCAAGTAACCTCTTCATGAAGAGCATTACAAGCTCTACAATAAGGCGGAGCTTCATCCACAAGATTTGCAGACTCAAGTTGATTCGGCGATCTCTGCTCATTAGATGGGCCTCTCTTCCACAAAGCATTATTATTTCTAGGTTGGAAATTTTGTGCTTGAGAGCCTTCCATTTGGACCAACCTAGCCTGTAAGACACTTATTTGTTCAGAATGATTAGATATTAACTTTTCCTGATCAAGTTCCATGCTTTCAAGTTTTGCATTAATTTATGCATAGGGTCTTCATCAAATTCTTTAATTTCTTTTCCCTTAGATTTTGTCGAAAACCTATCAAAATCTGGAGTTTTGGACACTCCAGATGCTTTCTTATCCTTTTCAATCTCC
This sequence comes from Pinus albicaulis, assembly GCA_034641835.2. Taxonomy (NCBI): domain Eukaryota; kingdom Viridiplantae; phylum Streptophyta; class Pinopsida; order Pinales; family Pinaceae; genus Pinus; species Pinus albicaulis. The sequence goes on from CM076572.1 coordinate 574,793,085, forward strand.
TCAGCTAAAACCTGGGCAGCCTTATAATCATTAACTTTAGCTCGCCTCAACTCATAAGAAGTATCAACATCAAAGGCATCAATATAACAATCAAAAAGGAACCTGGCAGGAGGTCTATAATCTTGAGGTAATTCTTTAATAATACCATTAAACCTCTTATTAAATTCCTCTACTGTGTCTTTTTCTTTTTTCTCTATGACGCTGAGATCTCTAACCAAATGTTTTTCTTCTCTCTTGTCTCCATACTCGTCCTTAAAAGCATTAATAACCAATTGTAATGAATTAAACGAATTTTCAGGTTTATTTGTAAACCAATCCAAATCATCTTCCTCTAAGGAAAGAACAAAGAGGCTCATCTTCACATCCTCATGATTATAGTCAACACCTCTAGTATATTTACCCAACCAAGAGATAATGCTTTTATATGAGCCATAGCACTAACCACATTATTTCCTTGGAAAGAAGGCAACATGTCAATGCCATTGTTAGGAAGGTCATTTGGATAACCTTAAATGTTAGCAAAGTTACAAGGGGCGAACAAGTCCATGATGTTTTGCTCAAAGGGATAGGAGTGGCTAAAAAGATAATAGAGAGAAAGATCCTTGCTCAAGAAAAATCAGAACATCCACAAGAAGCGAGCTTCTAGCAGAAATTCTTGTAAGAAATGAAAGAAGTGGAGACGCCACTTGAACATGAATCTAGCTGCAAGATCCCAAAGGCAATCCGAAAAATCAGTCAAGGAGACGCAGATGGATATCAGAGAGGGCTTCTTGTTTGAGAACTAATGGATGAATAAGTGGAGTCGCCACCCAAACAAGAAACCGACTGAAATGTCCAGGTGCTGAAGGTGCAAATAGAAAAGATGAAAAGATTATTGAGCTGACGAAAGATATGATGATGAAAAGATGAAATGACGCCAGAAAATGTTAAGTCGTGTGACGAGCTAATGAATGGCGAAAAAGATAGAAGATTAGAAGATGTCGTTGAGACCAAGGACATAAAAACTCTATCCCTGGCAACAATGCCAAAAATGTTGTTGCACATAATGTCTAGGTACCGCGACAACGGCTCAAATCGGGGGCTGTCACCCTGATCCCAAATCTCTTTGTTTAAGTTGTCTCCTTATAGCAAACTAAGGGGGGTAGACCCTATGGAAATGGAATGAAGGAGAACTAGTTGGGAACCAACCAATTCAGGAGGCACAAGGACATAAAAACTCTATCCCTGGCAACGACGCCAAAAATGTTGTTGCACATAATGTCTAGGCACCGCGACAACGGCTCAAATCGGGGGCTGTCACCCTGATCCCAAATCTCTTTGTTTAACTTGTCTCCTTATAGCAGACTAAGAGGGGTAGACCCTATGGAAATGGAATGAAGGAGAACTAGTTGGGAACCAACCAATTCAAGAGGCACAATTAAACGACCAAATACTTATAAAAGATCTAGCAAGATTAAATGATTTGATTAAATTTGAATGATTAATACCAGTGCCTTATGGAGTCAAATATCCTGCTAAGGAAATTACAACCAAGTACTTGATGAGAAACTATTGCTATGCAATGCTAACTTAGAATGCAAAATGCAAGGAAAACAATTTGAAGGAGCGAGATGAAGCAAGCTTCGAAGGTGAGAGGTGATGCTAAAAGCCTAAAGCACTTAGATTACAAATAATTTGATCTAACCACTAAGTACTTAAGCAAAAATGTCGATTATGAAGCTGCCAACAAAAATACTCAATTAAAAGATATTCAATTTGTCACAGATCCACAATAGAGTACTCAAAAAAGATATCAATCACAGTTCATTGAAATAATTACCAGCAAAATATAAAGAAAAAGTTTACCATAAAATGTCAAAGAGAAACACAACCATCAAGTAAAACCCCAAAGACTTTGTTTGTATTATTCCAGAAAAGTATTACAGGAGAGCTTCAAGAGCTAGTACACAATCAAGAGATCAGATGAAAAAATCATACTGACACTGACCTCTAATTTATAGATAAAATCTCCAATGGCTAGTCCGCTTGATCCCCGTCAAAGTAATCTCGACCATCGAAAAGGATTTGATTATCTTTTAATCTCATCCGTCGAAATTATTATTTTTTGAGGAATTTCGAATTTTTCAATTAATTCTCTTTTAATTAACTCAAAAATAATAATTTTGAGTTAATTACCTCAAAAATTTGACTTTGACTTAACTACCAAGGCCCAAGGGTCCAAAATTTCTCAAAATTTCCAATATTCTTTTGGCCCGGGACCTTTAAAAATTTATTTTTAGAGACCCACAAATTTTGCCTTTGAAGAATTTAATTTGACCTAGGCCATAAAATTAATTAAATTTCTGGCTTAGGATTTTTTTAATTTAATTTGGCCAAAAAATTAATTAATTGACTCATGAGATGATTAATTATTTTTCCAACCCTCTTTACATAAGATTAATACATTAAACCATGGGGGGAACACCCGTTCGTAACAGACCCTCAATAACTACCCAGTTCTGCGACTCAAAAATATGACCTGGTAGACCCAGCAATCTGTAATAAAATGATCTAGCCAATTAGCTAGGATCATTCCTATATTACTTTTACAAAGACTCTATAACAAACACTATGACTCACTTAATATCTTGACGACAAAATCCACCCTAGCTTTGGGGTGAGGCTGGTGGGGAAAATCTCTGTTGTTCATTTGTGTCTAAAGATACAATGAATCAGTGAGACGAAAAACCTCCTAGGATAGAAATCGTCGCCAAAATATTAAGCTTACCTAGGTTGTTACATACATAATGGTCTTACTACAATCATTTACATTATAGATATGCAGAATGGGTTTACATCATTTACAAAATTGTCAGCTGAATGATGAAATTTGACCGGCACGAACACTCGAACATGACAGATCCCTTTTGCGAAAAACGAGTGTACTGTTATGGGGTCGTTGACAAAGATTTACCAATAAGCTCCTCTGAGGCTTAAGTATATGGCCGCTAGCCAAGCTAGTTGTGAGGCCATTTGGATTCACAAGTTGTTGTATGTCCTATGTGATCAGGAGTTGAGACTGACAGTTATTCACTGTCATAATCAGAGTTGCATTAAACTCACGGAGAATCCAGTCTTTCATGACAGGTCAAAACACATTGACATCAGATATCATTTCATCAGGGACTATGTTCAGAAGGGGGAAGCGAAGCTGGAGTATATATCGACAGATGAGCAGGTACAATACAAATATCATTTAATGTTCTGAGTTGCACGCAGTTCGAGAGAATTTTCGAAAAAAAACAAAATATTTAAAAAAATTGTCCAGTCTGTACAGCAGTACGGAAATCCGTACAGTCCATACGAAATTCGTACAAGACATATTTTCAACTTCAAGTGAGCATGGAAATCGAGGCAATGTGGGCACAGTTTTCAAGGAGTTTTGGGTTGAAAAGATACGTTGTATTTTGTTGTTTTGTTTTGTCTGCAAATGTATTTTTACTAAACTTGAAAGATAAATAAATTTAAAGAGCTCTCTAACAAGTTTTCCCCGCAGAAGAAAATTTCATTGTTCAGAAGAAGCATCAGGCCGAAATTTTCTAGTGTTGCACAGTGCCTAGCCAAGTATGCTGAGTTGCTTAGGGGAAGTTTGTTTTTTCAGTGCAGAGTGGCAGAAAAATTCGACTTTCCTGTTTGAGCAATTCCAGCATGCAGAGGGAGCAACAACAGCTCATATTTTCGCTGAGCAAATTCTTCCGTTGGACACATAGGGTTTTGCGGCAGATTGCTAGAGTAGAATCCGTGTCGGGTGGAAAGAGAAATAGCATACACAAATGGAAAATTTCTCTCAGGGGGTTTTGAGCTTTAGAAACTTGATGTTCCAATTGCATATTGTCAGTAGCCATGAGCAGATTTTCTCACTCCAGCAGGGGGTGTATATAGCAGTTCCAGCAGCCAAGCAAAGGGAAAAAGAGAGATTTTTTACTAGTTCCAGTGATGGCCACAACTGGGCTTAGAGATCAGGATAGGTTGGAGGGATCCTCCAACAGTCAACTATGTCATCTGGAAGGCTAGGATGTCCTTTCCAGATCAATATAGCCTGAAAGCCTATGTGGGCAATGTTGTAGCAGTACCCCAGGATACGGATCAACTGAAGGAGTATAGAAAAGAAATGGCAAAGACGAAGCGGATGATTTTGAAAGAGGGAGATTTTCGACCAGTTTCAGAGATGGCCACAACTGGGCTTAGAGATCAGGATAGGTTGGAGGGATCCTCCAACTATGTCATCTGGAAGGCTAGGATGTCCTTTCTAGATGAATATGGCTTGAAAGCCTATGTGGGCAATGTTGTAGCAGTACCCCGAGATGCGAATCAACTGAAGGAGTATAGAAAAGAAATGGCGAAGGCGAAGCGGATGATTTTGGATTGAGTCCGAGATCATAGTCTCGCATATTTCTAGCAAGAATACTGCCAAGGAAATGTGGGTAGCTCTCTCCAAGCTATATCAGAGTTCTTGCAAGCAACAAAAGATGTTTCTCTAGGAGAAGCTCAGAACCATCAAGATGCAGATGGGTGAAGGCATAGATCCCTTCCTCACTTGTATTCAAGAGGTCCGAGATCAACTCTCAGTCGTTGGGGAGGCACACCAACCCACAGAGCTTGTACAACTGGCACTAAACAGTATCTCAAAGAACTAGCAAGTGTTTTTCCAAAGCATATTGGGCAAAGACACTTTTCCTGGTTGGGATAGGATGTGGGCCGATCTGCAGCAGGAGGAGTTTAGGCGAGCTCTAGTAAAGAGCACCAACAGCGGTAGCAGCAGCAAGGTTGTGAAGATTGAGAAGGAAGAGGAGAATGTGGCCTTAGCATCTAAGGGTTCCAATTAGGGACACGAGAAGCAGAAGAAGAAAAAGGACCTATCAAAGGTCAAGTGCTTCAGATGTGGTGAGCTCGGTCACTACAGTACTCAGTGTCCTCTAAGGAAGAAAGACAAGCAAGAGAAGCAAGACCAGGCGGTAGCGTCAGCTGAGGTAGACAAATTTTCCCCTAGGCTAGAGGAAGATTACGCTATGATGGAAGCCATACCTACAAGAGAGAGGTGGGGTGACATGGAGCTGTAGTCCAGAACTATAGGAGTCTGAGCAGGGTCCTTGAGGTGTCCTCCTCATGGATCATTACCTTGCTATGGGGGGACCACAGTATTCAGTAGCAAGATGGATCAATGTCAGTGATGCAGTCAGATCCAGAGTGACAGTGCAGGCTAGTAGCAGTCAAGTGTTGAGGAGCACAGTGCAGTGTTGGCAGCAGTGTAGAGTGACACAGTGTAGAGTCAACAATAGCGCAGATTCTTCAGTAGACAGTGCAAATGCTAGTAGCAATCAGGACTCAGGAGAGAGATACAACAGACACGGATGATTAGGTATTTCAGATGCTTCTCAGTTGTAGTTATTGCAGTTGCAGCAGCAACAGATGAGAGGGAGTTGCAATGCAAATGCAGAGTTGGCAGTGGTACAACAGTGTCAGCCGCAGCAAGGATGTAGCATCAGAGTTGCGTAGTGGTTGGTGGGCAATACCCAGACATCAGCAGCGTGATAGAGGGTGGTACAGAGACAGAGTGTTGTAGAAGAATGTGCAACACTAGAGAGAACACTTTCCTCGCTAAAAAAGAAGTGTTAGTTTTTGTAGCATTAGAAGTGTTCTAGTCTCGAAACTTTGTGGAGAGGCTAAAACACATGAGCTCTTCATAACTCAGAAATCGTTTCTGGAAATTCCACCTAGAAGTGTCTCAATTAGATTATTAGCCTATTTTTGAATGTTTCCTAAGTCTAAACTTAGGAAATTTGGTTAATTAATCAGAATTAATTGAGATAAGATGTGAATTATCTAGAAACTCACACAGATCGATTGAGAAATAATCTGGGCCCTTGATTAAGTTTTAATCTTGGGTGTTCGAGGTCCAACAAAAGATTATAAGAAGAATTCGATGCGTAGATGGAGAACACACTTGTGAGAGCCACAGAGAGTTCGGTTTCCTTGGAGAATTCGATTTTCCTGAGAGCTAGCAGTGCTAGAAGAGTTCGGGCTTCAGTAGGGAAGCAAAGAAAAAGAGGGGCAGAGACAGTGACTTCGGAGGAAGTTTTCCAGATCCGGTGAAGTGCATTGTAGAGAGGCAAAAAGAGCCACAGTGAGGTTGACGCAGGGGCTGTGCAGAAGCCTCTAGAGGCAATTCATTTTTGCTTGAGGGAAGTTGGTTTTAGTTCCAGAGGCTGGGAAAGGGTTCTAGAAGGCCAGAGAGAGTTTCACAGCCAGTGGCAAGCAGGACGGCTACAAGAGCAGTTGATTCACGCAGAGCATAGAAAGGACTGCGTAAGGATGACGCAGGCTTGTGCGAAGGTTGTTTGGACGGCTCACTTGGAGTTGCAATTAGAGCTTGGACTGCTGGTGAGGGTGATGAAAATTCCTCACAATATTTTTGCCAATAATTTCTCTGCAGGATTGCTAACTTTCAACATCCAAATTGTACTCAAAATTTTTCACTGTTGCATAATAATAAAAACCCTCAATCGTTGCACCGATTTTCCCAAGTTGGGTTTTTCCGTGGACATTTATCAAAAAATGGCTATGTTAATTTTTTGTGTGTGCTAGAATTTTCTCAGTTTCCAGCTCTATTATTTTCTGCAGTTTTATTTGTGAAGGTTGCAGTGTGAATTATTTGGTATTTTCCATAGCAGATAAACTGTTAAAGTAATTAACAATTAGAAAAATTATTTCAAGTTGTTGCAATAGGATTTCATTTTTGAAATTTCCACAATTACCTTATTTAGCAAGAAATTGAATGAATCCTATTACCTGTGAAAATTCCTAGATCTGACAATCTAAGGAATCTTACTACAACTATTTGAGTTACTTCTCCTATTATGTAAATTACATTTACAAAATTAATTTAGACCTGAATTATTGAAGCAACTACTGAAGCAGCCTACACTGAAGAAAATTATGATTCCGAAACAAGGAAATTGAGCAAGAAATCAATCACACATAGGACACAATTATTTTTGGACATAAGTCCCCAGAAAAACCCAATGCGGGAAAACCGGTGCAGCAGATCTGAGGGTTTGTATTATTCAAAAGTAGCAATTTCTGAATACATTTCTGAATACCTCAAGGTTTATTCGGTTACAGAGAAAAATATTGGCAGAAAGAAATTGTGAGAATACCTCACTCAATCACTAGATAATCCAGTTGATCCGAACACTGGAGAAGCTACCCCTGGAGGTCACTACGTAGGCCCTACGTCACCTCCTCTAAGCACTACGTCACCCCAGCGATGGATCGATCTAACTCCCGGAATCACAGATCTCAACCTCGCGGTCTCACACCCCGGCTCTCAGCTTCTGGATCAGTTCCGACAGTGAAATCTCAGAAACCCTCTAAACCTCTGTGCATCCTCTGTGTAGCCTTGACTAGCTCTGCGTGGGCTCTCTTGGACGTCTCACTGCCTCTCTTTGTTGATGATTCTCTGGCTGAGAAAATCTCTCTCCATAAGCTACTTTTCCCCTCATTGCACTGAATCATTTAGATCTGATCTTCGTCCGAGCACTACTCCATCAGAAGAATTTGATCTCAATATTCACTCAGTGTGTCTTTCCAAATGGCCCTCAAGCCTTCCTTTATGGTCTTCTCGTTGAGAAATCAATGGCCGAAATTAGATCTCTAATCAACGGCAAAGATTATAACATGACTCGATCTTTCTTTTCTAGATCATTCTCGCTTTGTTTCATTAATTCCCTTTAATTATTTAATTTCCCTAAGTTAGACTTTGGGTCTTCATTAAAATAATTAATTATTTTAATAAAACATTATCTAAGTGGAATTTTCACAAACAGTTTCTGGTTCTTTGGAATACCTGTGTCTAAGCATCTCCACCAAATTTGGGGCTTAAAACATTTTCTGATGCTACAAAAATCAACAATCCCTCTTAGCAAGGAAGGTGCTCTAACAATATGCCTGCTACACACTGTTTTGTCCCTAAAGCATCCTCTGCGCTGCTGATGTCCATCAACCACTGCACTACTGCTGCAGCGGTATTGTTTCCCATGACACTACCACTGTTACATCCGTACTACAGCTCCCTCTCAAGTGTTGCATCTACTATGCTGCTATCACTGACACTACTAACACTGCAACTCAGCTACTCAGAGAAGTAGTTGAACTCACCCAAAATTGAACAAGTGTTGAGTGGATGTGCCTTTGTGCTGGAGACTCTGACTATTGATAGCTACTGCGTTGTCCCTCTGATGCACTGCGCAACACTACTTTGCACTACGTTGCACTCCTGTGCATAGCGCTGCTACTACTATTTGTTGTTGGTCTGCTCTGTGCAACTCCAGAAAAAGGTGTTTCTACCTACTACAACTGTCGCTCCATCACTCCTCAGCTCTCACTAAAACTCCATCCCGCTACTGCTGATATGGGCTCCCGTAGCAAGGTAATGATCCATGAGGTGGGCTCCTCAAGGATCCTGCCCAACTGAAGTTCAGGGTGAACTACAGTTCAATGTCACCCCACTTCTCTCCTCGAGACGCATGGGCACTCATACTGAACTCATCCTTTTCGACCTTTTCAGTTGCAAACTTCGGATCATGCTTCTCATCCTGGTCCCTTTTCTTCAAAGGATACTGTGATGCAAAGTGGCCCATCTCACCACATCTATAGCATTTCACCTTCGAGACATCTCTCTTCTGTCTTTGTTGCCCTTGTTGCCCTTTCGATGTGAGGGTTGCGTTCTCTTCCTTCGGACCCTTAGATCTGCTACCACTGCTATCGTCAAGCTTGCACTTGACTAGATCTCTCCTCAACTCTTCCTCCTGAAGTGCTAACCACATCTGCTCCCAACTAGGAAGCGTAGCCCTGCCCAGAATGCTCTAGACAAAAACCTGCCACTCCTTCGTGATTGCGTTAAGGGCCAGCCTAACCATAGTTGTTGCAGTTGAGGTGGATCCCTTGGCTACCAACTGGTCTCGAATCTCCTAAAGCCTCGTAAGGAATGAAGCAATGTGCTCCCCCTTCGGCATCTGGATCATGCGGAGCTTCTACTCCAAGTACATCTTTCGCTGCTTAGAAGTTCCCTCGTACAACAAAGACAAAGCTTCCCACATCTCCCTAGCAATGTTCTTGCCAGCTAAATGAGAGACTATGTGATCCTTGACCCCGTCAAGGATAGGCCTCTTGCACTTTGCCATATCGAACTTGTACTTCTTAAGTTGATCTGGATCTGTATGTATAGCAACCACATTCGCCACGAACGTCTTGAGATCGAATTCATCTAGAAGGAACTGAATCCTTTCCTTCCAGATTACATAGTTGGAGGAACCCTCTAACTGGTCCTGATCTTTAAGACCATGAGTTGTCATCTCAGGCAAAAATTGTCGAATTGCTTCCTCTTTCTCCCCCTATGCGCAGCCTAGGTAGGCTTACGCACTCCTTCTGGTTCATAGATCTGTTGCCCTGATCTGCTGCTCAAATCCTGGAAAAATATTGAATTCCTCGGCTAGAAACTCATTGAGGAAGAATTCCCCCCTATGTGCTTTTTCTTTCTTTTGACGCTTCTCTGCCCAGCAACCACTTGCAGAAAAACTACATCCATCTGGTTCTGCGTGAAAGCTCTGCACTGCTCCCTTTGCCTCGACAAAATTTCGAATCGGAAGTCCTACATCTCTATCGACTGACTCAGAGAGAGACAACCTCGAAAAAACAACCCTCCTGGCTAGAACTGCACAATCCCTCTAGGGATTCGATCTGTTGCTGCTGCAGCAATTCGGCCTTCACTTCAGATTCAGATTTGCTCTTCCTGTTTCACAACAAATGCTCTGATACCATGTGAAAATTCCTAGATCTGACAATCTAAGGAATCCTACTGGAACTATCTAAGTTACTTCTCCTATTATGTAAATTACATTTACAGAATTAATTCAGATCTGAAATTGAAGTAACTACTGAAGCGGCCTACACTGAATAAAATTATGATTCAGAAACAAGGAAACTGAGCAAGAAATCAATCACACATATGACAGAAGTCCCCGGAAAAACCCAATGCGGGAAAACTGGTGCAGCAAATCTGAGGGTTTGTATTATTAAGCAGTAGCAATTTTTGAATACATCTCTGAATACCTCAAGGGTTATTCAGTTACAAAGAGAAATACTGACATAAAGAAATTGTGAGCATACCTCAATCAATCACTGGATAATGCGGTTGATCCGGACACTAGAGAAGTTGCCCCTGGAAGTCACTGCGTAGGCCCTACGTCACCTTCTCTAAGCACTGCATCACCCTAGTTGTGGATCGATCTGACTCCCGGAATCACAGATCTTAGCCTCTCGGTGTCACAACCCGGCATCCGACTTCTGGATCAGTTCCAATAGTGAAACCTCGGAAACCCTCTAAACCTCTGCATAGCCCTCACTGGCTTTGCTGGACGTCTTCCTACCTCTCTCTGCTGATGATTCTTCGGCTGAGAAAATATTTCTCTCCAGAAGCTACTCTGCCCCTCACTACACTAAATCACTTAGATCTGACCTTCGTCCGAGCACTACTTCGTCAGAAGAATTCGATCTCAAGATTCACTCTGTGTGTGTCTTTCCAAATGACCCTCAAGCCTTCCTTTATAGTCTTCTCATTGAGAAATCAATGACCGAGATTAGATCTCTAATCAACGGCTAAGATTATAACATGACTTGATCTTTGTTTTCTAGATCATTCTCACTATGTTATATTAATGCCCTTTAATTATTTAATTTCCCTAAGTTAGACTTAGGGTCTTCATTAAAATAATTAATTATTTTAATAAAACATAATCTGAGTGGAATTTTCACAAATAGTTTCTGGGTTCTTTAGAATACCCGTGTCTAAGCCTCTCCACCAAATTTGGGGTTTAGAGCACTTTCTGATGCTACAAAAATCAACATTACCCACCAAAATGAGTAACCCCCAGGAGAAAATGTTTATCCTACTTCTAACAAACAATCAGCCAGCCAGCAGCCCCTGACAGCCACCACTAGCCGATGACGTGCCATTATTTCTTTGCCACCTACATCATCCATATGCTTCTCACCCATCTAGCAAGAGCACATGGACAAATGTGGGCTTCCAATCAAAATTAACTTTAATCATTTGCAATCAGGTGCTTATGCTTGTCTATTTTGGGCATTTGATATGGATTATGGGGTGACCCGGAAGGAGGGGTTTTGACTGCGATCATGTTCTCTCACCTTAAATGCAAGGTTAATCTTTGATCCTAGTCGAGTGGGACCTCCCCTAATGGTGCAAGGGGTATAGGAGGGGCACTACTTGGAAAACCCTAATTGAGATAGTGTAGCTCCATCCCTATATCATACTTATCACTTTCCACCTTATATTACAAGCCCTTATCTCACCTCCATTCTTCTGGTTCAACTAGGCATTGGTTATTTGGGATTTGGAAACCATACATCCACATACCTGGGTAGGGATTGAAACTTTTCCCTGTGAGGTTGATGCAGTTAAGAAAAGATAAAAAGCATATCATGGCTACAACAAAATCAAAGAAAGAATATCAAAACACAAAAGATGGTCAAGACATACACATTAGCACATGGGCAAAAGCCTAACATGAGCTCTAACTCACTCATATGGCCATCACCTGGTTCCTAGGCACATGTTTGCCCCATTTCATCATCAAAAGCAACCCTAGCATGTCCCAACCCCGGTGAGCAATAAACTGGCTCATCATTAAGGAGTAATAATGTTGAGATTTTGTGTAGTTGTGGTAGCATCAGGTGTGCTCTAGCCCTGAAACTTTGTGGAGGAGCTAAGACACACTTGAACTCCAAAACCCAGAAAGTATTTGGAGAAATTTCAGCAGGTGTTCAAGTTATTAAAATAATTATTTATTTCAATGTATTTCCTAAGTCTAAACTTAGGAAAATTACATAATTAAAGTGAATTAATTAACACGTGCTGAAATGTTCTAAATGACATGAATCAAACAGTCTTTTAATCTTAGCCGTTGGTAAGTGTTTTAATCTCGGTCGTTGATGAGATTAATGAAAAAGTATAAGAGAAAGGCTTGAGGGCCAGTTGGAGACACACACACAGATGCAGAGCTGAGAGTTTGATCTGGAATTCTAGGGCAAGGTTTGCTAAGAATTTCCGGAGGAGTTTTCTACAACGAGGGGTAGTATTGGCTGAGGGGATGATTTGATCTCGGAGCCAAGAGTCAGCAAGAGGCAGAGGAGCAGCTTTCAACGATAGCGCAGAGGAGCAAAGAGCAACAAATGCGCAACGCAGAGGCTTCAGTCTCTACGCAGGCCCAGGAAGGGGCAGCGCTGCAGCTTCAGAGAGCTTCAGAAGTTATGCAGAGGCCTTCAGAGGCAGCGTAAGGACTACGTCACCCACTCTGGGGTTACGCAGTCCCTCTGTGAGTAGCACAGTGGCACGCAGAGCCTAGTAGGGCTGACGATGGGGCTTCAGGGGCAGCGTTGGGGTGTCTAGGGCCAAATCCAAACTGAGTCTTGCAAATCTTGTTTGAGGGTGTGTATCAATCAGACATTTGGTCTTGGAACAGTAGGTTAGCTGCAGATTTCTTTTATTCTCTGTCGGGTTTACGAGATTTGTTGTACTCAGATCCTACTAAAAAAAATAAACCCTCATATCTGTTGCACCAGTTTTTCCACTTTGGGTTTTTCAGGGGACTTATGTCCAAAAATCAGTATGTCACTTTGTTTGAATGAGCGTAATATTTAGTAAATGATCTGCATGTGTAGATTGTTAGTTGTGTTTACTTAGGCATTTTCTAAATCTAATTTCTGAAGATAACTTGTATAATTTAATCATGTAGGAGAAGTAAACCATGATACTAGAGTAGAATCTTCACAAATAAAACTAATTGCAATATTATTCAAAGCAAGCTCTGACCCTTGAGCTACAAGCAGTAATACAAAGAGAGAATCAAGAAAAAGTAAAAGATGCACAAGAAGAGTGGAAAAACAAAGACTAAGTTGGTAACTCATGCATCCACAATTGCTCCTTCCTCACATTTATACACTCGGGATTTCATTTTTGAAATTTCCACAATTACCTTATTTAGCAAGGAATTGAATGGAGCTTGTTACCCACCAAAATGAGTAACCCCTAGGAGAAAATGTTTCCCCTACTTGTAACAAACAATCAGCCAGCCAACAGCCCCTAACAGCCACCACTAGCCGATGACGTGCCATTATTTCTTTGCCACCTACATCAGCCATATGCTTCTCACTCATCCAACAAGATCACATGGACAAATGTGGGCTTCCGATCAAAATTAACTTTAATCATTTGCAATCAGGTGCATATGCTTGTTTATTTTGGGCATTTGATATGGATTATGGGGTGACCCGAAAGGAGGGGTTTTGACTGTGATCATGTTCTCTCACCTTAAATGCAAGGTTAATCTTTGATCCTAGTCAAGTGGGACCTCCCCTAATGGCACAAGGGGTATAGGAGGGGCACTACTTGGAAAACCCTAACTGAGATAGCATAGTTCCATCCCCATATCATACTTATCACTTTCCACCTTATATTACAAGCCCTTATCTCACCTCCATTCTTCTGGCTCAACTGATCATTGGTTCTTTGGGATCTGGCAAACATACATCCACATACCTGGGTAGGGATTGAAACTTTTCCCTGTGAGGTTGATGCAGCTAAAAGAAAAGAGAAAAAACATATCATGGCTACAAAAAAATCAAAGAAAGAATATCAAAATGCAAAAGATGGTCAAGTCACACATTAGCACGTGGGCAAAAGCCTAGCATGAGCTCTACCTCACTCATGTTGAATTTCCACGCCTTGGGTCTAGGTTAGAGTCTTAAATCTCTGACGCTACCAAACCAAAAATCTCAACCACTAAACTACTTTACACAACGGAAATACAAAGCAGTAAATCACATATGCAAAAATATACACAGCCTTTTAATTTTTCAACCCAACTTCGTTATATTAACAACATATAATATAAGAGTCTAAGGCTCCTGTACCAGGGATAATGGCCCTCATACATCCACTAATACAAGACAAGATACTCTGACCATCTGGCTGTAGCATCTAACAGCTCCTCTCGGTCGTACCCTGTATCTACCCGGTCCTTCAGCTCCCGATCTGCAGCTCCTGCCTCTATCAATGCTCCAAGTCCATCTGGCCACTGAATCTCGGCTATCCAACTTGCTCTCTAGTTGTCCCTCCATCCATCAAGGGCACAACACACCGAGACTCCTGTTGAGTTGTTCACAGCTCCTCTTGTGAACAACTCTCAATCTGCCCACTATTGCTCCTCAGCTACTCTGGGACTTCAACCCACTATGGTCTCCCTGTGCTGCAACGATGAAGACCAACATAGGGCACGAAGGGTTGCCCCCTATCTCTGCAAGATGTCCATATCCTACAATGAACACAGGCTAGGAGGACTGCCCATCATCTGCTGCAGAAGTCCTCCACACGCAAATCTCGGGCTACACAATACTGCTCCTAGTTGGCCAAACCCTTGAGCTCCACAATTGTCGAGCTAGCAGTCACCTTTGTTAATTAAGGTGTTGCACTTCAGCTCCTACATGGACACTATCACGTTGTCCTCGAGCAAACCATAAGTGCCCAATATCGTCCACACTTGATCCTCTCTCACGCTGCCCTCCAATAGTCCACGAGAGAGCAATTCCACGTTGTAGCATCTGCTCCTAGTTAGGGCATCCCCACACTTGGGAGACCCTTACACATGGCTGCCCACAGACTCCAACAATATACCCTTTGCTCTGCAATAGAGGAGCTATTGCGCAAATCTAGGCACCTCAATGTGTCCTTGCCTAGGACACCATCAATCCATCATACAGGGGTCCATCTACAACATACCTTGTTGTTGTCCTCTTGCTTTTCGATCTAATGTGCCTCCTGTCACCTTGCCTACTTGGTAGGCCTCCAAACAATCCACGTGGGCTCCTCCAAACAACTCCTAAGGCTTCCTACAAGCAACCACAATCTGACCCAAGCAATGGTCAACACTTTGACCCAATGCACAACAACCTTCTGTTGTACGTCTGTTGCAATCGTTGCGGAATCTATCACTAGTGTAGGGCATATAATCACCAGATTTGCCCCTCCTACTTGACTTCCACAAGCTGCCCTTAACTGATCCAAATCTGATCCTAAACTAGGATCCAACACCTACAAGAAATGTCATAAATAACATACCTTCGCTCGTTGTTTGTGGTCTCCTTGACTGTTGTGTTCATGGACTGGTTAGGGCATCAATACAATCCTACCAGCCTCACACATCAGTTGCAACAGTCCTTCTAAGGTTGTGATCACCCTTCATTGGCACTCCTAAACCCCACATTGTCTTGTCATATCCCAACAGTCACAACCAAGCCTTACGCCCTCCTTGTTGGCCTTAACGCAGACCTGTGGGTGTATTAGGGACTGCCGCTTGCTATAGCAAGCCTATCCCTTGTTGCAGCAGGCCTTTCCAAGGGTTCTAACACCACAAAACAGCATCCTTCCCTTTCGTCCTCAAGAACAGGCATGCGGCCTTTAAGACAGCCTCTCGGCCTCCTTCAAGTGACCCAAAAAAAACAAATCCGCTGCTCCAGCAACTTGCTCAGCCTCCTTCAAGTGACCCAAAAAAACAAATCCGCTGCTCCAGCAGCTTACTCGGCCTCCATCAAGAAACTCGGACCTCCTCCACATTGTCTTTAGGGCATCCCTCTCTTGTTGCGCCTAGGGAAATTTCAGAGCTCCCTTTCTTGCTTTGTGTTGCACCAAATGAATGCTTAAATGACCTCAATTCAAGTTTAATTTATAGACTTTAAGGCTCCACGAATTTTCTTGAAGTGACACATCTATTGGACCACTTTTACACTAAGCCTACATGACTTGGTAACCAATAATTACCTTGTCAACTTCAAAAATTCATCTCTCTAAAGACAACTCGAATTTGGACGATCCTTGATGCGTTGGAATTGTCATAAATCAACAAATCTGCCCCTCCTACTTGACTTCCACAGGCTGCCGTTAACTGATCCAAATCTGATCCTAAACTAAGATCCAACACCTACAAGAAATGTCACAAATAACATACCTTCGCTCGTTGTTTGTGGTCTCCTTGACTGCTGCGTTCATGGACTGGTTAGGGCATCAATACAAACCTACCAGCCTCACACATCAGTTGCAACAGTCCTTCTAACGTTGCGGTCACCATTCATTGGCACTACTAAACCCCACGTTGTATTGTCATAACCTAGCAGTCACAACCAAGCCTTACGCCCTCCTTGTTGGCCTTAACGCAAACCTGTGGGTGTATTAGGGATTGCGGCTTGCTACAGCATGCCTATCCCTTGTTGTGGCAGGCCTTTCCAAGGGTTCTAACACCAGAAAACAACACCCTTCTCTTTTGCAATCAAGAACAGTCCTGCGACGTTTAAGACAGCCTCTTGATCTCCTTCAAGTGACCCAAAAAACAAATCCGCTGCTCCAGCAGCTTACTTGGCCTCCATCAAGAAACTCGGACCTCCTCGTTGTCTTCAGGGCAGCCCTCCCTTTTTCTGCCTAAGGAAATTTCAGAGCTCCCTTTCTTGCTTTGTGTTGCACCAAATGGATGCTTAAATGACCTCAATTCAACTTTAATTTATAGACTTTAAGGCTCCACGAATTTGCTTGAAGTGACGCATCTATTGGACCACTTTTACACTAAGCCTACATGACTTGGTAACCTATAATTACCGTGTCAACTTCAAAAATTCATTTCTCTCTAAAGACAACTCGGATTTGGATGATCCTCGATGCATTGGAATTGTATCGCCAAGCACTATCATCCTCATCCATCTCATGTCGTATCTTCATCATGGTTTTGGCCCAAATCACGATGAGTGCAAAACCCCCAAGCTTGGTTCTCAAGCCCACAAGCCCACTTGTGGTGCTTTGACCTCCAACCCTCGAAAACCAGGGCTTGGAGTACCTCCCAAGCTACAAAAAAAATCAACACTCCCTCTTAGCGAGGGAGGTACTTCCAAAACTAGGAAGCAATCATCATCTCCAGCGACAACACTAGCCCATCTGGCATCCATCACTGCAGCATACCCTGTAGATGAATCTGACAATCTCAATAGTGCCTTTGCCTCGTCATATCTGAACCTAAATATCTCAAACCTCCATACAATTGCTCCCTCTGAGGCTAGACTCCCTCTGAGCCTACACGATCTCCATTGGCTCAGTCCTGCAAGCACTCATCCTCCTGGATCAAATACCACTCGTGCAAATCCCGCCAATCTCGGATATGCAACACCACGATCCGATGAAGACTTTATCCTGCCAATATCCAGTCCATTACATGAAGCCATCTCGATCAACCTGATCTCGTCCATGCCAAAGAACCCATCAAGTTGTCCCAACCATCCATGGCACATAAACGGAAATCTATGATTAGCAACTTGCCCTACAACACACTGTTTTTCACCAAGCCCACCACCAATCCACCAGAACTCCCAGCCAATCTCGTTGCCAAGCCAGTCAAAACAACATCTCCATGTCTCCAGCTGAAACCTCTGCTCCATGATCCAGACACCGGCAACTCTCTCTGATTTGCTTCGATGTGCACACTTTGATTCACTCTCCACCAAAGTAGCTCAAATGCACTCTGACCCCATGTTGAATTTCCACGACCTTAGGTCTAGGTTAGAGACGTAAATCTCTGACGTTACCAAACCAAGAATCTCAACCACTAAACTACTTTACACAGCGGAAATACAAAGAAGTAAATCACCTATGCACAAATATACACATCTTTTTAACTTTTCAACCCAACTTCGTTATATTAACAACATATAATACAACAGTCTAGGGCTCCCGTACCAGGGATAATGGCCCTCATACATCCACTAGTACAAGACAAGATACTCTAACCATCTGGTTGTAGCATCTAACAACTCCTCTCAGTCGTACCATGTACCTGCCCGGTCCTTTGACTCCTCATCTGCAGCTCCTGCCTCTATCAATGCTCCAAGTCCATCTAGCCACTGAATCTCGGCTATCCAATCTGCTCTCTAGTCGTCCCTTCATCCATCAAGGGCACAACACATCGAGACTCGTGTTGAGTTGTTCACAGCTCCTCTTGTGAACAACTCTCAATATACCCATTGTTGCTCCTCAGCTACTTTGGGACTTCAACCCACTATGGTCTTCCTGTGCTGCAACAATGAAGACCAACATGGGGCACGGAGGGCTACCACCTATCACTGCAAGATGTCCATCTCCTACAACGAACACAGACTAGGAAAACTACCCATCATCTGCTTCAAAAGTCCTCCACACACAAGTCTCGAGCTACACAATCCTGCTCCTAGTTGGCCAAACCCTTGAGCTCCACAACTGTCAGGCTAGAAGTCACCTTTATCCATTAAGGTGTTTCACTTTGGCTCCTACATGGACACTATCACGTTGTCCTCCAACAGACCATAAGTGCCGAATCTCGTCCACACTTGGTCCTCTCTCACGCTGCCCTCCAACAATCCACGTTGTAGCATTTGCTCCTAGTTAGGGCATCCCCACACCTGGGAGACCCTTACACATGGTTGCCCATAGCCTCCATCAATTTTCCCTTTTCTCTGCAATAGAAGAGCTATTGCACAAATATAGGCACCTCAATGTGTCCCTGCCTAGGACAGCATCAATCCATTATACACGGGTCCATCTGCAACATACCTTGTTGTTGTCCTCTTACCTTTCGATCTAATGTGCCTTTTGTCACCTTGGCTACTCGGTAGGCCTCCCAACAATCCACGTGGTCTCCTCCAAACAACTCATAAGGCTTCCTACAAGCAGCTGACAAGCCAACCCAAGCAATGGTCAACAATTTGACCCAGTGCACAACAACCTTCCGCTGCACGTCTGCTACTCAATCACTACGGAATCTGTCACTAGTGTAGGGCATCTTATCCCAGATCTGCCCCTCCGCCTTGACTTCGACAGGCTGCCCTTAACTGATCCAAATCTTATCCTAAACTAGGATCCAAAACCTACAAG
The DNA here is from genome assembly GCA_034641835.2 of Pinus albicaulis. Taxonomy (NCBI): domain Eukaryota; kingdom Viridiplantae; phylum Streptophyta; class Pinopsida; order Pinales; family Pinaceae; genus Pinus; species Pinus albicaulis. The sequence continues at coordinate 574,812,145 of CM076572.1, forward strand.
AAATGTCATAAATAACATACCTTGACTGTTGCATTCATGGACTAGTTAGGGCATCAATACAGTCCTACCAACCCTCACACATCAGCTGCAATAGTCCTTCTAAGGTTGTAGTCACCCTTCTCCAACACTCCTAAACCCCACATTATCTTGTCATACCCCAACAGTCACAACCTGGCCTTATGCCCTCCTTGTTGGCCTTAACGCAGACCTGTGGGTGTGTTAGGGACTACAGCTTGTGTGTTAGGGACTGCGGCTTGCTATGGCAAGCCTATTCCTTGCTACGGTAGCCCTTTCCAAGGGTCTTAACCCCACAAAACAACACCCTTCCCTTCCACCCTCAAGAATAGGCCTGCGGCCTTTAAGACAAACTCTCGGCCTGCTTCAAGTGACCCAAAAAACAAATCCGCTACTCCAGCAGCTTACTCGGCCTCCATCAGGAAACTCGAACCTCCTCCACATTGTCTTTAGGGCATCCCTCTCTTGTTGCGGCTAGGGCAATTTCAAAGCTCCCTTTCTCGCTTTGTGTTGCACCAAATGGATGCTTAAATGACCTCAATTCAACCTTAATTTATAGACTTTAAGGCTCCACGAATTTGCTTGAAGTGAGACATCTATTGGACCACTTTTACACCAAGCCTACATGACTTGGTAACCAATAATTACCTTGTCAACTTCAAAAATTCATTTCTCTCTAACGACAACTCGGATTCGAACGATTCTCGATGCATTGGAATTGTATCGCTGAGCACTATCATCCTCATCCATCACATGTCGTATCTTCATCATGGTTTTGGTCCAAGTCACGATGGGTTCAAAACCCCCAAGCTTGGTTCTCAAGCCCACAAACCCATTTTTGGCGCTTTGACCTTCAACAATATAGCCATCACCTGGTTCCTATGCACATGTTTGCCCCATTTCATCATCAAAAGCAAACCTTGCATGTCCCAACCTCGGTGAGCAATACACTAGCTCATCATTAAGGAGTAATAAAACTAACTACGATATTATTCAAAGCAAGCTCTAAACCTTGAGCTACAAGAAGTAATACAAAGAAAGAATCAAGAAAAAGTAAAAGACGCACAAGAGGGGTGGAAAAACAAAGGCCGAGTTGGTAACTCATGCATCCACGATTGCTCCTTCCTCACATTTATACACTCAGGATGTGGATCCCCATCAGTCGATTGCTTTGGCCATGGCACTTGACCATGAAGCCTTCTCCCTTCCATGACCATCATATTATTTCACCAACATCTATCAAATGAAGCGTGAACTGAGGAAATGCTACTTCCCCTTAGGGGATAGAAGCACCTAATAGGGTTGTCTTTTAGCCACTCTTACCTAGGGGGAGAATACCATTGCGAGTTCAAAGCCCCATGTTTGGAAGGGAATCCTTTTTTGAAGTCTTGAACAGCCCATTATATTCAAGCTTGGTTCACTTAGATGCAACAATTATTATTGTCTCTAATGACTGGTTACTTTCATTAGACTCTATTTTGTGATTGTCAGGTGATGCAGCCCTATCCTTGGGCACCTTACCCATATGTACCTAGGTCAATAGATAAGTATACTAGCATATCCACAAATTAAGCATTGAGAGACTTGGGCCTCCAAGCAGTAATAGCACATCACACACATGCATGGGCACCTCCTACACCCAGGAATGTCTGCCACTTTGCACCACATTTGATGATTTTTCAAGATGATGCACCTTAATCCAACATGCCCCCAACCAGCCTTAGAACCTATAAAGGGTGGCATTTAATTTCGGGCCCAGATAAGGTTGGTCTCACCTTTAGAGACTTGAGAGGGCTAGCACCACCAGGAAAGCCCTCAATGTTGGAGTAGAGATGGACATTTTTGCACCATTGGAGACCCAGGAGACCCCTTTGAGGTGCCCCAGCTAGATTTTGGGGACCACAGAGAGCCACTGACAAAGACTTGAGGGCCATCCCTCAAAGGATAAGTTTTAGGTGCTTCTACATCACACTTGGCACTTTAAAGCACCAACACCTGGAATTTGGAGCCTCCTACATGAATGGCATCTACCTAGAAGGCCTCGTGACTCACACGTGTGGGCTTTATTAGCATTTATGTTGAAAGCTAGTGGGTTGGCTTGTAACCCAATGCATTGTTGTGATTTAAAATGTCATTTAGGGGCTTTTAGGCTAAAATAGAACTCATCCTCCTCATATAAATAGAGGAGAGGATCAGTTGTAACTCATCATCATCACTTGTGACAATTCAGCTTCTCTTGGAGAATTTTGGCCCTATTTTACCTGTTGGAGAGATGTGATCTATGCAACATATTTTGTTTTGGAGCTATATTCCTATCTTTGGAGAAGTTTCCTTGGATCAATGATTAGATTGTGCATGCATATTGTCTTGTAAGTGCTTTCTTTAATTGAAATTTTCTAATTTCACATCTAACGTATGGAATAAATTGATGATCTAGGTTAATGTGCCCTAATTTTGTTATTGTATAGAAGCTAGGTCTCATTATTGCATGCATTACTCATTGTATGATATGTGAATGGATTCCCTTGGTGATCTTATATTAGCTCTCCCGAGTGAATTTGATCCCTCACAAAGGTAATAGTTTGGGTTTTGATGCTAAAGCATGAAAATATCCTTACTCCCTTGCAAGTTTTAGCAAACCTTAAGAATCTGCAGACTCCATCAACCCTAAGTCTAGGCATTGGCCATGTCTTATTGATGATCAAGTCATTTCTTATCTATACAATCAAATTTTCTCTTTCTCTAATTTGACCCTCTTAAGGCCAAGCAGCTCAATTAGGGCTTAGTGCAAAATAGTTAGGAAGAGGAAGTTTTGGTATTGGAAGGTCTCAACATCAAGGGTGGTAGTGGTTGCCTCAAAATTCCCCTTGGTAGCTTTTCCTTCCATTTTTATCCATAATTTCTCTTGCCCTAGTTGTTTTCCCTAAGAGAAACCCTAGTTTGTAAAGCTTCAAACCTTAGGTCATCCCAACTCAACATATCAATCAAACCCCTAGTATAGCATTGCTACAATTTTCCCTCCTCTTGGGACGCAAATTATCATAGTCTGAGCATTGTTCTTAAGCCGAGCCATCCCTTAGTGGCCTATTTTGTCACCTTCAACCTCTAAGCCTAAAATATTTCTTGTAGGTGACCTTTTACCAGGACCCCTCCCAGTGGTAAAAGTCCATAGAGAGCAGGGGTTAATAGTTATGGTGACATCAAGATATTACTTTATTGTTGTCACTTGGTCTACTAACTACCTTGCAGTTTGTGAAATTTCCTTAAATTGCAACAACTGGAAATTCATTCTTCTAACTAATTAATTATGCAGTTTATCTGTTACCGCAAACAAAGAATAAATCACATTACAATTTTTCACAATAAAATTACGTTGTGGAAAAATGAACTGGAACTAAGAAAATAGATGCGGACACAATAAAAAATGACACCAATATTTTTGGACTAACATCCCCGAAAAATCCTCGAAGTGAAAACTGGTGCAGCAGATGAGAGTTTATTTTATTATATGCAACAGCAAAATCTAAGTACAAAAATTTGGATGCCTCACTAGCAATCCTTTGGCAAATAATGTGGCAAAATAATTTGGAGATAGAATATCTCCCTCTGCATCCAACTCGACCTCTCCCCTACCACTCGCAATTCCTAGTAATTCACACTACTAGACTAGAAATGCACACAGCCTGGCTAGAGAAAATCATACAACTTGGCTGGAGAAAATCGCACAACCTTGCTAGAGAAAATCGTACATCCTGCTACTGACACCAAATTAATCGTCTTGCCCCTTCCTACCTCTGGATCTGCTTCGTTTGGCTCCCAGACTGTTAATCCTGAGTTCCTGCAATCGCACTTTTCTGGGCAATTGGTAACTCACATTGGCTATGCAGCCCTCTCTACAAAATTATCCAGCCTCCCTACTACTGCTATTCTGTTGTTGGGAATTACCATAGGAAAACTCCTCTATTGTCCCCTCAATCGCTATTGCTCTTCCTTCTGGCTCGAACTATTCTTCCTTGCTAAATTTGTGCAACTAGATAGCTCAATCTGCCAAGGAACTTGCTCTCCCTATGTCTCACGACTATGTCTACTCCATCCCCACCAACCTGCTCTTATAATCTCTCATTGGATCAACAGCTAAGATCATCTCAAACTCAATCTGTGTGAGTTTCAAGAGCTTTCTCAACTTTCCTTAATTAACTCTTATTAAGTAACTAGCTTTCCTAAGTTAGACTTAGGAAAAATTTAAATGATGGTTAATCAATTTAAATAAGGCTTTTTGCAAGCTTATCTCGCGAAACCTTTTCTAGGTTTTGAAGATCTCGTGTTTTTAGCCTCTCTGACACAAATCTAGACTAGGACACCTATCCGATGTTACAAAAACTAACATCCCCTTTAGCGAGGAAAGTGTTCTCTCCCATAACATCTTCCCTCATGCTACTAATGTCTGACATCTATAACACCCTATCACTCCCCACCAAGCTACTACGCATACTCGGATTCATCTTCTAGCCCTGTAGTTGAACCACCTTGCATCTTTGCCACTATTGACACTGCACTATGCCACCCTACACCATTGCCAACTTTTCCTGTGCTACATTTGATCTCATGTTGTTGTTGTTGCAACTACTGCAACTAAGAACGATCTATTGATCCACTATGTCCCTGTACTAACACTGTAACTGTCTGCTGAGTCTCCAACTGCAACTAGCATTTGCACTGTCTACTGAGTAAATATTTACGCACTGATTGGTTCTACGCCCCTAAAGTAACTAACTGCAACTAGCCTCTGCAATTGTACCTCAAGATCTGACTGCACCTACTGACACTGATTCTCTTGCTATTGAAAACTATGGGCCCCCATAGCAAAGGTAATGATCCATATCCAGAGTATAATACAACTGTTGTTGCTCTTCCATGGACCCTGCCAAATCCTACAACTCTGAAGCACTATACTACTCCACTATCTGGAGGTATAGTTGCTAATAATGCCAACTCCTCCAACTTGGAGGTTAACTCATCTATATCTGTCGAAGTTGCGGTTTGTTTCTTCCCCTTCTTATCCTTCTTTTTCTTGGGACACTGAGTGTTGTAATGACCAAACTTACTACACCTAAAGCAATTGATCTTCGACAGATCTTTCTTCTTTTTGCCTCCCTTTGAGATTTGTCCCTGACTGGGACCTTTCTTCGCTTTCCCTTTACTGGCGAGGGCTACATTCTCCTCCTTCTCAACCTTCAGTCCTTTGCTACTATTGTTGTTTTTAATGCCCTGGACAAGACTGAGCCTTATCTCCTCCTGCGTGAAATCACACCATAGGCATTCCCAATCAAGCATCCTATCTCGTCCAGTGATTCCTTGAATGAACGTGGTCCACTCTTTGGTAAACCCATTTAGAGCAATTCGCACAAGTTCATTGTCCTCTGGTTTCTCTCCTACAACTGCTAGCTCATCTTGAACATCTCAAATTCTGGTGAGATATGTAGTTGCCCCTGTTGTCGCCCAGATTTTACAGGCACTGCGACAACGCTTAGGACAAGGGTTGTCACTCTGATCCTCATCCACTCTATTCTAGTTGTCTCCCAATAGCAGGCTATGGGGGATAGTCCCTATGGAATGAAGTTAAGGAAAGCAAGTTGAGAATCAACTTACTTGGGAGACATGGATGAGTGGCCTAGCTACTTGGTTGAAATTAATCAACTTACTTGGGAGACACGGATGAGTGGCCTAGCCACTTGGTTGAAATTAAGCAAGATTATGATTAAATTAGATTTTCTATTATGAGACCAGTGCCTTAATAGAGTCACAAATTCTTGATTCTTATGAATTGGAACCAAATGACCGAATGGACACCCGCTGCTTGAATGATTGACTAACCTATATGATATGCAAATCCTAGGACCTATGTGAGATGCAATGATCTTGATAAATTTTAATTAAATGCCTAGTCTAAATGTAATCTTTCCCCTAATTGTTTTGAGAAACAATCCTCAAAGTAATTTGTGCAATGGAATCCAACGGGAAACGGGAAACAGTCTAATTAATGATACCCCCCTTGTGTTCCACCCACCCAGTGCCTCCGACGATGCAGAGACTGCGGCTCTGACGACTGCAAGGTCACTATGTTAACCACTAGGAGAAGTTGAATCCCTCAAGCTAGAGGGGAAAAGGGTTGCCTATATCTCTATCAACCTAGCTTATGCTAGGAGGTAAATTATTAATGCAAATCTAGATCTAGAATGCTTATGCAAGAGATTATGAGTGAGATTTATCTAGAGTTAAGATTTTCTTTAATTGTTTAAGTAATTTGATTAGAAACCTTTTAAGAGTACTTATCAATAGTGAAATGCAAATCTTATAAATTGCTTACGGATACAAGTGCAAATTTCAACAATATTTCACAAGATACCAAGTAGCCCAAGATGCCAAATGCTAACAATAGTCAATTAAGATAATGATCACAGATTTATAACAGCTTATATCAGCACTACTACTTCAAAAAATTCAGATTTACCAATGTATAACAAAAGTGCATAAACTACTCCAAATAATGAAAATTACTCAACTCATTGAAGCATAAAATTTCCAATTCAACCAGTGATGTAAACTAGCTTCTTTAACACTCTTTACGATAGAGTATTCAGCAATATTTCAGATCTGATTTTCAGATTACAGCAGTAAGTAAACACAGATCAGCAAGATAAAAATTGCCCAAACTAGATATCCAATATGCCCAAAAATAGCAGGATGCACCAGAACATGAGATTTTCAAATTTATGGCTGTAGGTGAGTTTACCTTAGCAATTTTCAGATATGATATGATTATTACAGCAGTAAATTAACCACAGATCAGCAAATTTACCCAGTCAAAAATAGTTGTCCAATATTTCTAAAACTGGAAACTTTTCACCAAATTTGAAAAAAAAAAAAAAAAATTGAGTTTTTAGAGGATATGATTCAGAAAATTCAAAACTGATAAACTAATTACAGCAGTAAGTTAGTTATAGATCTGCAAGCTAAAAATAGTTTTTTTATCGGGGAACTAAAAATTTAAAAAATTTAGTCTTTATCAAGTATATGCTTTAGAAATATTTCAGACTTGAATTTCACAATTATGCAGTAAATTCCAGCAAGCTAAAGTATTAGATCTAGGTCAAATTAGAGATGCTCAAGTGGCGAAAACTTGTGAAAACTTAGATTTTGCAAGGTCAAATTAGAGATGCCCAAGTGACCAAAACTTGTGAAAACTTAAATTTTGCAATTTTAATCGATTTTGACCAATTAGAATATGATTTTAGGGCCCAGAAATTAATGATTTAACTGTTGTAATGAAATTGAAGCAAAATAAGGGTTTAGAGGTCAAACCCTAGGCCCAAGGCCTTAAAAATCCCACCAATGAAAATCGTTGAAACTTTGGGATTACCTTGTCCCTTGCTAGATATGAAAGTTGTCAAGTATTTAGCCTTAAAACTTCATATTAGGGTTTCAAGTCAATTTTGGGGCAAAGGCCAAGATTTGGAGAACAAGGACAAGGGAAGTGAATTTGTGGGGATAAAAGGGCTAGAATGATAGATAGGGTTACAAGGAGGCTAGAAAAGGCCAAAAAAGGTGAATGCTTGGCCTCAAAAGGGTGGACGTTGGCCTCTCAGGGCTACGGCATGCCCTAAAAGAGCAGAAAAAGTGACGCAGAGGGCAAGGAGGGCTGACGCAAGCCAAGAGAGAGAGACGTTGGGCTTGGAGGAGGTAGATCTGGTCTTGAGAAAGCCAAAAACTGAAAACCCTTACTCCGAATAAAAAAATAAAAAAATAAAAATAAAATAAAATAAAATTGCTTTAGCTCCTTGATTTTCTGAAAATTCTATCGTAGAAAACCTGTAAAAAATTCCAAGAGACTAGATCTTACCCTCAAGGGCCTAGATCTAGCTCTTCTTCCACTTCATTCCTTGATCTAACCTGCAAAAATAAAAATAGAAAAACCCAAACCCCAAATATATACAAAAATAAATCTAGAACCCCAACCCATGTTAGAAAAATAAATTACAATTTAAATTTACAATTTTATTTACAAAATATACCTAGGTTTTCAAATGGATTTTGAGAAAATAATTTTTATAATATTTTTTACTTGAAAGAATAGCTAAAATGCTTCAGAAATATTGATGATCACTATAGCCCAAGTGAAGATTAAATCCACCATATAAAAACTAGAGATCCAAGCAAAGTAACCCTTTCCCACAGTCTGTGAACTTGGATACCAAAGATCGAGTACCTGCAAACACTATATATTATCTCAAAATAATAATCATAAAGCACCACATAGGAAGCCCGTAGTCAATACATACTATAAATCAACAAAACAAGAACACCTCGAGTTGCACCCCAAAGTCTTTTATTACGGTAGAAAAAATAGTTCCAAATGGGACAATAGTTTACACAATGCTTCAGCAGCAATTCTAGCAAGAGTTCAAGATTTTCTGATTTTCTAGAGACACAAATGGCTCTCTAATTTATAGATAAATCCTCCTAGTGGAAAAATAATGGCTAGTTTCTTTGATCCTTGTCAAAATAATCTTTGTCGTTGATAAACACTTCAAGATCTTTTAATCTTAGCCCTTGAATTTTTATTTTTGAGGAAATCCGAAATTATCATTTAACTCCACATTAATTAGCTCAAAATTAATTATTTTGAGTTAATTTCCTCAAAATTTTGACTTTGACTTAACCACCAAGGCCCAAAGGTCCAAATTTTCTGGAAATATACAATATTCCCTTGATGGAGGACCTTTAAAAATTGATTATTTTAAGATCCACGAAATTTTCACTTGGAGAATTAATTTTCCTAAGACACACTAACTTGACTCAAATTAATTAATTTTATGGCTTAGGATTCTATTTTATTTTGCTATCAAAATTGATTAATTTACACATGAGGGGATTTAATTATTTTTCCAACCCTCATTTACATAAGATTCTACATTCTATACCCACGAAAGGGAAATACACATTTGTATAGGCACTCAATACACATAACCCATCTGCGACACATTATGATCTAGTAAATCAAGTGATTTGTAATAAATAACTAAGCCAAATAGCTTAAAATATTCCCAAACCACTTTTACATCAGACTTGACTAAAACACTAGGACTCATCTAAGATCTTGGTAATAAATTTCACTCTAACTTTGGGGTTTTAAGCTGAAGGGGAAAAGCTCCTCTGATTAACCGTGTTTAGAAACACAGGTAATCAATGAGGTTAAAAAACCTCTTAGGATGAAATTTGTCACCGAAATCATAGATTTACCTAGGTTGTTACATGGACTCAAGGTCTTACTAGAATCATTTACATCATATAACTTGCAAAATAGGTGACCATGACACATAGATTGTTGATATGTGATCGATCTGTTTTAAAAATGCTAGCACTTCTGCTTCCTTGGAACTTTGACAATTTGAGTGCAACAACACCTTCACCTTATGTTGCAGGAAATGTGGATCCAGCCCTCGTTTCAGCCTAGAAGCGAAACGGAAATGCATTTCGCCATATCGTACGGCCTAGAAACGCGTTTCCGACCGTACTAGGTCGTTTCTTGTTGGGGAAATGTGCCTAGTACGGCCGGAAATGTGTTTCCAGGCCGTACGGCCACGTTTCCATCTATTTAATTTTTATTTTTTTGCGTGGATTTTATTATTTTTTTGCGTGGATTTTATTATTTTTTTAATTGTTGAAAGTGTCTTTTGTGATGTAATAGTTTATGCTTTGAATGTAATAAATTATAATTTATCATGTATGTTTTATGATTTCACATAACATTTCTTAAATGTCCTAAATTCTAATATAAATTATAATATATACATATAGATATCGTGTTTCTTGGTTTCTAAAATTTGGGGAGGTCGCGTTTCATAACATACCTCATTTCGGAAACTCATTTCTGTTTCCCCATTTCGTGCAACTTAGGCTTCACCCTTCATCATCTTTGTGGTTCTCAACTTCTCCTTGAGAACCATTTTTCGATTCTCAAACGGATCCTAGTATAACTTCATAACAACATCCTACATGTCCTTTGTTGTATTCTTCTCTACAAAGTGGAACAATATGATCTTGGACACCGTCCTCTTTGATTTGGTCATATCTTTCCTATACTCATGAAACTTGATAGGGTCTGTCGATACAGCTACAACTGCTATCACGAACTCCTTTAAGCCATGCTCATCCAACAAAAATAGCATCCTAGCCTTCCAGATACCAAAGTTTGAGGCTCCTTCAAGTCTATCCTGATCTCTGAGACCTGTTGCAGCCATCTCTACGAAAACTCAAAAACTAGGAAATAAAAAAGAATCTCCTCCCTTTCCTGCTTGGCCTCTCTATACTACTCGCACTTCCTTTGGAAATGCGTAGATTTGCTATTGCTTGTCAAAAAATTCTGGAAATGAGTAGATTCGCTACTTCTTATTGAAAAAAGTAACTAGCTTCGGTCTTCATAGATGTATTTGAGTCATTATGTAATGTACTTGTCAAAATAATGAAAAAATACAAAATTTATTATTGTCACAATGACTTATTAAAGCATGGGTTTCATACTTGGGTCATCATGTGTTAGGTCAAAGTCCCCATTAAGGACTTTTAGGATTTATTCTGAGTCAATTGAGTCATTGTACATTTAAAGAGACCCTTCTTGGGCTTTTGAATCATGTAAAAAGGATTATTTTTTAGTCAAAAATGAATTATGTCACCTCCACATCAAGTCAGCCTCAAGGTGATCAAGTCGACCTCAATCTGAGCAATTCGAATCCCTTTGGAGCTCACTCATTCACATCGGTTCGATATCTACAAAAGAGTTGGAAAAGTGCGAAGTTGGGAAAGAAGGAAGATTAGGTCAAGGTCGAAGTTTTGGACTATCTCTCTCTCTCTCTCGTGTGAGTTCCTCTAGAAGATCGAAGTCTCTTTGTTAATGACGAAGTTGTTGTTGCCAATTGTTGCCAAGTCGAAGTTGCTGCTTGGTTGAAGTTGTTGCTGCCTGTTGTTATTGCTTCAAGTGAAAGTGTTGCTCCTAGATCGAAGCTATTGTATTGAGACCGAAGTTACTAGGCCAAGGATATTACTATATTGAAGTTAGCACTGGAAGGTGGTCATCTGCAAAAAGAAGAAGAGGGGTTGACTTGGTGTGGAGGAAGTTTGTGACTAAGTCAAGAATCTTGGATTATCTCAGGAAACTATTGATGGAAGACTTGTTGACCGGGTTTTCCCCAAGATTGGGAATTTTCCCTGGTTGTCCACCTACATTTGGTGTCCTTGATCTTTGTGCTATTGTTTTGGTAATTGCTTGATGAACTAAGATAAAACAAGAACATAAGAAAGTTAATAAGAATACAAGAATATCACAAGTAATTATCAAGTATAAGAAAATCTTTCTGCCTTTCTGATTTACTAACATGGTATTGGAGCTTTGGTGAAAGAGGAAAAAGGCAGTGTTAAAGGAATCTCAAGAAGTTGATCAAGGAATCATAAAAGGAGACCTTATAAGGGAAGAAACTTACTATCTTCAAGGATAATGTATAACTCAATAAAGGGAAAGAACAAATTAGAAGGAGCCTCAAATGACAAGTCATGGAAGAAGAGAATCATTAGGGAATTTTGAGGTCTAAAATGGGCCTCCTAAGAAAAATGTACAACCAAAATAAACTTTATAAGAACCAATAAGATTCAAGATGGTGATGTCAACCATGGGGGATGATTCACCATTTTTTAAGTAAAAAAGCAAAAATATTAAAAAATAATAAAATAATAAAACTACTTTTTCAACTCGTATTTTCAACTTATCTCCCAAAGCTTTTACTCAAATTTAGAGCGAGAGAACTCGTTGGATGCATAATTTAATTCATCATCCAAGGAGTACCCATGTTGCATACGTTCGATGGATCCTGCTACACGAAAAATGAGAAATACATGAAAAACGTGATTGCAATCACGTTTTTGATGTATTTCTCATTTTTCGTGTAGCAGGATCCATCGAAAGTATGCAACATGGGTACTCCTTGGATGAGGAATTAAATTATGCATCCAACGAGTGTCTCCACTCAAAATTTGAGTAATCCAATAGGGAGATAAGTTGAAAATACGAGTTGAAAAAATAGTTTTTTTTCCCTCTAAAATTTGATGATGTAATCTAATATTATTTTATTATTTCTGTTATTATTTTATAATTTCCTTAATAGGCCCATTTTAGACCTCAAAATTCCCCTAATGTGACCTCATTCTTGAAAAGAACTAAGTATTGGATTTGGTTAGAGGAAAAGTAAAGAAACCTACTGGAGAATCTAGTGATGCAGATAAGGTGAAGTTCAGAGAGTCAGAAATATTGGCTATGGCACTAATGGTAGAAGGCATAAAGGATAATCTTGTCCCATATATATCCAACATAGACCATGCTCAAGAAATGTATGAGGCCTTGTCAAAGTTATTCACAATAAAGAACATTGGTCAAGTAGCAAGTTTGAAAAATGAACTAAGGACCACATAAATGACTAAAGATGACATTATGGCTTCCTTCTTTGTAAGGATAGGTAGAATTAGAGATGACCTTCTAGCCATTGATGAGATTGTATCGGACAAAGAGCTAGTGATTACTGCATTATTAAGGTTTCCACCTACTTGGAGTGCTTTTGCTTCAAGAATCAACAGTTGGAAGGAAACTCCCACATTCAAAGAATTATGGAACGCCTGCAGCCAAGAAGAGATGAGAATCACATTAGTATCCAACAATGAAAAAGAGAAAGTTTCAAATGCCAACACTACTCATCATAAGAAAGGAAACTTCAAGAAGTCAAGAAGGCCTAGAAGAAAGGTAGACATATCCAAAATAGAATGCTACCAATGTCATAAAATGGGTCACTATAAAAGTGACTGCCCTGACGATCCAAAGAACAAGAAAAGGAACAGAGATCAAGCTAATGTTGTTGAAGAAGGATATCCAAAGAAGAATAAGGCCGAAGAATTAGATATAAGGGACTTACACTACTAAGTCCTTTTGCTCTAAGCTTTAGTTATTTCATTTTGTATTTTTTATTGCTAGTATTTGTAGGTTTAACATATTTTTGGAAAGACATTTTTTTTTTGTTTTTATAAGGTTATAGGTATCCCTCAAGTTTGGAGGGAGCCCTCACCAACTTCCAAAGATAAGTATCTTACTTCTTTTCACTTTTGATTTCCTTTACTTATCTAAGTTTGTTTATATTAAATATTAAACACATTTATATTCCTATTTTCCTTGTTTAGGAAAGGATTGTTGAATACTCAAGGATTATGGAAGAAAGCCTCACAAGACAAAGCATTGGAGTTACAAGGTTTGTTAAGAAACAAAGGTATCCCTTAGACCACAAGCTTTATTATCTTCATGATAAAAGTATATTCATTCTTTTTGGATTACCAATATTGTTGTGTCTAGCACTCTAGAATCATAAAGATTCTTGATTGGGAGATTCATCATTAGATAAATCCACCCCTTTCATATCTTTGATTATTCCTATGGAACCCTAAAAAGGTTCTCTGTAAAACCCTAACTTAAGGGTATGTCAATGATAATGTGTGAAACCCTAACCTACTTAGGGTTATTGGTGAAGTCTAAGAAAATGTTATTTGAATTTTTTATATTTGATGATGTCATGTTTAGGGTTTTCGTATGGTTATGGAAACCCTAATCTGTTAGGGTTAGATGGTGGTGTCTGAAATCCCAAACCTTTGAAGTTTTGATAAATCAGGGTTTGCTATGTTATGTATTGAAACCCTAGATCTTTAGGGTTTGGTAGGTTTCATGAGAAAGACTCTTATTTTAGATGATGTCCTAGGAACAAAACCCTAGGCATGTGTTTGTCCATCTGATCAAATATGTTAAATGTCTGAATGTATTTGTGTCATTGGGTTTCGCTAACTCATGTTGTTATGATATGCTCGTGCATGATGATGGAATCCTAGATATATGTGTTGACCTAAATGTTGATGGTCATAAGTCTTAGGGTTTGGAACTAAGCCCTTGTCAAAGTTTGATATTCTAGGATGATATTGTTTGGGAAATCTAGGGTTTTCTGGCTAAACCTTTGTAGAATTTAAATTCTCTAGTATGTGATATGACAATCTGGAATCTATGAAATTGTATTGAGATTGTTGAAGATGAAAATCTAGGGTTTACAACAAACCCTAGTGAAAACTAATCATGTTGTTACTCCAAATTGAGCTATGATTGGTTTTGCTTGTAAAAGCTCATGTATGAAATCTAGGGATTGTATGAAATCCTAGTAGGAAGTCTAACATATGAATTCTAGAATTTGTTAGATGCATTAAAATTATACTTGTTGCTTTGGAGGTTTGCAATATGTTATAGAATAATTTGTTATGTCTCTTAAGGAGATATTGTGGCTTTAGATATAATGTTACTAATGCTTTGATTGAGCTATTGATGTGATTTAACGTTTGTAACAAAACCTAGGCAAGAAGTTGAAGTATTAAAGTAAAGTATCTTGTTGATCATGTTTGTAAAGTCTAATACTTCCATTATTGTATGATCGTGATATGGTTAACTTCATGCTTCTATAGATTTGGTTGCACTTGCTATCTAAGTTGTCCAGGTACATCATCTTCAAGATGGTGAAGTTGTTTGTAAGTAAAGTTGTTATGATAAGCATGATAAAGGAAAGATATATTAATCATGATGGTAAAGATGACTCTGATAAGAAGGATGAAAGCCATGAAAGATTCTCCAAATGTCATGAGAAGAAGTAGATCTCCCTATGTTAAGGGGGAGCCTGGATAGAAGACATCTCCCTAGTTAAGAGGGAGGGCATATTATAGTCATGATGAATACCTTGAAAGAAGAAATTGGAGAATGCATTTATAGGTGTTGTTGAAAGAAAGAAGACAGGATCTGGCTGAAGAATATGTTGTTGCATGTCAAGTAGAAAAGAAGGTTATATGGTTGAGGAATCTTGTGTCAAGATTCGTTTGAAAGTCCTACTCTGATAAATTAAGAAGCAACATCTAGTTGTCTAAAAGACCCCGGAGGTTTGTGTTTACTTATGTACATTTGAAAGTTTATTACTAATTGGGGTTGTGTTCGTACAGGTAAATCTCTCAGAGACTTGATAGTATGTTTTACATGCTTGTTTGATAGGGAGAGATTTGTTATCGATCAGTTTGATCGGGAAAGATTTGTTGTCTTTGATCTGTTTGATCAAGAAGGATTTGCTACCGATTGGAATAATCGAGAGTGTTGAGGCTTTGTGAGTGACACAATTCCTGGAGGGACATCTATGTGTGATGTCTAATAGGGAGGGTGGTGTTGGTCATAGAGCTTTGACGTCGGATACGCACCTAGATCCTTGGGTTGATGGTTAGTAATTAAGCCTGATGGTACCTAGAGAGACTGAAAGCTTTAGTCCATCTTAGTCCCACCTAGATAGATTGCCTTGGTCGAGAAACTAGTCCATGGCATTGTGGTGCCTAAACTGTTGAGAGAACTTGGATAGAATGACCTAGTTAGGAATCTAGTCCATGGCATTGCGGTGCCTAAACTATTGAGATACCTTGGATAGATTTCCCTGGTCAGGAATCTAGTCCATGGCATTGTGATCTTCCATGTACTTATATATGATGAATACCTCCCTAGTTAAGAGGGAGTGTTGAAAAATGTAACTGGGTTTTGTCTTCATAAATGTATTTGAGTCATTATGTAATGTACTTGTCAAAAGAATGAAAAAGAAAAATTTTATTATTGTCACAATGACTTATTAAAGCATGGGTTTCATGCTTGGGTCATCATGTTTAAGGTCAAAGTCCCCATTGAGGACTTCTAGGATTTATTCTGAGTCAATAGAGTCAATATACATTTAAAAATACCCATCTTGGGCTTTTGAATCATGTAAAAAGGATTATTTTTTAGTCAAAAATTAATTATGTCACCTCAACATCAAGTCGGCCTCAATCTAGGCAATTCGACCTCACCAAAAGCCTATATATTGAAGCAGTTCGAATTCATATGGAGCTCACTCACTCACACCAGTTTGATATCTAAGAAAGAGCTAGAAAAGTGTGAAGTAAGGAAGAAGGCCTAGAAGAAGTGCGAAGTTGGGAAAGAACGAAGATTAGGTCAAGATCGAAGTTTTGGACTATCTCTCTCTCTAGCATGTGGTTTCCTGTAGAAGATTGAAGTCTCTTTGTCAAAGTTGAAGTTCCTACTTCCAATTGTTGCCAAGTCGAAGTTGTTGTTGCCTGTTGTTATTGCTTCAAGTGAAAGTGTTGCTCCTAGATCGAAGCTATTGTATTGAGATCCAAGTTACTAGGTCAAGGATATCACTATATCAAATTTGTTGCTATTGTTGTTGTTGCATTGAAGTTAGCACTAGAAGGTGATCATCTGCAAAAAGAAGAGGGGTTGACTTGGTGTGGAGGAAGTTTGTGTCTAAGTCAGGAGTCTTGGATTATCTCAGGAAAACTATTGAAGGAGTTGTTGATCTGGTTTTCCCCAAGAGTGGGGATTTGCTCTAGTTGTCTGCCTACATCTGGTGTCCTTGATCTTTGAGTTATTGTTTTGGTAATTGCTTGATGAACTAAGATAAAAGAAGAACATAAGAAAGTTAATAAGAATACAAGAATCTCACAAATAATTATCAAGTATAAGAAAATCTTTCTGCCTTTCTGATTTTCTAACATTGCTTTCCTTTGAACGCCTCTTCTTTTGTTTTCACACTACCTGCTACTTCAACTGGACAACTCGTTGAACCTTCCGGAAGTCCTTCTCTAGAATCCAACACACGATCTGTTTCTCTTGAAGCTCACACTGGCTAACAAGAAAAACTGCTACGGCCTTCTGCAACAAGAAATCTCGGATTTCCTCCCTGAAAAACTAGATCTGGAAACCCTCTGAGAAATTCAGGAAATTCCTCTTCAGCGTGCTTTTCTCTTCCACCCAGTGTTGATCTATTGTTGCAAATAAACTGCACCTGAATCCGCTCAACGAACTGACTGATCTGCTTACCACAACCCTCTATCCGGCAAATCCACAACCTACAAATCTTTACTCCTTGACTGATCGAATTTTCCTGCACCTGCAACAGGAAAATCGAGCACGCATGCCTCTGCAAATCACACTTCCTGGTGACTTGCGGAAATCTGAGAAATTGCTTCAGATCTCCCTCTGAACTTGCAAAATTTTCTCCCTCTCGCTATTGAGCCTCTGATATGATCTTAAATGCTCTAATACCATGTGAAATTTGCTTAAATTGCAACAACTGGAAATTTGTTCTTCTAACTGATTAATTATGTAGTTTATTTTTTACAGCAAAAAACAAATAAATTACACTGAATTTTTTCAGAATAAAATTACACTACGGAAAAATAAACTGGAACTGAAAAAATAGATGCACACATACAATAAAAATGACACCAATATTTTTGGACTAATGTCCTTGGAAAAACCCCGAAGGGAAAAATGGTGCAGCAAATAAAGATTTATTTTATTATACACAATAGCAAAATCTAAGTACAAAAATATGGATGTCTAACTGGCAATCCTCTAGTAAATAATCTGGAAAAATAATTCAAAGAGATTATCTCCCTTTTGCATCCAACTTGACCTCTCTCCTGCCACTCGCACTTCCTAGTAATTTGCATTATTGGACTAGAAATGTGCACGACCTAGCTGGAGAAAATCATATAGCCTGCCACTGACTCCAAATGAGTCGTCCTACCTCTTCCTGGCTCTGGATCTGCTTCGCCTGGCTCCCGGAATGCTAATCCTGAGTTCTTGCACTCGCTATGGAGATCCTACACTCACACTTTTCTGGGCAATTCGAAACTCGCACTGGCTATGCGGCCCTCTCTGTAGAATTATTCGGCCTCCCTGCTACTGTTATTCTATTGTTGGGGATCACCACAAGAAAACTCCTCTATTGTCCCCTCAATCACTGTTGCTCTTCCTTCTGGCTCGAACTCTTCTTCCTTGCTTGATATCTGCAACTGAATAGCTCGATCTGCCAAGGAACTCACTCTCCTTGTGCCTCACGACTATGTCTACTCCATCCCCATCGACCTGCTCTTATAATCTCTCATTGGATCACCAACAGCCATGATTAAATTGTCATCAACAATTAAAATAATCTCAAACTCAATCTATGTGAGTTTCTAGAGCTTTCTCAATTTTCCTTAATTAATTCTTATTAATTAACTAGGTTTCCTAAAGACAATTTAAATGATGGTTAATTAATTCAATTAAAGCGTTTCGCAAGCTTATCTCACAAAATATTGAGTGGGTTTTGAAGATCTCGTGTTCAAGCTTATCTCACAAAACCTTTTCTGGGTTTTGAAGATCTCATGTTCTTAGCCTCTTTGACAAAAATTGAGACTAGAACACATGTCTGATGCTAAAAAAACTAACATAGTTTTCCCCTCTACAAGGCCTACTAGATTTGGCGGCAACAAAACCAAGAGAAAAGTATTCTAGAGCTTTCTCAATTTTCCTTAATTAATTCTTATTAATTAACTAGGTTTCCTAAAGACAATTTAAATGATGGTTAATTAATTCAATTAAAGCGTTTCGCAAGCTTATCTCACAAAATATTTTGTGGGTTTTGAAGATCTCGTGTTCAAGCTTATCTCACAAAAACTTTTCTGGGTTTTGAAGATCTCATGTTCTTAGCCTCTGTGACAGAAATTGAGACTAGAACACATGTCTGATGCTACAAAAACTAACATAGTTTTCCCCTCTACAAGGCCTACTAGATTTGGCGGCAACAAAACCAAGAGAAAAGTATTCAGTTTGACCGGGAATTTGATGCCATTATTAGCACATTGAAACATTTGAGACATTATTTGCTAGAAAAAGGATGTGTGGGTGAATAAAAACCATTAAGCATTGAAGTTTATCAATACAAAAGCAAATTAAACACACATGTGAAATGGGTAGAGTTTCTTTGAACCTCTTCATTGTTTCTAAACATAAAACCAGAAAAGCTAATTGTCTATGAAGCAAATGCATTAAGTATGAGAGTCTATTTGGTTGCTACAATGACTAATGAAGTCGTGGGTTTTAAATAAATGTTCCACAAAATTTCCAAGATAGGGGGATGTGTGGGAACGAGGAAACACATCTAGTGGACATGTGGAGAAATGTGGGGATTCCCAACATAGGGTATCCTATCCAAAATCTTAAAATAATAAAAATGTAAACATATGAGAAACAATGATAAGTCACAAACATGAACAATAAAAGCATAACATAGATATAGCCCAAGTGGTTAGCTCAACTAGTTATCACCAACATAGTTGGGCACTTGGTTAGTTCGTACCAAGTACCCAGTTTGAATCCCCTTGTGTTAGGCATGTTAGTCTATGTCAACAAGTTTACTATGGGTGTCATTTATAAATGTTGGGAAGCATCCCTTGGGTTTCCCTATAAAGTTTTCCTTGGAAAATAAAAGAAAGCATAACATAAATATTTACAGTCACTCTAGCATTTTATTTATTTTTGTTTTACTTTAAATTGACTTTTCTAAGGCTATTGGGGAAAAAGCATGGGGGTACGCCCAACAGTGCCTGAAAGGGGACCCAAGAGTCTCCCACAAAAAGAAAGCATCCCCCATTTCTTGGGATACATATCCCCTTTGTTTCCTAAGTTTCCCCAAAAAGGGGCGTGGGGAAATGCCCTCCACTAAAGTTTCCTCATCCTAGCAACATGGGAAGCATGGGACATGTCGCCCACCCGAGGGATCTCTTCCCCATGTAACACTATTTTAAAATTTAAATTAATCAAGGAAATGCATTAACTTGACTGATTTTTTGGAAAGGTCATACAAGCATGCAAGAACCCAACATAGCAAAACAGGACAAATTTTCTTGTTTTCATTTTACAAGATGGATGTTTATGCATGAACAAATGTAAATTTATGTAGATGTTCTATGCTTAATGCAAATTTAATTTTTCTCCAATATCAGAGAGCAATCACATAAACAATAAAGTAAAATGTTGATAGAACATACCAGTAGATCGACAGAAGACAAGCCAGAAATATATAAGTGTGTTGGTGAGTTACGGCGGTCAACAGGATGCTTCAACTAGCAAAGTCTCAATATGGTCAGCGAACCAGCAATGTCACACAACCCTCTAGGACAGCCAAACGGTCAACTCAAAAGTCAACCCAAAAAGTCAATGTTGTCAGTGAACAGTCAATGCAAACAGTAGCAACAGTTAGGTCAACACAGAAAAGTCAAAGTCAACGTCTTGCCTAGGGAATAGTGCCAAAAAATGTGGATTTGGAAAATCGAACTTTTGGGAGAGTTTCAGGTCCTTTTGAGTCTTGACCTTGCATTGATCAAAGTCGGCATTGGTCAAAGTTTGCTGTAGAAACCCTAGACCGAAATCAGAAATGTGCTGCTGCTGAAATTTCCCATGTGTGGAGAGAAGAGCCTCCAAGGTCATCGAACCAATTAAATGAGGAGAGAGAAATGCGTGAGGATGAGATGAGTGAAAATGTCCTCCAACGTTGACCAATATATATCCATCAGTGAGGGTGTGTGACACAACTTTTGGGGCACAAAACCTTAAGGCCGACCTGCACATATCTTGAATAAATTCAAAATAAATGTTCTGCTCATCGGATCAAGATGATCTTTAGATCAATCCTGCACCTCTCCGAAAGAGGAATTCAATAAAAATATTGGTATCTTCATCTGAGCATCACAACATGGAGTTTGGACCTAGTTGTCCAAAATTAACACTCCCTCTCAATTAGGGAGAACTCCATCCACCTATGCAATCCAAACATCATGCTTCGTCCCACCGTAACTTGCTTTGCTGGCTTCTTTATTTCAGAACAGAAGTGGGGTAGTCACAAAGACATCATTCCCGGCTGACAGATTTAGCCTAGAGGTTTGAAACCTCTATAGGACTCACAAAGAGTCTCGTACCAACTCGAAGTTAGTTTATTTGCCCTGAAGTCAGTAGGAGGTCCGAAACCTCACTAGACTTGATCCCAAATCAAGTGGTTGGATCATGCCATCCTAGATAGAGAGTACGGCAATCTCTGATGCGTCCATCAATCTTTGCTACTAGTCTCTAGATTTTCCCACCTCACTGGCCAAATGAGAGGTACTTCCCATGAGCCCTGAACTCAATGGGTAGGATGCATATGGGGCACAGATAATGGAGGTGAACCAACTCAATCATCACAACGGTGGGGTAGAAGCACACCAACAAGGTTCGGCAAGCCTAGCCTTGTGGTTGCTTATACCTCTGAGAAGCTATCCCCAAAGCCCCCCAGAGCTCCCAGAGCTCATCGTCCAACAGGACTCTCAGCATAGGGTCGTTCACGATACCAAGATTCTCACGAAAGGTTAGGAACTTGACCTTCCCCAGGGGCTTTGTGGGAATATCCACGACCTGCTCATCAGTTCCTATATGATCGAGCCTTATGACACCTCGATGTACCATATCCCGGATAAAGTGGTACCTAATATCAATATGCTTGGATCGATCGTGGAACACGAGATTCTCGAACAACCGAACCCCACTCTGGTTATCACAGAGTATCTGGTTATCACAAAGTATCACGGTGGTATCTAGCACATGACCAAACAACTCACTGAAGAGCTTTCGCAACCAAACTGCTTCACAACAAGCCATACTCGCTGCAATGTATTCGGCCTCCGCAGTGCTCCAAGCCACCAACTTCTGCTTCCTGCTCATCCATGATATCAAAGCAGAACCAAGTGTGAAGCAACATCCCGATGCGCTCTTACAATCCACCACATTTCCAGCCCAATCGACATCAGTATATCCATGGAGTGTCACGCTCCCGACAGTGTATCTCAACCCATGGTTTATCGTGCCCCGAAGATATCTCAACAGATTCTTGGCACCAACCCAATGAGTGTGATGAGGCTCAACCATATGTTGACTCAAAGTGTTCACTGCAAAACATATGTCCGGACGAGTGGTCACTAAGAACATCAAGACCCCTACAAGTTGACGACACTCAGTAGGATTTGCTGACACGGGCCCAGCAGCGCTGCCACTCAACTTCTTGAAGTTGAGCTCCATCGGTGTTGACATGGAATTACAGTCCACCATACCAAATCTTTCCAGAAGCTTCACAATGTATTTTCCTTGAGAAAGGAAAATCTTGCTAGGTCTCTGCCATACCTCCAGGCCTACGAAGTAATGCATCAGTCCTAGGTCCTTCATCTCGAACTCAGTAGCGAGCTCCCTCTTGCACTGATGAATGAGAGGGTCAGCACCTGTTAGGAAGAGGTTGTCCACATACAGCACTATTATGAGAGGCTTTTCTCTATCAACCTTGAAGTAAAGGTTTGGATCAGCATTACTACGAGTGAAGCCCAGCTTCATCAGGTAGCTATCTATCCTCTCGTACCAAGCTCTGGGTGCTTGCTTCAACCCATAGAGGGCTTTCTTCAACCTGTAGACATGGGTGTCCCGATCCTGGACTTCGAACCCCAAAGGTTGCTCCACATACACCTCTTCCTTTATCGCACCATGCAGAAATGCAATCTTCACATCCATCTGATGAAGACTCCATCCTTGCATAGCAGCAAGGGCTATGATAGATTGAATGGTGGTGTATCAGGCCACAAGTGCAAATATATCATCATAGTCTACGCCTTACTTTTGAGAGAAGCCACGTGCAACGAATCTTGCCTTGAATTTTTCAGCACTTCCATGAGACCTGTTGACCACACTTTGTCAACGACCCCATAGCAGTACACCCCCATTTTTTTTAATGGGATTCACCATGTTCGACGTGGTCGCGCCATTCAGATTCCATCATTAATCGGCAGTTTTATGAATAATGTAAACCCATTCTGCATATTTATGATGTAAATGATCTAAGTAAGACCGTCATGTATGTAACAACCTAGGTAAACTTAGCATCTTGATGACAAAATCCACCCTAGCTTTGGGGTGAGGCTGGAGGGGAAAACTCTGCCGATAACTTGTGTCGAAAAACACAAGTAAATCAGTGAGACAAAAAACCTCCTAGGGTAGAAATCGTCACCAACATACTAGGCTTACCTAGGTTGTTTTTCTGTCCTTGGTCTTAACAACATTTTATAATCTTCTAATCTTTTTTCGCCATTCATCAGCCTATCACAAGGGATCACATTTTCTGGTGTCACTTCATCTTTTCATCATCTTATCTTTCATCATCTCACTAATCATTTCATCATTTACACCTTTAGCACCTGGACATTTCGGTTGGCTTCTTGTTTGGGTGGCGACTCTACTTATTCATCTATTTACTCCCAGACAAGAATCCCCCTCTGATATCCATCTGTTTCTCTCGACTATTTC
The DNA here is from genome assembly GCA_034641835.2 of Pinus albicaulis. Taxonomy (NCBI): domain Eukaryota; kingdom Viridiplantae; phylum Streptophyta; class Pinopsida; order Pinales; family Pinaceae; genus Pinus; species Pinus albicaulis. The sequence goes on from CM076572.1 coordinate 574,835,513, forward strand.
TTATGTTTTAGAATTAGGTTCATGTTCAAGCGGCGACTCCAATTCTTTCATTTCTTACGAGAATTTCTACTAAGAAGCTCGCTTCTTATGGATCTCTTGACTTTTCTTGAACAAGGATCTCTTTCTCTTACATCCATTTGGTTTTTTCATTTAAGAAAGTCATCATGGATGATCCTTTTCATGACATGCCAAAGGAAGCCATTTGAAAAATCCCTGTGTTCTCAAGTGGTAATTCAGCCGCTGCTCGAAAGCATCTCTTAACGGTTACTCATATAATAAACAGATATTGTCTTCCTTCACAATATAATCGAGAAGATATCAAGATACGTCTCTTTTGTTGTTCCTTAGATGGCGATGTTATGAAATGGTTGAGTAATTGGCCTGGGGATTATATTGATTCTTTGCAAAGTATCGTCAATGCTTTTAAAGATAAATATATAAAACAAGATGACTCGCCTTGTGCTCCCAGTATTATGCAAAATAATGAAATTGATCGTGTAGAGAACTCAACTATCAGTAGGAGATTTTGTCAACAGATATTGTCTTCCTTCACAATATAATCGAGAAGATATCAAGATACGTCTCTTTTGTTGTTCCTTAGATGGTGATGTTATGAAATGGTTGAGTAATTGGCCTGGGGATTATATTGATTCTTTGCAAAGTATCGTCAATGCTTTTAAAGATAAATATATAAAACAAGATGACTCGCCTTGTGCTCCCAGTATTATGCAAAATAATGAAATTGATCGTGTAGAGAACTCAACTATCAGTAGGAGATTTCCAGACAATTCTCAGGATGAATCCACTTGTACCACGACAGCACAAATCCATGATAGTGGTGAAGCAGAAACAAGTTGTCAAATCAATATTGACAACGATAAGCATCTTTTTAACGAATTGATTCAGATGGTTAAGGATATACAGCTAAATCAAGCTCAGGTAATCAAGAACATGGAGGCCAACCAAGCTCAAATCATTGAGAATATGGAACTTAATCAAGAAAAATTAACGGCAGATCACGTCAGAGAAATTGGTTCTATGCAGAGCAAGTTATTGGCCTTAGAGGAAAACATAACAATCATGGAATTCAATCACTCCAATCAAATGAATGCCATGGAAGAAAGACATGATGAAGAAATGGTCATCATGGAATTTGATCACAACAATCAATTAGCCACCATGCAAGCAAATCATAAGAGAGAGATAAACTATATGCAAAATTGCTTCATGGGCATGAAAGCGGAAAATGATAAAATTATAAGCGACATGGAAGTTGATCCAAATCTCTTAAGAGTAGATTATTGGCCATAGAGAAAAAACAAGCACCATGTGTTATAAATATGGAAGAAATGGATACCAGTGAGAACAAATTAAAGGTAATAGAAGTTAATCATGCTAATCAGATATCCATTATTCAGAAACATATGATTGAAATGGAAGCAAAGCACACTCGAGAAATTAAAACTATGGAGGAAAATCATATCACCCTGCAAGACAGATTCGTGAAAACTGAGCTCAATCAAGCGAAATTAATAGTAAGGCATGCCAGAGAAATGAGTTCCATGCATAAGAAGTTAGAAGAAAAGAAATCACATGTACAAAAGTTTCAACCTGATCCAGATGATAGATGGTAGAAAACCAAGGAGATTTCAACAGGTCATAACTCTCTTAATCCATTGAAGCAAGTCTCGTCTTGTTGTGAATGTCCTAAGAAAGTGGCTGGTCACATTAATGAAGAAATTGAAAAGGATCTAGAACAGATGCAGAATGAAGAGAGGCATGTCACACATATCATGAATACTTCGTCTGAAAGTTCACAAGCACAATGTTCCACATCATCAAAAATGCAGTCTGCCACAAAGAAAAGCCTGAAGCGAAAAAGAAAAAGAATAAGGAAGCACTTCGATACATCTGATGGCCGCGAGAAGCTCGATTTTCGGATAAGAAAAAGTCCTACCGTATGCAAGATTGCACATGGCACATCTGAAAAGCAGCCAACAGACTTGCCTAAAAGTAGGCAAATGCTCAGCATGCACTATATTGAGCACATCTGATGCCACAGGGCATCCTTTGTATTGTATCTCTAACCTTACACCTTGTTATTTCAGCGTTTCATTTTGCAGTTAGAGTAGATTTACTTTTCATGTTAAGTAGAATAATAAATGATAGAAGAGCTTCTATTTTTCATGTGCTTAATGTTATATGATGATATTTGGATGGATGCTACTTATGTAATTTTGTGTGTTGCTTGGATATAGATTCTGGATTCTCACATTCCTCCAATGAAGCAACGTGTCCCCAAGTAGAGCCAGATGTTGACCACACTTTGTCAACGACCCCATAGCAGTACACCCCCATTTTTTCAAATGGGATTCATCATGTTCGACGTGGTCGCGCCATTCAGATTCCATCATCAGTCGACAGTTTTATGAATAATGTAAACCCATTCTGCATGTTTATGATGTAAATGATCTAAGTAAGATCGTCATGTATGTAACAACCTAGGTAAGCCTAGTATGTTGGTGACGATTTCTATCCTAGGAGGTTTTTTGTCTCACTGATTTACTTGTGTTTTTAGACACAAGTGATCGGCAGAGTTTTCCCCTCCAGCCTCATCCCAAAGCTAGGGTGGATTTTGTTATCAAGATGCTAAGTGAGTCCTAGTGTTTTCTATCGAGTCTTTGTAAAAGTAGTTTGGGAATAATCCTAGCTAATTGGCTAGATTATTTTATTACAAGCTGCTTGGTCTACTAGATCATGTTTTGAGTCGCAGAATTGGATACCTATTTGAGAATCTATACGAATGGGTATTCCCCCTTCATGTGTCTAAATGTATTTATCTTATGTAAAGAGGGTTGGAAAGAATAACTAAATCCCCTCACAGTCAATTAATTAAAATTTATGGTCAAATTAATTAAAAAATCTTAAGCCAGAAATTTAATTAATTTTAGGTCCTAGGTGAGTATAAAATTCTTCAAAGGCAAAATTCGTTGGTCCTTAAAAAATGAAATTTTAAAGGCCCTAGGCCAAGGGAATATTGAGAATTTCAAGGAATTTTGGACCCTTGGGCCTAGGTGGTTAAGTCAAAGCCAAAATTTTGAGGTAATTAACTCAAAAATAGTATTTTTGAGTTAATTAAAATGAAATTAAATGATAAATTCGTTTTTCTTCAAAATTATAATTTCGACGGTCCAGATTAAAAGATGATCAAATCTTTTCGACAGTCGAGATTATTTTGACATGGATCAACCAAACTAGCCATTGAAGATTTTGTCTTATAAATTAAAGGTCTTGATGTGACATTGGCATCCGATCTTTGGGGTTACAAACTTTGGTGTTCTTTTTCCAGATCTATGTGGTGATTTATTTCTAAACTCTGCTACTTTATTTGGCATTTTTATGGTTGATGGCCTTCATGGATTAATCTGCATACAGGTATCTTGTGTAGTTTTTTTGGTTCATAAAATGACATTTTTTATTTAACAGAAAGACTAGTTATCTATTTTTCTGAAGGATCTCATGTTTATTTTCTTAAATCTCTATCAATCTAAAGTCCGGATCTAAGTGTGCAGGGAATCATTTTTTTAAGGTTTGAGCGTCTAGGGAGGTCTTCAGTTGGACCAACCGACTCTCAAATTTTGTAAATCTGAAAAATCCCATTGTTTCTAAATTCTCAAAGCTATCTTACGAAATTGTGTTTTTACAAGGTCTTCTAGGGCTTGTGCCTCTCTTAAAAAAAAAATCTTCTAAATTGTGCTGAAATGGGTTTGAATTTGGCCATAAGGGCCTCTAATTTGTAAATTAGTATTGTAAATTTGTATATTTGCTCTAGGGTGTAAGAGTTTATAATTTTTGTGCATAGTTTTGGATCTGTTTTGGTTTTGCAGGTTTGAAGGAGGTTTTCAGAATTTATTTTTTTTACGATCTGAGTAAGATCTAACCCTCGAAGGGCCAGATCTGATCTCAGGGTCGCTTTTGTTAGCAAATCTGAATGTTATTAAAGGTGCATCTAAAATCTGAGTTACATGGAAAGACTTTAATCTGCTGGACGATCTTGATTGTACTGGGTTTTGCATATTGCAGTCATCGATTTCTTCCTAAAGCCATTCACAGTTCCATTCCGCTCCCTCTTTCTTCGCAAACGCTGCTCCTGTCGCCATATGTTGTCTCTGCCCTTGCCGTCCTCTACGCTGCCTCATTCTCCGTCCCTTTTTCCATCTTCAGCGTCCTCGTCTAGCTTGTTGGCCGCTGCACCAGCCTCCATTCCAATCTGTCGTCGACCACTTCCTGTCTGCTTTCGTCCAGCCTTCAGCTCCTCCATCGCAGCTCCTCCATTGCCGTCGAGCTCTCCTTCTTCTCCGCTATCAACGTCCTACCCGTCCGCGTCCCTTTGCCCATCACTGCGTCATCATTCCTCTTCTTGCCGTCGACTTTCATTGTGATCCACACCCATCCTGTCGTCCTTCCCTTCCGCCATCCAGATTTTCTCACTCCTCGACCTGCATATAAACACAAAACAAAAATAACGCATACATAATCTGAAAAACCTTACGTTTATGCGTTAAATTTTTCTTATCGGATTCATTGTTGTAATATTAGTTTAGTTCTTAGGTTTAAATCGATTTTGTTTTATTAACTTTTAGTTTTAGTTTTTTTTTAATATTTAGTTTGTAGACTTTAATTAGTCTAGTTGGATAGCGTTAGTCTAATGTGTAGCATTAGTTTAGTTACAAAATTAAATTCGATTTTTTTTATTTTTAGTTTTAGTTTTTTTAGTTTTTCTTTTAGATTTTGATTTTTTGATTTTAGATTTAGGATTTTAGATTTTAATTTTTTGTATATATATATATTTTGTTTAAAAAATAATAAAATACAAAATACAAAATATAAAAAATTCTCAAAAAAGTCTTCATAGTCAAATAAATTTTTTAAATTTTTTATCTAAAGTTTGACTATGCAGGAACATTTTAATTTCTGGATCGGGTTATTTAGAACATCATAAATTCAGAAATATTGCAATGATCTGGCATTTATATTTGATGGTCGTCTTATGATAGCATGGCCGTGGGTTCAGATTATTTTAATGCATAATTGTGGTGCATTCTATTGAATATCATTGTGGTCATTTGTGTTTTTATAGCAGTAGTTATACATCAATTACTTGGCTTTAATTACATAACGAGATCTTTTAACTCCATAAGGAAATGGTTTTAATATAATTGGATCTGTGAAATCTTGTTAATCTCTTCAAGTACTTGGTCTTTCAGCTGTGTCTCATGAGTTGGTTGATTCTCAACCAATTCTATTTCTTCATTTTTATTAGGGTCTACCTCCCTTAGCTTGCAAGGAGACAGCTTAGATAGAGAGATTGGGAATCAGGGTGACAACCCCCGATCTGAGCCGTTGTCGCGGTGCCTAGACAATCTATGCGACAACAAGACCCATGCTTGATCTTGTAGAGCCATTTCGAGGTGACAACTGCTTTGTCCTCTGGTCTTGGAACCACATCCCAAACGTCATTTTTCATTATGGATTCATACTCTTCGTGCATAGCATCCTTCTAGACTTGATGCTTTACGGCTTCCTCAAAAGATCCAGGCTTAGATTGTATAATAGTACTCATGGCTGCTAGATACCCTTGGTATCTATTCGGCTTCATGCTTTCACGGAAAGTCCCCCTTGGGGCCATATGTCCCTCGGCATCCTCGAGAGTGTCCCTGAGCCATGATGGTCTCTTCCCTATTAAAGAGGTGGATCAATCGGGTCCATCGGTCCTTCAACATCGGGCATCGTCTCATCCTTCGGTTCTTCTTGATTTCCAGGCCTTGCTTCATGATCTTCCTCAGATCTCGGAAGATTGACTACTTTCCTCAGGGAAACATCTTCGTCAAAGGTGACATCATGGCATATCTCCACTTCCCTTTGACCACACACATAGACCCTATAGGCCTTCGAAGTTTCGTTGTAGCCCACAAACATTCCCTTCTTCCCAGAAGCATCCAACTTGCTCCTCATCTCTTTCGGCACATGAAAATAAACAGGACATCCAAAAACTCTAAAATGTGAGACGTCAGATTTCTTACCAGAGAAAACCTCTTCGGGAGTTTTGGAGTCCAGAGCGGAATGTGGGCATCGGTTTTGTATGTACACAGCAGTGTTCGCAGCTTCTCCCCACAGAAACTTCGGTAGACCCTAGTCACATAGCATGGCACGGGCAACTTCCACAATGGTTATATTCTTTCGTTCAGCAACATCATTCTGCTCAAGAGTATAGACAGTTGTAGTCTCCATCTTGATGCTTGCTTCTCTGCAAAATTTCTTGAACTCGTTCGTCTCATATTCAGCGCCATTATCAGTGCTCAATATCTTGATCTTCTTCCCTGTCAAATTTTCCACCAAGGCTTTGAAGGTACGGAACCACATGAAAGCCTCATCCTTCTTCTTCAAGAAATATATCCAGGTTTTGCGAGAGAAGTCATCTATGAATGTCATATAATAAGAACATCCTCCCAAGAATGTCATGGGCAGCATCCCAGACAGATCAGAATGTATCAATTGCAAGACATCAGATGTCTTTGTGACACTTGAGGGGAAAGGTCCCCTTGTATGCTTTCCTTCGGCACAACCCTGACATACACCTTCATGATTATTTGAAAACTCGGGCATCTCCGTCACCACCTTCCTTGCTTCGAGAAGGGCCTTGTAGTGAAAGTGTCCAAACCTCCGGTGCCATAGTTCAGTCTGTCGGATAGTATCACATGTCATCGCTCCCAGTGGACTTCCTCCAACCTGGTAGAGTATATCAACTCTAAACCCAATCGTGATAGCTTCCTTGAAGCTCTTCTTCCAGATGCGTACCTTCCCATCAATGAATGCCACATTGAAATCTTTGTCTTCCATGGCCGATATAGACACAAGGTTCTTCTTCAAATTAGGTACATAGAGTACATCCTACAAGCGAAGAACTTGACCTTGAGACAAGTGGAGGGTCACAGTCCCTGTCCCTTTCATGGGATATGTGGCATTATCTCCAAAGATAATTTCCAGATTAGTATCTTTCTCAACCATATCAGAAAGTGCTTCCTTGACCCCAGTGATGTGCCTTGAGGCACAACTATCTATCAACCAGACATCCATAGTGTCGGGTGGAGATGCAACAGAGAGGGCAGATACAAGAATGAATTCATTTCTTTTATCAACAACATTGGATTCCTCATATGTGGAATTTCTTGACCTTTTGAAAGGTTGACCATTTCCGCCGGAGGGAGCCTTTCTCAATTAGGTACATAGAGTACATCCTGCAAGCGGAGGACTTGACCTTGAGACAAGTGGAGGGTCACAGTCCCTGTCCCTTTCATGGGATATGTGGCATTATCTCCAAGGATAATTTCCAGATTAGTATTCTTCTCAACCATATCAGAAAGTGCTTCCTTAGGCTTGGACCCAGTGATGTGCCTTGAGGCACCACTATCTATCAACCAGACATCCATAGTGTCAAGTGGAGATGCAGCAGAGAGGGCAGATACAAGAATGAATTCATTTCTTTTATCAACAACATTTGATTCCTCATACCTGGAATTTCTCGACCTTTTGAAAGGTTGACCATTTCCACCGGAGGGAGCCTTCCTCTTTCCCTTGAACCTGTTATTCCTTTGATTGCCATTCCTCCGATTGTTGTTGTTATCATCATCCTCAAGAGAATCCTTCTTGAAAGGGCATTCTCTAGCATAGTGACCTGGCCTATGACAAGTGTAACACTTGCCCTTCTTTCCTTGGGCCCCTGCTCTTCGTTTGTTCCTTGGACCACCAAAGTTCTTCTTTCTAGAATGAGTAGCGTAGGCAGCATTTCCTTCATTTTCATACTCCTTCATCCTTGTCTCTTCTTGTACGCATCTCGATAGTACTTCGTCAAAGTCAAGTATCACATTGTTATTGAGAATCATAGTGTTGAACACATGCCATTCGAATGAGAGTCCTCCAAGTGCGGTGAGTACCATCTCTCGATCAGCTATTGTCTCCCCAATAGCCAGCAGATTGTTCCTAATCTCGGTCAGCTTCAAAAAATATGATTGAACAGACTCATCCTTTCCTTTCTTCAGATTCTTCAATTGATTCTTGAAGAATAGGACTTGATTCGCATTGTTGGCCTTGAACATGTGGACCAACTTATCATACATCTCCTTGGATGTGCCCAGCTCAGAGATGTAGGCAACCAGACTCTTATGAATTGAGTCCCTGATCATCAGCTTTGCTTTGATTTCCCCCTTCTTATACTTTGTTTTGGCAACAGCGGTTGCAGTGGATGGAGGCTCTTGGATTTTACCCTGCACATAGTCCATAACATCTTGGTCTTCCAAGTTAAGATCCAATGTCATCTTCCAAGCATGGAAGTCATCCTTCTCAGTCAATTTGTCATCAGCCTTAAAGCCATTGTAGTTTGAGGAACCCATCCTCTTCTTCGGTGATTGCTACAAACTAGGGCTTTGTCTTCACCTCAGCTCTGATACCATGTAAATTTATGTAGATGTTCTATGCTTGATGCAACTTTACTTTTTCTCCAATATCAAACAGCAATCACATAAACAATAAAGTAAAACGCTGATAGAACATACCAGTAGATTGACAGAAAAGCCAGAAATATATAAGTGTGTTGGTGCATTATGGCGGTCAACAGGATGCTTTAACCAGCAAAGTCTCAATATGGTCAGCCAACCAGCAATGTCACACAACCCTCTAGGACAGCCAAATGGTCAACTCAAAATTCAACGCAAAAAGTCAACGTTGTCAATCAATGGTCAATGCAAACAGCAGCAACAGCTAGGTCAACGCAAAAAAGTCAAAGTCAACGTCTTGCCTCGGGAATAGTGCCAAAAATGTGTATTTGGAAAATCGAATTTTTGGGAGAGTTTCAAGTCCTTTTGACCTTGCATTGACCAAAGTCAACACTGGTCAAAGTTTGCTGCAGAAACCCTAGATCGAAATCAAAAATGTGTTGTTGCTGGAATTTCCCACGTGTGGAGAGAAGAGCCTCCAAGGTCATCGAACCAATCAGATGAGAAGAGAGAAATGTGCGAGGATGAGATGAGTGAAAATGTCCTCCAACGTTGACCAATATATATCCATCAGTGAGGGTGTGTGACACAACTGTTGGGGCACAAAACCTTAAGGCCAACCTGCACACATCTTGAATAAATTCAAAATAAATGTTCTGCTCATCGGATCAAGATGATCTTTAGATCGATCTTGCACCTCTCCGAAAGAGGAATCCAATAAAAATATTGGTATCTTCATCTGAGCATCACAACATGGAGTTTGGACCTAGTTGTCCAAAATTAACAACAAATAGTTATGAAATCCAAAAATTTGCAAGAAGGAGAATTGAACTCGAGCATGGTAGGAAAATAGATATAATTGGTCGGTATAAAGGAAGGATTTGTGGCAAACTAATAGAATTGTAGGAAAATAGATATAATTGGTCTGTATTAAGGAAGGATTTGATGCAAATGCATAGATATAATTGGTCAGTATTGAAGAAGCATGTGATACAAACTATGTTAGCTAGCACAAGTGAGGCATCAAAATATTAATCTGTACATGCCATTACCTAATCTATATGGACTACAGGAAGATATTTCCAGTTATTTTAAACCTGGCTTACCACATATGCAATGAAGAAATGATTCAATATTTGTGATTGTAGATAGATTTTCTAAAATGGCTCATTTTATACAACATAATGAGACAAATGATGCAAATCACGTGGCCGTATTATTTTTCAAGGAGGTAATGAGATTACATGGGCTGCCTAGAATTATGATATATGATCAGCATCCTATATTTTTAGTAATATTTCAGTGCCACATTGAAAATAGATCAATATAAAGATCAATATAGTTCAACAAATCATTCCCAAACAAATGGGCAAACAATGTTTCTGAACCAAACCTTGGGCAGAGTTTTGTGGTGTTTAACTGGAAACAAACACAAATAGTGGGATATGATATAAATGCACAAGCAAAGTTCGCTGACAATATTTCAGTGAACAAAGTAATAAAATATGCTGCATTCAAAATGTTGTAATATAAGCCTAAAAAGGGGTTGCGGATTCAGCAAATTTGTCAATCAATGAGAAATGTAGCAATAATGCAAAAGTATTTCATAAACAAATGCAATAAAAGCATAAACAGATCAAAGTGCAACTGAGAAAAAATAATGAGAAGTATATACTATATACTATAAAGAGCATATAAACAAGTCAGACAGATTGAGGACATTTGAGGAAGGCAATTTGGTGATCATGTATTTAGGGAAGGAGTAACTTCCCAATGGAGAGTATAGCAAGCCAACTTACAAAAAAACAGCCCATGTAGGGTTTGTCAAAAATTCAGTGGCAGTGCATCTGAAGAAGTGTTAACAGTGGACTGTGGTATTTCTACAATCTCTGATGTTGCAAATTTGTACTGTGAAGATGACTTGATAGAGGAAGATGAAGAAGTGGTAAATTGCAGAAAGTGGTTGCCCAATAAAGTACCAAAGGGAATTGAAAACCCCAAGTACCAGATTGGTGAAATATAAGCAATACTTGGTGGAATGGAAAAACAATGGCCTTATGAAACAGGCACATGACTCTCAACAAAAGAGTTAAGTAGTTGTGTGAACAAATGTATCTGTAGGTTACCTATATCAATCGAGGATCCTCAAAACTTTTCCAACAAGTCAAGGATAATTATTAATATAGGCGCATCTATGAAATTCCACTGTAGAGAAGAATGCATAACATAAATACTGCAGAAACATGATATCAGGTAGCAAAGAGATGATGTCCCACTACGGAATGTTTCAAAAAGATCTGTAATTTTTGAGAGTTATGGAATAGCAGCTCATGGAGATTAAAGGTGTACAGGACTTGATGGTTACAAACATATCACTGCAAATGTCGACAAGTTGATATAGAACTGCAGAGGGTTATTGTGAACCGACATCTATGGAACAACTACTCCAAAAATATGTTGCAATAAAACTGTTGCAGCAGGACAGTGGAATAAACAAGAAAGTAACAAAACAATACATGAGCAATTTGGCAGCAACAAATGAGCCAATTGGAAGCTGAACGACTTGGAGAATCTACAACTTTGATAGTGTATTGAATGCAATGAATATAAAAAGAATAACAAGAATGTTAAGAGATGGGATAAAAAAACTTGGTAGAAAATATGGAAGTTTAGGTGTACTAGATGGAGAAGTAGGGCACATGAATGACTAAGAGAATCTAATTGTAGCAGATAGTTGAAAGAGAATTGCCACTGCAGACAGCTTCTGTCAGTGATTTAACATATTCAATTTTAACTGAAATCTCTGCATCGTGTTTCGTGGGCTGTTTAGTCTGTCTATTTGCCTGTGAAGATTATTCCAGTCATAATACATTATAATGAATTGGTGATATGAGTTGAGATAGCAGGATAAGGCCTGATTTTCTTTCTAGTGACTACCATCAAACATGAAGATAAAGGCCCAGAATTCAAACCAACTTCCCACTTTTTCCAATCTGTGTTCTGCAACCTTAGTCAATCTCCTTTTCATTGTACTCATCTTTACTTTCTTGACTACTTATCCATATAAGCATTGCTTGATCAATTGAACAACCCTATCGTGAAAAGAAACCTTGTCACTTGAAGAAGCATCACTCACTCTTAGTTAATTGAGGGTCAACAAAAAAACAAATCAAAATAAGCAAGTATGCGACATCAACAATTAACTGGGTCATATCATTCATCCACCTCTTGTGTTCTTTATGCGTTCGTCCCTATCAGAGAAATCCAAGAGGAAGCCCCCTCTAGCATTTGATATAATAGATACCCTCTATTAATGTAAATAAGCTACAAACTTTGTTGCTAATCATAAACATGTATGGAATTAATCAAAAAACATATATGTGGATAAAGAGTAAAATTGAATTTGTGTGGTTCCTTTGACAAATGTGATATGAAATTATATTCAAGAATCAAACGGTATCGGGTCGGCTTCTATTGTCTAACATAAGTAGATCTGACTCTGGGCATTTCAAGGGATGACACCATGGCTCTATTACAATATAGGAATCCCTCTGATTTAGTGAGATAGCATCCACATTAGGTACAACAAATCAGGAACAAATGAAACGTGTAAAAGAAAGATTTTGAAACCTAGGTTATCAGTAACCCGACATTGAGGCACTGTTTTTGAAGAAAACCCGTTATTCAGGAGAAACCTGTTTTTAGTACCTGTTTCCTGTTTCTTGATCAGCAACCAATTTCCTGGGAAACCCTTTCTATTACTTGTGAAGTCTACCCATTTATTTATGAAACCATCGGCATTTCTCTAGAAACACAGGCCATGTACAAAGAAATAGCATCAACGAAAAAGTGAAAAAATTAATTAAAAGAACAGAAAAGTTACTGTAAATTTGTAGCCCTAAACCTAAATGCTAAAATAGTTTTATAAGACCATGAAAATCTCATTGTTATCACTGATTTTGTCAAACAATACAAGAGAATCCCCCAATTCAAGATTTTGCAAATTCATGTGTGACGATGCAAGCTAGTGGTTATTAAATTGTATTGTGTATGAATCAAGGAATGATAGGGTGGAAGTCAACATTGGCCCCTTGGATCTTGGAGCAATGTTGCGAACATCGGCATTGGGATAAAATCGGCAAGGGTCTGGAAAACCAAAAAAATGTAAAAATCGGAAAACATCGTCAAAATTAAGATATCATAAAAATATCTTTAAAAATCGGAAAACATTGGCTAGGCCAAAAAATCGTGATTTCAAGATAAAATCGGGATGTTATCGAGATGTTCGCACCTTTGTCTTGGAGGATCTCTTGGAAGGTGGAGTTTAAACATTGGAGACTTCAAGAGAACATCAAACCAGCACAACATTTCATCCAGTCTGACTCGGCATCAAATGACACATAGTATAGCTGCATAATGTTGAGAGCCATTTACTTTCATTTTTCTTTGGTTTTTCATTTTTTCATTTTTATAATTTAAATTTATATTTTCCTCTCCATTTTGTTGTGATTGTTCGATGTCCATGTTCCCATGTTTTCCTGCCTTGGCTTTGTCAATCACCTCTAGAGAAATAAATTGCACCTTGTGGGCCCTCTTGTTTCCATAGTAGAGGTAACAATAACTTAATTGCTCAAAAGAATGTCTTAGAACCTAGTGGGCACACTTCTTTCCATTGTGAATGGAACATACAAAGATGTCATGTTAAGCAGCTAAGAGCCTGAAAAGAGTTGAATTATTAGTTGAGGGAGAATGTTGGAAGACTCTCTGTGGAGTTAGAGATTCTTTCTAACAACCAACCAGAAGCGTACTCATTATTTTTGAGGTTAAGACTAGCAGTGGAAAGGAGTATATCTCGATTAATTGTAATAGGGGAATCCACTACAGTTATCAAGGATACGATCAAGCAAGGCCAAGCAGATCATTGATGAAATTCAATCCTTGCCAGATCGCAATATGAAGCCTCAAAGATTCAGGAAATAACATATTATCAAGTTCTCCATAACAACAATGAGTTAGCTGATACAATGGCAAATAAGTCAATTAAATTTAAAATGGGGGTTATTATGGGTAAATGGCCAACATTCTACCCACTTTATCCCTTAATATCCAACCAGGCATAATATCCAACCAGTCTCACCAACATGCAAGCATATTTGTCAAGGCTCAGCATTTGACATGAACTGCAAACCACACACACTTCATGTTGAGAATTAGGTAGGGCTAGGTTTAATTCAAATTCTCTACTTATTAATTACTTGTGAACTAAGAAACCGGATTCATGGGTAACCCCCCTCGTGTCCCGAATCATTTGAATCCGACACAACTCGTGGGGATTCAAGTCTGAAATCCCAGATACGATCATGTCCGTACAGGACACGATGAGTCCCGATCGTGTCATGTACATCGTGTCCTGTACGGACACGATCGAATCCCTTTTTGTCGAATTCGACCAGCACGAAAATGCATCCGGTCTTATAAAAGTGTGATTTTCCTCATTGTTTCTCACCAATGCTTGTGTGTGAGTTGAGCTAAGAGCAAGGAGCAAGGAGAAAGGGAGTTTTTTCAAGGAGATTCGAGCAACCAGTAAGTGCATTGCCTCTCTATGTTTTTTCATTTGGTTTGCATGTGCATATGTTTTACAAATTTGGTCATTTTTGTTTATTTTTTACAGCATTCATGGCTCAATCAAGGGCAGCAAGGCAGGGGCAAAGAAAGGGGAAGAATGTCCCCATTGGAGATGCCCCTCCTGTCCCTATTTCATCAAGGTCTACAAGTATTCCATCTATTGGAAGTGGGGCTGCAATAGTAGCTTCAAATGTTCAGGGAAAACAAACTCAAGACCCCGAATACCCATTGTGGAAATATGTGACAAGAGAGGCAGGGCCAGGCAGCACGGCAATGTTGCATGGAAATGCAGTTTTTGCCACAACCATTTCATGAGCACATATTACCGTGTGAAAGCTCATTTGTTGGCCTTGCCAAGTTGTGGCATTTCAGCTTGTTCACAGGTGCCATTAGCAAGGAGGAAGGAAATGGAAAGAGGTGCATTTGTTGGTGCCGCAAATGTGGCATCAAAATCAAAACAAAACAAGAATGATGACCTCCTTCCATTCTTGAGGAAAAGAAGCAACAAGTTCCCATTTGAGCGTTTTAGTGGGGAACAAGCAGCAAAAGGAAAGGCAATTGCACTTGGTCCAATGGACAAGATTTTCCAGAAAGAGAAGAGGGAAGAGCTTGATCTCACCATTGCATTTTTTTTCCTATCAAAACTTCATATCCTTTAATGTTGCATGGTCACCTCTATTTATTGAGATGTGCCGAGCTCTAATTCAAGGGGCTCCATCAAGGTATGTGCCCCCTGGGTCAGAGAAGCTTAGAACCACATTGTTGACAAAGGCAAAGAAAGAGGTAGACAAAATGTTTGAGCCTGCTAAATTAGCATGGCCAACATCTAGGGTTAGCATTGTTTCTGATGGATAGACAGATCCAGCATGGCACCCACTCATCAACTTCATGGTGTCATCCATGAATGCTCCAATTTTCTTGAAATCAGTGGATGCACTTGGACAATACAAGGATGCACAATATATGGGTGCATTATTTATTAAAATTATTGAATATGTAGGTGTCGATTCTTGTGTGCAAATCATTACAGATAATGCACATGTTTGCAAGGTTGCTGGAATGATTGTGGAAGCTAAATATCCACAAATATTTTGGACACCTTGCATTGTCCATTCATTGAAATTAGCACTAAAATCTATTGCCTCTGATGTGCTTTGGATTGGAAGCATTATTGAGGATGCACAACATATCCGTAACTTTGTACAAAATCATACAAATGCCCTCACTATCTACAATGAGTACACCAATCTATCATTGTTGAAGATTGCGGATACACGGTTTGCCTCTTCATTCGTCATGTTGAAGAGGTTGAGGGAGGTCAAGACCGCTCTTGGGGCCGTGGTTATTTCAGAGTTGGATGATGTCTGGTGGGAGAAGGTAGATCTACTTATTCAGATCATGGACCCTATCATTTCCTCGCTTCGATTTGCAGATACAGACCAACCCATCCTAGGAGAGGTTTATGAGGGATGGGATTCCATGATTGAGTCTGTGAAGAACATTATTTTACATAGTCAGTGCCCAGAGTATGAGACATCACCAGAGGCCTTCTTCACCAGCATACAGGATATTCTTGTCAGCGGATGGGACAAGAATTGCACACCTTTACATTGTTTGGCTCACTCCTTGAACCCAAAATACTACAGCCATAAGTGGCTGAATGATGGGCCTTCCCACAGATTCCCTCCTCACATGGATGGTGAAATCTCACAGGGGAGGAAAGATGCATTCAGGAGGATTTTTCAGGATAGGGCATCCCTTGATGAGGTGGAGGATGCCTTTGCAGAGTTTTCCACTGGCACTAGGCAAGTTGCAGGCTATGATGTGATTAGAGACAAGGGGGCTAAGAAGCTCGATTCTTGGTGGGCAACTCATGGGGCAACAAGCCCTCCTCTATAGCAGTTAGCCACGAGGCTCCTCTCTTAGGTGACTCCATCTTCTTGTTGTGAAAGGAATTGGAGCACATATGGGAATTTGTATAGTGTGAAGAAGAGCAGGCTTGAGCAGTCTAGGGCAGAGACAATGGTGTATGTGCACACCAACCTTCGTCTTATTTACAGACAGAGGGGGGATTGGTTGAAGGGAAAGACAAAGATGTGGGATGTCTTTCCTGATGATATGGGTCTGGACAGCAATGTTGAGTTGGCATTGGCCAACTTGGATCTCAATGAGCCAATGCTAAAGCTTGTCACATTTGATGATGGCAATATAGTAGAGGGGTCATCCTCCACACCAGCAGATGCAGAGATGACATTGGATACAGAGGAGGAGGATGCAGCAGAGGAGAGCAGTGGTGAGCATGATGATCATGATGAGGACAGTGATGTTGATTATGATGATGAGGATTGATGACTCATGAGTCATGAGCTACCTACTACAGCATTGCCTTGTGCCTTGTAGTCTTGTAGACTTGTAGTTGTTTTGTATTTGATGTTTCTATTTGCCATTGGCATTGTACTTAAGTAACACATCTTGATTTTGATGACGTAATGAGAAAACTACAGTATCTTGTCTTTCTCCTACTGGATCATTGATGAATATGTCTATTACTTTGTAATATGTATGATTGTATGATGTATCAATGTATCATGTATCTTAAATCTTTGTAAAACTTACATCTATATGAAGATCTATGTTTGAATCAATGAATTTGTGTAAGAAATATCTAATTTTTAATATACATAACGTGTCCGGACGTGTCCTGTTTCGGGGGGTCACTGTGTCCGAATCCGACACTCGAATCCGCGTGCCCATCATGTCTCGTGTCCCCATGTCAGGTGACTTAGCTTGTGAGCTTACTTATTTTACTTAGGTCTTCTCTTCTTATCTTATTATGTCTTTCATCAAGTAAATTATCAGAACACAAGAGATGCAAATTTAGGCTCTTCAAGCCAGGGCCAAAACCTCTCCCTCTTGGAGAGGAAAACCCACAAGAAATTCTTCTTATAGTCTTTTAGATGGCAAGTACCATGATCATGACACATACCCTTGACCCTTGTATGCCTCCAAGACCTTGTTCAATGAATGGTGTCAATTCTTGTCCATTTGTTGATCCTTCTTTTTTGCACCGTCCTTCACCGTTCTGCACCCGCTGTCTCTAGTCTTTGGTATCTCCTTTTATTTCTTGACTCTACCTTATATCCTTCTCAGCTTCTTCTTATCTTGCTTTATACCCAAGACAGTGGTACATAATTATGTACCAATCCTTAAAATGCAGCCCTAGACCGAACTTATAACAGACCTTATTCACACTGTATAAATATCCATTTTCTTACATTGTATACTTCGCTGAGCATCACTTATCTTATTTCGCACTTCACTGTAATTTTTTCCCTCCTTCACACCAAAGCACAGTCCTACAACTTTGCATATATATATATATATGTCTCTCTATGCTTCATTCCGCAATCCTTCTTTGCTTCTTTACTGATCTGTCTCACAAACAACAGTCCTAACTTCACTTTATTACAGTCCTGCAACTCCACAGTTATTAAAGCTCCTTGTCCGCACTTCTTCCTGTAACTCTATCTGAAAAACTCAGACCAAATCCGGATTATGTTATTTCTATTTTTGCACAGTCCAGTGGGCTATTTATAGTGGTCAACCCCTATAGTTAGCCAATCTGACAGTGAATAGTTGTGATTGTTCATTGAGCCGACTTGACCAGGGGTTTATGAGCCGACTTGTAGAGGATGTCTTCCAACGTTTTGTAGGTTGTCTTGAAGAGTATATTCATCACGAATTATATTGTTGTTTAGTACCATTCTTGAGCCATATTGTTGAGCTTCTTTGACAAGGTCTTTGAGGCATACTTCATTGACTTGACTCTTCATATACATGACTCTTAATTAATACATTTATGACAAGGTGACAAATCCCTAAAAGACATCAAGAAGTCGTCTTTTGACCTATAATAAAAACCTTGCTCATGAAACCCATAATTACATAGTCAATATGAAGACCGAACCTAGTTACACTTTCCAACACTTCAAGCTATGGGAGCACATGGTATTGAAGCCTATGGAGTTAATTCACCCCAGCGCAAGTGGAATAGTACTCAACCACAGTTTTTTAAGGTCGAATGGTATTGAGTTTCCCTGCTTGCTCCTTTCAAGGTTTGATTTTGGTATGTTGTTATACTCTCCAACTATCTCTCAGATTATCCTCTTCGGGATTCATTTTGTTTTCATTGATACATTCTTCGAAATCACCTAGTTCATTTCTCCTCATACATCTTTGTTTTTAAATTTTGTGGAGCTCTGTCAACTTGAATTCAGACATTTCAATTCCTATAGGTTTCAAGATTCCACAATTCGGACTCTGCTCCTTGTTAATTTTTCCTCGAACCTAACACTCGAAAACTTATTAACCTAACAAATTGCATATCTACCGAATAATTGCACAGCTAGATTCTTAACTTAATTACCAGAAGCAAAATAACACATAACCAATCTCAATCACAATGATACAAACAAATTCTACCCAATCAAAAGTTCTTCATTAAAATTCTAAACTTACTTAGGCTTTTGTCCTCGGATAATGATTGAACTAAGAAAATTACAAATACACAATGCTTTGGATTTGATCCAACAGATCAGACCCTAGATCAGTCCTCAATATCCTTGGTTGATATGGATCTCCAATGTTGCACCACACATGCAACATCCTCGAAACCGACACACTAGAGTATCACACTCCTCACTTGAAATGTCTATCTCAATGTCTTGTTTTACTGCATGGGGTGTATTCTCCTATCCTTAGCCTTGCTTTTATAACCTTACATTGAGCTAAAACCCTAACTCTAATCTCCAAAGTGATTGACGGCCAAGATTAGATCTAACCTCAATTGAGATCAACCACTGAAATTAAAGCATAGCATTAAAGTAATTTACTTCATTTTTCCTAACTTTACTTTAGCTCAATTAGCGAACACAACAATTACATGTTTTTCCTAAGTTAAACATAGGCTAAGTTACATTAGCAACTTGTTCAACCTTGAATAAGTGTCCTAAGGATATTTTGGGCAACTTTCGCACGCTAGACACTTAGGGTTGTGCAAAAGTACCTACCCAAGCTACAAACATCGACACTCCCTGAACTCTTTTCTATCAATGTTTGTATCATCCTATAATTGAAATCTCTGGGATTTTTTTCAGGGAAGAATCTTCATCTCTATGAAAAAGAATAAATTGACAATCCTCTTTCAACTATAGGGGATTATCTATTATTGGGGAAAGTATTGTATTCTTGAAGTTTGGGTTTCTTTGCAACTTTGCACGTAGTTTGGAGGACAGTCTACTAATAGTCTGCCTATTCATAATGGAGCCCCGAGATGTCATGGAATTCAGACGAATTTTCAGGACCCATGAGGAGATGGTCCAAGGAAATAGAATTCCTATTTTCTCCCTTATTTCAAAGTCCATGGAATTTTAGAAACAATGCATGACACAATTCACAGAAATCATGAACACTCTCTTGTAAGTCAAACATCCCCTAGCAATTTTGGAGACAAAATGCAATATTCTCAAGCATGTGGCGGAATCAATGAATAAAGAAGATCTTTCAATGTCATCCAATTAGTGGATCTTAGCACAAGAGAACAATGGGGATGATGTTGATGATTGTAGCTAAGGCAAGTACCGCACAAGCCTATGTCTAGTCGTGAAGAATGGTAATATTCCTAGGGAATTTTCATAGTAAATAACAAAGCATGCATAGACATAATAACCATGAAGAATAAGCACAAAAATTAGACCATGAAATTGCATCAAAAACTGCGATGCTGAGCCATTTTATTAATAAATCAGTGAGTACAATATGGTGCTGAAAGAGTGCACTTGGGCTTTCACAAGGCAAGCTAGCAAATCCCAAGTGAAAGATATGGGGCCCCTCTCCGATCTGTTGCTGCTCTCTGTTGAATACCACACTGAAACTACCTAGAAATATGTTGTTGGTTGCAAGGAACTACTCTTACGACCTCCTTTGATGCTCAGAAAATTCCAGGAAATTAACCCCATGCTCTCCACCAATAACCCACGAAGGAATTTGCCAAATGTTGACCTCGGAATTTTAGCCCAATTTCCCCCTAGCTCCACTGGCTACTGGCTAAGTTGGGATCCCTGTTGGACCCCTTAGATCTGCCTAGAAAATTTTGCCAAATTATGTATGAGGTCCTTGTCAAAAACCCACAAAGGGTTTGTCCTAGCTTTGACGCTCCAAAACTGACCCCCCAATACTTGGCCCTCCTCCACAATTCGAAGATGTAACCTGTAGCAAATGTTACGTTTGTTGCTCTACCAAAATGCTGGAAAATCCCCCACAACACCTCACCAAAATCCACCTCAAGTTTCAGCCCCTAACTCCCTTCACTCCTCAACCTCCAAGTGTGCCTCCAACCTCTACTATGCAGTGCCTATGCAGCTCTTGGTGATGTTGGCCCCAAACTACGAAATGTTGCTCCCGGATCGACTGAAAATGGATGAGAGTCCCTCCTTGGGTTGCCACTCGAAGTCCGCCGAAGCAAGGGTTGAGATTTCCGCTCGGAAACACTCGTGTGCTAAACAGCATTTGCAAACTTGGCTTCAGCTCAAGTGTGCTTGTCAAAAACAAAATCAAATGATCAAGAATACCCCCAAATGAGTGCCTCTTGCTCTTTTTTATCAAAGAGCCTCCAAAATTCCCATGTGGGCCCAACTCGACTTTTTCCCACCAACTTCGCTCCAATGAGAGCATATTCCTCATGTGGGTCGTAATTCTCCATGGGGTGGCCCCCGCGCTTCACTAGAGCCGCAATATTTCCCTTCCTTCCTGGGATGTTGGACCCCTCAGATCTGCCCAGAAAATTTTGCCAAATTATTTATGAGGTCCTTGTCAAAAACCCAAAAAGGGTTTGTCCTAGTTTTGACACTCCAAAATTGACCCCCAAATGCTTGGTCCTCCTCCACAAGCAGAAGATGTAACTTGTAGCGAATGTTGTGTTTTCTGCTCCACCAAAATGCTGGATAATCCCCCATAACACCTCATTGAACTCCACCTCAAGTTTCAACCCCTAACTCCCTTCACTCTTCAACCTCCAAGCGTGGCTCTAACCTCTACTGCACAATGCCTAGACAACTCTTGGTGATGCTAAACTACGAAATGTTGATCTCGGATCAACTGAAAATGGATGAGACTCTCTCCTTGGGCTGGTACTCAAAGTCCACCAAAGCAAGGGTTGAGATTTCTACTCGGAAACACTCGTGTGCTAAACAACACTTGCATACTTGGCTTCAGCTCAAGCGTGCTTGTCAAAGACAAATTATCAAATGATCAAGAATGCCTCCAAATGAGTGTCTCTTGCTCTTTTTATCGAAGAGCCTCCAAAATGCCCATGTGGGCCCAGCTTGTCTTTCCCCCACCAACTTCGCTCCAATGAGAGCATATTCCTCATGTGGGTCGTAATTCTCCATGGGGTGGCCCCCACGCTCCACTAGAGCCGCAATATTTCCCTTCCTGCCTAATGTTTGGGCCCCACTTAATCCCAAAATTCACGTGGGGCCTCTAAACCCACATCTCCTAAGTGCAAACATGAAATAAGTCAAAATTGGGCAAGATTGATATTTCCCTTAGCAATATTGCTAAGTGGGAATATCACAAAATCTAAAAGTTCTATGCAGAAATTTTAAAAAAAAATTCGTAGAAACTTGAAAGTTCTATGCAGAAATTGAATGTACTTTGCAGAAAATTTAATGGAATTGAATGTAATTAGCAGAAAGTTTAATGTATTTTGCAGAAAACTGAATGTACTTTGCAGAAAGTTGAATATACTTTGCAGAACACTGAATGTACTTGGCATAAAATTGAATGTTCTATGTTGTTACAATTACTTAGAATCCACATTTCTTCTTCATCAATTGTAGATAGAACATAAACTTAAGGATCATATGAACACAGTCAAGCACAAATATGAGACACGGAGAGTTAGGTCCAATGACTAGGGAAAAACCCACAAGGGGAAATCCGAAATGATTCTTCTTCTATTAGATTTCTTCAATCGTTCAGCAAAGTACACATAGAGAGTGAGAATGAGAATGAATAAAGTCACTAATGTTTGATCAACTTGCAAGTAAAGTGCTCTTGCTCTTTGCTTGAAGATATTCTACTTCTCTTGTTCAAATCTTGTCCTTCACACTTACTCTAGCTATTCCCTTGCTCTTACTTTTCACTTGCTCTCACACTTCTCTTGCACACACCCAACACTAGCTCTCCTTCACAATGAACATGCTACATCAACTCTCACTAGCTATTGTTTAAATAGATGAGAAAGAAGACGAGTTACAAAATGAATTCATGCATTGAGCCAATAATAGGGGAATCGAATTCCATGAGGGAGGAGTTACTTGAGGAAAAGTGTAACTCATCACAAGAATAGAGAGAGAGGTACACATGTCCTAAGAAGTTACAATTCGAATTAAGGAGAGAGAGTTACACTTAGACATGAGAGAATATTTGGTGAGAGTCACAAGTCAAATTGAATGAAGGAGTTACAAGTGCATTTAATGAGGAGGGGTTACACTTTTGCCATACATTGAATTAGTGAGGGAGAGTTACATCTTCTTAAGTGTGGAGTTACTATTTTATTCGAAGAGAAAGCTTCAATTTCTCAAGTAAGAGATTCTCAATTTAATTTACTTATTTCATGAGAGAATTCGTTTTTATTAATCCATTAAAAGTGAATGACTTTAGACTATTTTATAAATAATAGTATCATAATAATAATAATAATCGTAAGGATAAAAACATTAATTCTTGACTTGTATAATCATGATTGATTTGACTTTAAAATGGATTCCATATGTCAATATCATCCTTGATCATTTAGACATCACTTTCTATTTTTGGGAAGTCACTTCCAAATTGAGATGTGACTTATTATTTTTGGAAAGTCATATTAGAATTGTTAGAAATGAAATTTTATTATAGGTGATTCAAACAGAACTGAAAGATATGATTTCTTCTAAAAGAAATTCATCCCTGAGCTGTCAAATTTTAACACTCCCTCTCAACTAGGGAGGAATTTCTTTCTGCATCAAAGATCTTTGCTTCCTCTAATCTCTTTCATTCATCTCAATTCAACTCTGCTATGTAACATCTGTAACAATGAAGTCACTATCTAAAGAATAATCATCCACTTGACACAAATTTGGAAAGGAAAGGATCACCACATGTCACATAAACAATGATTACACTCAACCAATTTTCATCTCAAAAAATTAGGTGATAGAACACAGGCATCACATAGACAAGACTCAAACAAGTCACACAAGCAAGTGTCAAGTGGTGGAATACTTGCATCCTAGACAAGTCTCACTACACCTATTGGGCAAATAGGTGGCTCTTCCCACGTCCCAGACAGTGGGTCGGATGCATACTGAGGCCTACTCTTGTGGCACACACTACACAAGAGGTCCGTCATCCTCAGGAGCTTTCCGGCATCATTCCCTAATCATGTGAGCTCTAGCAGGGGGAAAGGAAGCTCAATGTTCTCAATCAATTGTGACCGCTTCCCGAAAGGATCATGTCCATAAGTCCAAGTTGCTCTCTAAAAACCAAGAACTTTCCTTTCGGTAAAGGCTTGGTAAGAATGTCAACTATCTGATCATCAGTGGAGATGTGATGGAGCCTCACTGCTCCTCTCTGCACCATATCCCAGATATAGTGATACTTGATCTCAATATGCTTGGACTTGTCATGAAACACAGGATTTTCTGCAAGATGAATCCCGCTCTTATTGTCACAATATACAACTGTTGTGTCTAGAACTTTCTCAGATAGTTGCCCAAAAAGCTTTCTCAGCCAAATTGCCCAACAACTAGCCATGTTAGCATCAATGTACTCGGCTAAAGTTGTACTCGGTGCAACAGAGTTCTGCTTTCTACTCATCCAAGAGATCATGGTAGATCCCAAGCTAGAGCAACACCCAGAAGTTCTCTTTCTAATAGCAGAGTTACCTGCCCAATCAGCATCAATGTATCCATGAAGTCTTACATTTTTAGCAGTATATTTCAATCTTAGATTTATAGTTCCATGCAAGCATTTGAGTACATGTTTTGCAACATCCAGTGGGCATGAAAGGGATCAATCATATGTTGATTTAAAGCGTTTACAGCAAATCATATATTAGGACTAGTATGTTGATTTAAAGTGTTTACAACAAAGTATATATTAGGCCTAGTGTTTACCAGAAACATCAAAGCACCAATGAGTTGTCTATACTCTGTGGGATTTGCTAGATTAGGTCCTATAGCTTTGCCACATAATTACTTAAAATTCATTTCCATAGGAGCATGCATGGACTTACATTCTACCATAACAAATCTTTCAAGAAGCTTAACAACATATTTTCCTTGAGAAAGATAAATTTCACGAGTTTTTTTCCATACCTCTAGACCCAGAAGGTAAATGCATCAAACCATGGTCTTTCATTTCAAATTCAGGAGCTAACTCCCTCTTACACTGGAGGATAAGAGTTTCTCCTCCTGTCAAGAATAAATCAACAGCATACGATACCAAAATCAAAGGTATACCTTGGACAACCTTTAAGTAGAGGTTTGGTTTTGCACTGCTAAGTTACATTAGCAACTTGTTCAACCTTGAATAAGTGTCCTAAGGATATTTTGGGCAACTTTCGCACGCTAGACACTTAGGGTTGTGCAAAAGTACCTACCCAAGCTACAAACATCGACACTCCCTGAACTCTTTTCTATCAATGTTTGTATCATCCTATAATTGAAATCTCTGGGATTTTTTTCAGGGAAGAATCTTCATCTCTATGAAAAGGAATAAATTGACAATCCTCTTTCAACTATAGGGGATTATCTATTATTGGGGAAAGTATTGTATTCTTGAAGTTTGGGTTTCTTTGCAACTTTGCACGTAGTTTGGAGGACAGTCTACTAATAGTCTGCCTATTCATAATGGAGCCCCGAGATGTCATGGAATTCAGACGAATTTTCAGGACCCATGAGGAGATGGTCCAAGGAAATAGAATTCCTATTTTCTCCCTTATTTCAAAGTCCATGGAATTTTAGAAACAATGCATGACACAATTCACAGAAATCATGAACACTCTCTTGTAAGTCAAACATCCCCTAGCAATTTTGGAGACAAAATGCAATATTCTCAAGCATGTGGCGGAATCAATGAATAAAGAAGATCTTTCAATGTCATCCAATTAGTGGATCTTAGCACAAGAGAACAATGGGGATGATGTTGATGATTGTAGCTAAGGCAAGTACCTCTGCACAAGCCTATGTGTCTAGTCGTGAAGAATGGTAATATTCCTAGGGAATTTTCATAGTAAATAACAAAGCATGCATAGACATAATAACCATGAAGAATAAGCACAAAAATTAGACCATGAAATTGCATCAAAAACTGCGATGCTGAGCCATTTTATTAATAAATCAGTGAGTACAATATGGTGCTGAAAGAGTGCACTTGGGCTTTCACAAGGCAAGCTAGCAAATCCCAAGTGAAAGATATGGGGCCCCTCTCCGATCTGTTGCTGCTCTCTGTTGAATACCACACTGAAACTACCTAGAAATATGTTGTTGGTTGCAAGGAACTACTCTTACGACCTCCTTTGATGCTCAGAAAATTCCAGGAAATTAACCCCATGCTCTCCACCAATAACCCACGAAGGAATTTGCCAAATGTTGACCTCGGAATTTTAGCCCAATTTCCCCCTAGCTCCACTGGCTACTGGCTAAGTTGGGATCCCTGTTGGACCCCTTAGATCTGCCTAGAAAATTTTGCCAAATTATGTATGAGGTCCTTGTCAAAAACCCACAAAGGGTTTGTCCTAGCTTTGACGCTCCAAAACTGACCCCCCAATACTTGGCCCTCCTCTATTCGAGAAGATGTAGCTTTTGTAGCAACCAAATGTTACGTTTGTTTCTCTACCAAAATGCTGGAAAATCCCCCACAACACCTCACCAAAATCCACCTCAAGTTTCAGCCCCTAACTCCCTTCACTCCTCAACCTCCAAGTGTGCCTCCAACCTCTACTACGCAGTGCCTATGCAGCTCTTGGTGATGTTGGCCCCAAACTACGAAATGTTGCTCCCGGATCGACTGAAAATGGATGAGAGTCCCTCCTTGGGTTGCCACTCGAAGTCCGCCGAAGCAAGGGTTGAGATTTCCGCTCGGAAACACTCGTGTGCTAAACAGCATTTGCAAACTTGGCTTCAGCTCAAGTGTGCTTGTCAAAAACAAAATCAAATGATCAAGAATACCCCCAAATGAGTGCCTCTTGCTCTTTTTTATCAAAGAGCCTCCAAAATTCCCATGTGGGCCCAACTCGACTTTTTCCCACCAACTTCGCTCCAATGAGAGCATATTCCTCATGTGGGTCGTAATTCTCCATGGGGTGGCCCCCGCGCTTCACTAGAGCCGCAATATTTCCCTTCCTTCCTGGGATGTTGGACCCCTCAGATCTGCCCAGAAAATTTTGCCAAATTATTTATGAGGTCCTTGTCAAAAACCCAAAAAGGGTTTGTCCTAGTTTTGACACTCCAAAATTGACCCCCAAATGCTTGGTCCTCCTCCACAAGCAGAAGATGTAACTTGTAGCGAATGTTGTGTTTTCTGCTCCACCAAAATGCTGGATAATCCCCCATAACACCTCATTGAACTCCACCTCAAGTTTCAACCCCTAACTCCCTTCACTCCTCAACCTCCAAGCGTGGCTCTAACCTCTACTGCACAATGCCTAGACAACTCTTGGTGATGCTAAACTACGAAATGTTGATCCCAGAACAACTGAAAATGGATGAGACTCCCTCCTTGGGCTAGCACTTGAAGTCCACCGAAGCAATGGTTGAGATTTCCGTTCAGAAACACTCATGTGCTAAACAACACTTGCAAACTTGGCTTCAGCTCAAGCGTGCTTGTCAAAAACAAATTATCAAATGGTCAAGAATGCCCCAAATGAGTGTCTCTTGCTCCTTTTATCAAAGAGCCTCCCAAAATGCCCATATGGGCCCAGCTCGACTTTCCCCCACAAACTTCGCTCCAATGAGAGCATATTCCTCATGTGGGCCGTAATTCTCCATGGGGTGGCCCCCATGCTCCACTAGAGCCGCAATATTTCCCTTCCTTCCTAATGTTTGGGCCCCCACTTAATCCCAAAATTCATGTAGAGCCTCTGAACCCACATCTCCTAAGTGCAAACATGAAATAAGTCAAAATTGGGCAAGATTGATATTTCCCTTAGCAATATTGCTAAGTGGGAATATCACAAAATCTAAAAGTTCTATGCAGAAATTTTAAAAAAAAAATTCGCAGAAACTTGAAAGTTCTATGCAGAAATTGAATGTACTTTGCAGAAAATTTAATGGAATTGAATGTAATTAGCAGAAAGTTTAATGTATTTTGCAGAAAACTGAATGTACTTTGCAGAAAGTTGAATATACTTTGCAGAACACTGAATGTACTTGGCATAAAATTGAATGTTCTATGTTGTTACAATTACTTAGAATCCACATTTTTTCTTCATCAATTGTAGATAGAACATAAACTTAAGGATCATATGAACACAGTCAAGCACAAATATGAGACACGGAGAGTTAGGTCCAATGACTAGGGAAAAACCCACGGGAAATCCGAAATGATTCTTCTTTATTAGATTTCTTCAATTGTTCGGCCAAAGTACACATAGAGAGTGAGAATGAGAATGAATAAAGTCACTAATGTTTGATCAACTTGCAATGAAGTGCTCTTGCTCTCTTGCTTGAAGATATTCTACTTCTCTTGTTCAAATCTTGTCCTTCACACTTACTCTAGCTATTCCCTTGCTCTTACTTTTCACTTGCTCTCACACTTCTCTCTTGCACACCCAACACTTGCTCTCCTTCCTGATGAACATGCTACATCAACTCTCACTAGCTATTGTTTAAATAGATGAGAAAGCAGATTTAAAATGAATTCATACATTGGGCAATAATAGGGAATCGAATTCCATGAGGGAGGGAGTTACTTGAGGAAAATGTAACTCATCACAAGAATAGAGAGAGGTACACATGTCCTAAGAAGTTACAATTCGAATTAAGGAGAGAGAGTTACAACTTAGACATGAGAGAATCTTGGTAGAGTTACAAATCGAATTGAATGAGAGAGTTACAAGTGCATTTAATGAGTAGGAGTTACACTTTTGTCGTACATTGAATAATGAGGGAGAGTTACATTCTCTTAAGTGTGGAGTTACTATTTTATTCCAAGGGACAGGTTCAATTTTCCAAGTAAGAAATTCTCAATTTAATTTACTTATTTAATGAGAGAATTCATTTTTATTAATCCATTTAAGGTGAATGACTTCATAATATTTTATAAATAGTAGTATCATAATAATAATAATTATAATAGTAATACTAGTAAGGATAAAAATATTAATTTTGGACTTGTACAATCATGATTGATTTGATTTTAAAGTGGATTCCATATGTCCAGATCATCCCTAATCATTTAGACACGACTTTCTATTTTTGGAAATTTGCCTCCAAATTGAGATGTGACTTACTATTTTTGGAAAGTCACATTAGAATTGTTAAAAATGAAATTTTATTATAGGTGGTTCAAATAGAACTGAAAGATATGATTTCTTCTAGGAGAAATTCATCCCTGAGTTGTCAAATTTTAACACTCCCTCTCAGCTAGGGAGGAATTTCTTTATGCATCAAATATCTTTGCTTGCTCTTATCTCTTTCATTAATATCAGTTCAACTCTGCTCTATAACATTTGTAACAATGAAGTCGCAATCTAAAGAAGAATCATCCAATTGACACAAATTTGGAAAGGACAGAACCATCACATGTCACATAGACAAGGATTATACTCAACCAATTTTCATCTCAAAATTTAGATGATAGAACATAGGCATCACATAGGCAAGACTCAAACAAGTCACACAGACAAGAATCAAACACAACCAAGTGTCAAGTGGTGAAACACCTACATCCTAGACAAGTCTCAATACACCTATTGGCCAAATAGGTGGCTCTTCTCACGTCCCAGACTGTGGGTTAGATGCATACTGAGGCCTAGTCTTGTGGCACACACTGCAAAAGAGGTCCCTCACCCTCAGAAGCTTTCCGACATCATTCCCTAATCCCGTGAGCTCTAACAGGGGGAAAGGTAGCTCAGTCTTCTCGATCAAATATGACTACCCCACGAAAGGGTCACATCCATAAGTCCAAGTTGTTCTGTAAAAACCAAGAACTTCCCTTTCAGTAAAGGCTTGTTAAGAATGTCAGCTATCTGATCATCAGTGGAGATGTGATGGAGCCTCACTGCTCCTCTCTGCACCATATCCCAGATATAGTGATACTTGATCTCAATATGCTTGGACTTGTCATGAAACACAGGATTTTCTGCAAGATGAATCCCGCTCTTATTGTCACAATATACAACTGTTGTGTCTAGAACTTTCTCAGATAGTTGCCCAAAAAGCTTTCTCAGCCAAATTGCCCAACAACTAGCCATGTTAGCATCAATGTACTCGGCTAAAGTTGTACTCGGTGCAACAGAGTTCTGCTTTCTACTCATCCAAGAGATCATGGTAGATCCCAAGCTAGAGCAACACCCAGAAGTTCTCTTTCTAATAGCAAAGTTACACACTTGAGGTCTTTGTCAATGTATCCATGAAGTCTTACATTTTTAGCAGTATATTTCAATCTTAGATTTATAGTTCCATGCAAGCATTTGAGTACATGTTTTGCAACATCCAGTGGGCATGAAAGGGATCAATCATATGTTGATTTAAAGCGTTTACAGCAAATCATATATTAGGACTAGTATGTTGATTTAAAGTGTTTACAACAAAGCATATATTAGGCCTAGTGTTTACCAGAAACATCAAAGCACCAATGAGTTGTCTATACTCTGTGGGATTTGCTAGATTAGGTCCTATAGCTTTGCCACATAATTACTTAAAGTTCATTTCCATAGGAGTATGCATGGACTTACATTCTACCATAACAAATCTTTCAAGAAGCTTAACAACATATTTTCCTTGAGAAAGATAAATTTCACGAGTTTTTTTCCATACCTCTAGACCCAGAAGGTAAATGCATCAAACCATGGTCTTTCATTTCAAATTCAGGAGCTAACTCCCTCTTACACTGGAGGATAAGAGTTTCTCCTCCTGTCAAAAATAAATCAACAGCATACGATAGCAAAATCAAAGGTATACCTTGGACAACCTTTAAGTATAGGTTTGGTTTTGCACTGCTTCTTGTGAAACCAAGTTTTATCAAGTATCTATCAACACGAGCATACCAAGCTCTTGGAGCTTGCTTCAACCCATATAAGGCTTTCTTCAGTCTACATACATGAGTTCCCCTGTCATGCTCTTCAAATCCTTGTGGTTGTTCCACAAATACCTCTTCCTTGAGGAAGCCACGCAAGAAAGTAGTTTTCACATCCATTTGGTGAAGGGTCCATCCCTGGCTAGCAGTTAAGGCAACAACAGATCAAATGGTAGTATATTTAGCTACAAGTTCAAAAAACACATCATAATCTATTCCCTCTTTCTGAGAGAAACCTCTAGCTACAAATCTAGCCTTATATTTTTCAATACTACCATCTGCACCATGTTTAATCTTAAACAAACATTTAGAAGTGACGACAGATTTACCTTGAGTTCTAGGAACCACTTTCCAGACATTATTCTGGATGATGGACTCGTATTCTTCAGTCATGGCATCTTTTGCAGACTTGTTCTTTTGCATCTTCTTCAAAGGTGCATGGTTCTACCTGAATGATGTTGCTCATGGCAGCAACATAGCTTTGAAACCGACTTGGATTCTTACTTTCTCTACACGTTCCTCTTGGGGCAGTATGTTGTTCAGCATCTTGCAAGGTATCTCACAGCCATAGTGGTAGCTTTCTGGTAGGAGGATCATGTGGTGAATGACCTATAAGATCCATGGAACCCATTGGATTATCAGCAAGTTCGTTCTCAGGTTCCGATTCAAACTCAGATATAGCCTCTTTTTCATTAGCAACTTGTCTTTCAACAATGGCAGGAGGAGGAGAGTCCCTTGATTTTCTAAGAGTTGCATCCTCATCAAATGTTACGTCTCTACTAAACTCTATAGTTCTTTGACCAGGTACATAAATTCTATAAGCTTTTGAATTAACACAATAACCAACAAACGTACATTTCTTACCTAAAGCTTTTAGCTTGTTCCTTTTCTCTTTTGGCACATGGAAGTATACAAGACAACCAAATATTCTCAAATGGCTCACCTCATACCTTTTACCAATGAAGACTTCTTCAAGAATCTTATTGTTTAAGGCCTGATGAGGAGTTTTGTTTTGCACATAAATGACGGTATTTGCAGCTTCTCCCCACAAAAGATTTGGTAGCTTTTGATCATGCAGCATGGCTCTGACCACTTCCATAATGGTTCTATTCTTCCTCTTAGCCCCACCATTTTGTTGTGGATTGTATGGCACATTGGTTTCTTTCTTTATTATGATGTCTTTACAAGGATCATTAAAATCATTGGAGGTGAACTCTCCTCCATTATCAAATCTAAAAGCTTTGATTAGCTTTCCAGTTTGATTTTCAATCAGAGCCTTGAAATCTATGAACATGTCAAATGTTTCCCCTTTCTTTTTCAAAAAGAATATCCATGTCTTATGAAAAAAATCATCCAAAAAAAACCTGAAATACAAGTAGCCACCAAGAGAATTAACAAGCATAGATCCACATAAATCATAATGTATGAGCTGAAGTACCTAACTAATTTTTGTTCTGCTTGAAGGGAATGGTCCCTTTCTATGCTTTCCACTTGCACATCCTCGGAAAACTCCATTATCCATTATGATCGAAAGCATTCCATAAACCATCTCCCTTACATGAGGTAAGGCTTTGTAGTGTAGGTGAGCAGATCTTCTATGCCATAGCTCACACTGAAGATCGATATCATGGACCAGTGCATCAATGGGATTACCACTGACTGGTAAATACTTTCACATCTTGATCCAAGAGTGAAGGCTTCTCTCATACTTGAGTTCAAAGGTCAGGTTAGAACCTTTCCATTAATAAAAGCAACTTTCATTCCTTTATCTTCTAGAGCAGATATGGATACAAGATTCTTTCTCAAACTAGGTACATACAAAACTTCTTGCAGAAAAATAAATTTGTCTTCATCGAACTGAAATGAAACTAAACCATAACCTTTAACTTGGTGAGTAGAATTATCTCCAAGGATAATATTTAAATTGGTCTTAATCTCAACTAGATTAGAGAGTGCTTCTTTGTAAACAGTAAAATGTTTGAATACACTACTATCAACTAACTAGCTATCAAATGAATCTGCAGAAAAAGAACTAGAAAGAGCAGAAACAAAGAAATATTTTGATTGAGTTTCTGTTACATTATTTCTATATCCTGGGGATTTCTTGTTTTCTTAGGATGTCCTTTACTTTGATTTTCAAAAGAGTCTTTTCTATAATCAAATTTGTTTTTTAATCTAGGTGCTCTTATTTTTTCTTTATAATCAAGAGCAAAATTACCATGCTTTTGACAGTTAAAGCATCTAACTTTTGACATGTCTAGATTCTCTTTATTTGATTTGAAAGCGGATCTCTTTTTATTACCTTTCTTTCTCTTGTCATAGGTTGTAAAAGCAGTAGGTTCTCCTTCTTCATGATGTGAAATTCTCCCTCTGGAGATCATTCTAGCCTCCTCTTGGATACACTTTCCCAGGAGCTCATCAAATGTGGGAATAGTGTTGATATTGTTGATGGTGGTGATAAAAGTATCTCAAACAGGAGAAAGACCTCCTTGCGCAATCAACACCATTTCTTTGTTGAGTAAAACTTCACCAACTGTGGATAGTTGATTCCTGATTTTAGTCATTTTCAGAAAGCATGCTTGAATAGTCTTTCCTCTATTTATCTTGATGTCCTTCAATCGATTCTTCAAGGCAATAATCTGGTTCAAGTTACTAATTGCAAACATGTCAATTAATTTGTCATACATTTTTTTAGCTTTCTTCAAACCAAAAACATAAGTAATGAGATAATCATTAAAAGAATCAAGAATGATTTTTATAGCTTTGATTTCACCATTTTTATATTTGGATTTGACAACAGCACTTGAATTCTCTGGTGGATCAGCTACTATGCTTTCAACATACTCCAAAACTTCGTGTTCTTCACGAGTGATATCTAGTCTTGCTTCCCATGGACCAAAGTTTCAAGCATCATTCAACTTCTCCTCTACCTTGAAGTAGGACGAAATCATCTTGATCAAGAAACCTTTGGCAGCAAGTGGAGTCTCTTCCGTTGATCTTTGGTCTCCTTGGACTTGTTTTCACCAAGGTTCTGATACCATGTTAAAATTTGAAAGTTCTATGCAGAAATTTAAAAAAAAAATATTTACAAAATCTTGAAAGTTCTATGCAGAAAACTAAATGTACTTGGCAGAAAATTGAATGTTCTATGTTGTTACAATTACTTAGAATACAGATTTCTTCTTCACAACTTTCAGTGCAGCGATTGTAGATAGAACATAAACTTAAGGATTATATGAAGATAGCTAAGCACAAATATGAGACACTGAGAGTTAGGTCCAATGACCAGGGCAAAGCCCACAAGAGGATAACCCAAATGATACTTCTTCTATTAGATTTCTTCAATTGTTCGGAAAAGTATAGAGGGAAAGAATGAGAATGAATAAAGTCACCAATGTCTGATCAACCTGCAACTGAAGCGCTCTTGCTCTTTGCTTGAAGATCTCCTCCTTCTCTTGATCAAATCTTGTCCTTCACACTTGCTCCAACTATTTCCTTTCTCTTACTCTTCACTTGCTCTCACACTTCTCTTTCACACACTCAAAACTAGCTCTCCTTCTTCACAATGAACATGCTACATCAACTCTCACTTGCTCTTGCTTAAATAGATGAGAAAGGAGAGGAGTTACAAAATGAATTCATGCTTTAAGCCAATAATAGGAGAATTGAATTCCATGAAAGAGGAGTTACTTGAGGAGAAGTGTAACTCATCCCAAGAATAGAGAGAGAGGTAAACATGTCTTGAGGAGTTACAATTCGAATTAAGGAGAGAGAGAGTTACACTTAGACATGAGAGAATATTTGGTGAGGGTTACAAATCGAGTTGAATGAGAGAGTTACAAGTGCATTTAATGAAGAGTAGTTACACTTTTGCCATAGATTGAATTAGTGAGGGAAAGTTACATTCTCTTAAGTGTGGAGTTACTATTTTATTCCAAGAGAGAGGTTCAATTTTCCAAGAGATTCTCAATTTAATTTACTTATTTCATGAGACAATTTGTTTTTATTAATTCATTAAAGGTGAATGACTATAGACTATTTTATAAATAATAGTATCATAATAATAATAATACTAGTAAGGGTACAAATATTAATTCTTGGCTTGTATAATCATGATTGATTTGATTTTAAAATCGATTCCATATGTCGAGATCATCCTTGATTATTTAGACATGACTTTCTACTTTTGGAAAATCACTTCCAAATTGAGATGTGACTTACTATTTTTGGAAAGACATATTAGAATTGTTAGAAATGAAATTTGATTATAGGTGGTTCAAATAGAACTGAAAGATCTAATTTCTTTTAGGAGAAATTTATCCCTGAGCTGTCAAATTTTAACACAAAAGTTGCCCAAAATCTCTTTAGGATACTTGCTCAAGTATTAAGTAAGTTGCTTTTGTAATTTAACCTAAATCTAACTAAAGAAAAGCACATAATTAATTATATTGGCTATTGAGCTAAAGAAACTAAGGAAAAGTAGTGGTATTTACTTTCAGGAATTATGTTTTAAACTCAACCATTGATCTCAAGTGAGGCGAGATCTAATCTCGACCATCCATCACTTTGGAGATCAGGGTTAGTGATCTCAAGTGAGGCGAGATCTAATCTCGACCATCCATCACTTTGGAGATCGGGGTTAGGGATTTAGCTCAATGAGAAGTTATAACAGCAAGGCTAAGCTGAGAAGAAAGATACATCATACAACAGCACAAGCCATTTGTTGATTGGAGTAGAGCAGTAAGGGTTCTACTTGCCTAGATGCTAAGGCTAGCATAGGGACCAACAACACAACCACTTAGCAGAATATTAATTTATTTAGCTATTTCCTAAAGTTGGACTTAGGAAAAATTTATAAATCTTAAAGTCGACTTATAATTTAATCTCGGCCCTTCATAAAGAGCCAATCTTAGTCGTTGAGAGTGTTGAAATTTGGGTAGCTCGAAAGGTATTTCCGAGTATAGAAAACCCACAAAAAGAGAGATTGTGGGCAAAATATCCAAAGTTTGGGGTTTTGACCCAAAGGAGTGGGCTTGGAACCCAAGTGAATTTTATATTCTAATTTAATGTTGAGAAGTTGAATGGGAAATACCTTAATGTACCAAGGGGTTCCCTAAGTGACCTATGGACAACTATAAATACACGCAAAAGGAGAAGCTTAGGAACACAAGTGTGATGGACTTTAGTTGTGAAGAAGATTGGACCTAGAAGGAGAGTCGTAGCTCAATGAGAACCACAACAAGGAGTCTTTATGTTCAAATAGGCTGAATTAAGGATCTATCCAGCAGCAAGTGAGCCGAGGTCTATGGAGAATTTTTCTTGGAGGGTTGAGGTTGGTTTAAGGCTTGGTTAAGGCCACCCGCAATGAAGAAGGGTCTATTAGGGCCTCAAGAACCGTGGGCAGGTAGGCAAACAATTATTTGAGCAAGACCGAGTGCCTTAGGGACTGCTTAAGGCTGGTTTCAAAGTGGACGGTCTGTTTTGTGAGGGTCGCAGCCTAGTTAGGGCAAGGCCGCAAGCTGGACAAAGATTTAGGAGCCTTGGATAAGGCCTTAGGAACAAAGGACGGGCAGGCCGAGGTGGAGAAGGATGGTCGTGGGGTATTTAGAGGTGATTGGGGGCTTAACTAAACCTAAAGAGAGGCTGGTTGAGGTTGTTGTGGAGGCTGCAAGCCTAGAACAACATGACTGAGGGTGGAACATGACTTCAAGGAAGATTGGCTGAGTTGTATAAGGATTGAACGGCAATGGACTGAGGGCTAAAGGAGCCGCCCAAGGCAAGGATTTGTTGTTGGAGGTTGTTCTAAGTCTGCCAGATAGGAAGCAAGGCTAACTGGGAGCCTAAAGAGCAGGTTGAGCAGTAGAAGGTGTCAAGGAGGCCTACCAAAGGACTGGTAGGGCTGACAGCAAGAACAACAATTGGACAAAGGTCTAAAGGAGAATACCTTGTGGACAAAAGAGGATAGAAAGGGAGCTAGTTAAGCGCTAGGACAATAGTTTGACGAGACCAAACATTTGCAAGTATTTTATATTATTCATTGTTATTTTATGGGCAGACGAGAGCCTAATGGACTAGACCTCGGCCCTAGTTATAGGCAAAGGACACTTTATCCTATTGTATGTTGGGCAGATGAAGACCTAAAGGAATTGGCCTCAGCCCTGGGTTATTGGTCGAAGGACAGACTTGTATATTAGTCATTGTACTCAGTTTGTAGAGAGCCATGATCCCTGGTACGAGAGCCCTGAGGTTTTATTATTGAAGGAAAAATAAGGAACATGTTTTCGGCCATAAATAATGTGTATTGTTATTGATATATTTGTTGTTATATTTTATTGTGCAAAGTTGTTTAAAGTTGGGCATCTCTAGTGTGCTTATGTTCTTGGCTAGGGCATAGACCAGAACTAGGGTGCATAGAAATTTCAACAAAGAGTGATGGTGGGGCTCAAGTCAAATTATAAGAGGAAGTAGAGCACAGAAGTGGCCAGTTTGAAGGGCACAAAGTGTGTGTGTTGGCTCCGCAAAAGAAGTTAGATTTTTTAGTAATCAACAAGTAGAGCAACAACCAGGAGGCAGAAAAAGAAAGGAGTTGATCAACCTTAACTCAGCCCAAAACCAGCGCACCCGTACTACACGATCGTACAGTAGCACAAGTGTGCAAGGGTTGTATTGCTTTAGCTTGGATTAGTGGTTGAGTGGAATTTGTTGTAGAAGGGAAGTATTCCCTTACTGTATAAATTTCTAGAGTTTATTATTTGTTGATCTAATAGAAAACACACAGTTTGGAGGTTTTCCCCAGAGTTGGGGTATATCTTGTGTTATATGTGTTGAATGTGTATGTCTTCTGCATGATTTTATTTCCGTTGTGCATGTTAAGTTAAAATACTCAATGTATTTTTAATTTAAGCTTCCAAAACAGAAGTTGTTTGTATCTCTGGTTACACACTTAGAAAATTGCAAATCAGTTTATGGGTTTTATAGGAAACTAACATGGTATTAGAGCATAGCCTCCGATTGAAGAAAAAACACCATATTTTATCTTCAGGAGCAAGTTTTGCATTCAGGGGGGTCAAGTTCAATAATTCGACTTGGCCAGTAGGGTTTTTGGGCAATGTGAATTCACAATATGGCATATCAGGGTCTTAGATTTGAGGACAAGTTGGACGAAGCATCCAACTTCCGCTCATCTCGTGAGAGGATTGCGGTGGTGCTAGAGGAACAAGGGGTGTGGGAGTTCGTAGATAATGTGCCAGCTGCACCCAATGTAATATCTCGAACAGGGTATTTCACTGATTTTCGTAGAAATTTACCTCGACCCAAAATTTATCCATAAAATTACTATTTAATTAACAGAAGATCGCCATGTAAAATAAGATAAATAAAGCACATGCAATTTTGATAACACATTGAACAGAAATAATCTCAGACTTCATTATAATAAATAGCAGAAAGAGTGTACATGATGACATAGCTGAAATATTTAAGATAGACAATCTGATCTCAAAAATTGATCTGCTTTGATGTTGAAGTCGACCCTCCAAAATTGAACTGAAATCAATGACTGCACCTGTGAATTCTAACTGAATCCACCAAGGAGATGAGGTGGGTTTTCGTCCACTCACCAAGATCAGTCGAGGGTTTCCGTCCTGGGGCTACTGCTGAAGTAGAGAACTGAATTCTCAAACCTCTCCACAAGAAGAAATCATAAATCCAAGATGTCCTTCAATGGCCTCCTCCTCTTCTTTTATAGATCTCATGGACCCCTCTAGAGCCTCCTATTTTATTATTATTTTAATCATGGAGCACTTTTCCCCCTTCTATTCCAATTAAAATATCCTTTTGAATGTAGGAAAAGGGTAAATCAGCCACCATGTCTCCCAAGTCACTGAAACTCATATCTAGTCATCCCATCATGTAGATCTTCTCGTTCTAATTCCAATGAGCTATTACACTAAGGTGTTCTATCAAGTATTCCTCTTGAAATGCTACCTTAAGTATAATTAATTGAGTTAAGCCCAAAAATAACTATGTTTGCTGAAATTTGTCAGAATTCACCGAAACGAAAAGCAAATTGTGCGGATGATGGAATATACCAAGCGAATGCCATCAGACCTCATAGGAACTCCTCAAAACCCCTCCAAAAGCGCCTGGTCCAACTGATGACACCAGCCTGCACATGTGACCTATTTGCCCCCAACTCTGAAAATCCATCCTAACCATGTCATAAGGAACACCAAAAAAAGGGATATCACAAATCCTCCCACCCCAAGATTGCTTGCCCCCAAGCAATCCAAACTTGTGGACCAGTCTGTTGGTCCAATGCAACTGAGACCCAATGCCTAGATCCCATACAAACCGCTGGGTGGTGTTGTGCCTCTGTGTCAACCCACCAGGAACTGGTCCCTCAATGTCCGGATCCTAGACCAATCTCTGACTAAATACGTCATCATCAAACCATCATAGAACCCAATGCCACCAAGCATCAATGCTCCATGGCTCTTGTTGTGCTATCGCTCCGGCTGTGAAAGCTGCCCCACCAACTGCATACCAACTCATCACCTCTCTCCAATCCAACCCCTGACTCAATCCAATGTTAATCCTACTCTCCCTGTGTGGAATGTTGAAGAGTTTCCGACTTGTATCCCACTGCCAACTGGAAACTGTAGTATCTGTCATGTCCAAGGGTCTCAACTCCACAATGCCCCTGACCAAGAATATCGTATCATCAATAGGGTACCAACTCATGATCTCCCGCCAATCTAATGTATTGATACTGGTGCGGGGAATACGTCTACTAGCCTAATATTGGTCCATGCTCAACTCCTGACACCTTACTCGGTCAACCAATAAAATTTGTCCAAGAAAACTTGCCCCTCTCCCTTCGATGGGAAAAAGTGAGAAATTTTAGCTGCATCTTGCAAGCCTTGTCTATGTACTCCTGGAGAGAGTTGTTGCCTGAAAATGAAACAGCTTTGCTGACTGCCACTACATCTATTTGCACCTAATCAATGGGTAGTCCCAAAGATGGATGCACTGCCATCTCCCTCGATGGATAAGAAACTCCACACTCTTGTCGTCTACTAGCCTCCTGCAAAACTAACCTGTCAACCTCAAACACCTCCTGAGGACTAACGTCTGCAAATACTGTCACCTTGCTAGATGTTTGTACATCTATCTGCTCCTCAACAATGGTTGACCCCAAGGGTCATTGTCCATCCTCCTCTATCACAGACTCAATATGAAACTCCAATTGGCTCTGCCCAAAAGGCTCATCATGCGTACTATGCGCATCATCCTCCTTAGCTGACTCATGCTGCACCATATGTTACTCATGCTGAATCATCACTAGTGACTGTAAAGTTTTGTAGATGTTCTATGCTAGGAGCAATTTTACTTTTCTCACAGCAATCATACAAATAGTTAAGCAAAATGCAGATAGAACATATAAGTAGATCTTACAGAAGACAAATCAGAAACAGGAAAAATGTGTGTGTTCGTTCTGCGGTCATCAGATGCTTCAACCAAATAGTCTTCCTTGGTCAGCCAGCCCAGCATGTGTCACAACAACCCTTCAATCAGTAGATGAGTCAACCCAAGTCAACTCTGCAAAAGTCAACGCTGTCCTGAAAAGTCAACGCAGGGGCAGCAAGCTAAAAGTCAACGTAGCAGCAAAACGGTCAACCCTTTGACCTCGATTTTTGTGCCAGGTAGTACGGCCTTCAAAAATCGAACCTTCCACAAGTTTTCAGCTTGATTGGACCATGCGTTGACCAAAGTCAACGCTGGTCAAACTTTCTGCGAAACCCTAGTAGCAGAAAATCGTACTTCAGCTCAGCCGTACGGTCTGTCCTCTCTCTCCTTCACACGTGTGGCTGAAACTCGTCCTTTAGGTAGCTCGTACTATTTGATGAGAGAGGAAGATGTGAGTTGTGATGATGATCAAATGCTCTTCAACTTTTCCTGTATTTATATCCATCATTGGGGCGTGTGACACATCTGTTGGGCATGTGAGCCTACATTACAAAACTGGCCGACCTTGCACATGTGGAAAATAAATTCAAAATATATGTTCTGCTCATCGGATTAAGACATATTATATATGGATTTTACACCTCACCCAAAGAGGATTCCAACAAAAATATTAACTTCTTAATCTGAGCATTACAACATGGAGTTTGGACCTAGTTGTCCAAATTTAACACTCCCTCTCAACTAGGGAGAACTCCATCCATTAGTGCAATCAACATCGTGCGTCATCCCGCCGAAACTTGCTTTGTTGGCTTCTTTATTTCAGAACAGAAGTGGGTCAGTCACAAAGACATCATCCCCCGACTGACATAATCAGTCCAGAGGTCCCAGACCTCACAAATCTTGATCCCGGATCAAGTGGTTGGACCGTGCCATCCTAGATAGAGAGTACGGCAATCTCTGATGCGTCCATCAGTCTTTGCTAATAGTCTCTAGCTTTTCCACACCTCATTGGCCAAATGAGAGGTACTTCCCATGAGCCCCGAACTCAATGGGTAGGATGCATACGGGGCACAGATAAATGAGTGGCGAACCAGCTCAAAGTTCACAAGTGGTAAGGTATATTTTGATTGCTTATAGCCCGAGAAGCTATCCCCAGCCCCCTGCAGCTCCTGTGAGCTCATCGTCCAACAAACCCTATCATAGGGTCTTTCCCCACTCGACACCAAGACTCTCACTAAGCCCCTGAACTTCACCTTCCCCAGGGGCTTAGTGAGAATATCCGCGACCCGCTTCATCGGGGCCTTATATGATCGAGCCCATTTGCCCATTGCACCATATCCTGGATATGGTGAGAACTCCGATATCAATATGTTGATCGGTCGTGGAACACAGATTTCAACATACGAATCCCACTCGATTATCACAGAGTATCACAAGCAGACTAGACATGTCCAAAAAAATTTCACTAAAGAGCTTCCGCAACCAAATCGTCTACAACAGCCATGCTAGCAAGAATAGAGCCTGGCCTCATGTGCTCAGTTAATTGACTTCCCCGCTTTC
This sequence comes from Pinus albicaulis, assembly GCA_034641835.2. Classification (NCBI taxonomy): domain Eukaryota; kingdom Viridiplantae; phylum Streptophyta; class Pinopsida; order Pinales; family Pinaceae; genus Pinus; species Pinus albicaulis. The sequence goes on from CM076572.1 coordinate 574,877,062, forward strand.
CTCGCTTGATCTCAAAGATCGGCGACCAAGATTGAAAGAAAGATTCAGATGTGCTCTTACGATCCACCACACTCAGCTACGTACCCACGGCATCGCATATCCACTCCAGGACACACTCTAAAGGTATCTCACCTCATGGTTTATCGTGCCCTCATGGTTTATCGTGCTCCGAAGATATCTCAGAAGATTCTTGGCACCAACCCAGTGAAAATGATGAGGCTCAACCATCTGTTGACTCAAAGTGTTCACTGCAAAACATATATCCGGTCGGGTGTTCACTAAGAACATCAAAGCTCCTATGAGTTGACGATACTCAGTAGGATTGGCCAAGATAGGCCCAGCAGCGCTGCCACTCAACTTCTTAAAGTTGAGTTCCATCGATGTCGACACGGACTTACAGTCCACCATCCCAAATCTTTCCAGAAGCTTCACAATATATTTTCCTTGAGAAAGGAAAATCTCTCCAGGTCTCTGCCAGACCTCCAGGCCTAGGAAATAGTGCATCAGCCCTAGGTCTTTCATCTCGAACTCAGCAGCAAGCTCCCTCTTACATTGATGAATGAGAGGGTCATCACCTGTCAGGAAGAGGTCGTCCACATACAGAATGAGAGGCTTCCCTTCCACAACCTTGAAGTAAAGGTTTGGATCAGCATTGCTTCGAGTGAAGCCCAGCTTCATCAAGTAACTATCCATCCTCTCGTACCAAGCTCTGGGTGCTTGCTTTAACCCATAGAGGGCTTTCTTCAACCTGCAGACACAAGTGTCTCGATCTTGAACTTCAAATCCCAGAGGTTGTTCCACATACACCTCTTCCTTTATTGCACCATGCAGAAAAGCGGTCTTGACATCCATCTGATGAAGACTCCATCCTTGCGTAGCAGCAAGGGCTATGATTGATCGAATGGTGGTATATCGTGCCACAGGTGCAAATATATCGTCATAGTCAATTCCTTCCTTTTGAGAGAAGCCACGGGCAACAAACCTTGCCTTAAACTTTTCAGCACTCCCATCAGATCCATGTTTAATCTTGTAGAGCCATTTAGCGGTGACAACAGATTTGTCCTTCGGTCTCGGGACCACATCCCATACATCATTCTTCATAATAGACTCATATTCTTCATGCATAGCATCCTTCCAGACTTGATGTTTGATGGCTTCCTCAAAAGATCCAGGTTCAGATTGTACAATAGTACTCATGGCAGCTAGATACCCTTGGTATCTACACGGCTTCTTGCTTTCCCGGAATGTCCCTCTTGGGGCAGCATGACCCTCAGCATCTTCGAGGGTGTCCCTGAGCCATGATGGTCTCTTTCCTAGTGAAGGGGGTGGATCAATAGGGTCCATTGGCCCTTCAACATCAGGCATAGTCTCATCCTGAGGTTCTTCCAAATTTCCAGGTCTTTCTTCATGATTTTCTTCAGATCTAGGAAGATCTACTACTTTCTTCAGGGAAGCATCTTCGTCAAAAGTGACATCATGGCTTATCTCTACTTCCCTTTGACCAGGCACATAGACTCTATATGCCTTAGAAGTCTCACTGTAGCCCACAAACATTCCTTTCTTCCCAGTAGCATCCAGCTTACTTCTCTTTTCTTTCGGCACATGAAAATAGACAGGACATCCAAAAATTCTAAAATGTGAGACATCAGGTTTCTTACCAGAGAAAACCTCTTCGAGAGTTTTGGAGTCCAAAGTGGAATGAGGGCATCGGTTTTGAATGTACACAGCAGTATTTGCAGCTTCTCCCCACAGAAACTTTGGTAGACCCTGGTCACATAGCATGGCACGGGCAGCTTCCACAATAGTCCTATTCTTGCGTTCAACAACACCATTCTGCTCAGGAGTATATGCAGTGGTAGTCTCCCTCTTAATGCCAGCTTCTCTGCAAAAGTCTTTGAACTCATTTGACTCATATTCAGTGCCATTGTCAGTCCTCAAAATCTTGATCTTCTTTCCGTTCATATTTTCCACCAAGGCTTTGAAGGTACGGAACCACATGAAAGCCTCATCCTTCTTCTTCAAGAAGTATATCCAGGTTTTGCGAGAGAAGTCATCAGTAAATGTCATGTAGTAAGAACATCCCCCCAGGGATGTCACGGGCAACATACCAGATAGATCAGAATGGACCAGTTGCAATATATCATATGTCTTTGTGACACTTGAGGGGAAAGGTCCCCTTGTATGTTTTCCTTCAGCACAGCCCTTACATACACCTTCATGATTATTTCCAAAATCAGGCATCCCTGTCACCACCTTCCTTGCTTCGGGAAGGGCTTTGTAATGAAGGTGTCCAAATCTTCTGTGCCATAGTTCGGTTTGTCGGATAGTATCACAAGTCATAGCTCCCAACGGACTCCCTCCAACCTGGTAGAGTGTACCAACTCTAAAGCCAATTGAGATAGCTTCCTTGAAGCTCTCCTTCCACATGAGCACCTTTCCATCAGAGAAGGTTACATTGAATCATTTGTCTTCCATGGCAGATACAGACACAAGGTTCTTCTTCAATTTAGGTACATAGAGTACATCTTGCAAACGGAGGACTTGTCCTTGAGACAAGTGGAGGGTCACAGTCCCTGTCCCTTTCATAGAATAAGTGGCATTATCCCCAAGGATAATTTCTAGATTAGTATCCCTTTCAACCATGTCAGAAAGTGCTTCCTTGAATCCGGTGATGTGTCTTGAGGCACCACTATCGATTAGCCAGACATCCATAGTGTCGGGCGGAGATGCAGCTGAGAGAGCAGATACTAAAATGTACTCATTTCTTTTATCAAAAACATTAGACTCCTCATACCTGGTATTTCTGGTCCTTTTAGAAGGTTGATTGTTTCCTCCAAAGTGAGCCTTCCTCTTTCCTTTGGATTTGTCATTTCTTTGATTCCCATTCCTTCGGTTGTTGTTGTTATCGTCACCATCGGGAGAATCCTTCTTGAAGGGGCATTCTCTAGCATAGTGTCCAGGCCTATGGCAGGTGAAACATTTACCCTTCTTCTCTTGAGTCTTAGTCCTTCCTTTGTCCTTAGAACCACTAGAGTTCTTCTTTCGGGAATGAGCACCATAGGCAACATTTCTTTCATTATCAAATTCCTTCATCCTTGTTTCTTCTTGCATACATCTTGACAGAAGCTCATCAAAGTTAGGAATGGTATTATTGTTGAGAATGGTAGTTGTGAATACTTGCCATTCATGTGGAAGTCCTCCAAGTGCGGTGAGAACCATCTCACGATCAGCTATTGTCTCCCCAATAGCTAGCAGATTGTTCCTGGTTTCGGTCAACTTCATAAAGAAAGTTTGAATAGACTCGTCTTGGCCCTTCTTCATATTCTTCAACTTGTTCTTGAGGAATAGCACTTGGTTCACATTGTTTACTTGGAACATAAGTATCAATTTGTCATACATCTCCTTGGATGTACCTAGTTCAGATATGTAGGCAACCAGACTCTTATTTATAGATTCCCTGATCAGCAGCTTTGCTCTGATTTCACCCTTCTTATACTTGTTTCTAACAGCAGCAGAGGCATTTGATGGAGGTTCTAGAATCTTCCCTGTCACATGATCCAGGAGATCATGATCTTCCAATTTTAGGTCTAATATCATCTTCCAGGCATGGAAGTCATCACTTCCAGTCAGCTTGTCATTCTCCTTGAATTCAAGACTAGTGGAACCCATTTCTTCGGTGATGATTGCTAAAGATAGAGTTTGTCTTCACCTCAGCTCCGATACCATGTAAAGTTTTATAGATGTTCTATGCTAGGAGCAATTTAGCTTTTCTCACAGCAATCATACAAATAGTTAAGCAAAATGCAGATAGAACATATAAGTAGATCTTACAGAAGACAAATCAGAAACAGGAAAAATGTGTGTGTTCGTTTCGGCGGTCAACAGGATGCTTCAACCGGCAAAGTCTCCTTTGGTCAGCCAGCCCAGCATGTGTCACAACAGTCCTCCAATCAGCAAATGAGTCAACCCAAGTCAACTCTGCAAAAGTCAACGCTGTCCTGAAAAAGTCAACGCAGGGCAGCAAGCTAAAAGTCAACGTAGCAGCAAAACGGTCAACCCTTTGACCTCGATTTTGTGCCAGGTAGTACGGCCTTCAAAAATCGAACCTTCCACAAGTTTTCAGCTTGATTGGACCATGCGTTGACCAAAGTCAACGCTGGTCAAACTTTCTGCGAAACCCTAGCAGCAGAAAGTCGTACTTCAGCTCAGCCGTACGGTCTGTCCTCTCTCTCCTTCACACGTGTGGCTGAAACTCGTCTTTTAGGTAGCTCGTACTATTTGATGAGAGAGGAAGATGTGAGTTGTGATGATGATGAAATGCTCTTCAACTTTTCCTGTATTTATATCCATCATTGGGGCGTGTGACACATCTATTGGGCATGTGAGCCTACATTACAAAACTGGCCGACCTTGCACATGTGGAAAATAAATTCAAAATATATGTTCTGCTCATCGGATTAAGACATATTATATATGGATTTTACACCTCTCTGAAAGAGGATTCCAACAAAAATATTAGCTTCTTAATCTGAGCATTACAACATGGAGTTTGGACCTAGTTGTCCAAATTTAACAGTGACTCATCACCCTAAATGTCTCCAATAGGGTCCACTGACTGCTCACCATCCATACCCAAATATAAATCTAGCCTGTTGTCTACAACTCCACATGACTCATGCTCCTCGGAGGCACCCTCATATGAACCCATGGACTCGTCCAAAGAAGAATCCTTATCCTGAAAGTCAGAAGGAATCTCCCCCTTCTCTACCTCTATCATCTCCTCACTGTCACTCAAGCATGAGTGATCAGGTCCCCTACAGATGAAGCAAAGTCCCTTCCTCCTCAGCTCATTCTTGTTGTTTGATCCACCAAACTAGAACAGCTCCTCCCTAGTCAATTGTCTCTTGAACAACCCAACGTTCTGCTCAACCAGCCTTTCGGCTAGCTCATAAGCAGTAGGTGTAAGCGACTGCTCTCTCCTCTAAATGCTCAACAATCTAGTCTGCAACTCTTGGCAAATGGCATCACAGCCTCTCATACATGATGACAAGATGGACTACATGTGTGTTATGACTGTGTCAGAAATCAGGATGATGTCTCCTAATGTTGAAGAAGCATTGGAACATCTGCATAATCAAGCCATCACACTCAAGATCAAACATGATCTCATAAGTTCTGGTCATGGCCATGACTTCTAAAATCTCAAGTTTCTTCCCAAAGGTAGAGCCTGCAATGTTGTCCAAGTCCTGAAAAGTCTCTACTACCAACTTGAAAACTTTCCTCATAACATCATCATTGAAAGTCGGTATAGGTGTGGTCAATGTCATGAGGTTACTGAGACAAGATGCAACAGGAAGTCTAACCCCTTCACAAGGTTCCTCCAAGAACTTGTGTTGTATGAGAGCAAGCATAGTTGGTTTTACTGCCCAAATTAGTTCTCCCTTCTAACTGGTTCACTTCAAAAAGGAGTGCATCTAATTCATTCAGTTTAAAAAGAACTTTCCAAGTGACCCTCATGTTTTTCAAATTTGCTCTAAGTGCAAGGATGTTGTGTCTAATCTTCGGCTCCTTCTGCAAATATCTTGGTTTCTCATGGGTAAGAATGGCATGGATCTCTTTTGAGAGAGGTCTGCTGGCCAATTTTTTTTTTCTGATCTATATTGCAGTCCATGGAGGGATTGTTGTGTTGGTGCACGAGATGTTTTAAATACTCCATTATTTCAAGGCTTATGGCAGTGGAAAACACTGTTCTCAGCAGCAAGATTTCTCTACAATGTTCTCAACATCATTGATAGTAACATATGACAGCGACATTCTCTGTTCACTGGATCTGTAATAGAGACACCAACAGATATGATTTACAGGCGTTAACCGCTTTCTTAGTTTATATTTAAAATTCCCACCGGTGTCTTTTGCCAAACAATTTGTTTGCACAACGTTGTAGGTGAAATCCTGGGTTGTTTCAACTCAGTATTACATATGTAATGGACACTCCACACCAAAGAACACTCTCTCTTACATATATGAGTCATTACATGCTCAGAAATGCACATACCAGAATATTAAATGCAAAACAGTGGCACCACTAACTATATTCGCATTTTTGCTTCACTGGAAATTAATTAAAGAGGCAATGAAAAACCAACAGCTTGAATTCTTTCCAGAATGCATACGAGCTTCAGCATGGATAGATATTAAAATAACAAAGTTGTCATATAAAAGATAATACTGTATATGAGAACCTGGGATTGATGCGCCGGATTAGCTAGTGCATGATAATCTTCCCCACGTACAGTGAAGTGCCCAGAATTCTTTTGCATGCCTAGATTAACACTCGGTCTGCTGAAATTAATATAGTGGAGTGATGTGATATTCGATCTTCAGAACAACCTGTCTCTGCTAATGAAAGAGAAATTCAGCTGGTGTTAGACTCTGAAGAACTTATCTACCTTGGTACTTCAAGCTTGAATCCCCTTGCTAGAAAATTTATCTATCCTCTCCAATGTGATTTTCAGTAGTGCAATTTCAGTGATTATTCCCATGCTACTGTACAGTGTATATTAGTTCATTGTTACAGCTTCCCAATGAACACTTGTTACACGCGCAACTAACAAGATAATTTCGTGGGGGTCTAGACTGACATATTCGGGCCTTTTGCACCTCACTTCTGGTAGTACCTCGTCCCCCACGGATAAAACTCCTCCCACCAGAACCCACGTTGAACTATAAATGATACACAACCAGGTTAGAAAAGATTTGGATCTCTGCCGATGGTGATAGTGGTTTCTTCCTGGAAATTGATTAAGCCATAAATGGATGAATGCACGCTCTTCGTGCTGTTTGCTTAGCTGAAGTTCCTCTAGTAAATACCAGCAACGCAGCCCGAAGATCGACCTTCCAACTGAGAGAAAGTGAAGCCAGCCAACGAATATATTGTTCCCAATTACACACAAGAACTGAGAAATTTGTTACCAATTTCTCCAGGCAACTCGTCCAAATAACGCAGAGAAAACCCCAGTCTTTAAATCACTGTAGAGTCAATCCTCCTCAAAAACTCGTACAACAATTACATAAAGTCGACCTCTTCTCCACGGACAACAAATGCGCAAGGTTGATTAGGGTTCCTCAGTTCTGTTATAATTTTCACAGCTTTGTGCCTTCCGAAACAAAGTTCCGAAATTGGCCCAATTTCGACATCGTTGGCTCAATAGTTTGCACGGCGGACAGGGCTTCGGACTGCACGAGCTTGGCTTCACAATCGGCCTATGCTTATAAAATTTGGTGAAGTTTGGCGTTTAATTTGTTAACATATCTACTTTAATAAATTACTCCACAATATTCAAACAGTCAGCCCCCACCTTTTAATTAATTATCGACCCTCTTCAATTAAAATTTTGCCTTCAGCCCTTTCAAATATTCTTACGGTTCAAATAGAATTAGTACCAAACCTTCGCCCTTAGACCTAAAAAATAATAATTGTTGGTCATTTTTTTGAAAATTACACTCCTTTTTAATGTCTCACCTACATTGGGTTCATTTGTGGAATCACCTTTTAATAAGAAAATTTAAATTCTGATTCTGGTGCATTTTCTGGAAATACTTTTCTGGGAGAGCCTCTAATATAAACTCACAAATAATTTGCAACTAAAACCTTCAGGCTGGTAAGAAGCCTCGCTCTGATACCACTATAATATTTAGAACTGGGTATTTCACCTATTTTCACAAAAGATTATCTCAACCCAAAAAAATTTCACAAAATTACAATTTAATTAACAGAAGATCACCATGTGAAATAAGATAAATAAAGCACATGCAATTTTAATAATTGAGAAGAAATAATCTCATACCTCATTATAATAAATAGTAGACAATCTGGTCTCAAAAACTGATATACTCTGATATTGAAGTCGGCCCTGCAAAACTGAATTGAAATCAATCACTGCACCTATGAATTCTAACTGAATCCACCAAGGAGATGAGGTGGGTGTTCGTCCACTCTCGCCAAGATCACCTGAGGGTTTCCGTCTTGGGGCTATTACTGAAATAGGGAGTTGAATTCTCAAACCTCTCCACAAGAAGAAATCATAAATCCAAGGTGTCCTTCAATGGCCTCGTCCTCTTCATTTATAGATCTCATGGACCCCTATAGAGCCTCCTATTTTATTATTATTTTAATCATAGAGCGCTTTTCCCTCTTATGTTCCAATTAAAATATTCTTTTTAATGCAGGAAAAGGGTAAATCAGCCACCATGTCTCATCAGGTCATTGAAACTCATATCTAGCCATCCCATCATGTAGAGATTCGCATTCTGCTTCCAACGATTTATTACACTAAGGTGTTCTATCAAGAATTCCTCCTGGAATGCCACCTTAAGTGTAATTGAGTTAAGCCCAAAAATAACTCTATTTTCTGAAAGGTGTTGGAATGCTAATGAAAAGCAAATTGTGCGGATGATGGAATATACCAAGCGAATACTATCAGACCACATAGAAACTCCTCAAAATCCCTCCAAAAGCCCCTGGTCCCGCTGATGATACCAGCCTACACCTGTGACCTGTCTGCCCCAACTCTGAGAATCCATCCTAACCATGTCATAAGGAACACCGGAAAAAGGGATATCATACCCAATGACCCTGAGCAGTTGGCTCAGCATAACAAAAGAGATTCCAAGGCAAGAAGAATCATTATGGAGGGAGTCAAATACCACATTATTCCTCACTTGACCGGGAAGAAGACAACAAAAGCCGAATTTCCATCATTGGCATTCATTAGGGTTCAAACGAGGCCAGAAAGCTAGTAATGAAGGGCAAGCTTAGGACCATTAAAATAACCAAGTCATACTATGTGGTGTCTTACCTCACCAAGTTTACCCAAGTAAGGGACAACCTAGCTGGTATTAGCGAGATAGTTCTAGATATAGATCTAGTGAGCTTTGCCCTTATGGGTTTCACCAAATCTTGGGAACCCTTGATGGATGGGATGTGCCAAAAAAAATCTTTCAGACTGGGAGCAATTATGGGGTGACTGTGTCTAAGAAGGGATTTGTAGACAATCTTAATCTAGGTCTCATGCTAAGACTGAAGATGAAGAGAACTTTGCACTAACTAGCAAAGCAAGCAAGTCAAAGGGCAATAAGAGCGATGGTGTTGGAGAGTCGAGCTCCAAGGGTAAGAAGAAAAAGAAAGATCTTGGCAAGATCAAGTGCTTTTCGTGCCACCAATTTGGGCACTACCATACTAAATGTCGTAGTCGAAAGAAAGGGTCCAAGAAGGACCAAGTAGCAACCTCTACAAAGATAAATGAGTTCTCTTCTCATTTTGAGGAGTTTTCACGCATTGCTTGCATGGCAAGCTCAGTGAACACTAATTTATGGTAGGTAGACAGCAGTGTGTCTTGTCATATGATGGGAAACGAGAACTATTTCAGCAAACTGACATAAAGGGGAAAGCAATTCCAAATTGAGATAGGAAAGGATGGAAAGAACCAAGTTGAGAGCACTGGTATCATCATAATTGAGAGGGATTATGGAAACTCGTTGTTTCTCAAAGATGCCCTTTATGTACCAGGGCTCAAGAAGAACCTCATTTCAATTTTAGCATTGGAGGATAAGGGTACAAGGTGAACTTCAGCCAGGGTAGGGTTTGTATAAAACCCTCAGACTTGAAGGTGACCAAGCAAATTGGGGTCAGAAATAAGATCCTCTACAAGTTACCGTTTGAGATAGCCACAACATTTACCAGCAGAGGGAGCCATGACTCAAGCAGAGAGCTTGGGGAGTTATGGCATAGGTGCATGGGGCATCTACACCATGGCATGCTGAAGATTCTCAAGCAGCTAGTGACAAGGTTGCCATAGTGCAGCGTGAACTAGCATGAGGTGTGCAAGGGTTGCACACTTGGAAAGTATGCCAAAACATCTTTTCCTAGCAAAGACAACAAGGTCAAGGGAATTTTGAACCTTCTTCATTCAGATGTTTGTGGTCCCTTCCCTTTAGTATCTCTCAGTGGGTACAAGTATTACGTTGCCTTCATAGATGATCACTCATGGAAGACTTGGATATTATTCATGAAGAAAAAGGATGAAGTCTTCCCAAAGTTTCTAGATTTTAAGGCCTTGGTTGAGAACCAAACTAACAATAAAATCAAGGCGTTAGGGTCTAATAATGGGGGGGAGTACACCTCGAACGCATTCAAGGACTTGTGTACAAAGTAGGGCATCAGGAGGGAGTTAAGCACACCATATAACCCTCAGCAGAACGAGGTGGTAAAGCACAAGAACATCACTAAAGTTGGAGGAGCCAAAGTCTTGTTGTGTGACTAGGAATTGCCCAAATTTCTTTGGGCTGAGGCATGTGATACAACGGTTTTCTTACAGAACCAAAGCCCACATAGTGTTGGGGCGAGATACACCAGAGGAGACTTTTACAGGGAAGAAACCAAATGTGTCTTGTTTCTCAATATTGGGCAACCTAGTGTATTTCCATGTACCAGAGAAGAAAAGGAAGAAGTTGGAGACAACGGCAGAGAAGGGCATCTTTGTGGGTTGCAACGAGACATCCAAGGCATACAAGATGTATATACTAGCACTTAGGAAAACAATCATCAAGAGAGATGTGAAGTTTGAGGAAGAAAGGGCTTTGAGGAAGTCCTTAGAGCATGAGAAGACTACTATACAAGAGGAGGAATAGTAGGCTACTAAGCTGGAGACTCAGCCAGCACCTCTGACTACAATTATATATGTTGATTGTGAAAATTCTTAGATCTGGAGCAATCTAAGGAATCCTACTGCAACCAACTAGATTACTTCTCCTATTATATAATTTACTTTACACAATTATTTATGAATAATAAATGAAATGTTGAAGCAATCATTGAAGCAACCTACACTATAATACTCATGATTCTAAAACAAGGAAACCGAACAAGGAAATCCATTCACACATATGACACCTTTATTTTGGACTAAGTCCCCGGAAAAACCCAATGCGGGAAAACCGGTGCAACATATCTAAGGGTTTTATTATTAAGTAGTAGAAATTTATGAATACATATCTAAGGGTTTTATTATTAAGTAGTAGAAATTTATGAATACATATCTGAATACCCCTAGGGTAATTCAGTTGCAGAGAGAAATACTAGCAGAAGAATTTGTGAGGATTTACCTCACCCAATCATTGAGTTCTCGACTGATCTGGATGAAGAGAAAACTGCCCTGGGGAGGCAAAGCACAGTCCCAGCACTGGCCCTTCCAGCCACTACGTCACCCCCTTCCAGGTTTAGCATTCAGCCCCATCCAAGTCATTTTGCCTTTGTGGACCCTGAGGAACAGCCTCCCGGTGTCACTTTTCGAATCCTGGCCTTTGAAACTGATCCATAAGCAAAATTTAAGGAAACCCTCCTCTACCTCTGTGTTTCTTCTGCGTGAGCCCTGCGCAGTCACTGCGTCAGCCCCTTTCCTTCAGCACTAGCTTGGTTAGATCACTTATGCCTCTCTTTGACTAATGCCCCACGGACTGAGAAAATCTCTCTCTCTGGATGCTATCTCTGCCCCTCGCTGCTCAGATCTCTAGCTCGAATTTCTCAGCAAACCACACCCCATAAATTTCAAACTCTTAGATCAATTTAGTGTGTCTTTCCAAATGGCCCTTAAGCCTTCCTTTATAGTCTTCTCATTGAGACATCAACGGTTGAGATTAGATCTCTAATCAACAGCTAAGATTATAACATGATTTGATCTTCGCCTTCTAGATCATTCTCACTCATGTTTTATTAATACCCTTTAATTATTTAATTTCCCTAAGTTTAACTCAGGGTCTCCATTAAAATAATTAATTATTTTAATAAAACATTAACCAAGTGGAATTTCCACAAACAGTTTATGATTTCTATGGAATACCAATGTCTAAGCCTCTCCACAAAATTTGAGACTTAGAGCTCTTTCTGATGCTACAAAAATCAACATTCTGTCTTAGTGAGGAAAGTGCTCTAGTGATTATGCCTGTTGCATACTACTCTGAATCTGAAGCATCCTTCACACTGCTGAAGTCCATCAACCACTGCGCTGTTGTTGTCAATGTACTACATATGTACTACAACTCCCTCTCAAGTGTTGCATCTGCTATGCTACTAACATTGCATCTGTACTGCAACTTAGTGGCTGAGAGAAACAACTGAACTCACCCAAGACAGAACAAGTGTTCAGTGGATGCACCTCAGTGATGAAGACTCTAATTGCTGATAACTACTGCACTTTCCATCAGATGCACTGTAGTATTGATGCTTTGCACTGCGTTGCCCCTCTAATGCACTGCGGTGTTGCTGCTTTGAACTGTGCAAAAATGCATTGCACTCTTGTGTATTGTGCTATTCTTGCCTCTGATATGCATTGCTCCAGAAATAAATGTTGCTATCCACTACATTATCGTCTCCATCACTCCTCGGCTCCACTAAAACTTCTCAATCCCACTACTGAAAATATGGGCTCCCATAGCAAGGTGATGATCCATGAGGTGGGGTCCTCAAGGATCCTGCCCAATTGAATTTCAGGAAGAACTATAGTTTAATATCACCTCAATTCTCTCCTAGAAAAGCATGGGTACTCATGGCGAACGCATCCTCCTCTTTTTTTCGCGGCAGCAACCTTCAAGTCATGCTTCTCATCTTTGTCCTATTGAGATTTTTGAGTGTTGGGTTAACTTCAGATGTGCTCTAGCTCCCAAATTTCGTGGAGGGACTAGAGTACATGAGATCTCCAAGACCCAGAAAGGGATTTAAGAAATTCCATCCGGTTTAAGAGAAAATTAATTAATTAATATTTTTAATTAAGGACCCTAAGTCTAACTTAGGAAAATTAAAATATTAAAGGTAATTAATTTAAACATGTGATGGAATGACTTAAATCACATGGATCAAGATTTATTTTAATCTTAGCCATCGATTCAAGATTAGATCGTGGTTGTTGGTTTCCCAACGAGAAAAGTATAAAGGAAAGGCTTGGGATCAGTTGAAGGACACACACACGGAGTTAGAACACTCAGTCTAAGCTGAAATTCTAGGGTGAGTTTGCTAATAATTTCCAGAAGTGTTTCAGCTGCAATGAGAGGTAGTATTAGCTAAGGGGATGATCTGATCCTAGAGCCAAGAGTCAGCAAGAGGTAGAGAAGCAACAACCGGAGCAGTGCAAAGAAGCAGAGGCCACGCAACAGTTGCGCAACACAGAGGGTTTCAGCCGCTACGCAGGTGCTACGTAGGCCCAAAAAGGGAAGCGTAAAGGCAGCAGGGGGCCATCAGGTTTACGCAGAGGCCAACCAGGGCAGCGTAAGGACTGCGTCACCCAGTCTGGGGTTATGCAACCCTCTCTTGAGTAGCGCAAGGCCATCAGTAGGCTAGCAGGGCTGGCGCAGAGGGCTTCAGAGTAGCGCTAGGGTTTCTAGAGTCAGAAAAGGGCCGAGTTCTATAAATCTCGTTTGAGGGTGTGAATCAGTCCAGTTTTTTGTCTCTAAAACAACAGGTATTGTTGCAGATCTTATATTTCTCTGTTGGGTTAACCAGTAAGGTGCCCAAATTTGTTGTACTTAGAATCTACTTAATAATATAAACCCTTCAGCAGCCAGAAGACCGATTTTCCCGCATTTTGTTTTTCCATGGACATTTGTCCAGAAAATCTTGTGTCACTTTGTTTGTGTGCATGTATTCTATTTAGATTTGTATCAGTGAGTAATGTTAATGTGTTTACTTCGATATTAATATTGAAATTTCATATTAATAACTTGATTAAGTAGGAGAAGTATAACCAAATTTAACAATAGGGTGTATGCATAAGTAATATTCAAAAAATTTCACATGGTATCAGAGAGATTGCAAATCTAGAAGGATCATTGGTACAAGACTGAAGAACCCTTGCTTCAGAAAGCAGCAAAGAAAGTAGTAGCAGCCGTAGAAATTCGGACCAAAAGGGACAGCGCAGCGGCAGAGGGGAGCAAAGCCACGCAGAGGCCAAAGTGACGCAGTCCCTACGCAGTCTCCCTGTAGGCCCACGTACTTACTGCGCAGAGGCAACGCAGAGGCTATACTATGACTGTATGCCCATGCAGAGGCCAGCCAGGGTGACGCAGTCCTGAAGCCATTGCTGATTCAGAGTGCCAGAAGCAGTGTTGCAAAGCTTCAGTAGTTGCTGGTAGGGTCAAATTTATGAAGTTGTGGAAATTAGCTTGAGCACTAGTTGAATAAGAGTGGGGGGAGAACCACTTCTCAAAGGATTTCCAGCCAAAGAAATATGCAGATCGATCAGAGGATCGAAGAGAGCTGATTCGTTGTGTTTGGTAGATTTCCAAGGAGGAAATCAATTTTCAGAGGGAGCAGAGGGTGCCTTTTCACCAAGGACCCTAGATTTGAGCTTCAATTGAGAAGTGGGGAGAGGGAGATATGTTCTAACAGAGTAGATCTAAGAAGATGGCACCTCATAGAATACGTGATTAGGATAGGTTGGACGATCTGTCCAAATTTGCAGTCTGGAAGGCTAGAATCCCATTAGTCATGGAGGCATATGGTATGAGGGAGAATGCAAAAAAAGTCTTGGCCATGCTGAGCGATACTCTTCTCTTAACAAATCATAATGAAGTAGCGTCGCATGCAAAGCGCTTCATAATGGACGAGGTTAAGGATCATGTTGCACCACATATAGTCGATAAGAAGACGACTAATGAGATGTGGAAAGCCTTAACCGCCCTATACGAGGGAAGATCCATCCAAAGGATAATGCTTCTAGAGAATCAGATGCGGTTATTCATGATGGGCAAGGGAGAACAGATCGAGCCCTTCCTTTTCAAATTACAGACGATCAAGGATCAGTTGACTGCCATGGGAGTGAAAGTGGAGGATGATGTGATGGTGAGGACTGCACTCAATGCGGTCATAAAGGACTGGGAAACTTTTGTCCAAAGTATCTTGGGCAGAGCGGACCTTCCCAACTGGGACAGTATGTGGGAAATCCTCCGTCAAGAGGAACTACGTCGATTCACCAAGAGACAGTGTAGCACCAGATTAATTAAGGTGAATAAGGAAGAGGAAGAAGATGCAGCCTTGGCATCAAAGAGGTAGCACTTGAGGAAGAAGCGTGATCTATCAAAGATCAAGTGTTTCCAATGCGGCGAACTAGGACATTTCGCCAGCAATTGTTCTAAGAAGAAGAAGGACAAGGAAGCTTCTACCTCCAAGGCCGTTGTGGCGGACGATGGCTCTGAAGATGGCGTAACCATGAGTGCTCATGAACCACGAAAGTGGGGCGACATGGATCTATAGAGCAGCGAGAGAGTGGTGGATAAATCCTTGAGTAGCACAACTCTTGGATCACATACGAGCTACAAGGGCCTTAAGACGGTAGCGGGACAAGTGGAGAAGTTGGTGCAGGGAATCATGGATGGTGCAGAGGCGGAGCTGGATGTTGAGAGGGAGCAACGTAGTGCAGCCTGACTTACGCAGAGCAGAGCTACAGCAGCATAATGGCTTCAAGAGGACAACGCAGAGCAACAACCTATGGAGCTTCAGTTATGAGGATGTTACCCAAATGACTTGTATATCAAAGATTAGGTAGGAGTTTTCAGTTGTTTATCTCAGCAACTGAGTTGCAGTGTAGCAGTTGGAAGCACAGTGCAACAAATTGAGAGGGAGTTGTAGTACAGATGCAGTAGTGATGGCAGCAGCGTCATGGGCAACAATACAGAATGGCAGCACCAGTACAGTGATGAAGGGCAGCAGGCCAAGCATCAGCGCAGAGACCCATACCAGAGATCAGTGCAGAACTTTGGGGTGAAGCAGTGTTGTACTAGAGCACATTCTAGCTAAGAGGGAGTGTTGAAATTTTCGAGTTTTGGGGTAGCTTCGATGTGCTCTAGCTCCCAAAATTTGAGGAGGGACTAGCGTACATGATATCTCTAAGACCCAGAAAAGGATTTGATAAATTCCACCCAGTTTAAGAGAAAATTAATTATTTAATATTTTTAATTAAGGACCCTAAGTCTAACATAGGAAAATTAAAATATTAAAGGTAATTAATTTAAACATACGAAGGAAATGACTTAAATCACACGGATCAAGCTTTCTTTTAATCTTAGCCATCGATTCAAGATTAAATCATGGTCGTTGGTTTCCCAACGAGGAAAGTATAAAGGAAAGTCTTAGGGTCAATTGGAGGACACACACACGGAGGCAGAGCACTGAGACCAAGCTGGAATTTTAGGGCGGGTTTGCTAAGAATTTCCAGAAGTGTTTCAGCTGCAGGGAGGGGTAGTATTGGCTAAGGGGATGATCTGATCCCAGAGCCAAGAGTCAGCAAGAGGCAGAGAAGCAGCAGCCGGAGCAACACAGAGAAGCAGAGGCTACGCAGCAGCTGCGCAACATAGAGGGTTTTGGCTGCTATGCAAGTGTTATGTAGGCCCAGAAAGGGCAGTGTAGAGGCAGCATGGGGCCATCAGGGTTATGTAGAGGCCAGCTAGGGTAGCATAAGGACTGCGTCACCCAGTCTGGGTTATGTAGCCCTCTCCTGAGAAACGCAGGGGCATCAGCCGGCTAACAGGGCTGACGGAGAGAGCTTCAGAGCAGTGTTGGGGTTTCTAGAGGCAGAAAGGGGTTGAGTTCTATAAATCCCGTTTGAGGGTGTGAATCAGTCCAATTTTCCATCTTCGGAACAACGAGTATTGTTGTAGATTTTATATTTCTTTATCAGGTTAACCAGTAAGGTACCCAAATTTGTTGTACTTAGAATCTACTTAATAATATAAACCCTCCAACAGCTAGAAGACCGATTTTCCCGCATTGTGTTTTTCCAGGGACAGTTGTCCAAAAAATCTTGTGTGTCACTTTGTCTACGTGGATGTATTCTATTTATATTTGTATCAGTGAGTATTGTTAATGTGTTTACTTCAATATTAATACTGAAATTTTAGATTAATAACTTGATTAAGTAGGAGAAGTATAACCAGATTTAACAGTAGGTTTATGCTTAAGTAATATTTAGAAATTTTCACATGTCATTCTTCTTCAAAGGACACTGAGATGCACAGTGGCCCATCTCGCCACATCTGAAGCACTTGACCTTCGAAACATCACGCATAATTTTCCGTTGCGCCTGTTGTCCCTTCGATGCAAGGGTTGCGTTCTCCTCTTCCTGCATAGATTTCGATCCGCTTCCACTGCTGCCATCAAGTTTGCACTTGATGATGCCTCTCCTCGGCTCTTCCTTGAAAATCTGCCCACAACTGCTCCCAACTAGGTAATGTTGCCCGGCCCAGTATGCTTTGGATAAACACTTGCCACTCCTCCGTGACACTGTTAAGGGCCATCCGTACCATGGTTGCAGTTGTAGGTGTAACACCTACTGCCGACAGCTGATCTCGAATCTCCTGAAACCGCATGAGGTATGAAGCTACATGCTCCCCTTTCCGCATCTGGATCATACAGAGCTTCTGCTCTAAGTACAACTTCCGGTGCTCGAAATATCCCTCAAATAGGTCATGCAAAGCAACCCACATCTCTTTGGCAGTAAAATTTCCAGCCACATGTGAGACGATGTGATCCTTGACACCATCAACGAGAAACCTCTTTGCCTTGTTCATATCTGCCTTGTACTTCTTGAGCTTATCCACATCCATAAGAACAACTACCATGTTCTCCACCAATGCCTTCAGATTATGTCCATCCAGAAGGAACTGAGCACGTTCCTTCCAGACCATATAGTTGGAGGAGCCCTCTAACCAATCCTGATCACGAAGTCTGTGAGATGCCATCTCAGCCAAAATCTATCGAATCTGCTCCCTCTTCCTCCCTACTGAGTAATCCCTGGCAGGCTTACGCACTCCTTGATGGAGTTGTAAGTTTTTTTGCTTCTTTACTGTTCATCAATTAAGAAATGCTAACTTCTGTATCAAATCACTGAGGAAGAATTCCCTCAATATGTGCTCTTGACTCCTTCTGACATTTTTTTGCTGAGCAACAGCTTCAGAAAACTGCGTCCTTATGTCTTCTGCGTGGAGGCTCTACGTTGCTCCCTCTGCCACAGCAAGATCTCGAATATGGAAGCCCTTTCTCTCTGTCAACTCACTCAGAGAGAGATTGCCACGAAAAACTTAGCCCTCTTGGCTAGAATTACGCAATCCTTCAATGGATCGTTCTACTGCATTACAACAAAAATTACCTTCGCTTCAAAATTTAGATTTGTTCTTCCTATTTCACATCAATCATCTGATACCATGTCAATATTCCTAGATCTCAAACAATCTAAGGAATCATACTGCAACAAATTGGATTACTTCTCCTATTATGTAATTTAATTTACACAATTATTTCTTAATAATACATTAAATACTGAAGCAATCACCGAAGCAACCTACATTATAATACTCATGATTATGAAACAAGGAAATCCATTGACACATATGACACCTTTATTTTTGGACTAAGTCCTCGGAAAACCCAATGCGGGAAAACTGGTGCAATAGATTTGAGGGTTTTATTATTAAGCAGTAGCAATGTTTGAATACATCTCTGAATACCCCTAGGGTAATTAAGTTACATAGAGAAATATTGGCAGAAGAATTTGTGAGGATTTACCTCACTCAATCACTGAGTTCCCGACTGATCTTGATGAAGAGACAACTGCCCTGGGGAGGCACTGCACAATCCCATCACTAGACCTTCCAACCACTGCGTCACCCCCTTCTAGGTTTAGCGTTTAGCCCCAGCCAAGTAGTTTTGCCTCTGTGGACCCTGAGTAACAACATTTTGGTGTCACTTTTTGGATCCCGACGTCTGAAACTGATCATCAAGCAAAATTTATGGAAACCCTCTACTGCCTCTGCATGGGCCCTGCGCAGTCACTATGTCAGCCCCTTTCCTTCAACGTTGGCTTGGTTAAATCACTTCTACCTCTCTCTGACTGATGCTCCACTGGCTGAGAAAATATCTCGCCGGATGCTATCTCTGCCCCTCGCTACTCAAATCTCTAGCTCAAATTTCTCAGCAAACCACGCCCCAACAATTTTGAACTCTTCGATCAATTTAGTGTGTCTTTCCAAATGACCCTCAAGCCTTCCTTTATAGTCTTCTCGTTGAGACATCAACAAATGAGATTAGATCTCTAATCAATGACTAAGATTATAACATGACTTGATCTCCACCTTCTAGATCATTCTCACTCATGTTTTATTAATACCCTTTAATTATTTAATTTCCCTAAGTTAAACTTAGTGTCTCCATTAAAATAATTAATTATTTTAATAAAACATTAACCAAGTGGAATTTCCACAAATGGTTTCTGGGTTCTTTGGAATACTAGTGTCTAAGTCTTTCCACAAAATTTGAGACTTAGAGCACTTCCTGATGCTACAAAAATCAACATTGATGGGCAGGTCAGACAACATGAGGACAAGGGGGACATGCAGTTGGAGGAGCTAATGGAGCTCACTCAGCTAATGACTCCTATCACAGGGAGAAGGAGAGCAAGATAGGCAAAGCAGCTGATCCAGAAGGCGCATGAGTGAGTTGGTGCTCCTAGCACATTAGCTCAACAGAGAAGACAACCACAAAGGTACACAAGATATATGGCACTTATGATGGAGTTGTTGGATGTTGAGCCTTCCAGTCACTAGTGAGGCAACCACTCAGCAGGTGTGTGGAGAGATGCCATGGTGGAGAAGTATGCCTCCATCATGGAGAATGATGTTTGGGAGTTGTTGTCTAGGCCAGAGGGAAAACCTGTGGTGGGCTCTCGCTGGGTCTACAAGATCAAGCATGGGGTTTATGGGAGCATCAAGAAATATAAGGCGACATTTGTGGCAAAAGGGTTCTCACAAGTAGAGGGGATCGACTATGATGAGACATTTGCCCCAATGGCCATATATTCGTCTGTCAGGACCATTATATCCATTGGAAATAAAATGTGGTGGAAGATCCACCATATGGAAGTTAATATAGCATTCCTCAATGAGGTTGTTGAGGAGGAGATTTATATTGAGCAATCAGAAGGGTTTGAGACATGCACTAGAGAGACTCACATTTGTAGACTCAAAGGAGCCGTATATGAGCTCAAACTAGCTCCACAGGCATGGTATGCTCAGATTGACAATTACCTTCAAGGATTGGACTTCACCAAGGGTGAAGCAAACCCCGACCTCTACTACATTGTTGTTGAAGGTAAGTTGCTTATTCTAGTGTTATATGTGGACAATATGATATTAGAAAGCACAAATAAGCTCATTCAGGAGTGCAAGAGAGATCTTGCAGGCGAATTTCAAATGAAGGATATGGGGTTGATGCATTATTTCCTTGTCTAGAGATTTTAGAGGGAGATGGGGATATATTATTGGGGCAAGGAAAGTATGCCCTAAAGATTATGAGGAGATTCCACATGAAGGATTGCAGGCCCATGACCATGCCACTTGTTAGCACCGAAAATGTTAATGGTGTAATCGCCATTGTGTCATTGTTCTCAAATTTTTATTGTGTCTTAGTCCATGTCCAAAGTTTGAGTCATTTCCAATAAAAGTTAAAAAAGAGTCCCAACATCAAGGTATTTTTAAGTGAATAGGTGTCATAGCATTTTAGAGTCCTAAAATAAGTTAAAATATATGTTTTGGCTTATTTTAGTGTTGAAAGTTAGTCAATGTTTGGGTAATAAAATTGCAGTCATCTGGTTTGGAATAATAGCTACCTTTGTTGCAAATTCATTATCAAAATGTAATACAGTAAAAGGCATCTATTTCTCATAAATCGAAATCATATATTCCAGACAGTGAAAAGCGCAACTATTTCACTGAGATTTTGGTTATCTCAAAAAAGAGGCTACAGGTAAACAGGTAATTTATTTTCGAAGTAGGAAAATTAAGGCTTCGTGGGAACCATAGTTCTTTAAAATCAAAGTGTAGCCGGAAGAAAACAACTTAACCAGCAAAGTGGGAGATCCAGAGAAGAGCAGTAGATAATATTTAAAGGAAGTTGGCCGAGAAATAGACTAAGGAATGAAGCAACGGAGAAGAACCGCATGCAAAACGAATGGATGGCCATGATCTTAACGCAGATCCAAAGGGGAGCAGACAAACGGCTGATATTAAAGTGCAAATGGAGCGATTTCGCACAGCGCATTTTTTAAAGTTTATTGTTAAGTCAAATCCAATGGTATGTTAATTCATTTGCGAGGCGATGAGGTGAAGAGAGAGCCAGGAAGACCGTCAGATATGGGCGCAAATCAACGGTGGAGATTAAAGCGCAGATGAAGCGATTTCACAAATCGTAATTTTTAAAGTTTATCGTTAAAGCGATCTCATGGTATGATAAGCGATTTGCGATGCGATGAGGTGAGGGGCACGTGTCGACGTAGCGCATCATCGTGATTTCTCTAATCACAAAGTTTAAGGTTTAGCCGTTATCAGTGTAGATTTAAACTTGTGGGCGGGCGATTTGCGATTGCTTCCTATTAGTCAACTGGTTGTGGGGCCCAAGAACCACAATTGCACGTGAATGCATATTGTTTGGGAGAAATTGTGGTTTTGTTTAAAGTTCTTATAAATGCTGTTAATTGCACACGTATGTATGTTTATAAAACTTCTGATGCATGATCTGCGATCGGTCCCATTTCTCTTCCACGTCACCTCTTCTCCCATCGCACAATGCACTTTGCCATTTTCAACATTTAACTCCCGCATTTCACAATAAAAACTTCTAATGCGGGATTTGCGATTGGTCCCACTTCTTCACCATGTCACCACCCCCCCTCGCTTATCATTTATTCCGCTCAATGTCTCCTCTATCAATTAAACATGTTTTAAAGGATTTTCTTTGTAATTTCTCATAAAATGAAATTCCATCATTCTATCCAAAAGTTTAGAGTTTTCTGCCATTACAAAGGATTTTCAACCAAAAAAAAGAGAAAGGAACAGTGGAACAGTGGAATAATTTCTCTCAAACAGTTTTCTACCACAACTCTCAGTACTAGCACATTTTTACTAGACACCGGGCAACATTCAAGGAACAACCACACACCATTTTCACTATTGTTTGCACTTTTTATGGAGTTGGTTGCACCATAACAGAAGAGGAGTCTTCCCATAAAACTGCCACATCATACAAAGCACTTCAAACTGTTAGCCTTAATGTTGTTATTTTCATTATGTCATAACACTCCCTATTAAAGTTTTAGATAAGCTTCACGTCTTGCACGAGGTTGTAATGAATTTTGAAACAGATTTACCTTTTTCCGTGGAAGATGACAGTATCATATTTTGAATATATATGCCAAACTGATATGAAGTGAGGGTTGGTTGGTGGTTATTGAATTCTAAATTATATGAACTGTAAACTTTTTTGTGAATGAAATGGAATAATACTACCGAGGACTTATTACCAATTTACTGTGTGTATTGTCTACTCTATTTGAGTTTCCATATCTCCTTTCTTTCAGTTCCATTTTGCAAATCAACATATTGTTATGTGTTTTTATTAGTCTCTTAAGCATGTTATGTGTTTTATCAGTTTTTGTTAGTCTCACGCAGTGAGAATTCCTGATAAAATATATGTTATAACAGTGGAAGAGCATCACTCATGATATTTATTCTTCATGATATTTTAGTGAGAATCTTGTCAAACTAGAAATATCTTTCTCTCAATGGAATATTGTCAAGTTGCTACTTTTTTGAATTTCCACTAAATGTAGTATATTTATGTTTTACAGACCTACTAATTCTCCTCTCATCTTACAATTTCCTCTCCTCATAGACTACAAACTTGTACCTTGCTACCACATCAAGTTTCAATACCCTCTTTAGTAGAACTTTGGATTTGACCGAAAACTCTCTTCAGTGAATCAGAGTTTATACCATATTCCAATCCCATAAAACAAAACATTAAAATTTCCTTAGAGTTTAAGATGTGTCTGTTCAAGCGCTTGTTGCAGTCCAAGTGTTGATTCCAGCGCCAAATTTTTTTGGTGCGTCTGCCGGGAGACGAAGGCCTTGTAATGAAGTATTCTCCTGAGTCTATTGTTATGAATTGTTGATAATCAGTTCTTGATGGTGAAAAAGAATTGGTGACCTGAAGAAGACTGCAAATATTTTCACCTAGCGACTCCACGAAGGGGAAGAGGGGTTTCAAGACCTCCTTCTACAAGGAGGAATCAGAGATCTCCAACTGTGACTCCAGTTGCTGACCTAGAGAAAATCATCAAAGACGCTAAAGGAAAATAGAGATCAGTTGAAACCACATCTTAGTCAGTGAAGAAGGTACACAAAAAGTACGTTCCAAATCAAAAGGTACCTCTATCTACTTTAGAATCAAATGAGGTTTTAGTTTCAAAAAATTCTGCTGAAAAATCTCAAGTTGAAGCTACTCCTCTAGAAAATAAACTGAATGTTGTTGACCTAGGCTCAACTGAAAGTTTTTCTTACTCATCACCTAGTAAATCTGAAATAATTATTGTTCTAGTTAAAGAATGAGAAACTGAATTTCTAAGTGTTGAAAGAAAGTCAGAATAATTTGTGCCGACTGAAGGGGAATTAGAACAAGTATTGGCTATTACACTCTTTCTTGATAGGTATATTTTGACTGAAGAAGAATTCAAGACTATTTTGATTTTCCTTCAGACTCATCTTGAATACCAGTCTCTTGTCACCCCTCAGCAAGAATATTTTCCTTCCTCTCCAAACCCAGCTGTTGGGTCATCTTCCTCTCATCCACTTAAAGAGACTGTACCTGAAGGTCTTACTTTGAGTTTATCTGATTTCCTTGCTCAACAAAATAAAGTTGAATTAACTCCATCCCCTCAAGAGAAAACTTTAGATTCTGATTCTTCTATTGAAGGAGGAGTCAAGACATCCTTTGTTCATATTTTTGAAAACCCACTCTTCTCAGTTCCAAAGCCTAAAAAAGCAGCTCAAGACCCCCAATTTCCTACTATCCTAAATCAGAATCAAATTCACCAATTGTAATTCCTATTTCCCAAACAACTACATCAATTGTACATCAGCAAATATGGCTCAACCTGCCCTTACAAGGATGCAACAGATAGTGGCTGCGAGTTTTGCGCCACTTTTTCTCCCTCAACACATGCATGCACTTCCCCAAGGAGATTACTTGAAATATCTTCCAAAATACACTAGGGAGGGAGAAGGAGTTTTTGCTGAGGAACATTTAGTGGATTTCTACAATTATGCTGACAATCATAATATAGAACATGAAGATGTCTGGTCAAGATTCTTTGTTCAGAGCTTGGATGGTGAGGCTCAAGAATGATTTAGAAGTTTGGCTCCAAATTCAATTACAGGAATTGATGAACTAGAAGAGATATTTGTGAAGCATTGGGGTGATAGGAAAGACTATGTCTATTATCTTACAAAATCAGGAACTATGAAGAAGAAAGCAGATGAGCCTTTAGCTGATTTTACTAAGAGGTTTAATAAGATTTATCAAAAAATTCCTGAAGAGATTAAACCCACTGAAACCACAACTATGATCATTTTTGCAAGTGCTTTAGATTCTGAGTTTGCCTTATGGTTGAGGGCTGAAAAAGCACAGACACTGACACTATGCAAGAGGTTTCAATTAGAGTGCAGTCTAATCTCATGGCTTCTAATAAATTAAAAATGGAGGAAGAAAAGGCGGCAAAATACAAAAAGAAGATGAAAGAAGAAAAGCCTTCTTCTTCCAAGTCTCTTTCAGCAGAAGAAAAGATCACTCAAATGTCCAATTTGATCAAGGAACTTGCCTCTAAGATGTCAAATTAGAGGTAGAAAATAAACCAGCTGCAAGAGCCAATCAAAACGAAGCTAATAGAAATCAGGCTCCCTTCAGGAGGCCTTTTCAGGCTCAACAAATCTTACAACGCCCAAGGAGGAATACTGATGATCAAAATGTTCAGCCTCCTTTGAATAATTTTTTTGAAGAAGAGCATTAAGGAAATGAAGAAGAAAATGAAGAAATAAACCATGTGGGAGAAACTTCACAGTCAACATATTTGACATTGCAGGAATATGAAGATAGATCAAGAATTTGTTTGTTTTCAGATGAGATGAATGCTCAAATTTATGCCCAGAATGATAAAAAAACAGCAAGAAGTTCAAAACATAAATTACCCTTTGAGGTCCAAAGGTCATGTTCAACAGCCTCAACAAAAATCAGATTTAAATAAACAAGCTGCTAAACAAAAGGCCAAGGTAAATGAGGTTCCTCCACCTCAAATTTCTGCTCCAATTGTGAAAATTACAACAGAAAATAAGGAATTAATTCCAATTTATTTTAGTTTCAAATATGAATTGAATAAATCAAAATTCCAGTTCCACTCCTGGAATTATTAAAAAATCCAACTTATAAAGAGTCTTTAAAGAGTTTGTTGCAACCTCCTCTCGCCCCTAATTCAGTCAACCTTGAGGATGAGCATCCCACTATTTATCTAGGTTGTCATGTCCAAGACCAAAATGATGATAACTCACCTCCTTTCTACCTGTCACTCAATATAAATGACAAAGTGGTGCATAATTTTCTGTTAGATTCTGGGGCTTCCCACAATCTCATGCCAAAGAAAGTAATGGATGAATTGGGATTAGAGATCACCAAGCAATACCATGACCTTTACACCTTTGACTCCAAAAAATTCAAGTGTCTAGGAATGATTAAGGATTTGTTTGTTTCCCTTACCTAGCTGCCTATGAAGAGCTTAGTGATGGACATTGTGGTTGCCTACATTCCTTCTAGATTTGGGATGTTACTTTCCAGATCTTGGTATAAGAAATTGGGAGGTACCCTTCAGATGGACATGTCGTATGTTGCCATCCCAGTATTTGGAGGGGAATTCAGAAGGTTGTATAGGGAAAATCAAATGGCCTACATCATTAGTGATCATCACAATCCATTAAACCATCCCATATATGCTGAAGAAAAAGAATTGGGGTCATCAATTTTGCACCTTGCTACTAATGATAATGACTTCCAGCCTGAATTAAGTGAAAAACAACATTTTCAAGGTGAAAATGTGCAATATTCAGAAGGAGGACATATCTGGAAATTGTACTTTGATGGAGCTTCTTCAAGAGAAGGATTGGGAGTCGGTGTAGTCCTCATTTATCCTACTCAATAGAAGGTAACCATATCATACAAACTGCAATTTGCTACCACTAACAACACTGCTGAGTATGAAGAACTTGTGCTGGGTATGAAGGCAACAAAAGATTTGGGAGCAGAATAGCTAATTTCCTTTAGTGATTCAGAGTTAGTGATTAAGCAGGTGAGAAATAATTACCAAGTGAAAAAATCCAAATTAAAGAATTATAGGAATGAATTACGGGATTTGATTGAGCATTACTTTTTAGCTTTTAATATAAATTTTGTCGCTGGAGAAGAAAATCAAATTGCTGATTGACTAGCTATTATTGCTAGTAATTTCAAAGTTCCTCTATATTTCAAGGCAGTCTATGATGTTCAAATAAAAAACAGACCTTCAATTCCTGATAACATCAAGCACTAGCAAGTATTTGAAGATGACATGGAGGTTCAGAAATTTTTGGAGTCTGTAGAAGAGTTTGTAGACATACAAATTGATGATGAGTAGGAAATTGTTGAAAACCAAAATAGCAGCCCTTTTAATAAAACTATGGCTGGGAAAAGCATTATAGATATGAAAACTAACTTTATTCCTAAGGGTTTGGTTCCTTTAGAAAGACTGATTGATAATAATGATGTTTTTCTCAAGCATGAAAGCAAGGTTGATGGAGAGAGTACAATAGAGTGCAACATTGGTACAAAAGATCAACCAAGATTGGTTAAAGTGTCCAAATTCCTTCCTCTGGAAACCAGAACAAATTATATCAAATTGCTGAAGGAATTTGCTAATATTTTTGCATGGTCTTATAGTGAGTTGAAAACTTATGATAAGAGCATAATGGAGCACAAGATCCCTTTGAAAACAGATGCAAAGCATGTAGCACAAAAAATCAGACACATCAAACCCATGCTGCTTCCAATCATTGAGAAAGAAATAAAAAATTATGGGAAGCAAAGGTTATTCTACCTTTGAGATTTTCTTACTGGGTAGCTAATGTAGTCCCAGTCTAGAAAAAGAATGGAGAGATAAGGATTTGTGTTGATTTTCGTAACCTGAACCGATGCTTCTTGAAAGATAATTATCCACTGCCCAAGATGGATTATATCTTGCAGAAGGTTGTAGGATCCAAAATACTGTCAATGATTGATGGCTTTTCAAGCTATAATTAGATTTCAGTTGATAGGAAAGACAGAGAAAAGAAAAAATTTACTATACCCTGGGGCACATTCATGTACAACAAAATTCCATTTGGTTTGATGAACACAGGTGCAACCTTTCAAAGGGCAATGGATATTGCCTTTGCGGGAGAAAAGGACAGATTTGTGGTCATCTATTTGGATGACATCACAGTATATTCAAAATCCAATGAAGACCACTTGAAACATCTAAAGCAATTTTTTGACAAATGCAGAAAGTTTGGTTTGTCCTTAAACCCAAAAAAGTCGTCTTTCGCTGTCCAAGAAGGTAAATTATTGGGACATATTGTAACAGAAAGTGACAGCTGTATTGATCCGGGAAGAGTAGAAGCTATTCAGAAGATTGGTTTGCTAAGAAATAAGAAGGAATTATAGTCATTTTTAGGGAAAATCAATTTTCTGAGGCGTTTTGTTCCTAACTTTGCAGAGCTGATCAAACATATAAATGTTTTGCTGAAAAAAGATGCAGAATTTAAGTGGCGAGATGAAGCAAATAATTCTTTTTCAGCAATTAAGTCTGCCTTGATTGAAGCACCAGTTTTGATTAGTCTTGATTTTGAAAATGATTTTTTGTTTTTTTCATATGCTTCAGAAGAAACAATTGCAGTTGTCTTACTACAGAAGAATAAGGAGGGTTTGGAGCAGCCAATTTCATTTTTTAGTCGTGTTTTAAGGGATGCTGAATTAAAGTACAACTTGACTGAAAAACAAGCATATGCACTAGTTAAGGCTTTGAAGCCTTTTCGAGTTTATGTGCTACATTCAAAAATAATTTCGTTTGTGCCCGATATCATTGTTAAAGATGTGTTGTTGCAGCTAGATAAAGATTGAAGGAGAGGACGATGGCTGACCAAGATTCTGGAATTTGATGTTGAAACCAACTAAATTGATAAAGGGCCAGGGCTTGGCTCACTTGATGGCTGAATCTAACTGCAAAGCTTTAAATCTGAATGTAGAGGCAGCTGAAGGAGAAGATGGAGAAGGTATTGCTAATTATCTTGAAATATTTAATTCAGATTGGTACAAGGATATAGTTTACTTCTTGTGAAATTTCAACTGTCCACCTGAAATGGAGAAATCTAAAAGAAGAGTTTTCAGTGTAGAGTTAAACTTACAGGTGGACGATTTGCGATTTCTTCTTATTAGTCAACTGGCTGTGGGGCCCAAGAACCACAATTCTGCGTGAATGCATATTGTTTGGGAGCAATTGCGGTTTTGTTTGAAGTTCTGATAAACGCTTTTGATTGCACGCGTATGTATGTTTATAAAAATTTCAATGCATGATCTGTGATCCGTCCCATTTCTATTCCACGTCACCTCCGCTCCCATCGCGCTTCGCACTTCGCCATTTTCAACATTTAACTCCCACATTTCAGAATAAAACTTCTGATGCATGATCTGCGATCGGTCCCACTTATTCACCACGTCACCACCCCACCTTGCTTATCATTTATTCCGCTCCATGTCTCCTCTATCACTTAAACCTATTTCAAAGGATTTTCTTTGTAATTTATCATAAAATGAAACTCCATCATTCTATCCAAAAGTTTCGAGTTTTCTACCATTACAAAGGGTTTGCAACCAAAAAAAGAGAAAGGAATAACGAAATAGTGAAATAATTTCTCTCAAACAGTTTTCTACCACTACTCTCAGTACCAACATGTTTTTACCAGACACCGGGCAACATTCAAGGAATAGCCACACACCATTTTCACTGTTGTTTGCACTTTTTATGGAGTTGGTTGCACTAGAACAGAAGAGGAGTGTTCCCATAAAACTGCCACATCATACAAAGCACATCAAACTGTTAGCCTTAATGTTGTTATTTTCATTATGTCATAACACTATGTATTAAAGTTTTAGATAATCCTCACCTCTTGCATGAGGTTGTAATGACTTTTGAAACAAATTTGCCTTTTTATGTGGAATATGACAATATCATATTTTGTATATATATGCCAAACTGATATGAAGTCAGGGTTGGTTGGTGGTTATTGAATTCTGACTTATATGAACTGTAATTTTTTTTGTGAATGAAATGGAATAATACTACTAAGGACTTATTACCAATTTTTTGTGTGTATTTTCTACTCTATTTGAGTTTCCATATCTCCTTTCTTCTAGTTCCAGTTTGCAAATCATCATACTGTTATGTGTTTTATCAGTTTTTGTTAGTCTCACACGGTGAGAATTCCTGATAAAATATATGTTATAACAGTGGAAGAGCATCACGCATGATAGTTATTCTTCATGATATTTCAGTGAGAATCTTGTCAGGCTAGAAATAACTTTCTCTCAATGGAATATTGTCAAACTGCTACTTTGTGAATTTCTACTAAATGTAGTAGATTTATGTTTTACAGACCTACTGATTCTCCTCTCATCTTATAATTTCCTCTCCTCATAGACTACAAACTTGCACCTTGCTACCATATCAAGTTACAATACCCTCTTTAGTAGAACTGTGGATTTGACCGAAATCTCTCTTCAGTGAATCAAAGTTTATACCATCTTCCAATCCCATAAAACAAAACATTAAAATTGCCTTAGATTTTAAGATGTGTCTGTTCAGGTGCTTGCTGCAGTCCAAGTGCTGATTCCAGTGCCAACACCATTAGTCATAAACTAGAAGGTGGACATGTTACCTCTCAAACTATCAGGGTCCTAAAAGGAGATCCTTGAAGGACTAGCACTAGGCTAAGGGAAACATTGGAGCAATAGCCTATTGTCACCTTGGTTAAGGCTCCCTACTCTTTACGGAATTTCACTGAAGGTAGGAGTCCCAATATGGTAAGGATCACAAAATGGATGGACCAATGATAGGGTGAGGGGTGATCTTGGAAGCCTATTGACAAGAGAGGCTCGATATACATCTTACTTTCTTTGAAAGGAAAGGTTGTAAGCTCTCAAGGAAGGGCTTAAATTTATTTCAAGGTTTAGGGTATGTGTCTTATAATGGAGGTCCCTAGGCCTTGAAATTATTGTGAAAGCTTGCATTCCATGTGATCCTTGAAGGATTATCCTTAATAGTGTATGGGACCACATGGGATCAAGTGGACCCAGGGTTAGCTCAAGTGGGTGGGATTTAGAAACCAAGGATATGCTTGACCTATTCCAGAGGGAGAAAGGCATTAAAGGAAGAATTTTTAGTGCAAGAAAATGTGAGGATCCCAATGAGGCCTTTTTCCTAAGGAAACCAAGGGTAAGATTGATCTTGAGGCTAGGGCTTGAGGTATCTCACAATCCCACCATTGGAATTGCTTCAAAATCGGAGGGGGCCTAGGAGAAACCCCAACGTAGAGGATGCTAAGAGATCAAATTTTTTCAGTGGGTGGTTTGCAAGATAAATGATGCCCTAGGAGACCTAGAGGACTAGACCTAAAGAAGAGGAGAGCGGAGAAGGAAAATAGGTTTGAGGTGATCACCTTACGGTGGACTAGTGCCAAATCCTTTAGCGAGATTTGGAGTCAAGAGGATTTATGAATATGGACATTGAATTTTCTATGTTAAGGAGGCCTCAAAGACAACTTCACATAACATTAGGGTGGCAAAAAAAGTAGCTTCAAGAACTTTATACTTTGTTTTGAAAAATTGATGGATTATCACGATGAATTTCAATGAAGAAGAATCTCTAGGAACATTCGTTCATAATACATGGCCCTACATGAAGCATCATTATCTAGAGACCGAATTTCCACAACTTCGCATAAATGGATGGAGTAAATTAGCCCTAGTATAGCGAAATCCGAGCAACAATGTATGTGACAAAATAGAAAGAGAAAATATCATTAAATTGTACTTACATCTATTAAGATTATATCCAACCATCTAGAATTTGCCAATCAAGAAGCTCCAAGATAAGATAAAATAACCCAAACATCAAAATTCATTCCATGCTCCAAAATTCGTCCTCCAAGAAGGATAGTGAAATTTTCAAGAGAGATACAAGTCCAAACCAAGTGATGATCCTAAAATTAATTTACATCACTTGTATTTATACACTTCTATTGAGTTCGATTTATATAATTAGGCCTACACTAGCCCCTAAAATAAAATAATGTGAAAAATAACTAACTTTTGGTGACAAGCCCACCAAACTAGCTCATAAACAAAAGAATAAGCCTCTCAAGACGTTGAATGATCAATAATACATGTCATTGGACCTTCTAAGAGGCCTGATTAAGTCCATAGGGGCCATAATGAGAAATAGGACTCCCAAAAGTAGTGAACAGGGGGTTGACCCCTTGTTCTCCAAATAATAAACTTGTGGTGTTCTCAATGGGTATGGGGGGCACACAAGTGTCCTCGTGGGTCTCCAAATAGGTTGAAGATGCTTGTAGACCATTTGCAAGGGCTCGGATGATGGTATAAGTGATGCCACATCATCATATAGGCCCTAGGTCATCTGACAAGTGCATGACACATTTGTGGGGTCGACTGGGCATGGTGAACCAAGTGCATCTTCCTCGTTCAATAGATGAAACAAGAGCAATATCTAAACATCTTTGGGGATCCATGAAATTTTTTCTACTGCTGTGGAGGCTTGTGGCTCTCTACACACACCCTACATGTGCTAATGTAGCCTTGTGGAGACTTAGGATCCCGTATAGGGAGACCAAGCCCAAAATGGAGACCATTTGCAATCCTGCATAAGATCCAATGCATCCCCTCACCTTCTAGTACAACAAGTAATTTTAATAAATCAAGTTAAAGAGCTAACAAACCATGGACAATAGGTGAGCACTTCACAATGACATGCCCTTCCATAGTGGGCTTTGGCATGTGCTAATATCTCCAAGCTCCAAGGGGGTTAACCAAGTACCCTATTAAGTGGTTTCTACTTTTAAAGGGGATGATATGTCCAAGGTTCATCCTTCAAATGGTGGTGGCATGCGATAAATTTATGGAATAGAGTAGGGGATGGAGGGGCAATCCTGGGTCACATGCAAAGGTACAAGGATAGCTAATAAAGGGGAAGCCCACACTTGGGTATATAATTTATAAGAGGGAGAAATCGCGGTACACGAGTTACACCGGCCTTGATTTTTCCACCCTTCTTCATATGGCTTTTTCCTTTTAATATTTTTCTTTAGTTAACTACTCGGGGATCAAGGAGTAAGAGCATGATATGTAAGGTATAGCAGTGGATACCCCATTGGAGGTGGGGTGGTTCATTTCCCACCAGGGATTGGGACAATCATGGGTTCCTAAATGATAAAAGAGGCTCATATAGGGCCTATAGGAACTAGGGTGATGTCCATGAGAATGGGGTAGAGCTCATGCATTAGCTTTTGCCCATCTGCTAAATGTGTTTGTCCCAACCATCTTTTTCATTTTGTAGTATATTTTCCTATTGAATGTGGCCAATTATGCTTTTACTTTTCTTTTCAGCTGCATCAACCTCTGGGGCATCGTTCCAGGCCCAACCCAAGGTGTGGGCAAGGGGAATGGGAGGAT
This sequence comes from Pinus albicaulis, assembly GCA_034641835.2. Taxonomy (NCBI): domain Eukaryota; kingdom Viridiplantae; phylum Streptophyta; class Pinopsida; order Pinales; family Pinaceae; genus Pinus; species Pinus albicaulis. Next base: position 574,909,796 of record CM076572.1, read on the forward strand.
AACCCTATGTGGACCCAGTGGAGGAATGTGGACCTAGGTGGGAGAAATGATGAATGGGGTTACAATGAGTTGAGGGGGAGTGATGTATGTGGATGAGGGAGCAAGACCACGCAACCAAAATCGGGGTTTCCCATGAAGTACAATCCCGAGAGCCCAAATTTCAATAAAAGAGCTCCCACAGGACTAAGGTCCAAGGGTAACATCAAAAAGAGGTCCAGGGGACAAGAGCACAGACCTAGACCACTCTTTCCGTCAAATCCCCCCATTAATTCATGCCCAAAAGTCTCCATGATAAGTAAACTACAATACTTAATTACCAAATGACAAGGAATAATTTTAGGTTTGGGAGGCCCACCTTCAAACATACGATCATGATAGATGGGTGAGGGAGCACATGGCTGGCTCATTTTGCAGAGAAGTGACACAATGAGCTAGTTGGTGGCTGCAAGGGGTTGCTAGATGGAGGCTGAGTACCATCTTGGAGAAAAAAATTCTCCTTTGGATATCACCCACAAAATCGTGGATAATAGAACACATTCATAACGGAGCAAGTAGACCCCTCACTTTACCGGCAGTCAATAGGGTCGCTTATGTATTTGGTAAACACACAACCATACATATGTTTTGCCGTTAACTATTTGATCAAGTTCATGATTGAGCCTACTAGAGCATATTAGGTTGCTACTAGGCATGTATTGAAGTATCTCAGGGGGGCAGTAGAATATGGATTGTGGTATAGGCAGGTTGATGGGGTGAGGCTTGAGGGATTCAATAATGTAGATTGGGCTGGAAGCTCCACAAACAGGAAGAGCACATCAAATTTCACATTTAGTGTTGGATCAACAGATATTTCTTAGTTCAGACGAAAGTAAATATCATTTGCATTGAGCTCAACATAGGCCAAGTACGTAACTGCTAGCTTGGCAAGGTGTGAAGCTATTTGGTTGAGAAGGTTTCCCATGGGATTGTTTAGACTGGAGCTAGAGCCCACTGTGATACACAGTGACAACCAGAGCTACATTAAACTGTCTATGAATCGAATGTTTCACGGTCGCTCAAACCACATCGACATACATTACCATCACATTAGGGATATTGTTTAGACAAGTATAGTTACACTCAATATGTTCCAACCAAGGAGCAGACAACAAAAATTCTAAACAAGGATTTTCCAGGGAGTAGATTTATTTACCTCATAGAGAAGTTGGGTATAGTGCAGAACACCTTCCTCTCTAAGAGGGAGTGTTGATTGGAGTAGAGAAGTAAGTGTTTTTCATGCCCAGGTGCCAAGGCTAGAAGAGGGACCCACAAGACAACCAAGTAGCATAATTTTAATTTATTTAACTATTTCCTAAAGTTAGACCTGGAAAAAATATAAAGATCATAAAGTCAACTTATGATTTAATCTCAGCCCTTCATCAAGATCTAATATCAGTCATTGAGAGTAATGGTGAGGCTCAGATCGAATTATAAGAGGAAGTAGAGTGCAAAAGTAGCTAGTTCGAAGGGCACAAAGTGCATGTGTTGGATCAACAAAATAAGATAAGGTTTTCAACAGAAAAGAAGTAGATCAATGACCAAGAGGTAGAAAATGAAGGGGTCGAATAAGCTTAACTCAGCCTTGAACTAGCATGGTTGTACAACAAGCTACAATGCGCAAGGAAAGGTTGTACTACACAGTTGTACAATGCATATTTGTGTGCAAAGAGGCCGTATTGTGCATGTAATGTTCCAAAATAGGAAAACAATGATATTCTAGAAAATAACAAATTTGCACCACATAATTTTGTTTAAACAATGTAGTAAACACCCAGAACAATCAGAAATATGCAAGCAGTTGAGCCATTTTATTATAGAATGGAGCAAGGGTACAAATATATGGAAGAAATGCACCTGGCCTTGCCTTTTTGGCAAGTTGAGCAAAACCCAGGTTTAACAATAATAACCCAAAAGTAGCCCAACTGATGCTCTGTGCTATCCCAACAATTTTGCACTAGCTGCTGCAAAGAAATAGTTGAAAACCCAACCTCTAGTGCTCGGAAAATTTTGCAAAATTACTCCTAGGCTCCTCAAGCCAACCCGACCAAAACCCATAAATCGTTTGGCCTGATCATGACCCTCCAAAATCGACCCCCAAAGGCCCTACGCTCTCCAATGACTGCTGAAGCACGTAGTCTGCCAAAACACTAGCAAAAATACTCCACTGCACTCCTAAAATGCAGTAATCAACTGCACCAATACTTCCCTTATTTCTCCCGGCAAGCAACAACCCCAATAACTGAGACTATATCTCCCACGTGTGCCCAACTTCTCTCCACTGTGCTGGCCCCAGAGACTGCAAATTAACTCCTAAATATTGCTACCACTTCCAGCCCTCAAAATCACCCAATATCTGACAAATGTACTAAGCCTTCTTCTCTAAAATTTTCCTAGCAATAAACCTCCGGAACAATGCTATAATGGCCACACAAGAGCCACTATTGCATCCTCCCGAAATACGCACTGGTTGGGGCAAACTGAATTCAAATGCTGGAAATCTCTTTATGAAACTCCCTCGGATGACAATGGATGTGTTGATTTTGTAGCATTGGAAAGTGTTCCAAGTCTCATATTTTGGGAAGAGGCTTGGACATCAGCGTTCCAAAGAACCCATAAATCGTTTGTGGAAATTCCACTCAGATCTTGCTTTATTAAAATGATTAATTATTTTAAAGTGAGCCTAAACTTAGGGAAATTAAATAATGAAAGGAATATAATAAAGTAGAGTGTGAATCTTCTAGAAAATGAAGATCAGGTCATCTTTTAATTTGATCCATTGATTAAGGTCCTAGGCCATTGATACATCAACGAGAAGCCTTAAGGGTCATTTGGAAATCAAGCCGGGCACATTATTAGTACCCAAAGGAAAACAATTCTGAAGTAAGAGAATTCAAATTCAGAGGGTGGGGTTGTAGAGGTTGGGTTGCAGAGACATAAGGAGGAGGGAGAATTCAGTAGAGACGAAGAGAAGGCATATAGAAGATGAAGAGGAGGTAGCGCTGAGAAGCAGCACTGGCCCTCCACACAGAGTGACACAGTCTAGTGCAATGGTTGCGTAGAGGGGCCACACAGAGTGATGTAGAGGGAGGAGAAGTGCCTACCGTGTGTTGGGAATTTTTACAAGCCGTTCGGAAAATTTATCTCAAGTGTATGCTAAATATATGCTCGTCATATATTCTGTAAACAATCTTTTCACTACTGAAGATTAATATAAACCCTCATCTGCTACACCAGTTTTCCCACATTGAGTTTTTCCAGGGACAATTGTCCAAAAATAATTGTGTTCATGTGGTTGTTTCTATTGTGTGATACATGTTCTTTTATTCTTCTGCTTTAGATAAAATTGAATGTTGCAGCTGTATTTATTTCAAAATTTACTAAAGCTTCTGTAAATAACTTATCATAAATAAGTAGGAGAAACAAATCAGTCACTATAGTAGCATTTTCAGATTGAAAATTTCACATGGTATCGGAGCCAAAGACAAAATACAGAAGTGGAGGTTTTGCAATGGAACTAAGATTTGACATAGATGCAGCAGCAGCTCAGAAGGGTTCATGCAGTCCTCCATAACACATGGAGAAATAGAGGGATCATAACATATCAGTTATGGCATCCAAACTAGAAGAGGATTTCACTTGTGTGTCAAGCATGACCTCTCCAGGAGTTTGGTATATTGATAGTGGAGCATCTGCTCACATGAATAGAGTTGGAGAATGTTTTTCGACCTACCAAGAAGAGCATATCAACTTTGAGATCATGATGGGAAACAAGGCCAAGTGTACCCTCGTTGGTAGAGGAACCATAATATTTCAGATAGAAGCTGTTTACAAGCTTCGAGCCACAAACGTACTGCATGTACCGAGATTGGGGATGAAATTTCTCTCCGTGTCTCAGCTCCAGAACAAGGGCTACAATGTATAATTTATTGGAAATAAAGTCTATGTCAAACATCCTAGCTGGAAAAGGAAGGCACAAATTGGAGTAAGGAGCCATAAACTATATAAGTTACAACTCAAGTATCTAATGACACTAATTGGAAATACAAATGAAACAAACTTGAATGAATATGGCACAGAATAATGGGGCATTTACATCATGGAGCCTTGAAGATCCTCACGAAGACTGTCATGGGAGCTCCAGAACTCAGCACAAGGAAAGATGATGTCTGTAGGGGGTGTGTACTAGGGAAGTATGCCAAGGCAGGATTTCCTAGAATTAATAGTAGGGCCAAGTGTGTATTGGAGTTGATACACTCAGACATCTGTGGACCAACGTCCACGACTTCTCTCAGTGGAGAAAATTACTTTGCTACCTTCATTGATGACCATTCCCGGAAAACATGGATCTACTTTCTCAAAACCAAAGATGAAGTCTTTGAGCAATTCAAGGAATTCAAGGCTTTGGTAGAAAATTTAACCTGAAAGAAGATCAAGAAGTTGCGATCAGATAATGGTGGAGAGTATATTGATAAATACTTCACAAGTTTCTGTGCAAAGGAAGACATCAAGAGAGAATGGAAAACTCCATACAATCCAGAGCATAATGGAGTAGCAGAAAGGAAGAACAACACCATTGTGGAAGCTGCGAGGGCGATGCTATATGACCAAGACATGCCCAAATTTTTGTGGGAAGAAACCTGCAATACAACAGTGTATGTGCAGAACAGGGTGTCTCATAGAGCATTGGGAAAAGTGACTCCGGAGAGTGTGTTCACTGGCAGCAAGCCTGAGGTGAGCCACATCAGGATATTTGGTAGTATAGCGTATTGCCATGTACCTGATGAGAAGAGGAAGAAATTGGATCGGACTAAGGAGAAGGGTTATCTTGTGGGATATAGTGAAAATGCGAAGGCATATCACATCTATATTATAGAAAACATGAAGATCGTAGTAAGGTGGGACGTGAAATTCATGGAGGAGAGAGCCTTGAGGAGATCCCGGGAAATGGCTACAGATATGCAGGCTGAGGAGGATATGCTAGTACAACCATAATGGCCTACAGAAGATGGCTTGAGTGCCTCTCCACGACACAAGGATTTTGAGGAAAGTTCTTTAAAAGAAGAGCAAGTAGGAAAGTAGGTAAATCCACCCACCACCAGTGGAAGAATGAGCAGAGAACTCCAACATACTTGAAGGGATGCAAAGGAATTTGTTGGAGCTCCTAGATATGATAAGAGGGAACGTAGGAAACCTGACAGGTACAAGGCACTGGTAGCATAGGTAGGAGAACCCTCTCGTTTTCGGGAAGCTGCTCAACATCAGGTGTGGGTAGATGCCATGGTGGAGGAGTACAACTCCATCATGACAAACTATGTGTGGGAAGTAGACCCCAGACCGCAGAACATATCGATTTTAGGATCAAGGTGGACCTACAAGATCAAGTATGCTGCAGATGGTAACATGGAGAAGTTCAAGGCCAGATTCGTGGCTAAGGGGTATGCACAGAAGGAAGGAATTGAATATGAAGAAACATTCACCCCTGTAGCTCGATACACTTCAATCATATCTGTCATCTCCCTTGTAGCGCAAATGGGATGGGAGATTCACCAGATGGATTTCAAGACAACGTTCTTGAATGGGGTGATAGAAGAGGAAGTGTACATAGAACAACCAGAGGTCTTTGAGACACATGAGTAGAAGAATCATGTATGCAGGCTCAAGAAAGCCTTGTATGAACTAAAGCAAGCCCCTAGAGAATGATATGGGTGAATTGATATCTACCAGCAGAAGATGGGATTTATCAAGAGTGATGTAGATCCCAACCTATCCTATCTGAGAGTAGGGGACGAGCCGCTAATCCTGGCATTATATGTAGATGATCTGTCCTTGATTAGATAATCTAAAATCATCAAATACTGCAAGGAGAATCTTACTATTGAGTTTGACATGAAGGATCTGGGGAAGATGCACTATTTCTTGGTTTGGAGGTCTGGCAGCAGAAGGGGGAAATCTTCCTCGGGCAAGGAAGATATACTACATAGATCCTGAAGAGGTTTCAGATGGAGGACTGTAGACCCATGGATACGCCAATGAATACAAATTGGAAGAATATAGACACATCCTAGGATGATGAGGTTGACCCTACCTTGTATAGGCAACTCATTGGATCATTGATGTACCTGGTCAATACTAGACCAGCCATCTATTATGCAGTGAATACCCTCAGTCAGTTCATGGTGGAACCAAGGAGGGCTCACTGGGTAGCAACCAAACACGTTCTTATATATTTGAAGGGGACAATAGAGTATGGGTTGAAGTACACCAAAGGCAATGAAATCCAGTTGAGTGGGTTCACTAACGCAGATTGGGCTGGAAGCCTAGTGGATCGGAAAAGTACCAGTGGGTACTGTTTCAGTCTCGGATCAGGAATGACTTCCTTGTATAGTAGGAAACAGAAATTTGTGGCACTGAGTTCAGCCAAGGCTGAATATATGGTAGTAAGCACAACTTCATGTGAGGCCATATGGATTCGTAAAATGCTCTTGAAATTTCTCAAGAAGAGGATGGAACCGACCAGAATTTTGTGTGACAATCAGAGTTGCATTAAGCTCTCTGAGAATCCTATGTTTCATGACCAATTGAAGCACAATGACATTAGGTGCCACTTCATCAGAGACTATTTCCAACGAGGAGTTGTACATTTTAAGTATGTTCCTATAGGAGAATAGGTGGCAGATATCCTCACAAAGGCTCCGAGTAAGACCAAGTTTACTTACTTCATGGAAATGATGGGGATGGTTGAGAAGCCCTTCCAATAGAGGAATGGGTGGTCTTTAGATTCAGAGGGAGATTCAATACGAATGAGGCAGTGGTAGAGGTGGTGTCAAAGGCAACAGTATAGAGGGAAACAACACATAGATGAGGGGTATCAACCAAGACATCAGCAGTGCAGCAAATGCTTCAGGTCAGAGTAGATACAATTGGTACCTTGCTGAAACACTTTCCTCGCTAAGAGGGAGTGTTGATTTTGTAGCATTGTAAAGTGTTCCAAGTCTCATATTTTGGGAAGAGTCTTGGACGTCATCATTCCAGAGAACCCATAAATTGTTTGTAGAAATTCCATTCGGATCTTACTTTATTAAAATAATTAATTATTTTAAAGTGATCCCTAAGTCTAAATTTAGGGACATTAAATAATTAAAGGGTATTAATAAAGCAGAGTGTGAATCTTATAGAAAATGAAGATCAAGTCATATTTTAATCTGAGCCATTGATTAAGGTTATAATATGGGCCGTTGGTTCATAAACGAGAAGACTATAAGAGAAGACTTGAGGGTCATTTGGAAATCAAGTTGGGCACATTCTCAGTACTCAAAGGAAATTGATTATGAAGTAAGAGAATTCAATTTCACAGGGCAAGGTTGTAGAGGCTGGGTTGCAAAGACAGAAGGAGGAGGGAGAAGTTAGTAGAGACGAAGAGAAGGCAGATAAAATATGAAGAGGAGGCAGTGCTGAGCAGCAGAACTGGCCCTCCACGCAGAGTGACGCAATCCAGTGCAGTGACTGCACAGAGGGGTCACACATAGTGACGCAGAGAGAGTAGAAGTGCCTACCGTGCGTCGGGAAATCTTCCAAGGTGTTCCAAAAATTAATCTCAGGTGTATGCTAAATATATGCTTGTCATATATTCTGTAAACGATCTCTGCACTGTTGAAGATTAATATAAACCCTCATCTGTCGCACCGATTTTCCCACATTGGGTTTTTCCGGGGACAATTGTCCAAAAATAACTGTGTTCATGTGGTTGTTTCTATTGTGTGATACATGTTCTTTTGTTCTTCTACTTTGGATTAAATGAATTCTGCAGTTGTATTTATTTCAAAATTTACTGAAGCTTTTGTAAATAACTTATCATAAATAAGTAGGAGAAATAAATCAATCATTGCAGTAGCATTTTCAGATTGAAATTCACAGGATGAACCTCACTAGGGTGGCACTCGAAGTCCCCCGAAGAAAGGGCTAGTTCTCCACTTGGAAAACTCTTGCTAAACAACAAGTGACGTGGCTAAACAACTTGTGCAACGGAAACAAAATTGATAAGCCAAGAATTCCAAATGAAGTGAGCTTCCTTCATTTTATAACTTTCGTGGAACCTTTCTTCCCGCCTTTTCTTCCTTCGTGGGTCCCTCACCAAGCCAACGCTTTCCCACTCATGAATTTCAAACTAGTCACTTAGGGAGTGCATGTTCCATATGTGGGCAGTCCCCACATGCCACCAACAAAAAAACATAAAATGAAATTAACTTTCTTCTAACTCCTAAGTCTTCTAATAAAAATCAAATGGGCCCTGACTTCACAAAAATTGGCCCCCAAAATTTAGAAATAAATCTTGTTCTAAGATAATTTAGGAAGGGACATTATATTACTCCCCTACCAAATGTTTCTTGTCCCCAAGGAACTTTAGTGTTGGATGCTCATGTATTTGTTCACCCTCCTAGGTGGCATCCTCATCCGGCAAGCTCTTCCAATGCACCAAGTATTCTCTGATCGTTCTACTCTTGAGCTTCCTCTCCCTAGTCTCCAAGATGACCTTTAGTTCCAAAATTATTCTCAATCGGAGGCAACTCCATAGCTATTGTAACCTATTGTCCCAACACCCTCTTGAGACATGAAACATGAAAAATATTGTGGATATTTCTCCCCGGTGGCAACTCCAACTCATAAGCTACCTCTCCAACTCTCCTAATTACGTTGTAATGTCCATAAAATCGTGGTTGTATCTTCTCGGCCCCCTTCTGCTTCAAGGTGGTTTGTCGGTATGGCCATAATCATAGGAACACCAAGTCCCGCTCCTCAAAATGCCTCTCAACCCGTTACCCATCAACATATAACTTTTTCTGGTTATGAGATGTCAGAAAATTATTCTTAAGAGCCTTGAGTATGTCTTGGCTCTCTTGGATCCAATATTTGGCCTTTGGGGGCCGGTTGTCTCCAAAAATGATGTCAGCAAAAGACAAAGCATCATAACCATATAGGGCACGGAAAGGAGACATGCCGATGGGAATAGTAGTCTCCCACGTGCAGCCAATGAATCCATGCCTTCTACTGCCTGGTTACATAGTTCCTGAGATAACGCTCTAGCCACTTATTTACCCTCTATGTCTGGTCATCGGTTTGTGGATGGTAACTAGTTCTCGGGGTGAGCTATGTGCTAAAAAGCTCCTGTGAAAATCCCCCTATAAATATGTTGTCTCTATCACTAACTATAGTCTTAGGGAGTCAGTGTAGGTGGAAGACCTCCCTAATGAAAAAATCTGCTACCTGAGAAGTTGAATACCTTGTCGAAATGGCAAAGAAATGTCCATACTTGGTCAATCGGTCGACCACCACATAAATACAATCCTTCCCCTGCACTGCAGGAATTCCTGTGATAAATTTGATAGAGATACTCTCCCATTTCCCCTAAGGAATGGTAAGAGGTTGTAATAATCCTTCTGGATGAATCAACTTCCCCTTGTTCCTCTGGCAGGCTTCAAATTCCTGTACATATCTCAACACGTCCCCCTTAAGGCCCTTCCATGTGAATCACTCTCTCACAACCATGTATGTCTTTCTGAACCCCTCATGCCCCAACAATGGAGAATCGTGAGCTGCATGAAGTACCCTCTCTCTCAAGTATGAGCCTGGAACTAGAAATATGCACACCCTGTAGTATATAACCTCAGCCATCACCTGACAATGCTCATCTACGTGAATGCCCTCCAAGATCTGCCTGTCGATCCTTGGAGTACTCAACTAAAAACTATGCCTTCTAGTGATGGAAAATGCTCATGAGTCAAAGCCCCAGAGGTCTCCAAGATAGGGCATTGGTGACCACATTGTGCTTCCCATGCACATACTCAATATCAAAATCATAGGCCTGCACCTTGTTGACCCACCTCTGTTTCTTGTTATTGAGGCCCTACTGCCCCATAAATTTTCGAAGACTGCTATCATCTATCTTCACCCAAAATTGGTTACCCACCAAATATTGTCAGAACTTGGCCAAAGCATGCATTATGGCCAACATCTCCCTATTGTATATGGAATACGACCTCTCACATGGTAAGAGCTTTCGGCTCTCGAAAGCAATCAGGTGCCCATTTTGGGACAAGACTGCCCCAAACCCCTCACCCGTTGCATCACACTCCAATGTGAAAGACTGCATGAAATCTGAGAGTGCCAATACTGGGAAACTACTCATCACCTCCTTGAGGCGATCAAATGTTTCCTGAGTTCCATCTGTCCATTTAAAACCCCCCTTCTTGGTTAGATCTTTTAGGCATGTTGCCAACTATGAGAAGCCCTTAACGAAATTCTTGTAATAAGTGAAAATTCCCAAAAAACCCCTCAATGTTGTCACATCTCTAAGTACCAGCCAATCCCGAATGGCCCTAATATTCTCCTCATGCTCCTTGAACCCATCTACGCCAATAATGTGTCCCAAGTAAAGCATCTCTGTTAGCCCAAATTCCCACTTGGACAACTTGGCGTAGAACTATTGCTCCTCTAAAATGCGCAACATCGTCTTTAAGTCATGTAGGTGCTCCTCCCATGTCTTGTTGTAGATCAAGATTTCATCAAAGAAAACCAGTACGAATCTCCTCAACTATCCCTTGAACACATGGCTCATACATGACTGGAAAGTGGCAGGGGTGTTGGTGAATGCAAAAGGCATGACTTGGAACTCGAAATGCCCATAATTGACACTCAAAGGTTGTCTTCTGAATGTCATGATCCCTCACCCAGATCTGATGATAACCTGACCGCAAATCTATCTTAGATAAGAACTTAGCTTTTCTAAGCTCATCCATCAACTCATCAATAATCAGCATGGGATATCAATTCTTCAACATCCTCCTGTTGAGCGCCCTATAATCAATGCACATGCGCAGAGTCCTGTCCTTCGTCTTCACCAACACAACTGAAGAAGCGAAGGGGCTAGAACTTGGTCTAATGTGGCACAACGTCAACAAATCCTTAATGGCCCACTCAATCTCATCCTTATAGGCTTTGGGATGCCTATAAGGGGTGGTGATGACTACCTGTACACCAGGCTCCAACTCTATAGTATGCTTGAACCTCCTGTCCGGTGGTTGTCCAAGAAGTGAATCTCTAAAGGCTACTGCATATCTGTCCAACATAACATGTATGTATGGATGTGGTGGCATGGTTTTTCCCCTAGCCTTTGAAATCCTGAGCTCCACTTCCCACTTTATGTCCCCATGCCTCAAGTTTGCCTCCATCAGTGAGCTAAAATTGTCTATGGGGGATATGAGTGCATACCCCATAGAACTGCTAGCTTACCATTTGGTCTAGTAAAATCCATCACAAGTTGCCTCTAGTCGGTGGTAACTCGACTAAGGGAATACAACCATCGGACACCCATCATCACATTGGTGTTTGGTACATCCACCACAAAGAAATTATCTGTCATCGAATAGCTCCCCATGGTCACTTTCAAAGGGGGAACATATCGATTGCGCTGCATAGTCGTCCCTTGGTACTAGCACTAAAAACCCCTCAAAATTTGCAATGGTGATGCCTATCCTCTAGACCATCTGAGCATCAATAAAATTGCAAGTGGCCCCACTGTCAACTAACACTGAGACACGCTGCCCTTGCACAATGCATTTAAGCCTCATGGTCAGAAATTTGGGTACCCATCACAAAGATGCAAGGACTCCCCTAAATGGTGTAAAAGATGCTCCTCCTGGAGGAGGTGGTGGTGGTGGTGCTCTCTCTGATGTCCCTTCGCAGTCTCCTTCATCGAACTCCAACTCCACCTCATCCTCTTGATCACTGTCTGAGAAGGCCTAGATATAGTGGGCCTTGCCCGCTATGCACCGATGGAACGGTACCCACGGATCCTGACATGTAAAACGCAGCTTCCTCCTCCTAAGGTCTCTCCTAGTCTCATCATCGAACTGCCCTCTCCCTAGAGTTTCTCTCTACGCTGGTGGTGGCCTAGTATCACCCCCTTTCTGAGGGTAGCGAGTGCATGATGGGAAAGGTGCATGGGTCTTGGGGATGCCCCCCTGCAAATCCCTCGTACAAGTCACAACCTCTATGCGTGACTTCACCAGTCCACGCAATGGCTCAATCAACCCCTCTACAAATGTGTACACCCTCCTAGCATCTAAAAAATCAGGCACCATGACTGAAACTCACAGGAACTCCAAAACATAATGCTTTAGATGTCCCGTCTGCCTGAGTTGAGTCAGCTCCCTAAAGTGAGCCTTCGGATTCCTCCGATCAAAACCCTCCACTAATCTCCACGTGAAATACTCATAGGCAGTCGCATTGGCATGTCCCAAAGTAGACAAGCCATGAAACCACCAGTCATGTGCCTCTCCCTCCAAATGCAAAGTGGCCATTTTAATGGCCTCCACCTTTGTCATTTTGTTGAGCTGGAAATATGTGTCTAGCTTCTCCACCCAAGGACGAGTTGTGCACTTGGTAGTGCCATCATAAGTGGGGAAAAACATCCTCCCAATGGTATGCTGCAACTCGGAGCTCTACATGCCCTGGTCTCCATAGCTCCTTCCCTTCTCATTCTTCTTGAGCTGGCAATAATCAATGAAAGTTAGTACTGCTTTGAAATCCTCTCCCATGGATTGCCATACTTTGAAATAATATCCCTCATCATATCCTCCTTGTTCCTTCGGTGCTAAGGGTAGGAAAGAAGGTAGCATAGCTCTAGTTGGTCTACTAGAGGATGGTGGATGCACAGTAGGTGAAGGGTGGTCATAATGCTAATAGGCTCCAAAAGACTCTCCAAATAGAAAATCTTGGTGAGTGCTTCACTCCCGGTTTTGCATCTTGATCTCACTTAACATCTCCTTCTGCCCCTTTTCCAAATTTCTCAAGGCTTTCAAGACACTATCAAAGAGCATCTCTTCCTTTCCCTTGGGCTCTCCCATATCCTCTACTATCACCTCCTTTCCACGGTCTTGAAGGTCTGGAGTGATCCCCAACTCCCTCTCTTTGCTCCAGTACCTTTGCCTTATATAAGTAATATTCTATCTATCCTCCTCTCTCATATGAGAGTCCTCCCATGTCTGAGCCAAGATATAAGCTTTGATACCACTATAATGTTCCAAAATAGGAAAACGGTGATATGTTAGAAAATAACAAATTTGCACCACAGATTTAAAAAAAAAAAATTGCAGTAAACACACATAACAATAAGAAATATGGAAGTGGCTAAGCCATTTTATTATAGAATGGAGAAAGGGTACAAAATATATGGAATAAATGCACCCGGGCTTACCTTTTTGGCAAGCGGAGAAAAACCTAGGTGAAACAATAGTAACCCAGAAACTGCCCAACTGATGTTTTGCTTCGTCCTAGCAGTTCTGCACTAGCTACTGCAAAAAAATGGCTAAAAACCCCACCTTCGGTGCTTAGAAAATTCTACAAAATTAATCCTAGGCTCCTCAAGCCAACCCGAGCAAAACCGAGAAATGGTTTGGCCCGATCATGACCCTACAAAATTGACCACCAAAGGCCCTACGGTCTCCAGTGACTGTTGAAGCATGCAATCTACCCAACCACCAAAAAAAATACTCCACAACACTCCTAAAATACAACAATAAACTCCACGAATACTTCCCTTATTTCTCCTTGCAAGTAGCAACCCCAATAGCTGAGACTCTATCTCCCTTGTGTGCCCAGCTTCTCTCCTCTGCGATGGCCCCAGAGACTGCAAACTAACCCCTGAATATTTCTTCCACTTCCAACCCTCAAACTCACCCAATAATCCACAAATATACTAAGCCTTCTTCTCTAAACTTCTCCTGGTAATAGGCCTTCGGAACAATGTTATAATGGCCACACAAGAGTCACCACTATGTTCTTCATAAATACCCACTGCTGGGGAAAACTGAATGCAAATGCTAGAAATATCTCTATGAAACTCTCTCGGATGACAATAGATGAACCTCATTAGGGTGGCACTAGAATTCCCCCAAAGAAAGGGTGAGTTATCCTCTTTGAAAACCCTTGCTAAACAACAAGTGACCCTGCTAAACATCTCGAGAAATAGAGACAAAATAGATAAGCAAAGAATGCCAAATGAAGTGAGATTCTTTCCTTTTATAACTTTCATTGAGCCTTTCTTCCTCCCTTTTCTTCCTTCGTGGGTCCCTCACCAAGCCAACGCTTTCCCACTCATGCATTTCGAAGTAGTTACTTAGTGAGTCTGTATTTCATTTGTGGTTTTTCCCCATAGTCACCAACAAAGCAACATAAAATAAACTTAACTTGCTTCTAACTTATAAGTCTTCTCATACAAATCAAATGGGCCCTAACTTCACCAAAATTGGCCCCTAAAATGTAGAAATAAATCATGTTCCAAAATAATTAGGAAGGGACATTATAGTGCAGTAGTATAGTTTCACGAGTGCGCAGGGGGCTATATTGCTTTAGCTTGGATCAATTGTTGTGAGGGATTTGCTATAGAAGGGAAGTATTCCCTTGCTGTATGAATTTCTGTAGTTTATTATTTGTTGAGCTAATAGAAAACACACAGTTTGTAGGTTTTTCCCAGAGTTTGGGTTTCTTGGGTATATCTTGTGTTCTATGTGTGGAATGTGTTTGTCTTCTACTTTATCTTATTTTCGTTGTTCATATTAAGCTAGAAAACTTAGTGTATGTGTAATTTAAGTTTCTAGAATAGCCATTGTTTGTATTTCTAGTTGCACACTTATAAAATTGCAAATCTGTTAATGAGTTTTAAGGGAAACGAACACCATTGAGAAAGACATTTTCTCAAGGAAGGAGTGAGATACTTAAGTGTGTCAGGTTCGAGAAATTCACAGCGATGTAACATAGGAGATCCAGATCAACCAAGTGAGTCAAGAATAAATCTAAGGCATGAACAACTAGATCAAATTTGAAGTATGTTGTATTTGTAAATTCCTCATTTGGGCCATTATCCCAGGACGAGAGCCCAAGTGGGTTCAAATTATCAATTTAATGAGGAGTTGTTGATTGCACAGAATTTGTGTGTGTCATATATGATTGAGATTGGTTGTGTGTTTATGCTTTTGCTAAATGTTTTGTTAAGAACCTAGTTGTGCTTTTATTCAGTAGATCTATGATAAAACTACTAGGAATTAATTGTCAGGTACTAGGTTCAAAATTTAGCATAGTATCAAAGAAAATTTTCTAAAGAACCGATCTCAAAATCATGGGTTCCAAGTTCGTACAAGCATCACAAGAGCTAGGTTCAGCCACAATCGTATGAGGAAAAAATATTTGCAGGTTAAGAACCAGAGGATCGTATGTTGTATGACAACCAAAGGAATATTTCATTGCTGAAAAATTAAATCCATATGACTAAGTAATTTTTTTAAGTGATTAAAAAAAAAAGAAAAAAAAGGGGCAACCGACTAAGTGGATCATAAAGGGACCCATTGTTGGAGAATGTAACTAGATTCGGTCTTCATATTTTCCTTTGTACTTATGACATTGTATATACTTATAAAAAGAGAAAAATAATTATTATTTTAAGCAAGGGTTTCATGCTCAAATTGATTTGTCACTAGGTCAAGCATGTTCTTCATTCTCCTAGGGTTTATTGAGTCAAAAGAGTCTTTTTAATATGTATAATATCCAATTGGGCAATTTGTAACAAGAAAGAGAAATTATTTTTGAATCTAGAAAGTCAAATGACCTCCAAGACCAAGTTGATCATGCTAGCGAAAAGTTAGCCTAGGAGAGGCATTCGACCTTATGAGAAGGGTATATAAAGGAAGAGAGTTCGACTCATTTGCACTCACTTTAGAAGTTCGATCTCAAGCAAGAAAAAGGAAGCAATAATAGCGAAGGACAAGAAGACAAGAGGGAGTCTAAAGCAAGAAGGAAAATCTAATTTTTGGGTTTGATTTCTCTCACATGTGCGAAACTAGGGTTTCTATAGCTACTGGTAGGCTAAAAATTGTAGGTCTGAAAATCCGACCTAAGGAGGAGGGCCAAAAAACTTGACTAGAGAAGAATTTTGGAGGTTTGACTTCCATGGACTTTGAAGACATTCTCTTGCTTAGATATTTCTTGGAGGGTTGTCCTGGTGCTTAAAGGAGGTCTTGTCTTTGGTCTTTCGGTCTTGGATTTCTAATTTGATCTAATTCTATAAGAAGAGAAGAGAATTTTTCTGGGTTTTCCCCTTGGAGGGGTTTTTCCTAGGCTTGGAGCCTATATTTTGCGTCCATTGTTTTTTATGATCTTCATGGTTTATGCTCTTGATAATTGCTTGATGAACATAATTTAATAAAGAACAATAAAAAGCTAACTAAAGTTGACAAGCAATTAGTAATGATAGGAGAATTGTTTTAATAGCTTCCCTACTTGGTTTTACAACATGGTATCAAAACAAATGTTGGTGGAAGGAGGCCGAAGATCACAACTTGTTGGCATTTTGAAAAGGAAGAGAGACTATTTTTCCACCACAAGAAGGATCTGGAGTCTGCAAGAAGCAACAAGTTAAGATCATGAAGCTAGTAGACTAACAAGTAATCTGATTTTTCTTTGAGATATTAATGATAATAAATCTGAAAAACCCTCTACAATAGCAATACAAATTTGATAGACAAGTTCTGAAGGACAATTGTACAACTTCTCTTGTGATAAGAATTGATGCAACTATAATCTAAAGCCTACTCCTTAGGGTATGATTCAAGTTAAGATGCTACAAGTCATGATCAAGGAATGCATAGTATACTAGCCACGATATGTAATGTTGATGATGATTCAAGCTATGTTGCTACAATATGGTTGTAACTCTATTAGTTACAATTATAATAATAGCATGTTATAGTAGGTATGTAATCAAAGTTTACAGATTATTGCAATGTATTATCCAAGTGACTTCAAATATATATAAACTGTAAGTATGGTGCATTTGGATTGAAGTCTGGATGGTGTGACATATGATATATATATATGCTCCAAGTAAGGATGATATAATGACCTAGATAAGGTACTGAATGTATCGAGTACGCTTTGAAGAATTAAGGCATGCACAATGGAGAAAGGTGATAGCCTTAGAATCTCTACTAAAAATATGATTTAAAGAAGGCTTTATCTTTTAAAAAGAAATATAGATCAGATGGTAAAGAAGCATCAATTTAATAGTTGAAGTCACAATTTGTGTCTTGAGCAAGGTCCGAGAACGGAGGTAGCAGACCTAGTAAGAGATACCATATCCCTTATAAAAGAACGTGAAGTATAACATGCAATGGCTCTTTAAGCTCAACATAGTATTTTGGATTGTGAAATATTTCTTTGGAAGCATATTCTTTATAGAAGGCATGTTGTGACATAGATCCATGACAAGAAGTGAAGAACAAATTTTTTGAAGAGGATTCATGGAAGTCAAAGGTACAAAATCATTAACAATTTGGTAATGCTATAACATAATATGGTTAGGGTTTTGGAGTTAGTTGTATGCTTGTACATTGTTGCAATCCCTTTGTGGTGAAAAACCTTAGAAGTTAGAAGCATTAAGCTAGAAAACCATAACCTTAGCTAATTGATTCCTCTAAAAGAAATTCTAGCTTTTGGGGAATGGTATCTAGGGTTTGCAGGACTGAATATACCTTGATATTAAAAACCATAGTCTTGAAAGTATAGTTCTAGGTTATGTGTAAACCCTGACAAGGGTTGGATTAAGAGGGTTTGATGACAAAACCATAAGATTGGGTGTCCCCGCTAAAGTGAAAGCCCATATAAGGGATGGATCTAAGAATATCTAGGGTTTATAACTAGAACCCTAGAAATACACTGATATCATGGAAAAACCCTAGATTAACAATATTGACATTATGATTTTGTCTTCGTATATTTTTCTTGGTTTCTCTTGCTGGTGAGAATTGCAGGTATATAATGAAGACTGTCAAGATCATGATAGCAAGAAAATACTTATAATAATTCCTTGATGACAATATTAAGGATGAAAGATAAGAAGACTAGTTCAAAGATAACAATTTGAAACATGAAGAGGTTAATTTAAAGGAATGAATAGGTATGCACATCCTTAAGAGCTCTTTAATTATAAAATAAGAAGTAATGTATTCAAATATTGTGGGAAGAGTTATGCCTGGTAGCATGAGCTTGATGAGTCTTGAATAAAGATTTGGGAAAGAAATAGTCTAGGTAATTACTCACTACATAAATACATGATTGGTGAGCATGATGATATGGATCAACATCTTATGTAATCCCTTGAAGTACGAAATACTAACTTTAGAGGGATCTATTGAAAATTGTTTGATTACATGGACACACTGACCAATGATTGAAAGGATAGAAACATGAAAATGAATTTTAGCATTAAGATAGATCATGCAAAGAGATGATGAAATTGGAAAGATTTGGTTGCAAAAATGTGCTTAATAACATGGTATGAAGAAATCTCTTCCATATGATAGCATGGCATGTGAATAAATAGACATGATGATGTTGATCAACATTCAATATGGTCTCTTGAAGAAGGTAAAAAGGTTGGAAATGACAACTACAAGGAAAAGTTGTTGTAGCTTGTTGATTAGTTCATTCCATGGGCCCTTTGATTGAAAAGTGAAAGCATGGAGAAGGACTTTTGTACAATATGAAGAAAGACCATGTGAAAGGTTGTTGATCTCAAAGGAAACAAGTAAGAAGAATCTGACATATTCATAAAAGGCCATCATGATGAGGTAATTATATGGGTGTTTTGGTATTGGTTATTTGGTTGATATATGGTTTTTCTACCTGGAAGAATGTTGCAGAAATGCATAATGACAATTAAGGCAAGTATATCTACAACTATTTTGAACTAAATGCAAATAATACATGAAATGAGTGGATGATTTTGGTAATCCTTGAAGATTGTATGGTCAAAATGTCTACATCATTTTGGGATTGAAGGGTAGTAGTACAAAAGATAACCTGATGTTTATGTTTCAATGACAATGAAGATCTCTTTCATGGTTAAAGGGTGTTATGATTAGCTCTACTTTGATTGGCTCAATATAATTCCTTTGTTGATGATGACTAGAGGAAAGTGATATGAAAGGTTAATGGCTTGAAACCTGTCACAGATGAAGAAAAATGTTGGCTCCATTATATCCATAAAGATAAAAGCTCAATACGATGAGATGCAAATGAAAAGAGGAGCCATGCAACTACTTGAATATCTCCATGAAGAACTAGTAGTTGATGTATTGACGAAGACATGCTAGAGAGCTTGTGGTTATGAATTTACAATTGAAAGGAAGTAAAGAATCTCCTCTAAGCTTGAGAGAAAATAATAAGTCTATTTAAATATTTGAGAAGTAGCAAATATTTATTACCTCATCAAGAGGGAATGAGGATCTCCTGTCTAGTTGAGAAGAAGTGATGTTAGACAATCATATTCTCCATGTGGCATCCACTAGACCAGGACTGATAGTCGTAAGTCTAGTGAAGGCACTAAGAAGGAGAACAGAGGATTGAATAACCATCTGGGATCGATACTCCTTTAGGATAGAGAATCCAAGATAGGAAGTAGTCTTGTGGACCAACACTCTTTGAGGATTGGACATGTATCCAAGACAAGAGTGGTCAAAGAGAACTGTTATTCTTTGAGGATTAGAAATCCATGATAAGAATAGTCTTAAAAGAACATACCTAGTGAACATTTGGATGGGGTAAGTGCCTTAAGAGGTAATGTGGTGTCTCACATAAAGCTTCCCAACATTATGCTTTGATATAGAGCTTGTTAGTTATTGCTATGTTGACAATGCTGGTTATGATGTTGATGCTTAAATATGGCTTACCAATCCGACTCTTCTTATGAGAATATTTCAGTTTGAGAGAATCCTTGTACCAACTATGTAATTATGAATACCTCCCTAGTTAAGAGGGAGTGTTGGAGAATGTAACTAGATTCGGTCTTCATAATTTCCTTTGTACTTATGACATTGTATATATTTATAAAAAGAGAAAAAGAATTATTATTTTAAGCATGGATTTCACGCTGAAATTGATTTTTCACTAGGTCAAGCATGTTATTCATGCTCCTAAGGTTTATTGAGTCAAAAGAGTCTTTGTCATATATATAAGAACCATTTCAGAAATTTGTAACAAGAAGGAGAAATTATTTTTGAATCTAGAAAGTAAAAATGACCTCCAAGACCAAGTCAGCCCTACCAGTGAAAAGTCAGCCTAGGAGAGGCATATTCAACATCAAGAGAAGGGTATATAAAGGAAGAGAGTTTGACTCATTTGAACTCACTTCAGAAGTTCAATCTCAAGCAAGAAAAAGGAAGCAAGAAGTGCGAATGACAAGAACATAAGAAGAAGTAAAAAGCAAGAAGGAAAATCTGATTTTTGGGCTTGATTTCTCTCACATGTGTGAAAATAGGGTTTTTTAGCTGTTGATAGGCCGAAAATCACAAGTAAACAATCAAATCCGAGGAAGAGGGCTGAAAAAATTGACTGGAGCGAATTTTGGAGGTTTGAATTTCGTTGACTTTGAATACCTTATCTTGCTTAAGGAAGGATTTCTTGGAGGGATGACTTGGTGCTTAAAGGAGGTCTTGGCTTTGGTCTTTGGGTTTTGGATTTCTCATTTGATCTAATTCTATAAGAAGAGAAGAGATTATTTTTTATTTTTGTAGCATTAGAAAGTGATCTAAGTCTCAAATTTGATGAGGAGGCTTAAACACAAGTATTCCAAGAACCCAAAAACTGTTTGTGGAAATTCCACTCAGTTCACGTTTTATTAAAATAATTAATTATTTTAATGGAGACCCTAAGTCTAAAATTAGGGAAATTAAATGATTAATGGGTATTAATAAAACATATCGTGAATCTTCTAGAGAATGAAGATTAAGTAAATTCTAATCCGAGCCATTGATTAGAATTCTAATATGGGTCGTTGATTCATCAATGAGAAGATTATAAAAGAAGGCTTGAGGGTCATTTGGAAAGTAAGTTGGGCAAGTGTTTAGTAACTCGAGGGAAGTCGATTATGAAGGAATAGAATTCGATTTCAGAGGGAGCTTTGTAGGGTGAAGGAAGTAGAGGGTTATTGTAGTGACAGAGTTCGAGGGAAGGAGGCAGCAGGAGATTAGAGAAGCAGCACGCAGGAGTAGCGCAGTAGCCTCACGTAGTGGTGATGCTGGCTACGTTGGCTTTGTGCAAAGGACCACACAAGAGATACACAGAGTGACACAAGGAGGGCTGGTGACTCCCTCAGGTGTCAGAAATTCTTCTGGGTACTGAAGAAGAATTCTCTCAGGTGTATATGTAGAAGTCTTCTAAATTGTCTATGTAAGACTTTCCTTGTAAAGATTTCATTGCTGAAGAATAATATAAACCCTCATCTACTGCATTGGTTTTCCCACGTTGATTTTTTCCGAGGACAATTGTCTAAAAATAACTGTCTATGTGATTGATCCTTATGCTTTTATTTTATAATATTTTGTTCTTTGCATATACATGAGTGATTGCTGCAGTAGTGTTTATTTCAAAATTTACTAAATAATTCTGTAAATAACTTATTGTAAGTAGGAGAAATAAATCTATCACTGCAGTAGTATTTCAAGATTGAAATTTTCACAATTATTTCTAGGTTTTCCCCTTGGAGGGGTTTTTCCTTGGCATGGAGACTATATTTTGTGTCCATTTTCTTTTATGATCTTCATGGTTTATGCCTTATTGTTTGATGAAAATAATTTTAAAAATAAAAATAAGAAGCTAATTAAAGTTCACAATAAATTATTAAGGATAGGAGAATTGTTTTAATAGCTGCCCTACTTGATTCTCCAACAACATGGACCCAGGATAACACAAAACGTGGCCTGAAAGTGGCAAAAAACCAAAGGGTTTTCAATCCCATCATTCATGGCCGATAGGCCAATAAGCCAACAGGGGACATAGCTCAGATGAAAGGCATCAGGATTAGAGACGGGGCTAGAGTTCAAGGAGTAGGTTGCAGACGAACTGCATGGGTTGTGGGGTGAGGAGCAAGGCACGACATGTCGAGCATAACCATAGGCCACAAAGGGTCGCTATATGCGAACAATCGCTAAGCATAAGGGACTGAAACTAGGCTACTAGATTTTGGGCACTAGACTCAGTGCACACACACACACACTAGATCTGGAAAAAGTCTCAACATTAACTAATTAACTAAAACACATTGATGTGTGTAACCATAAACAAATTTTCCAGACTGAAAGTCATAAAATTAGCAATTAGATCATGCACACAAAATTTCTACCCAAAAAAACACAATTCTTGTTAGTCCTTCAACAAGAATCTTGGGGTTATTACCCACCACTTTGTGGGCGAAAACCATAGGAGAAATGTTTTCTCCATGATGGTCCTCAGTCGGCAGCCAGCGACCCCTTGTAGCCATCAACTAGCTCGTTGTGCCATTTATCCGCCACCTGAGCTAGCCATGTAGTCCCTCACCCATCTGTATTGATCATATGTTGTAAGGTGGGCCTCTCGAACCTAAAGGTATGTCTTGTAATTTGGTAATTGAGTGTTCGGTTTATTAATCATACACACTTCTGGACACAGATTAATGGGGGGATTCAATAGAAAGAATGGGCCTAGCTTGTGCTTTTGTCCCCATGTTCTCTTTTGGATGTTACCATTGAGTCTTAGTCTCATGGGCTCTCCTTTACTGACCATTGGATTTTAGGTCGGTACTCCTTAGGAAATCCCGACTTTGGTTGCATGGTCCCGGTCCCTTATCCGCATACATCATTCCCTTTCCACTCACTATAGCCCCATTCATCATATCTCCCACCTGGGTCCACATTTCCACCCTGGGTCCACATAGTGCTAGCCTCCCATTTCGCCTACCCCCACCTTGGGCCAGGCTTGGAACGATGCCCTGGAGGTTGAAGCAACTAAAAGAAAACGTAAAAGCACAAATGAACACATTCAACAAGAAGATGTACCACAAAATGAAAAATATGGTCAAGACAAACACATTTAGCATGTGGGAAAAATCCAATGCATGAGCTCTACCCCATACCCATGGCCATCACCCTGGTTCCATAGGCCCTAGATGAGCCTCCTTTATCATTCAAGAACCCATGATTGTCCCAACCCCTGGAGGGAAATGATCCGCCCTACCAAAAAGGGGGTATTCATTGCTATATACTGCACATCATGCTATTATCCTTGAGCCTCGAGCAATTAATCAAAGAAAAATCATAAAAGGCAAAAGGCATATAAATAAGGGTGGAAAAATCAAGATTGGGGCTCATGTACCATGATTTCTCCCTCCTACACTTTATATACCCAGTTTTGGGCTTCCTTTCTTCTAGCTATACTTGTGCCCCTAGATGTGGCCCAAGACTACCCCTTTTATTCCCTATTCCATCCACCTCCTTATCACATTCCACCACCATTTGACGGATATACCTTAGACACATTATCCCTCTTTAAAAGGTATAAACCACCTAATAAGGTACATGGCTAACCCCATTTGGAGCTTGGAGACATTAGCACCTACCAAAACCCACTATGGAAGGGCATGCCATTATGAAGTGTCCACTTTTTTTCCATGGTGTGTAAGCTCTTTCACCTGATTATTTTAATGACTTGTTGTGCTAAAGGGCTAGGGGACGCATTGGATCTTATGCAGGAATACAGATGGTGTACTTTTGGGTTTGGTCTCCCTATACAAGGTCCTAACCCTCCATAGGGCACATTGGAACATGTAGGGTGTGTGTAGAGAGCCATGGGCCTCCACAGTAGTAGACAACACTCCATGGATCCCTAGAGATGTTTAGAGATTGTTCAAGATCCACCTTTTGCATGAGGAAGATGCATGTGGTACACTATGTCCAGTTGGCCCCACAGGTGCACCACACACTTGGCAGGTGTCCTGGGACTTGTACGTTGATATGGAATCATTCAATCCAACATTTGAGCCCTTACATATGGTATACATGCATCTTCGACTCATGAGTTCATTTGTGTGCCCCCACATCCACTAGGAACACCACATGTTTATTGTTTGGAGAAAAAGGTGCCACCCACTTGTCCATCACTTTTGAGGATTACATGCATCATTATGGAACTTATGGACCTCATCAAGCCTCTTGGAGGGCCCTATGACATGCATACAATATCATTTGACCTCTTGAGAGGCTTATTATTTCATTCGTGAGCTAGTTTGGTGAGCTTGTCACCAAAAGTTAGTCAACTTGATTTTAAAATTTTTAGGGACTAATGTAGGCCCATTAGGAAATTCGAGCTCCTAATTGGTGTATAAATAGGAGTAATTTGATTTCATTTCTATCATCACTTGAATTGGGATCATTTTGTCCTTAGAGAACTTCACACTTTTTACTTGGAGGATTTTTTTGGATAATGGCTGAATTTTAATGTATGGATTAGGTTCTTCTTATCTTGGAGCTTCTTATATTGTAAATGTGCTAATGTTTGGATAAATTCTATTACATGTAACTAAAACTTTGACGATATTTTCTTTCATTTTGCTGCATACATTGGTTATGATATTTTCGCTATTTTAGAGCTAATTGTTGCATGCATTTATGACATCAACGCGTAATTATGTTTCTATTTTGATTATCTCCATGTGTGAGCCGTGTTTGATGAATAATTGAACTAGATATAGGGTTATCTCAATAATCCTCTTCCATTTGCAACAAAGTATAAAAGCTTTTAAAGTCTCTTTTCTTCTCTAGCCCTTAACATTGGAAGAAGTTGACTTTGAGACCCTCGAACAAGAAAAGGGAGTCTATCTTCATAATTCTCCCGACGCCATATCCCCAAGAGGAATTAGGCACTGATCTATCAAAGGGTGGTCATTTTAAACCACATTATTTCATCCTCCACCTAGGGCATCAATTTCCCAACAAACCAGCCCTAGAAAAAGTTCGATCTCCTAGGCCCTACTAGGATGGTGTGTCCTCTAGGTATCTTTTTAATTTGAAGAGCTTCTGATGGTGGGATTGCGATATATCCCAAGCCCTAGGTCTGAGATCAAACTTTTCCCTGGTGTTCCCAAGGTTAATACCTCATAGGATCAATTTTACATCTTTAGGTGAAAATTCTTGTTTGATCCTTGACCCTTACCTTGGTTAGGTTAAGAATATCATTGGTTGCCAAAATCCATCCCCTTAACCTGGGTTTGGTCCACTTGGTCCCGTGTGGTCCCATTTCTCAACAAAGACTATTTATTAAGGACAACCTGAGAATCCAAGTTCTAAAGGGATTTTAGGGATTGGGAAACTCCTTTAAAAGTCATATTCTTCTCCCTCAACGCTCAAGTCCTCATCTCCTCTCCCTAGAAAAACCATGTACCTTGCTTAAAGAGCAAGCAAACTCCATTCTTAATCCTATCCTAGGGAAAGGATCTGAGGAGTCACTTCTCATCTATTTTTTGATACATCCTTTACAAGTGACTTCCAAAATACTGGGTCTCCTCCCATCGGGGAAATTCCGTAAAGAGTGGGAAGTCTTAGCTATGGTGACAATGGGCTAAGTCTCCATCGTTTCCCTTGCCCTCTTAAGAACCCCTTTTAGGTCCCCTGTTGGTTTGAGTGGTAACATTACTGGTGTTGTTTTTGAGGAGGAAGTAGGTCTACCTCCCTAGTGAATCATTGAGGTATTGATTCATTGACGACAATTTTGTTATTCCTCTAGTGACTCCACTCTTTGTCCAAACTCCTATTCTGCTTGAAGGTGACAACATTCCTCCTCTAAATAGGGTTGTTGCGAAAAGGAAGAAACGAGTTCCATCACTTGTTGGGATTGCTCTTCTTCTCGAATTTGGAAAAGTCAGTGATACCACCCCAATGATGGCTTCTACTTCTACCGCTAACAAATCCAAGATGACCAAAAGTGAAAGGAATTTGGTCAACGTCTTTGCTCCTTCAAAATTGAGTTACAATCCCAAGACATTACTAGATAAATACTACTGATGTTTGCCAAAATTCAAAGGATATGACACTACTTTGTTGAAGAATGTTATTGGCACGTGTCCCCTAGAATGATATTTGATGAAGATAAGATTATGATGATTTTTTCTTTATCACTTGAGGGACAAGCTATCAAATGGTAACTTAGTCTTTCCCCAAGGTGCATTGAATATTATGATGAATTTGAGGACCTATTCATAAAGAGATGGTCTTGCACTTCCCAAGGGACCTTTAACATTGAGAATTTTTACCAAATAGCAAGGGGAAGGGAAGACATCCGAGAATTCATTCAAAAGTTTGATAGGGTTTTTCGGGATATCCATGATCACCTGAAACCTTCTAATGCCAATATCCTTGAAAATTTTGTCAAAGTTGTCAAGGGTCACCTAACCTATGCCTTAAGGGATAAGAAACCCTCCACATT
Source organism: Pinus albicaulis (assembly GCA_034641835.2). Classification (NCBI taxonomy): domain Eukaryota; kingdom Viridiplantae; phylum Streptophyta; class Pinopsida; order Pinales; family Pinaceae; genus Pinus; species Pinus albicaulis. The sequence continues at coordinate 574,936,175 of CM076572.1, forward strand.
AGTCGAAGCCAAGAAGATGGTAATGCAAGTTGAAGAAAGTTTGCGCATTGTAAAAATGGACACAAATCACATCCCAAAGGCTAAAAATGAGGTCAAGAAAGAGAAATCAAAGGATCAACACGAAGAAACCCTTCTAGCCATCCTCAAAAAAATGGAAAATCTTAGTGAAGAAGTCTATGCACGGGATAGGGTTGTTATGAATCAAAACACCACATTGGAGAAGGCCCAAAAGTCAAGATACATTCCGAAAGGTAAGGAAAGGTAAGCCTTTTACTAAGAAGCAAAGTGAAGAAGATAAGCCAAGCTCATCTTAAGTCCCAAAAAATTTGGTTTCTAGCAACATAGTTGAGAAAGACTCATCCTCCAAAGATGAGCAAAGTGATAGCGATGAGACTGATGATGATGAAACAAATGAGCAAGCTAATCTCATTGAATCCGATGTATTCAACATTTTTATTGGGGGTTCATAGTTTTTTTCGCAGGAATCGGGGGTTCATAGTCATACACTCATCCTCTCATTAATGAGGTCAAAACCAAAAACGAGAAAAGGGATCCTATTTTTAATTCTGATGAAGGGAATGGAAGATTCAAAGGAGTGCAATGTTCACGAAGGGATAATAATAAGGACCCCAAAACCTCCAAAGAACCTAACAAAGATGATCCTCTTCGCAAGCAGGACCCTCCTCTAAATGTCCCTTCTAAAGATCCCCCCAAAGTTAAAGCCCCTTCAAAGGATCCTCATAATAAGGCCTCCTAAACTAAATTCGAGCCTAAGAAGGGACCCCAAAAGGGTGGAAATATCAAGAAAAAAGAGAAGGGTAAGCAGGAAAGACTCAACATTGACATGGATGCTACTATTGGGAAGATGACCGTGTCTGTTCCTCTAAAGGAGATTTCCAAAATTCCTTAACAACAACAACAAATTAAGAAGTCTCTGGGCTTTGAAGAGGAATAACTACTTGAAGATTTAAAAAATATTCATATTCTTGATCGCAACCTAGGACATGGATCTTTGATGCTCACTTTGGCTGTAAATGACATTTATCTGCAAAATTGTATGCTTGAATCAGGAGGTTCCACAAATATCATGCCCTTAGCAGTTATGAATCAATTGGATCTTAGCATCGCTCATCCATATAAGAAGGTGTGTGGTTTCAACTCCAAGGCTGTGGAGGTAGAAGGTCTCATAAAATACCTTAAGGTTTCTTTGGCTAGGAACCCCGACATATCTCTCCTCATGGATGTGTTGGTCATTGATATTCCTGATGTTTGGGGAATGTTGTTTTCTAGGAAATGGGGTGCTACCATTGGAGGTCATGTTCAGATGGACCTATCATATGCTACCATCCCACAATCCGATGGAACCCCTTTCATCCTTCATAAAGAATCCACCTACTTGTCTCATGTGATTAAGGATGGATGTGATCCAGATTTATGCAGGAATGCAAGAGAATACACATATAACCATAAATACAAAGATGCAGCGGAAATAACACTTCATTTCATTAATATCAAAGAACTGAAATTTGCTTATAGACAGAATGGAAATAAACTAGCTAGGGTGCTGGTAGCGTATCTCTGAGAAGAGATGTGGCGGCTACAGACCTCTGAACTGTGTTACAATGAGGCTTGAGGGCCTATTTATTATTGAGAAACAATGGAGAACTCTAAACATCCAAAAACCTAACCCTAGGAGATGAAGCGCCAAAACTATGGGCCTCGTTTGGGTAAATTAGTGTTTCAACTTCTCGGGGACGTAACTTCGGCATACGATCTCCATTTGACGTGTATCATACCTCGTTATAAAGATCTATCCGAGGAGTACAACTTTTTATGTGAGGAAGTTTTGTCCATGGACCTATGTTGCTCTCGATTTTCCCAAAAAATGTCGTTTAGGGCCTCAAAACGACTTCAGAAGTTCAGGACTCGAAAAAATGCTAAAAATAGTAAGTTGTGTTGCAACTTAAAAACTGAACGAAATGATGGTGGGGGTTCAAATGGAATAGGTGGGTGGCCACCAATATCCACCTGGATCATTAAGGCCCCAAAACGACTCCAGGAGTGTAGGAGCCAAAAACCTGCTAAACATAGTAAGTTGTGCTGAATGTGAAAAGCTGCAAGAATTGATGGTGCGAGTCCAAATGGAATATGTGGGTGGCCACCGATATCCACCAGGATCATTCCTCCCACCTTAGGAAGCAATGGTCCCCATTGCGTTGAGATCCTTCATGAGATGAGGAAATTCTGTTGAACTGGGTATTAGATTTGTCGAGGATGTCATGGACTTGCGGGCGAACATGCTGGATGCATTTTAGTAATTTTGGTTTCTTTATCAGCCTCAAACAGTACATGTGTTGATTTTGCATGTGTAGTTGCAGGAGGTATGGCAACATCAGGCAGCGGTGCGTCGGGGGTCAGATCAATGGAGTGCTTGTCCTGACAGTGTAGAGGAACCTCTGTGAGTGAGGAGAAAATGTCCTCCTATTCCTCCATGACTTTGTCCGTCGGTTGCAGCCGTGCAGGGGAGCCCTGTTTCGAGGTTGTGGCCACAATATTCTTCTTTCCCTGTGAGCGAGTTGTAAGGAAAATAAAATTCCTAGTTTAGGAAACAATCTTACTACGTTGTTTTGCAGTAGTCAAAGAGATGACAAGAGGCGGTACTACCTCTGGTATCCTGTACAAGTTATTTCCCAAAGTAATAATAACAGCACGAGGCCTAGACTCATACACAGCATGTCACCTCCATAAGTATGGTTGGCCCAATAATACATCAACTATATCAAGAGGAACAACATCAAATAATACCTCATCTGTGAATGGCTTGATGCTGTATGGAAGGCGGCACTGTTGGCAGATGTGGATATCTCTCCCTGGGTGAAGCCACCCAATGGTATATGGCTGCGGGTGTGCTATGGTTGGTAGGCCAAGCCGCTTCATGACCTCTTCTGAAATGAGGTTCTTTTAGCTTCCGCTATCGACAAGGAATTGCAGTGGAGAACCCTTCACCCACATATGCGAATGGAAGAGGCGCTCCCCCTCCTCTGGATCCTCGGGATCCTCCCTCTGGATCTTGGTGGTGGAAACAATGGCGCTGGGATACGCATCAATGATTTTCTTCTGTTTGTCATTTCCTTTGTCTGGTTCTGACTTAGGATTAGAAAATGCATCTGATTCATGTGCCTTTAGTTCGGCCACCAACGACTATTTGGCCCGACACTCGTTTGTGCTATGAGTGGGGCTGTTATGAAATTCACACCACTTCCCCGTGTTCTTCCTTGGATTTGTGGTGTTGTTCTGAGTCGCCCCTCTTTGGCCTTTCCCTTTGTTCTACAGTTCGGGGGCACCTTTCCCTGGCTTCAGATTCACAGATCCAAAGTCTCGCTTATTTTACTTAAATTTCTGCTCGATCTTGGTGGCATAGCGATATGTTGTGCCAAGCGATGTAATGTCAAGGAACTCCATTTCCTCCTGAATGTGTTTGCGTAGACAACCACGGTACTTGAGCACCAAATGTCTCTCTAAATCTTTAATACCCAACTTTGTGCGCAGGGTATGGAACAAATTCATTAGTTCGTGCACATCTTGATCCCTTTGCTACCGCAGTGTGCTCCATTGGATGTATTTGTCCTCATAGCTCCCCACGGGGTAGTATTGTTCCTTGATGCTGTCTCAGAATGAATTCCAAGTGGGTGTGGCCGAGAACAGAGAGGGTTCCCCTTCACCCTCTTGGTCACAGTAGGTTTCCCACTAGTATTTGACATGGGGAGCAACTTTGAGGAGTGCAAAAATAATCTTTTCTCGGTCAGAGAAATCATGGACCGAGAAATAACCTTCCAGCAAATTTAACCATCTATATACGGCATCTACATCTATTTGGCCTTCAAATACAAGAATGTCAAAGTTTTCCTGGGAGTGGCGCCTCCAGAGTGGCTGTTGGATGCAGATGCGCCGTAGGTGGGGAATCATTGAAGGATCTGAGAAAATTTATCCATCATCGCATTCCTTTGTTTCTCAAGGGCCTCCTCGAGCAATATTTTTATAGGATTTCCTGCTCCCTCGTCTTTATTTTCTTCCTCCATGGGAGGTCATTGGGGTTTGCGAGGCTGATCTCTTAAGGGTTCAACCAGGTCGAACCCTAACTCCTTATACCCTGACTGCGTTGGGGACATGCAAAGAAAAACAGAGAAAGAGCAGACCCGCTCTGATACCACTGATCCAAATTTATGCAAGAACACAAGAGAATACACATATAACCATAAATACAAATATGCAGTGGA